>CM055118.1:788948928-790148928 GCA_029206835.1 Rana muscosa | reverse complement strand
CCCTATACTTCCTCTCCACTGACATCTTCCACTAGCGATCTTCTGGGTTCAGCATTTTTGGCCATCTTGATTGGCTGGCCTAGGGGTAACATAACTCTTGCACATAGAGTTAATTCATCTCAGCACCATGGCAAACTGAGAACATAGGCTAAGCTGCACATGACTGGCCCAGTGTGCATTTAAGGCCCCTTTCACACTGGCACGTTTTTCAGGCGGTTTAGCGCTAATATTAGCGCTGTTATACCACCTGAAAAAATCGTGCCCTGTAGTCTTCAATGTGAAAGCCCGAAGGCTTTCACACTGAAGCGGTGCGCTAGCAGGACCGCTCCAAAAGTCCTGCTAGCCGCATCTTTACAGTGGTTTGCAAGCGGTATTAACCCTTTTTCAGCCACTAGCGGGGGTTAAATTTACCCCGCTAGCGGCCGCATACCACGGTGATAACGACGGTATAGCGGCGCTGAAAATCGCACCGCTATACCGCCACCGTACCTGCCCACCCCAGTGTGAAAAGGGCCTAAGAGAGGAGGGCAAAATCTGGTGCAGCTGTGCATGGTAGCCAATCGGCTTCTAACTTCAGCTTGTTCAGTTAAGCTTTGACTATTAAACTTGGAAGCTGATTGGTTTCTATGCAGAGCAGCACAATATTTTGCATTCTCCAGATTTAGTAAATCAACCCTACAGAATCTTATCTGTGCAATACAGGCCTTGCAATCTTTGCCGGCGCTTATTTATTTATTTTTCTTTAAAGGTAAAGTTCCGCTTTAAGCTTTGTTAATGCATTGCACTAAAGTAATGCATGGTTTGAAGGGGCACTTATATATTGATGCCGTTTCTTTAGGTGAAAAGTTCCATTAGGAATTATTATGTCTGCAGTGCAGGTCATCATTGTTGAAAAAAAAAAAATACTTTTGCTGGGAGAAATATGTAGGTTGGAAATGATTTCTAACTGAATAGTATAATGAATAGTGTATGTATTGAGCCATAAAACACTTCAAACCCTACACTCACAAATTTCTACACAGTATGCTAAAGGCATAAGAGCACTTGTGTGTTTTCTATGCCTTCCCTTTGTCTGACTATTATTCTTTTACCTATGAATAAATCCATCACCCTGTCATTCAAGTCAACCAATCCAAACAGCTGCCGGTGTATCTAAATTGCTAGTTATATTACATACCTTGTTGAACTCCCTGTGTTTAGCCTTCAGCCAAAAGGATAAATCAAGAAAGTGGCAAAACTAGAACACTGAATTACCAGATTAACATATTTCTCCACTACAACCAACATCATGTCTATAGCCTCATACACCCGGTCAGACTTCCATCGAACTTTTCCATGGTTTTTTGTCCGAACGGAGTTGGTTGGGATCACCCATAGCATACACACCGATGGTTTTCTGTACACACGGTCGGACTTTGCTCCATCTGACTTTTGTTGGGCAAAAGTTTGTCCGTTTGCAGACCCAACCTTTGTCCGATGAAATCCAAAACCAAACGAAAAAAGTTTGTCCGATGGAGCGTACACACGGTCGGATTGTTGGTCCAACTTGCTCAAAACGAAGTTTGTTGGGCAAAAGTCCGACTGTTTGTACGGGGCTTTAGCAGCAGTCATATATGTATTTCTTTACTTTGGTTAACTGTCATTGCTGCTGATACTTTGCTCCATTTAGGGGACTGAAGTATTTTTAATGGTAATTATAAATATTTTTTATTTGGATGGACAGGATCACTAGAGCCATAGTGTATCTAAAGCCAACATGTTTTGATAGTTTGGATGTCAGGTTTTTATTGCTATCTGTGTCCTTGATAGGATGATTAAAGCCAGCCATAGACGGGTTTAATCTTGGCTGGTTCAGCAGGGACCTGACAATATTCGAACCAACTATGGGCAAGCTGAATGTACCCAAGTTGATCGTTCAACTTGGGTACAACCAGCCTGTTGGATTTTACATGCGATTATTTCTGGCAGCTATTACAACCGCTAGCAATAATCAATGTGTGTGAGAAACCCCCCCCCCCCATTTATTCCCGGAGAACACAATTAATGGCTCCGTTGGAGGGATTCCCCCATCAACACTGTGTTGATGGGAGAATCAATTGATTTTCTTTCCTGCAACCTGTGGTTGCAGGAAAGAAAAACGCTCCGTCTGTGGCCGGCTTTACTTTTTGTCTATTTGTCCTGGTGACTACTAACACTGGGTCCTAAGGTGAGGGAAAATCTAAAAAAAATTGTGGTCACCAGAACAGGAATACAGGGGGGTATTTTCCAATAGGGACACTTGCTTCAGTGACAACTATCCAAGATAGCAATTTCCTTCCTTCTCTCATATCCTGTGTTATCTAGGACAGGAAATAAAAATAAATCTCCCCAATGGAACACAGGTGGTAAGTGGTCAGAAGTTTACATAAGATGAAACCAAATTTTACCCAACTATTAGGCCTCATGCACACTGGACGTTAAAATAACGTTATAAAAACGCCAGTAGCTTTGCAGTGAGTTTTTCAATGATTTTGCAACAGCATTTTTAAGCGTTTATTAGCGTTTTTAGCGTTTTTCCGCATTAGCGTTTTTTTGTGTTTTTTATTTTGAAGGAAATTTTTTATTTTATTTTTCCAATGGATCAAAAACGTCCAAAAACGCCGGTGAGATGCGTTTTTCATCATTTATCTGTTATTTTGACAGCTGAAAAACTCCTTTTAGTACCCACTATTTTTATTTTATTTTTTATTCCAAAAAAACGCCCCAGACAAAAACTGCTGATAACAGCCTATGTGTGCATGGACACATATAGGCACACTCCAACTGGGCAGAGAATGGAAATGCATATTACTTGGGAACAAGTTAATGCGTAATCATTAAGAATATTCATTTTAATCATCATGATCTGGTCGATGTGATGACACAATGACAAATGAAAATTTTAAATTAAACCAAGTGGATTGCAGCACACCGAGGAAATGAAGGTTTGAATTCTGCCAAGCGATAATCACTGACATGACAGTGACACACAGATAGAAGTAGAGAACCTTAATTCATTAGGAAGACTGCTGACTTTAACTAATTTTAATTTTGCTAGTCCTCTGTATGTTCAAGGTCGTATTTGATCTCAGTGCTATTTTTATGTGAAACTGCCAGTCATTTTGTTGTTAGAAAAAAAAAATTTTTTCTTGACGAATAGAATTATCATATATTTGGATAAAGAAAACCTGCTTTTCCTTAGAAGAAAGTATGCATACTATTTTCAGTTGTACTCATGCAGCATAGATATGAACAAGATGCAAAGAGTGTAATACAACCTCCTAGGGGTTTATTCTATGACTACAGTTAAAAGAATGTATTTGTATTTGTGTAAATACATGTGAAATGGCCTGTTACCATGACACGCAAATAACCTTCATTGTGAAACATGCTGGTAAACCACATGTATACAACAGGAATACTGTTTGCTATGAAAAGTAAACTTGACCATGGATAAATACTGTATGTAGCGCACCCCCTAGGGAGCATTAGATGAACTGGGATACCCCACCCTGCACAGTCAGTCACACCGAATCCTCACAGCCACGCCAGAGTCAGAGAGCAGTCAGAGAAGACTTGGCCCACCACTGTCTTCAGGGAGAACTGGCTACGTGTGGCAATCCCCCCCCCCCTTGTAAGTCCCCAGTAGTGTTGATATACTCATGCTGTCCTCTCTCTTGCTCCCCTGCCTTCAGGATGGGCTTCCTCCGTGTGTTGTGGCAAGATCCTTACAGCACCCGAGCCCCGGCCCAAGGTCACCCCACTAGACTAAGGGGCACTCCTAAGGGCCTCCTCAGCACTATATCTCCATCTTCCAACCGACTGCCCCTGCTGACATGCCCCAAGACTATTTATCAGGTAAGCTCTGCCCCCTGCTAGCCCATTTCTGGGGATTGGCTGAGGCCTCATAAATATTCAAGACAGCTCCTCATAACCTCCACCCACTAACACTAGAAGATTCTACAACCTTCTAGACTAGAGCTGTCAGGATGAGTCATCCAGCCCTGACTCACTGAACCCTGACCCAGATTCCCAGCTCAGGCTTAGCCCTGAGCTAACTAAATTTACCTACACTAACAAACCTACACTACAACTAGCACACACTAGAGGGTGCTACGTGTGTGTATATATATATATATAGAGAGAGAGAGAGAGAGAGATATACAGTATCTCTCTCTATATATAGAGATAGATATCTCTCTCTCTCTCTCTCTATATATATATATATATATATATATATATATATATACCATATATAGATATCTATATAAATATATATATATTTGGTAATGCTGATGGTGACTGGTAAAAATATGTTCTGCTAAAAGTATTCTCATTGTAGTTTTTATTATAGGGCACTACACTCAAAACTGATATTGTGTGTAGATGATGGATGGCAGCTTGAGTCAGCTACTAGTCCCACTGAGAATTCAGTGTTCTTATAAATGTTCATGTATCATGTCCATAACAAAACAGTTTAATTGCCGGAGAACTGAGACTTAGTCCAGTATAAGCTTGCTTGAAAAATCTTCTTTCATGTTGTGACTGCTGCCTATCTGTAGACCATTTCTTTCCACAACTTCCTGGATTTCCTGCATGCTTTACAGCTTCTATTCTGCTGTTTACTTTCAATTTCTAAAGGACTACATATCCCATGGTACCTTGCTGCCTGCAAGAAGTGATTCCTTTACAAACTCTGCATCCTGACACTCCTCCTCTCAGCACCTCTGTAGTGAAGAAGGCCGGCTCTGTGAATTTTGTGACGGAGCAATGTCTACTCACAGGGCATAGTGAAAACGTGTCACAGAATTCCAGGTAGTAAATGTGTGGGGATAAAAGTATGTTTACAACTACAAGATCATTTAGAATAATAGGGGTAGGCTATAAATAATTAAAATACAATGTGAAAATGAATGTTTGATTGTACATTTTGACGATAGATACAATATGCTTTAATGAAGACGATAGCAATAGGGATATCAGTTTGTATTTTGCCCTAACTGAATGGTGATATAAACAGTAAAACAAAAAAGTGAAAAGATACATCTGTACTATTAGAATTACAGCCAATAAACCATAGCAACTCAACCATTAACAGCCATCCAAAACTAGCCTAAAGTCTTTACATCTACTAAGAGCCCATTCACTAAGAGCCCATTCACACAGGGGCGGCACGACTTGTCCCGCGACTCTGCCGGGCGATCTGAAGACGACTTCAATGGTGACTTGCAAAATTACTTCTGTATTGAAGTCAATGCAAGTCGCCCTGAAGTCGTCTTGAAGTAATACAGGAACCTTTTTCTAAGTCGGAGCGACTTGGGTCGCTCCTATTAAGGCCTCATGCCCACTGGCGTTTTTACAGCTGCGTTTTTTGCAGCTTAAAAACGCCTGTCCATGTTATTGTAAATATTTATTTATTTATTTTTTTTTTTTTTTTTAAAAAAACAAAAAAAACGTCGGAGCTAAAAACGCGACCGCGCGTTAGTGCGTGTTTTTGCGCGTTTTTTGACGCTCGCGTTTTTTTCTGCCTAATTCTGACGCTGAGGAACGCACTGGTCCTGGGTTTTTTTTACAGCTTACAAACGCCTATGCTCTTTACAGCTCAAAAACGCCTAGGTGGGCATGAAGCTATAGACTAACATGGACAGGCGTTTTTAAGCTGTAAAAAACACTCAAAAACGCGGCTGAAAAAACGCCCGTGGGCATGAGGCCTAAGAACGGTTCCATTGTACAGAACGGGACGCTACTTGTCAGGCGGCTGAGTCGCCTGACGAGTCGCCCCTGTGTGAATGGGGTCTAAGGATCGTTTTTACAGATGAATGCAAGCTTTGGCCCAGCTGTTGACTGCACTTGTTGAGGCCTCTTATATTGTACAGTAGGAATATTACATATATTTGTATCTATTAGAGGAGTTGATACATTAAAGGTAAATATCTAAATGAATGGGCTGCTGATGTTTGCATAGCATCATCTGTTTCCCTTCACTTTGTGGGTGTCTAAGTTGATGAAGGGAATATATAACTTTATTGGTACACCTAATTTATTGTTTACAGAAGCATATACCAAGTGTGTCATGTTTGCTATTGTGATTACTGATAGATAATATGGGCGAGGTTCCCATAGTGTGCAGACTTCCAAAGATCATGTTAGCTTAAAAAAAAAAAAAAAAAAAAAATCTGTTCTTAAAGGGGAGTTCCAGCCTTATTTTATGTTTATTAAAAGTCAGCAGCTACAAAAAGTGTAGCTGCTGGATTTTAATAAACATACACTTACCTGTTCCACTGTCCAGCGACGCGACGCCCGGAGCTCCGCTCCTCTCCCCCCTTCTCCGCCGGCGCCTCCATTCATAGTGTGGGCACCCGGCCGTGACAGCTTTCGGCTTCACGGCCGGGCACTCACTGCGCATGCGCGAACGGCGCAGCGCTCTGAGTGGACAGGCGATCGCCTGGGACCTGTCACGTCCCAGGTGATCGCCTACAGGGAGGGGCCACCAGAAGGCGATATGACGTATCGCCTAGGCGACCCCAGGGCGGAAGAAGGAAGTGAGACAGGAAGTCCCACTCCTTCTGAATCCCCCACTCCCCCCCCAAAAAATTACATGCCTAATGTGGCATGTAAGGGGGCGAGGAGTGGATTTAGCGGAAGTTCCAAATTTGGGTGGAACTCCGCTTTAAGGTGCCCATTGACATGGAAAAGTCTGATCCTGATGCAGGTCAAGTTTGTCGAGCACCCAAGGCAAAAAGACCAAGGTGCACCCGTTTTCCCCAATGAGTTGTAAACTACTTCAGCAGTATAACTTGCAGATCTTGCCATTTTTGACCCCCTTCCCTTACCCTGCTGAAGCATCCATTATGGCCTGCCTCTTTTGCCTACCATTTGACCTGACCTGACCTGATCACTCACATTTTTAGCACGCCTATTAACCTAGTTTGGTTCTTTATATAGGGAGAGGGCAGAAACCTTAGACACCAACCCTCCAGGTACAAAATCAAAATAGCTCTGGAGGGTGCTTGATGATTTAATTTAAATTTGCCCTCAACTTTTTCTTTTCCCTCTGGAGCATATCCTATATCTTACTGCAGAAAGAAAAAAAATTGTATTATTTCCCTTGACATCACCAGGCTTGAAACATCCTTGTAGTGGCAGCTTCTGGCAGGTCCGTTCTTATTGACATAACTGGCATACCCCCAGAACTACATCTCCAAAGGTCCATTTGGCACACACAGTTTGTGGGCAGGCTTTGTTTTGGCTCTAGTTAACTGGTTTTGGACCGCTCGCCCGCAATGTACTGCAGACGGGTGGCCAGTGCAGTACTGTGGCAGTACTGGTACATCGCTGCCTGCTTCCCCTCCCTCACGCTGACACCCGCTGTGTTGTACACAGCAGGAGTCTGTCAGGAAGTCCCGGCCATTAATTCATGGCTAGGACCTGCTGATCTACTTTGTCTCTAAAGCCCAGAGCCTTGTGTTGACCATTAACACAGGACTCTGTACAGAGAGATTGATCTCTGTTTCTTATCTCTGCAAGTTAATATCTGTCTATCTGTCAATTTAAATCGTTCAGGAGAGGTTGTAAAATGTCCCGTGTACATTAAGCCTTAGTGTGACAATGGCAGTAACCTTCTGGTCACTTTTTGCCTGGGAAAAAATCACATATGTACTGTGCCTGGCACATGTCCTCATTCTTGTGGAGCAGCAGTTGATCATGGAGTACCCTGGCTCTGTCAGGACATTTTTGGCGGTTATACCCAGCCAGTGTTCACCTGGCAGAAATGCAACACTAACATCAGCTGCCTGCCTTATCTAGGACACTGCCACATGCTGGGACTCAATGCAGGCCATGCTGCCCAGAGTGTACTTAATACTCCTCCTCCAGTTCTCTCTTTCCCCATCCTCCTCCCCTTTCTCTTTACATTGATCCTTCTCCCTTCCTTCATTCTTCTATGTGAATCATACATGGTAAAGAACTAAAAGCAGTCCCTTTTCTCCAATTTCTGGCCTGGGTGGCCCTATAGTAAGATATTTATAAAGCCATTTCAATCCCCCTTCAGTCTCAGTTGGCCTTTTCCTATGATTCTTTCACCAGGACAAAGACAGAAGGGTAGGCAGCAAAAATTGAACATACAATCCCGTGGCCATAAGCTGGCAGCTGTTCTCCAGAGTGAAACCTTGAAACTCAAAGTAGTACTTGCCATTATGAATTCACTGTCTCAATCAACCTTCAAATGCCATGTTTTTGCTGGAGCGGAACTACTTCAAATGCTTCCATACCAGCTGACGAAAACATTCCCTTTCCTGTAATTCATGGTCTTGGAATGTCCCACACCTTCTGACCCTCCATTCACTATTTTTAAAATTGTTTTAATTAAACATAATTTAGAGATTTACATTTTTATACTAAAATAAATTAGTGGAAAACAAACAACATCGACATCAATATTAAAAATTGTTATTCACAGATTTTTTTTTTTTAATATAAACTAGAGAGGGAGCAAGGGGAGTGGGACTTTACATGAAATATCTTGGAATGTCCCACATCTTCTGACCCTCCATTCACTATTTTTTTGTAATTTTTAATTAAACATAATTTAGAGATTTACATTTTTATACTAAAATAAATTAGTGGAAAACAAACAACATCGACATCAATATTAAAAATTGTTATTCACGGATTATTATTTTTTTAAATATAAACTAGAGAGGGTGCAAGGGGAGTGGGACTTTACATCAAATATATGGCAGCAAACAAATAATAGGTGAACAGCAGAGCAAAATAAATATAACATTTAAATTTAAAGATAAACAGCGGTTTTAAATTGCACATTTATTCTAGAGGATACATAAATATAACCAAACAAAAAATATCCAGGTAATAATTTAGGAGCATTAATAAAGATAAACTAGTACATGTGAACAGATTATCCTAGTTTAATCTTGAAACTGCACATATAATATAATTATATCAGCTTGAAAGCAGATGCCCTTTTCAGAGATAATACTGAGTGACGTGGCTCCAGTTTAACAGGTTTTCAATGTTGTTATTCCAAACACAATAGGTTTACATTATTTCAAGGACAATAAATTGATATCAAAGTGTATATGATCAGTATTACATATAAAATGCATGTTTTCTCAACAAACCTTTATTCAATGCTAACTTTTTGCTGTAATAAGTTTTTTCAGGTACAACATTTATGCACTTAGGAATTTAGAAGGAGTAACCCTATAATGTGAATCTAAAAGTAGATGTAAACTCTAAATTAATCACATTTACTATTTTTTCTATACGATCTTGTTTTCATTTTTTATTTTATCCTTTGTTGCATCTCAGTTCCGTCCTTTGGCCTCTTTCAAGCCACTTCTTGTCTATACACATGGTCTCCAGCAACAGCCTGTACAGCTGTTGGTGGTCAACTTCACTTGGAAAGATTTGGGGACATGGGGAGAGCACTGTCAAAGCAGTTGCCCCAGAGCTTAGTAAATGAGTTAAAGCTTCACTTTACAAAAAAAATAAAAAAATCACATTTTTGCTTGCACATGATTGGATGATGGAAGCCAGCAGATCTCTCCCTCTTTTACAAAACTCTGAAGCAACTGTTCTTGCTGAGTGCAACTGCACTTTCAAAAGAAAGTGCAGTTGCACTCTGGCATGACCGAAAAAGGTCGAAGAGGCATGACGGAAAAAGGTCGAAGAGGCATGACCGAAAAAGGTCTGCTGATCAGCGCTCTCAGCCTATGGCTGAAAGCGCTAACCAGTGTGTTCTGGTGAGGGGCCATCCCCCCTGTCAGAACACAATAGTTCAACAAACATCGGATTGTTAATACAGGATCTCCTCCCGAGCTCTTCAGTTTTTTTTCGCTCAGCCCGCTGAGTTGAACGATAAGAAAACTGTGAGTGTGTACTAGGTTTAAGTCTGCAGAAAGAAGCAAATGGTGACATTTTAACAGGCCAGCATAAAGGTAAGTACATAGAAAGGACGTTACTAAAACTGGAACAGACAGAATCTGGAGCAGCCGTGCATGGCAGCCAATCAGATTCTAGCGTTCATTTTCAAAGTTTAAGGCCCATTTCAGATGGGACAGACTCCGATTAGATTGGCAGGGAATCTATCAGATGATCCCCTGCTGATCATAGCAGAGCGAGTGAAAGACAGGTCCATGTCCACAGTTTATTTACAGCGGACACGGATCGCGAACACTATGCTCTATAGACCGGTGGGTGTAACCGGACTCCACCAACCATTTACACCTAACTGCTCTCCAATCCACCTAGACCAGAGGTCTCCAAACTTTCTAAAGGAAGAGCCAGTTTACTTTCCATCAAATTTTAGGGGGCCAGATTATGGCCAATGTGGGTAGAAAATATCCTGGATTTAGTGGAATAAACAATGCCTCAAGCTTTGTGAACAGTGGGAGAATAGAAATTACATAGCGCCTTTGGTTAGTAAAAGGAATAATGTCCCATCATTGATATCATGTTGAAGGAATAGTGCCCCATTGTTGGTGTTAGTGGCAGGAATTATGACCCACTCCTGGTATCAGTGGGAAAAATAATTCTGTAAGGGCTGGATAAAGGCTAGCAAAGGGCCGTATTTGGCCCACGGTTCTCAGTTTGGAGACCCCTGGCCTAGACGGATCCCCTTCTGCTTTTTATTAGCTGACCATATAGGATTGGAGGTAGGACACAAGTCTGTTTACACCTGCCAGTCCATTAGGGGTCCTGAAAAACTGACAGGCGGACCTGATCGAACCCTTTGTGTGAAAGGCACCTAATTTAACAAGCTGAAGTTAAAAGCTGCTTTGTTACTGTGCACAGCTGCTTCAGATTCTGTCTGCCCCAGTTTTAGTAAATTTGTTTGCTCATTCTGCACCAGCGACACGGTCCCTTTATGACGAGAAAGCTAATATGACATTTTAGTGATTGGGTTTATACACACTTAGCTACTCGATGGGTCCTGACACAGAACTTTTGACCATCCTTTTTCTAATTCCAGTGCACAGTCATCCTGGATACCACTTCCAATGTTCCCTCTATAATGGTCCCAAAGCTGGTCAAGGCTTTTTGAGTGAAGAGATAATTAGAAACATTGGAAAACATTGTCCTATAATGACTACTGTTCAGCCTCTGATAAGGCAGCTCAGCTGGCTATCTGCAGAGTTTCTTCCCCACCCCACCCTATAGGCTAAACACAAAGGTGTGTTTAGAGACTTGAAGGCATAAATGCTTGAGGCTTGATCGATTGTATAACTGCACACCCGACCACTCTCTATTGTTTTCTTGTTTTTTTTTTTCTTATAGCAGTTCTTTACTAAACTACACCATGCTTAAATATCTTTCACAGTCAGTTGTAAAATCAGCCTCAAGCAATGTGCTGCACATAGGCCTATGAATTTAGAGCACAGGGTTTGCTTATTTATTGGGACTTGCAAATATTTATATGTACTTTCCATTTTAGACAGTTTTTTAAGGCCGGGTTCACACCTATACGAATTGGTTGCGGCTTACACCGCAACCAATTCGCATAACATTATAAAATACATTGATTTCAATGAGGCTGGTTCACATATGTGCGATGCATTCGCACTGCGCATTGCCGAAAAAAACTTGTGCATTCTCTAGGCATTGCGGTGCGGCTCAGGTGCGAATTCAGGCCCACTATGTTCTATGGGCACGCATCTGATTTGCACGTGTTGCGTTCTGAACAGGGATCTTGAGGGGGAACTCCACGCTGAATTTTAAATAAAAAACCGGCATGGGTTCCCCTCCAGGAGCATACCAGGCCCTTAGGTCTGGTATGGACTTTAACGGAACTCCTACGCCGAGAAAAAATAACGGCGTGGGGGTCCCCCCAAAATCCATAGCAGACCCTTATCCGAGCACGCAGCCCGGCCAGTCAGGAAAGGGGGTGGGGACGAGCGAGCGCCCCCCTCCTGAACCATACCAGGCCGCATGCCCTCAACATGGGGGGTGGGTGCATTGGGGCAGGGGGGCATGTTGATGAGGACAGGGCCTCTTCTCGACAACCCTGGCCGTTGGTTGTCGGGTATGCGGGCGGGGGCTTATCGGAATCCGGGAGCCCCCTTTAATAAGGGGGCCCTCAGATCCCGGCCCCCCACCCTATGTGAATGAGTATGGGGTACATCGTACCCCTACCCATTCACCTGGTGGGAAAAAAATGTCAATAAAAACACTACACAGGTTTTTAAAGTAATTTATTGGGCAGCTCCGGGGGTCTTCTTCCGACTTCGGGGGTCTTCTTCCAACTTCGGGGGTCTCTTCCGACTTCGGGGGTCTCCGGTGTCGTCTCCGCGCTCTCCGGTTCTTCTCTCGCTCTCCGGTTCTTTCTTCCTTCTGCCGGGCCTTCGCTATCTTCTTCCAGCTCTTTTGCTAGCGGGGGCCCGGTCTTCTTTGTCGCCTTCTTCCCTCTTCTCTCTTGGAGATGCTGACTCGTCACTGTCTCCGGCTGTAATGCCGTGTGCACGGAGCACATTCACTTATATAGGCATGGGCATGGTCACCGGGTGATGCCACCCGGTGACCGCGCCCCCATATGACGTGACAGTCCCGAGGAATGATGGGACGGTGACGTCATATGGGGGCGGGGTCACCCATGCCTATATAAGTCTGTAGTGGACTGATTGTGTGGTTAATTTCTAACTTCACTAACAGGCTTCATTAACCACTTAACCACCGCCCACCACTGAATAACGGCGACAGGGTGGTTCCTTAACTCTGGGAGGGCGTTATATAACGTCCTCCCAGAATCACGATCCCGCGCGCCCCCTGTTGCGCGCACGCGGCAGTCTCCGTGACCTCCAGGTCCAGAGCATCACGGATCACGGTAAATCGCTCTGCAATACCCTGCCCATACTGTGCAATACTCTGCAATACCCTGCCCATACTGTGCAATACTCTGCAATACCCTGCCATACTCTGCAATACCCTGCCATACTCCGCAATACCCCGCCATACTCCGCAATAACCTGCCATACTCCGCAATCCCCTGCCATACTCCGCAATACCCTGCAATACTCCGCAATACTCCGCAATACCCTGCAATACCCCGAAATACACTGAAATACTCCGAAATACTCCGCAATACCCTGCAATACCCTGCAATACTCTGCAATAACCACTTCCCGCCTGCCGGCCGTCATATGACGTCCTTGGCTTTGTGCAGGGATATCTGAATGATGCTTGCAGCTACAGGCATCATTCAGATATCAGCTTTTTCAGCCGGCGATTCCCTACACCATAAGAATGATCATAGCGGCTGTTCCTCCCCTGCCGCCGCCCTCCGGTGCTTCTACCGACTCACCGCTACGATCGAAGCCAGGATTGTTTTTTTATTTAATTTTTTATTTCAGGCTTCCCAGCCTAGAGGTGAGATGTGGGATCTTATTGACCCCATATCTCACTGTAAAGAGGACCTGTCATGCCATATTCCTATTACAAGGGATGTTTACGTTCCTTGTAATAGGAATAAAAGTGATCAAAAAATGTATTTTTGCGGAAAAACGTGTCAAACTAAAATAAATAAAGTAAAATGAACAATAAAATATATATATATTTTTTAAAGCCCCCCTGTCCCCGTGTGCTCGCATACAGAAGCGAATGCATACGTAAGTCCCGCCCACATATGAAAACGGTGTTCAAACCACACATGTGAGGTATCGCTGTGAACGTTAGAGCGAGAGCAATCATTTTGGCCCTAGACCTCCTCTGTAACTCAAAACATGTGTAGCGGGTACTTACTTTCCCGCAGTAATTTTTGAATTTTTCGGTGACACCAGTGGTGTGTCTCCGGCGGTCCACTGCGTGGCGCTGTCACCATGGGCCGACGGACGGATACCGCTGTGTGCTGAGCCTACTTTTTGTCCTCTCTGGGCAGCGTATGGTAGGGCGGGGAACCCGCCGTGCTTGCTGGGAGAGGGGATAAAAGGGCCGGCCATCTTGGTCACGGGGTGGTTGGTCCCTGGCACCTTTAGCTTGCGGACGGAGTTTGTGTTTGTCCTCTAGGCGGACTAGGCCTAGAGTACCACCGGAGATCGTGTTCCACCCCTGGCACCTTTAGCCTGGGGTGAGGTACTCGGACGGCGGTCCGGAGCTCAGTGCCCAACACTGAGTTCCGCGAGGGAAGGATCCTAAGGTACTCCGGAGATGGATGCCTGAATCCGATGTGGGCGTAATGGACCGGGAAGAGCTCCTCATCTGAAGACCCGGTGCAGCGTACTGCCGGTGACGGTTGAGTCTCTTGTCGGAGACCGTCCGGAAGGTAAATTTCCCTCGTGCGGAGACCATAACCCACTCTTTGGAGGAGAGTGGAGGATCGAACTTGTGTCTGGGCCTATTCGTACACACACCTCCTTTTTTTCTGTTCTATAGCCAAGGGAGTCCATGTTATGTTCTAAATAAAGGAGTGTTGGACTTTAACGGTGTGTGGCTCAAGTTCCTGGCAGACGAGGTTCTCGGAGACTCTTGGAGGGAGGATCCGATGCACAACACAGGCCCGAAGGAAAAGGAAGGCATTGCTGATACCACTTTTACACCTGTGGTGGAAGCCAGGCGTAGCGCACCCTCTCCCTCCCCTATCATACCCCTAGACCAGAGACATTGCGAGCAGAACTTTAATAGAGGGGACGGGGAGAGGGGAGGAACTGCCCACTACACGTGGGGGCTCGGGTCCGGGATATGTGTTGTGCATCACTTGGTAGAAGGTGTCTGCCGGACAGAGTTAAACGAATAGGCCAAAGTGCAGCCCTGCTCGAAAGTCGTGGACATGACCTCAAAAGGGGAAAGGCCCGCGCAGGAAGAGTGGTGAAAGGGGGAAAACTCAGCCGTGTGACGGACTACACGTGGGGGTTTTTAATTGCACTGCGCCACCAGACACAACCCCCACCGCTTAGTTCGTGGGCGTGTCTCAACCAAGCAAAGTGGAAAAGACCGCGAACTGGAGCAAAAGGGGAGGAGTCCAATACGTGTGACGGACTACACGTGGGACATTGGCGCGAAAACTTTGCAGTGTGAGATGGAACAGCAACAGGTCGCCATGTTTGGACCCGCCTCATGGATTCCGGTTCACCCGGCGACTACAACATTGACTGCTGCTGCTCCGATAACGGATACGGGGATCCGACTGAAGCCGAGGGGTCGATTCACCCTATACTCATGTATGGACGTTGAGGCCCTGGGTATGATTTGCCCCGGGTGTTCGGGACTGGTGTGCCTGTTGAAGCCGTTCGGACATTGTGAGGCCTGTGGGGAGTTCACGTTTGAAGTGAATCCGGAGGTTGAGAGGCCAAAGACCATCTACCCAGGCCGGGCTTCAGGTACCGCCACTCAGAAGGGAGGAATCGCGGCTGTGAGAGTCACCCCTGTGCACACTGCAACGACCGCGGAGGAGGTCGTGAAACATCAACGGGAGAAATCCGAGGATGCTGACTCGGTCACCACTGTCTCACAGCGTCCACCACCGAAGAAAAGAACCAGCGTGGTAGCCCCGACCAGCGGTGGTGGTGGACCGTCTCGCATGCTTACGCCAGACCCAGAGGGATCCGTTGACGGGAGTTCCGGACATCCCAGGAAAGGTCAAGGTAAGCCGGCAGAGAAGACTTGGTGTGAGGCAGGAGGTATCGAGAAGGCATGGCCTAGCAAGTCCCGGGAGTGTGGATGTTCTGTTTCCACACAGGGCTACATACCCGCGGAGGAGTGTGACACCTCCGACCTGGAATCTCTCTCTGATACGGGAGATGATGCCTTGATAGATGACTTGTTTGCCAAGAAGGGCTGGGACAAGGTACCGCTTGCTTCATTTAGTGGAAGTGGGAATTCACCTATGTCCATAGGAGAGAGCACACCCAGGGTGGAGGCGTCAGCGCCTGAAGGAGAATCCCTTCCTCAACTTGTCCCTGCATCCCCGGCACCATCTGTATCTGACGCTGGGGTTAAGAGACTGTTGCTGCGGCCCCCAATGCCCAGAATGGAGGTGGTCAAGGCACCTCGTCATCCAGACTCAGTTGTTTTGCCTGGTGAAGGGGACAAAGCTATCATGCCTCCTTTGGCAAGACTACAGCGTTTATTTAGTCAAAAGGTTGCAGCGGAGTACGGCTGGGAGTACCCCTACTTATCGAAGGACTTGCTATATGAGGTGGAAGTGTACCGGGAGCGCTGGTACAATGACTTTGTGTGGACCCACCTCAAAGTTCCACACGCCCGCAGATACCTAACATGTTCTCCAAAGGCTTCACAGCGCTTCAAAGACTGCAAGGCAGAATGGATGGTGGGAAGACACATCCACGCAGACAAAGTAGTGATCAGACGCAAAGAAGGCGAAGATGTAGAGTACCATCTAGAGACTATGGATCAGCACTTGAAGCCACTGATTCTGCCACATCCCCGCTTCTACCTTTAGGAGAGAAAGACTCCAATATTATCATGCTGCTGAACTTTCTGGGAAAATTGTGTTTTTGTGTGCCCAAAAAGAAAAAAAGGAACTGTTCCTGTTTGTTTCTATCTTCCTGCAAGGAGATCACAGACTCTGGGGTAGATAGGGTTAGAGAGAAAGGAGAAGAAGTTCCACGGGTGCAGTTACCGCGAGGCTGTCACCAGGTGGCAGTGTCGCGCAACGTTACAAACACTTTTCACGCACTCACTCTTTGGAGAAACAGGGATTTCTTTTAGGAGAAGTTTATTTTCCTCATGCACACGGATACATGTGTCAGGGTTTTACATGTTAAATTTTATTTCTTTTCCCTCTACAGGAGGACATCCCAGCAAGATTACATACTCTGAGGAGGTCTTTAGTTAGGATGGGGAGGGAAAAGTAAACTGTTGAAATTTGATTTTCATGTTGAATGTGTTGTCTTTCACTCCTCTTTTATTACAGGTGCTCAGACACAACTTCTTCGTTAGGAGAGTTTCCAAAAAGTTTTTGTTTTTCAGTTGTTAGTGGTTTCTGGACTGGATCATGTCAGTTGTTGAGGATGTGGTTTACTCCAGACACTGGGGACCAGTGTCAAATAACAGGGGGGAGTATGTAGCGGGTACTTACTTTCCCGCAGTAATTTTTGCATTTTTAGGTGACACCAGTGGTGTGTCTCCGGCGGTTCACTGGGTGGCGCTGTCACCATGGGCCGACGGACGGATACCACTGTGTGCTGAGCCTACTTTTTGTCCTCTCTGGGCAGCGGTATGGTGGGGCGGGGAACCCGCCGTGCTTGCTGGGAGAGGGGATAAAAGGGCCGGCCATCTTGGTCACGGGGTGGTTGGTCCCTGGCACCTTTAGCTTGCGGACGGAGTTCGTGTTTGTCCTCTAGGCGGACTAGGCCTAGAGGACCACCGGAGATCGTGTTCCACCCCTGGCACCTTTAGCCTGGGGTGAGGTACTCGGACGGCGGTCCGGAGCTCAGTGCCCAACACTGAGTTCCGCGAGGGAAGGATCCTAAGGTACTCTGGAGATGGATGCCTGAATCCGATGTGGGCGTAATGGACCGGGAAGAGCTCCTCATCTGAAGACCCGGTGCAGCATACTGCCGGTGACGGGTGAGTCTCTTGTCGGAGACCATCCGGAAGGTGAATTTCCCTCGTGCGGAGACCATAACCCACTCTTTGGAGGAGAGTGAAGGATCGAACTTGTGTCTGGGCCTATTCGTACACACACCTCCTTTTTTCTGTTCTATAGCCAAGGGAGTCCATGTTATGTTCTAAATAAAGGAGTGTTGGACTTTAACGGTGTGTGGCTCAAGTTCCTGGCAGACGAGGTTCTCGGAGACTCTTGGAGGGAGGATCCGATGCACAACACAGGCCCGAAGGTAAAGGAAGGCATTGCAGATACCACTTTTACACCTGTGGTGGAAGCCAGGCGTAGCGCACCCTCTCCCTCCCCTATCATACCCCTAGACCAGAGACATTGCGAGCAGAACTTTAATAGAGGGGACGGGGAGAGGGGAGGAACTGCCCGCTACACATGTAATCAGTAAAAATATTTAAAGCGTCGCCTATGGGATTTTCAAGTAGCGAAGTTTGGCGCCATTCCACGAGCGTGTGCAATTTTGAAGGGTGACATGTTAGGTATCTATTTACTCTCATCTTTCACATTATGCAAAAACATTGGGCTAACTTTACTGTTTTTTTTTAAGCACAAAACAGTTTATGACAATTTTGTGAAAAAAAATCTTGATTTTGCAAAGAATTGTGGGAAAAGATGACAACTTCAAAAAACTCACCATGCCTCTTTCTAAATACCTTGGAAAGTCTTCTTTCTAAAAAGGGGTCATTTGGGGGGGTGTTTGTACTTTTCTTGCATGTTAGGGTCTCAAGAAATGAGATAGGCCATCAGTACTTCAGGTGTGATCAATTTTCAGATATTGGCACCATAGCTTGTGGACTCTCACAAAGACCCAATAATATGCACCAATTTGTACTTATTTTTTATTTTATTTTAAATCAAAGCGGCGTTTATTGAGCATGTAGATAGTATTAACATACGGGTAAACAGTGCAACAGGCACTACATTTGCGGATCAATACAGTAGACATACATTAAAACATGACAAATTGCTGTAAAGATGTGTGTAGAGTACTGCTTGGTAGATAACATAGCATTGTGGGGTCAACAGAAGAGAGGGAGAAAGGGGGGCCCCTGGGGAGCCCTCGGGGTGGCCAAAGATGAAAGTATCTAATCTTCCACATCACAAGTGGAGACATCCCCCAACCACTTATCCCAAATTTTATAATAATTGTCCAGGCAACCCCTGTGAATGTAGAGTATTTTTTAATAGGTGTGACAGCAGGAAGGTAAAGTCACCTGGTTGCATCCAGGGGGGTAGATATATTTCGCCCAGATTCAGGCTTTACGCCGACTTATACAACTAGGTGGAGAGTTGTATAAGGCTAGTGGGCTCATGGATGACTCATACCTCTAGGGAGAGTGTGGGGCGTCGTACAGACAGGGAGTTGATGAGACCAGCTGAAGCTTGTCAGCTCATTTAGGCCTCTATAAGAACTCCCAGCTTCAT
Source organism: Rana muscosa (assembly GCA_029206835.1). Classification (NCBI taxonomy): domain Eukaryota; kingdom Metazoa; phylum Chordata; class Amphibia; order Anura; family Ranidae; genus Rana; species Rana muscosa. The sequence continues at coordinate 790,129,895 of CM055118.1, read as the reverse complement.
TAGATGTTAGCTCATGCCTGGAACCAGACCTGTGTGGACTGTCTAGGGAGAGTGAACCCCTGTGCGGTGAGACAAAGCCTGTGTGGCTATTTGCTTGGACATTTAAAACCAGGGACTTAGGGACTAGGACAGCACTAGGCTGATCCCAGTTGTTAGTTAGGAAACCTGTATGTTTAGTCAGAGGTCAAGTTGACCAGGATTTATTTTGTTTATGTTTCTTTTGCTTTGCTGTGTTTTGTCACTGTAAATAGAAAATAAACCGCACCTTTTTGATTTTGAAAACCACAACCACCGTTTGCTGGGCCTGTTTTTGTGTGGGGAGCCCATCTCGGGGGTCACACACACCCGCTGCCGAGCTAACCCCCTCACAGTTGGTGGAGAACCAGTGGCAGTTTTTTTTTAAGCCAGCATGGAGGAGATACTGAAGCAGCTGGCTCTAGCAAATGCCAATCAACAGCAGACAAATGCAGGTTTGCAAAAGAGCCTTGCAGCTCAACAACAGAACTTCGCAGCCCAGCAGCAAGCTCATCAACAGAGCCTTGCAGCCCAGCAGCAAGCTCATCAACAGAGCCTTGCAGCCCAGCAGCAGACAAACGCAACTTTGCAACAGAGTCTGGAGGCTCAGCAACAAGCCCAGCAGCAATCTGAGGCCCGCTTCATAGACCTGTTACAGAAGCAAGAGCAGAGACTACAACAACAGATGGAAGCAGCAATGCAGCAACGTCCGCAGACCAGTGAGGAAAGCCGTCCCACTAATACCGCGTCCTTTGGGGTGAGTCGTTTATTGACAAAAATGACTGGAGAGGATGATCCAGAGGTATTTTTGACCACATTTGAAAGGACCGCTGAAAGAGAAAAGTGGCCTGAGGAGCAGTGGGCTGGACTGGTGGCTCCTCTGTTAACTGGTGAATCGCAGAAAGCTTACTATGACCTAGAGCCTAACCAAGCAAAAGACTATGCGATGCTAAAAGCTGAAATATTGGCAAGGCTGGGTGTCACCCAGGCTGTCCGGGCTCAGCGTGTGCATAACTGGACTTTCCAGCTTGGAAAACCCCCCAGGTCTCAAATGTATGATCTCATTCACCTGAGCAGAAAGTGGCTACAGCCAGAGACTTTGTCCGCACCAAAGATTGTGGAACGTGTTGTAATGGATCGGTTTTTGAGAGCTCTTCCTACTGCCATCCAAAAGTGGGTAAGCCATGGAGACCCAGAGACGGCCGATGGTCTTGTGGATCGTGTGGAGAAATACTTGGCTACAGAGAACCTGACGGCCTCTTCCAGAGACACTCGGACTTTCCACCCTAAGACCAGACCATCCCCAGGGGCGGATAAGAGGATTCCAAGGGGTGAGGGTGGAGAGAGTGAGAGGGTGGGAGCTCTACCCCAAGTTTGGCGAGAACAGCCTGGGAAATCAGCGGCTCAAGAGGCCGCAAGAAGGATCGTTTGCTACCGCTGCCGGCAAGCGGGACATATTGCAGCCAATTGCCCGGTTGTGGAGGAACCCATGCAGTGTGACTTTCTGATGGGCAGACGTCAGTCGCTGTGTGCGACAGTCGCATGCACTGCCATTCGAGGAACTGAGAAACATTTATGCAAAATGTGTGTTAATGGTAGAAATGTTGTGGTATTGCTGGATTCAGGTAGCCTTGTGACCCTGATAAAGGCTGAGTTAGTTAAAACAGAGGTCTCTGGGAATAGCAAGGTAGCTGTTATTTGTGTGCATGGGGACACCCGAGAGTATCCAGTGACTACAGTGTGTTTCGAGACCCCCAAAGGTACCCTCTCTCATCCAGTGGGCTTAGTATCTCAGTTACCGCATGACGCCATTGTGGGAAGGGATTTTCCGAAGTTCTGGGAACTGTGGGATGATCCTGAGCCCCCCACTGGTGCCCCTATGTACCAGGAATGTGATAGCCAGAACTCCCCTGAGAGTGGTGAGGACTCTCCAGAATTTCCCTTATCAGTATTGGCAGGGGAGACTCAAGAAACTGGAGAGGAGCCCACCTCCTCAGACGAAAACCTACCGTCTGTGGAGTTTTCTGATCTTGAGGTTCACAGGGAAAATTTTGCCACAGAACAGTTGAAAGACCCCGCCCTAATAAAGGCACGGGAAAACGTAGTGAAAATAGATGGCGAGTTAGTGAACCCAGATAATACCTGCACTTACCCATACTTCAGCGTAGAGAAGGACCTACTGTATCGGGTGGCAAAAAGGGCAGAAGAAACCGTTGAGCAGCTTGTGGTGCCCAAACCTTACAGAAAGTTGGTGTTGGAGTTGGCCCATGGGCACATTCTTGGAGGTCATCTGGGGACAGAGAAAACCCGAGAGAGGGTATTACAGAGATTCTATTGGCCGGGGGTGATGAAGGACATAGAAAATTATTGTTCCTCCTGCCCTGTGTGTCAGAGGTCGGCCCCGATGCCACATTTCCGTAGCCCGCTGGTCCCTCTACCCATCATTGAGGTCCCGTTTGAGAGGATCGCCATGGATTTGGTAGGTCCTATAATCAAGTCCGCTAGGGGGCACCAGTACATATTAGTTATAATGGACTATGCCACCCGTTATCCAGAAGCGATCCCTCTCCGAAATACCTCGGCCAAAACCATAGCCAAAGAGCTATCTCTTGTGTTTAGCCGGGTGGGTATTTGTAAAGAACTGCTTACGGACCAAGGTACACCCTTTATGTCCCGGGTTATGAAGGAGCTGTGTAAATTGTTCAAAGTGACGCAATTACGTACATCTGTGTATCACCCCCAAACCGATGGGCTGGTTGAAAGGTTCAACAAAACCCTAAAACAAATGTTGAAGAAAGTGGTGGATAGAGATGGAAAGGATTGGGACTGTCTACTTCCTTATCTGATGTTTGCTATTAGGGAGGTGCCCCAATCCTCTACGGGATTCTCCCCCTTTGAGTTACTGTATGGGAGACACCCAAGAGGGCTGTTGGATATTGCCAAGGAAACTTGGGAAAGTGAGAGTTCTCCCCACAGGAGTGTGATTGAGCATGTCGCCCTGATGCAAGACCGAATTGCACAGGTAATGCCCATCGTGAAGGAACATTTGGCCCAAGCGCAGTTAGCACAGCAGAGAGTGTACAACCGTGGAGCCAAGACCCGTACCTTTTCCCAGGGGGATAGGATACTGGTACTTGTCCCTACGGTTGAAAGTAAATTCCTTGCCAAATGGCAAGGCCCCTACGAGATAATGGAAAAAGTGAGCGAAGTGAATTACAAGGTCAGACAACCAGGAAGGCGAAAGCCCGAACAGATCTATCACGTTAATCTGTTGAAAGCCTGGAGGGATAGAGAGTGCCTAGTCGCAGACACTTGGTCACCAGCTCAAACTGGTTGCGTGATTCCGGAGGTTGGAATAGCAGCCACCTTGTCACAACCCCAACAACAGGAGGTTAAGGAGTTTGTGCTTCGCAACAAGGAGGTATTCTCTGAGCTGCCGGGACAAACATCTGGGGTAGAGCATGACATCATTACCCCGCCCGGTGAAAGGGTGAAGTTAAAACCCTATCGGATCTCAGAGGCCCGACGGGAGGCAATACGGGAGGAAGTACAGAAAATGCTGAACTTAGGGGTGATAGAGGAGTCCCAAAGTGATTGGTCTAGTCCCATTGTGTTGGTGCCTAAACCGGATGGGAGCTGGCGATTTTGTAACGATTTTCGACAGTTGAACAAAGTTACAAAATTTGACACCTACCCCATGCCACGTATAGATGAGTTGATCGACCGGCTGGGAACAGCCCGATACATGACGACTCTTGACCTCACAAAAGGGTATTGGCAAATCCCCCTGGCCAAGTCGGCCAAAGAGAAAACCGCATTTGTAACCCCAGACGGGGCGTTCCAATATAAAAGAATGCCGTTCGGGTTACAGAATGCGCCGGCCACATTCCAGCGGAAAATGGACCAGATGCTGAGGCCCCATCGGAAGTATGCTGCGGCTTACCTGGATGACATAATTGTCCATAGCACAGATTGGGCCTCACATCTGCCAAAAGTGCAAGCAGTCCTGGACTCTGTTCGGGAAGCGGGGTTTACGGCTAACCCCAAGAAGTGTACCATTGGGCAGGAGGAGGCCAAATATCTTGGGTACACCATTGGGAGGGGAGTAATAAAACCCCAACTCAACAAAGTCGAGGCCATCCAGAGTTGGCCACGTCCCAACAGCAAGAAGCAGGTACGAGCCTTTCTGGGAATCGCTGGGTATTATCGGCGATTCATTCCCCACTTTGCTTCTAAGGCTGTGCCCCTAACCAACCTGACGAAGGGGAAAGGGTCGGTCATGATTAAATGGACCCCCGAGGCTGAGGCAGCATTCCAATTCTTGAAACAAGCCTTATGTAGCCAGCCAGTGTTGTACTCACCCGACTTCTCTAAAGACTTTGTCGTACAAAGTGATGCGTCAGATGTGGGGTTAGGAGCAGTATTGTCCCAGGTCTGGAACGGGGAAGAGCACCCAGTCATTTACCTCAGCAGGAAGTTGAAGTCCCATGAGGTAAATTACGCCACCGTTGAAAAGGAGTGTTTAGCGGTGAAGTGGGCTCTAGATTCCCTTCGGTACTACCTGCTAGGTAGGCACTTTGACATGGTTACGGATCACGCTCCGTTAAAGTGGATGGCTCAAAACAAAGAAACAAATAGAAGAGTGAATAGGTGGTTCCTGGCCCTCCAGGAATTCAACTTCACAGTAAAGCATCGCCCTGGCGTTCAAATGGGGAATGTGGATGCTTTGTCTCGAGTACATGAATGCCTGATTGCTGGTGTTCCAACCCCGAGGTTAAAACAAGAGGGGGGGGTATGTGACAGCAGGAAGGTAAAGTCACCTGGTTGCATCCAGGGGGGTAGATATATTTCGCCCAGATTCAGGCTTTACGCCGACTTATACAACTAGGTGGAGAGTTGTATAAGGCTAGTGGGCTCATGGATGACTCATACCTCTAGGGAGAGTGTGGGGCGTCGTACAGACAGGGAGTTGATGAGACCAGCTGAAGCTTGTCAGCTCATTTAGGCCTCTATAAGAACTCCCAGCTTCATTAGATGTTAGCTCATGCCTGGAACCAGACCTGTGTGGACTGTCTAGGGAGAGTGAACCCCTGTGCGGTGAGACAAAGCCTGTGTGGCTATTTGCTTGGACATTTAAAACCAGGGACTTAGGGACTAGGACAGCACTAGGCTGATCCCAGTTGTTAGTTAGGAAACCTGTATGTTTAGTCAGAGGTCAAGTTGACCAGGATTTATTTTGTTTATGTTTCTTTTGCTTTGCTGTGTTTTGTCACTGTAAATAGAAAATAAACCGCACCTTTTTGATTTTGAAAACCACAACCACCGTTTGCTGGGCCTGTTTTTGTGTGGGGAGCCCATCTCGGGGGTCACACACACCCGCTGCCGAGCTAACCCCCTCACATAGGGAAGAGTGTTGTTGACAGCTCTGATCCATTGCTGCAACGTGGGAGGGGAACCCCTCAACCACGTCTTGGCTATCTGAAGCCTGGCGAGGAACAATGTTTCTTGCAGAAATATGTTTAGATATTTTTTGGCCTCAGAGAGTGAGAGGAGCCCCAACACACATTGGCGAGGACAAAGGGTTACTGGGGAGCCCATGTGATTGTGGAGGAACTGGATCACCTGGGACCAGAACCCCTGTATGCGGGGACATGTCCAGAGGAGGTGATAGAAAGAGGCGTTGGGGTGGTCGCATCCAGGGCAGTTAGGGCTATGTCCAGCTCTATACTTGGAGATGCGGTAAGGTGTCAGGTACGATCGGTGGAGGATGTATAGGTGGGTGAGATGATCAGAGAGCTTGGGGGAGACTGTTCTACAGTTGGCAAGAGCCTCCACCCATTCCTCGTCCGACACAGCACCCAGGTCAGATTCCCAGCTGGATTTTAACTGTTGGGCGGTGTTGGTGGCCGAGGGTAGCACGAGATAGGCAAAAAACTGTGAGATCAGTTTTTTGGGGTCGTTGCCAAGTATAATGTCCACCAGTAGTGGGACTTTGAGAGCTGGGATGGAGTCGTCAAACTGTGTGTTGAGCGCATGTCGGAGCTGGAGGTAGCGGAAAAACATGTGGTTGGGTAAGGCGAAGTTATCTTTAAGGGCTTGAAAGGACTAGACCGCCCCGCGAGCACCAACCTGTGACAAGTATATGACGCCCTTGTTAACCCATACGCCATGATCGGGGATAGTGGCCAGTTCGGGCATGTGTGGGTTGTCCCATAGGGGTGTGTACGCCTGGGGGGATGGCACCTCACCATGATGCATGGCGAGTTGCCAAATCTTGCAGTGATGGAATAACATGCGTTTTCTGTCATCCGTCCGAAGCGGACGGCGAGGTCCGCAGAACAGAATCTGAAAGGGGTGGGAGAGCAGGCCAGGTACCTGGGAGAAAACTAGAGTGGAGTAGCGGTCTCTGTCGGATTGGTTAAAGTAAAAAAAGTGGGACAGCTGGGATGCTAAGTAATAGAGGGAGAGGTCAGGGAGTGAGGTACCACCCAGATCTGTCGGGCACTTCAGGACCCACCACGACAGTTTGTGTCGGGAGGAACCCCAGATGAACGAGTTAAGGATAGATTCCAGAGCTTTAAATATGCGTGGGGGGATATACAACGGGGCCTGCCAGAAAACGTAGAGCAGCTTGGGGAGGAGAATCATTTTAACCAGGTTGATTCGGCCCATAACCCCAAGGGGGAGATGGGACCATATTTGCGTTTTGGTTTTCAAGATGTCGAATAGGGGCTCTATGTTAAGGGTGATGTAGTCTAGGAGGGATCTGGAAATGTGGACACCCATGTATTTAATGGTGCTCACCCTGACAAGGGGGAGTGCGGCCTGGTCAGCGGTTGGGGCGCCTAGGTCTAATGGGAGAATGTGGGACTTGGTCCAAATTATCTGCAGCCCTGAAAATACCCCGAAAGCTGTTATGAGCTGTAGGGCCACCTGAAGTGAGGGGCCCGCATCTGCGAGGTAGAGGAGCATATCGTCTGCGTAGAGGCTGACCACCTCAGTCAACTGACAACATCAGAGTCCCTTGACGCCTGGGTGATTCCTAAGAGCTATAGCCAGGGGCTCTACAGCCAAAGCGTACAGGAGGGGCGAGCCCTGTCGTGTGCCTCGGGGAAGCGGGAAGGGGGGGGGAAATTCTACCATTGACTTGAATGCGGTCCGTGGGGGCCTGGTAAAGGAGCTGGAGCCACTTTATAAATCTTGGGCCAAAACCGAATTTATGGAGGCATTCCCATAGGTATCTCCACTCCACGGAGTCAAACGCCTTAGCGGCGTCTAAACTGACCACTACCCTGGAGCCCTCCCTCTTGGGAGAGGTGGGTGGTGGAGGGGTAGAGTTCAGAGTAAAAGGACCTGAATTCCTCTGCCACCAGATCAGGGTCTGTGAGCTTGGCCCCAGACGCTGCCTGGAGGGTCACCACCACCGGTGGCTTGTGATCCAGATGGGCCAAGTAGGCTAAGAGCTTACCAGCTCGCTCACCATGTTCATACGTGCCTTGTTTGCTGAAAAAAATGCCCTGTTTTGCCTTCTCAAAATGCAGTTGGTCTGTGAGTGTCTGGTCTGTAGACGTAGGAGGGAGGCGTTGGTATCAGTTGGGTCAGTTTGAAAAATCTGTTCAAGATTGTGTAAGCGGTCCTCCGCCTGGCAGAGTAGTTGTTTGGAGGTGGTCTTGTGTCTATTGATGCGCACGGAGAGGATCATGCGGGCATGGAGTTTAAAGGCGTCTCATACGGATCCGACCGGGGCAGAGCCATCGTTCGTGCGGAAATATTATTCCCACTCAAGTTGGATGGTGTCCATATCAGTGAGGGTGGACAGCCAGAAGGGATTCAGCCTCCAGATCCGAACCACAGGGGGAGTCGGGGGCCGCAGTGTAATCCAGTATGGGGAATGGTCAGAGAGCACTCTGGCTTCAAAGCCCACATCAAGGAGATGGGGGAGTAAGGGGGGGGGCAAGGAAGATGAAATCTATGCGGGTCATAGCAGAGCGGGAGGGGGTGAAGCAAGAGAGGCGTGATAGTGTCGGGTGTTTATACCTCCACGTATCAGTGAGGGCAAATTCTGCAAGGAATCTCCCAAATCTAGTGGTACTGGGCGGGTGTGGGGTAATGACCATGTTAAAATCACCGGCCCATATGGCCGGCACTGAGGGGTGTTGTGCCATGAAGTCTACCCCCAGCTGCAGCATAGCAAACTGGAACGGGGGGGAATGTAGAAGGCCAGGAGAAGAACCTCCAAGCCTCCAATTGTAGCATGCAGGAACAAAGACCTACCCTGGGGGTCTGACCGCAGTGAGTGAAGCTGAAATTGTACCGTCTTAGCCACAAGGATCGGTACCCCACGGGAGTTGGTGGTGTGCAGGGCCTGATATAACCATCCCACTCAGGGCTTCTTGAGACTCACCTGCTTCTGGCCTGCCAGGTGAGTCTCAACAAGGACCGAGACGTCTGCTCTTTGGGATTTGAGGTGGGAGAGGACTGCCTGCCACTTTGCCACTCACCTAGACCCCGGACATTCCAGGTGACGATTTTCAAGGAGGCCATGATATACAGGGGAGAACTATTGCATGTAGTCTGACCCCCAGGGTACAGTGGGCGATGCAATACAACACAAGCAGCAAGGAACATTGTCTTATATAGTAAATATGCATAGGAAACACACAGGGGACATAGAAGCCAGTTAGGGTGTGTTGGGCCAGCAAAGCAAGTCTCAGGGGTACAAGGGTGCAGCTATCACCGCTGTGGGGCAGAGCAAACCTATCAAACAGGCAGGGCAGTGCATAGTGCACATAAACATCAGCAGTACAGTAGTAAGGGCAGTACAATTCATGCAGTACATCAGCGCGGATCCATGAAGAAAAATAAGGAAAAAAACAAAGTAAACGTCAAAAAACAAACATCCTGCAATAGCGCTGGACCAGCATAGCAGGTTTAACACACTGCCATCCACTGCGAGCAGGGGGGCAGAGGCTGGCCAGGGAAACAGTGGTAGGGAAGTGGCAGTCAGGAGTGGCACAGGTGCCAGGGACTCTGAAAGACCACCGGGGGCAGGGGGGCGATCATACTGGAGAGCGCACAATGTTGCAGGGGGGGTATCCAGTCTTGGGGATTGCGGGTGCAGGCGAGCCGCCCGAGGTGCAAGGGTTATACATGGCGGCGGGGGGAAAGTTAGTGCCAGTCAATGCGGGTGAAGGAAGAGCGGGGAGCTCCGGCGGAGGATGGAGGGATGGAGAGGAAGGGGGGTAGTGGGACAGGCAGGGCAGATAGCTAACTCACGGTTCCAGGAGGGATGAGAGGCCAGTGGGTGCGCTCCTCCGGCTCCATACGGTCAGCAGCGGGGAAGGGATGAGATGCTAGGCATGAGCCGGACCAGCCGCGTCACGTTGCTCCAGCCAGGATAGAACAGCTTGCGGATCCTCGAAGAACTGTGCCTTCCCATCACACACCACCCGGGGCCGTGCTGGGAAAAGCATTGCATACGGCAGGTGGAGTACACGGAGCTGTCCCTTTGCCTCTGTAAAGCGCGCTCTCTTCTTCTGGACCTCAGCCGAGAAATCCAGGAACACCGCCACGGTCGTGTTACCGAAGGGGATGTTGCCTCTCGCCCGAGTGAGCCGGAGGATGGCATCTCTGTCACGATAGTTTAGGAGCTTGGCAATGAAGGTCCGTGGCGGGGCTCCAGCAGGCGGGGGTTTCTCCGCGAGGCGGTGTGCACGCTCCACCACAAACGTTGAGGAGAAGGCCTCTCTGCCGTAGGTCTTGACTAGCAGGTTTTCGAGATATGTGGGGGGTCCGCACCCTCCGACTTCTCTGGCAATTTGTACTTATTTTTACCAAAGATATGTAGCAGTATAAATTTTGGCCAAAATTTAGGAAGAAAAATTACTAATTTGCTAAATTTTATAACAGAAACGAAGAAAAATGTATTTTTTTACAGAATTTTCAGTCTTTTTTCTCTTATAGAGCAAAAAATAAAAAACCCTATGGTGATTAAATACCACCAAAAGAAAGCTCTATTTGTGTGAAAAAAAGGACAAAATGTCATATGGGTACAGTGTTGTATGACTGAGTAATTGTCATTCAAAATGTGAGAGCATGAAAATTGGTCTGGTTATTAAGGGGGTTTAAGTGCCCAGTGGTCAAGTGGTTGAAGAGGAAGTAAACCCTCTTAAACCCCCCCCCCCCAAAAAAAAAACTGCAAGGCAAAGGCATAATGAGCTATTATAACTAGCATACTAGCTCATTATGAATTACTTACCTTATATAGAAGCTCCCGAAGCCGTCCCCGTTTCCCCCTCCGGCCGCAGACAAGGTTACTTCCGGGTATCGCGGCTCCGGCACTGTGATTGGCTGGAGCCGCAATGACGTCACTCCACGCATGCGCACGGTAACGGCACACGCTAGGGAAGAAACGGCACGGAGTTTTGTTTCTTCCCAGCGCATTCGCCGTTTACAATACCGGCACACTACAGGTGAAATATCTCCTAAACGGCGCAAGTTTAGGAGATATTTCCACTACCTATAGGTAAGCCTTATTCTAGGCTTACCTATAGGTAGAAGTCAAGAAAAAGGGTTTACAACTAGGGATGAGCTCGGTGTTCGAGTCGAACATACGTTCGACTCGAACATCGGCTGTTCGATCGTTCGACGAAGATCGAACGATTTGGGCCGTTCGCGCCTAATTCGAGTGACGCGAACGGCCCACAATGCACTACGCCATCGCAGTGTCATCCAGGCGCTGTGATTGGCCAAGCATGCACTGTGACCCCGCATGCTTGGCCAATCACAGCGCCGGCAGCGAGGAGAGCAATGATTGGCCACAGGCAGGATGCCTGTGGCCAATTATTGCTGAGGGTGTTTAGTACACGCCCCACACTATAAAAGGCCGCCAGCACAGCAGCCTAGTGTAGTGTGTTCCGGAGCAGGGAAAGAGAAGCATAGGCAGGGACAGTGACATTTATTTTTTCTTGCTTAACCTGGATTCCTTTAGTTTAGGGAAAGAGAAGGATAGGTAGGGAGAGTGTCAGTGTGTTTTACTGTGCGAATCCTTGTTTCTAGGGACAGGGAAGGACAGTGAGGGAAATTCTCCTTGTGCTATAGTGTGCTTTAAAAAAACATTTTTTCTAGGGACAGAAAACTATAGGTAGGGAGAGTGTCAGTGTGTTTTACTGTACGAATCCTTGTTTCTAGGGACAGGGAAGGACAGTGAGGGAAATTCTCCTTGTGCTATAGTGTGCTTTAAAAAAACATTTTTTCTAGGGACAGAAAACTATAGGTAGGGAGAGTGTCAGTGTGTTTTACTGTACGAATCCTTGTTTCTAGGGACAGGGAAGGACAGTGAGGGAAATTCTCCTTGTGCTATAGTGTGCTTTAAAAAAACATTTTTTCTAGGGACAGAAAACTATAGGTAGGGAGAGTGTCAGTGTGTTTTACTGTACGAATCCTTGTTTCTAGGGACAGGGAAGGACAGTGAGGGAAATTCTCCTTGTACTATAGTGTGCTTTAAAAAAACATTTTTTCTAGGGACAGAAAACTATAGGTAGGGAGAGTGTCAGTGTGTTTTACTGTACGAATCCTTGTTTCTAGGGACAGGGAAGGACAGTGAGGGAAATTCTCCTTGTGCTATAGTGTGCTTTAAAAAAACATTTTTTCTAGGGACAGAAAACTATAGGTAGGGAGAGTGTCAGTGTGTTTTACTGTACGAATCCTTGTTTCTAGGGACAGGGAAGGACAGTGAGGGAAATTCTCCTTGTGCTATAGTGTGCTTTAAAAAAACATTTTTTCTAGGGACAGAAAACTATAGGTAGGGAGAGTGTCAGTGTGTTTTACTATACGAATCCTTGTTTCTAGGGACAGGGAAGGACAGTGAGGGAAATTCTCCTTGTGCTATAGTGTGCTTTAAAAAAACATTTTTTCTAGGGACAGAAAACTATAGGTAGGGAGAGTGTCAGTGTGTTTTACTGTACGAATCCTTGTTTCTAGGGACAGGGAAGGACAGTGAGGGAAATTCTCCTTGTGCTATAGTGTGCTTTAAAAAAACATTTTTTCTAGGGACAGAAAACTATAGGTAGGGAGAGTGTCAGTGTGTTTTACTGTACGAATCCTTGTTTCTAGGGACAGGGAAGGACAGTGAGGGAAATTCTCCTTGTGCTATAGTGTGCTTTAAAAAAACATTTTTTCTAGGGACAGAAAACTATAGGTAGGGAGAGTGTCAGTGTGTTTTACTGTACGAATCCTTGTTTCTAGGGACAGGGAAGGACAGTGAGGGAAATTCTCCTTGTGCTATAGTGTGCTTTAAAAAAACATTTTTTCTAGGGACAGAAAACTATAGGTAGGGAGAGTGTCAGTGTGTTTTACTGTACGAATCCTTGTTTCTAGGGACAGGGAAGGACAGTGAGGGAAATTCTCCTTGTGCTATAGTGTGCTTTAAAAAAACATTTTTTCTAGGGACAGAAAACTATAGGTAGGGAGAGTGTCAGTGTGTTTTACTGTACAAATCCTTGTTTCTAGGGACAGGGAAGGACAGTGAGGGAAATTCTCCTTGTGCTATAGTGTGCTTTAAAAAAACATTTTTTCTAGGGACAGAAAACTATAGGTAGGGAGAGTGTCAGTGTGTTTTACTGTACGAATCCTTGTTTCTAGGGACAGGGAAGGACAGTGAGGGAAATTCTCCTTGTGCTATAGTGTGCTAAAGCATTCCTCATCAACCATCTTTGAAATCCTTGTTTTTTGGACAGTCAGGGAAATTGTCGTTGTGCTATTCTGTGCAAAAGCAATCATCCTCAACCATATTTAGAAATCCTTAAGTAAAGGGACAGAGAAGGACACATGAAGGTAGCCCTTATTGCTTTTTTCCCATCTCCCTGCAGGCCATCTATTAGAATGTCTGGAAGGCAAACAAGGAGAGGCAGACAGTCAGGAGGCAATAAAAGAGGGCAAGCAGGCTCTGTGTCTGGGGACAACAGTGCTGGTCGTGGACGCGGTGCATTGTCATCAGCACATGGCCATGGGACACGCTTGTCCTTCTTTTCGGCAGCTGGACATGTTGAGCCACATCATGCCGAAGACTTGGTAGAGTGGATGACCAAGCCCTCCTCCTCCTCCTCATCCTCTCTCACCCAGGCTCAGGGTACTGGCAAAGCAGCTGCCAAAGCGTCCTCTTCCCTGGTATCAATGTCAGACTCATCATCAGTCACTCCTTCCCTAGACCCACCATGTCCTCCTCCTGAGGAGTCCCCCGAACTGTTTGAGCACAGTGTTGGGTACATGCTCCAGGAGGATGCCCAGCGTTTCGAAGGGTCTGATGATGAAACCCAGCTACAGGAAGGCAGTAGCGTGAGAGCAGACAGAGGGGATGCTCAAGAAGGACACCAATCTGGCAGTCATGTTCCAGCAGCTGCAGCATACTGCCAGATTGGCTCCAGTGATGAGGAGGGAGGGGATGATGAGGTCACTGACTCCACGTGGGTGCCTAATAGGAGAGAGGAGGAGGAGGAGGATGAGGAGGAGGCACATCTCCAACGAGGCAGGATGCCCTTTGGTGGCCAGCGTAAGGGCAGTACACCAACGGAATCACACCGCAGAGCTCCGCCTGTGCAGGGCGCTGCCTCTGCCCGTCATTCAAAAAGTTCTTTGGTGTGGGCCTTTTTTGAGGCTAGTGCATCAGATCGCACAGCTGCTGTTTGCAACATATGTCTCAAGCGCATATTGCGTGGCCAAAACATCAGCCGCTTGGGTACCACATGCCTGACCAGACATATGTTGACCTGCCATGCAGCTCGTTGGCAAGCCTACCTCAAAGACCCACACCAAAGAACAAAGCGGACCTCTCCTTGCACCGCATCAGCTGGGATCTCCAACCCCACTATAACTTCAGTCCTCTCTGAAACATGCACTGAGAGGAATGAAGGTGTAGAATTAGGTGTGTCACAGCCAAGTACTTGCGGCCACTCTGCTAGCAGTACACCGACGTCGGATTCTAGCAGGCAAATTTCCCTGCCCCAGCTGCTGGACCGTCGAAAGAAGTTCACTCCCAGCCATCCACATGCCCAGCGGTTGAATGCTAGCTTGGCTAAATTGCTAGCGCTTCAACTGCTGCCTTTTCAGTTGGTAGACTCGGCCCCCTTCCGTGAGTTTGTGCAATGTGCGGTTCCTCAGTGGCAGGTTCCCAAACGCCACTTTTTCTCACGGAAGGCTATTCCGGCTCTCTACCGGCATGTGGAAGGCAATGTCTTGGCCTCGCTGGACAGGGCGGTCAGCGGTAAGGTGCATATTACCGCTGACTCATGGTCCAGCAGGCATGGACAGGGACGTTACCTTTCTTTCACGGCCCATTGGGTCACTCTTTTGGCAGCTGGGAAGGATGCAGGACAAGGTTACATAGTTACATAGTTACATAGTTAGTCAGGTTGAAAAAAGACACAAGTCCATCCAGTTCAACCGTAAAAAATAAAAATAAAAAAATAAAAATAAACATATATCGTACAATCCCATATACCCAATTCTATACCCACAGTTGATCCAGAGGAAGGCAAAAAAAACCAGAAGAGCATTATCCAATTTGCTACAGCAGGGGAAAAATTCCTTCCTGATCCCCCGAGAGGCAATCGGATATTCCCTGGATCAACTTTACCTATAAATGTCAGTACCCAGTTATATTATGTACATTTAAGAAAGAATCCAGGCCCTTCTTAAAGCAATCTACTGAGCTGGCCAGAACCACCTCTGCAGGGAGTCTATTCCACATTTTCACAGCTCTTACTGTGAAAAAACCTTTCCGTATTTGGAGGTGAAATCTCTTTTCCTCTAGACGCAAAGAGTGCCCCCTTGTCCTTTGTGTTGACCGTAAAGTGAATAACTGAACACCAAGTTCACTATATGGACCCCTTATATATTTGTACATGTTGATCATATCCCCCCTTAATCTCCTCTTCTCAAGAGAGAATAAATTCAGTTCCTCTAATCTCTCCTCATAGCTGAGCTCCTCCATGCCTCTTATCAGTTTGGTTGCCCTTCTCTGCACTTTCTCCAGTTCCCCAATATCCTTTTTGAGAACTGGTGCCCAAAACTGAACTGCATATTCCAGATGAGGTCTTACTAATGATTTGAACAGGGGCAAAATGATATCTCTCTCTCTGGAGACCATACCTCTCTTAATACAAGAAAGGACTTTGCTCGCTTTGGAAACCGCAGTTTGGCATTGCATGCCATTATTGAGCTTATGATCTACCAAAACCCCCAGATCCTTCTCCACTACGGATCCCCCCAGTTGTACTCCCCCTAGTATGTATGATGCATTCATATTATTAGCCCCCAAGTGCATAACTTTACATTTATCAACATTAAACCTCATCTGCCACATAGTCGCCCAATTAGACAGAGCATTGAGGTCGGCTTGTAAATTGGCGACATCCTGTAAGGACGTTATTCCACTGCATAGCTTGGTGTCATCTGCAAAGACAGAAATGTTACTTTTGATCTCAGACCCAATATCATTTATAAACATATTAAAAAGTAAGGGTCCCAGCACTGAACCTTGGGGTACACCACTGATAACCTTGGACCATTCAGAGTAAGAATCATTAACCACTACTCTCTGAATTCTGTCTTTTAGCCAGTTTTCTATCCATTTACAAACTGATATTTCCAATCCTGTAGACTTTACCTTACACATGAGCCGTGTGTGGGGAACTGTATCGAACGCTTTTGCAAAATCCAAGTATACCACGTCCACTGCCACCCCTCTGTCCAAGGTCTTACTTACCTCTTCATAAAAAGAAATCAGGTTTGTTTGACAACTTCTGTCTTTCATGAATCCATGCTGTCTGTTGCTTAAATAGTTTTTTTCCAGCAAGAACTCATCTATGTGGTCTTTTATTAATCTCTCCAGTATTTTCCCAACTATAGAAGTTAAACTAACAGGTCTATAGTTACTTGGTAAACACTTAATTCCCTTTTTAAATATAGGCACCACATTGGCCCTGCGCCAATCCAGTGGTACTATTCCTGTCATTAATGAGTCCCTAAAAATTAAATACAATGGCTTTGAAATTACAGAGCTCAATTCTTTTAGGATCCGTGGGTGTATGCCATCTGGTCCAGGTGCTTTATCCACCTTTATTCCATCTAAATATTTCTGGACCATATCACTTTTGAGCCATTGTGGATTTGGGGCTGTGTCACTACCACCCCCATTTTGGACATGAGCTCCCCCATGCTCCTTTGTATACACAGAACTGAAGAAAGTATTTAATAAATTAGCCTTCTCTTTGTCCCCAGTCACCCACTCTAGATTATTTTGTAAAGGGCCTACATGCTCAGACTTGACCTTTTTACTATTAATATATTTGAAGAATTTTTTGGGGTTTGTCCTACTGTCTTTTGCAATCTGTCGTTCATTTTGAATTTTTGCATCCTTGATTTCCTTTTTACATATCCTGTTATATTCTTTGTAACATTTAAATGACACTAGTGTTCCCTCATTTTTATATTTTTTAAAAGCTCTTTTCTTATAGTTTATAGCTTTTTTAACTTTGTCAGTGAGCCACATAGGTTTTATTTTTAGCCTTTTAAACTTATTGCCCATGGGAATATACTTTGCAGTGAGTTCCCAAACAGTCTTTTTGAAGAATTCCCATTTCTGTTCTGTGCCCATGGATGCCAATATTCCTTCCCAGTCTAAGTCCTGGAGAGCAGCACTCATCCTTGGAAAATTTGCTCTCTTGAAATTAAGTGTTTTTATCTTTCCTGTATGTGATTTTTGCTTACAACTAACATCAAATGAAATCATGGTATGGTCACTGCTACCCAGGTGTTCCTTTATCTGAACATTAGTAATACGCTCTGCATGGTTTGAGATTACCAGGTCCAACAGAGCATCATTCCTAGTTGGGGCCTCAATAAACTGGACCATAAAATTGTCCTGCAATAGGTTTATAAATTTTTGCCCTTTAACTGTCCCAGCAGTTCCATTACTCCAGTCAATTTCTGGGTAGTTAAAATCCCCCATTATTATCACCGTCCCAGCCCTTGCAGCCCTTTCCATCTGTGCAAGGAGCTGAGTCTCTAACTCCTCATTAACATTGGGTGGTCTATAACAAACTCCAATGATTAGCTTTGAACTACGCACATCTGTATGCAGTCCTACCCATAATGCTTCAGACTCATCACACTCTCCATCCACCAGGTCCTCTTTCACACTCGCTTTGAGATCACTTCTCACATAGAGACAGACCCCTCCACCCTTCCTTTTTACCCTGTCTTTCCGAAAGAGTGCATAGCCAGGAATATTAATAGCCCAGTCGTGTGAGGAATGAAGCCAAGTTTCAGCAATACCGATTACATCATAGCTCTCCTCATGCACCAGAGCTTCCAACTCACCTATTTTGCTTGGCAGACTTCTGGCGTTGGTGAACAGACACTTTAATGCATTAATATTATTTGACCGGTCACATACTATCCTCTTGGGTGTTCCCAGATTGCAACTAGGACTTGCTACTATACTTACCTTGGGTTTATGTTCTTTGGTTACCCTACCACTAATGCCCCTAATACTACCCTTTAGAATATGTTCCCCGCTGACTCTCACTATCTCTGGACCCTCCCCCCTGTCACCTAGTTTAAAAACCCCTCTAACTTTTTGGCCATCCTTATTCCCAGCTGATCTGCACCCTCCTCATTTAGGTGCAGTCCGTCCCTTCTATAGTACTGGTTATCGACTGAGAAGTCGGCCCAGTCCTCCAGGAACCCAAACCCCTCCTTACTACACCAGCTCTTCAGCCACTTGTTCACTTCCCTAATCTCCCTCTGCCTTTCTGGTGTGGCTCGATGTACCGGTAGTATTCCCGAGAAAGGTGCAGTAGTGTTGGAGGTTGTTCCACCGCCACGCCTCCAAAATGCTACTACTGGTTGTGACACACCTCTCTCCTCCACCCCCTCCTCTTCTTCTTCCTCCATGGCCTCTTCCTGTGGTTTGTCCTCTGAACCAGCGGTGCTCCGTAGCCGTTCAAGGGGCTACGCAAGTACGCAGGCAAAAAGATGCCATGCCGTGCTTGCGCTGGTGTGTTTGGGGGACAGAAGCCACACTGGGGCAGAGGTCCTGTCTGCTCTGCAGGGCCAGGCCGAGAGGTGGTTGACGCCACGCCAGCTTAAGCCAGGAATGGTGGTTTGCGACAATGGCACCAACCTCCTCTCCGCCCTCCGACAGGGACAATTGACCCATGTGCCCTGTGTGGCTCACGTCCTTAACCTGGTGGTGCAGCGGTTCTTGGGCAGGTACCCGGGCTTACAGGATGTCCTGAGGCAGGCCAGGAAAGTCTGTGTGCATTTCCGCAGATCTTATAATGCCAGTGCTCGCCTGGCTGAGCTGCAAAAGGAGTTGAACCTGCCCAAGAACCGCCTTATATGTGACATGCCCACCAGGTGGAACTCAACGTTGGCCATGCTGCAGCGGCTGCACACGCAGCAGAGGGCCATCAATGAGTACCTGTGCGACTACGGCACCAGGACAGGGTCAGGGGAGCTTGGTTTTTTTTCTCCACGCCAGTGGGGCATGATCAGGGATGCATGCACTGTCCTGGCACCATTTGAGGAGGCCACGAGGATGGTGAGCAGTGACAGTGCATGCATCAGTGACACTGTACCTCTTGTCCACCTGTTGGAGCACACGCTGCGTGGAATAATGGACAGGACACTTGAGGCAGAACAGAGGCAGGAAGAGGAGGACTTCCTTGCCTCTCAAGGCCCCCTTTACCCAGACAGTGTTCCTTCTGTCCCACCCATCGCACAGGAAGAGGAGGAGGAGGAGGAGGAGGAGGAGGAGGATTGTGTCAGCATGGAGGTGGAGGCTGGCACTCAGCATCATCAGCAGCAGTCTTTTAGGGATGATTTACAGTCCCAAGAAACCAGTGGACTTGTACGTGGCTGGGAGGAGGTGGCTGCGGATCATGTCGTCCTTAGTGACCCAGAGGACTCCGGAGCGAATGCCTCAGCAAACCTACGCTGCATGGCCTCCCTGATCCTGCAAAGTCTGCGGAAGGATCCTCGTATTCTTCGGATCAAGGAGAGGGACCATTACTGGCTGGCCACTCTCCTTGATCCACGGTACAAGGGTAAGGTTGCGGACCTTATGTTACCGTCGCAGAGGGAGCAGAGGATGAGACAACTCCGGGAGGCCTTGCAGAAAGGTCTGTGCAACGCGTTCCCAGAGACTGGGAGGTTACAAACTCCTGGTCCTGGACAATGAGTTGCTGAGGCTTCGGCCAGTCAAAGAAGGAGCGGTGGGGAAGGTGGCCGTCTGACCGATGCGTTCAGACAATTCTTTAGTCCGCAGCCCCAAAGTATGATCGGTTCCAGCAACCATCGCCAGCGTCTGATAAACATGGTGCAGGAATATCTAGGGGCAAGGTCAGACTTGGACACCTTCCCCACCGAAAATCCTCTGGCTTACTGGGTCTTGAGGATGGATCACTGGGCAGAGCTTGCACAGTATGCAATTGAGCTACTGGCCTGTCCTGCATCCAGCGTTCTTTCGGAACGCACATTCAGTGCTGCTGGAGGATTTGTCACGGATCACAGGGTGCGCCTGTCCACCGACTCGGTTGATCGACTGACTTTCATCAAGATGAACCAGTCTTGGATCACCACCAGCTACCACACACCTGATGCTGATATAACAGACTAATTGATTTTAACATGTCACATCCCTTCAAGACTGATGCTGATGCTGAGTGCCTGTGCTGTTATGTTGACTGGCTATCCTCCTCCTCCGAGTCCTCAATGATACGATTGATGATGATAGCTTGGAAGATCATTTTTGTTTATGGGTGCCGCCACCAGTGGCTAAGGCCCAATTTTTCAGCCCCTGTTTTACAGGGGCGTGTAATTACAATTTTTTTAGCAATAATTTGCCATAGGGCTCATTGCTGTGCTCCAAGTACAGTATCTGTGAGGGGTTGGAGTGTTGTGGCACCAGTGCCTAAGGCCCAATTTTTCAGCCCCTGTTTAACAGGGGCGTGTCATTACAATTTTTGAAGCAATACTTTGCAACAGGGCTCATTGCTGTGCTCCAAGTACAGTATCTGTGAGGGGTTGTAGTGTTGTGCCACCAGTGCCTAAGGCCCAATTTTTCAGCCCCTGTTCAACAGGGGCATGTAATTACAATTCTTGATCTAATAATTCACAGCAGGGCCCATTGCTGCACCCACCAAGAGTAACTCTGAGGGCTTACAGTGTTGTGGCAACGCCACCACCACCCCCACCACGAAAGGCCCAATTTTTCAGCCCCTGTTCAAAAGGGGCATGTAATTACAATTCTTGATCTAATAATTCACAGCAGGGCCCATTCCTGCACCCACCAAGAGTAACTCTGAGGGCTTACAGTGTTGTGGCAACGCCACCACCACCACCGCCACGAAAGGCCCAATTTTTCAGCCCCTGTTCACAGGGGCATGCAATTACAATTCTTGATCTAATAATTCACAGCAGGGCCCATTGCTGCACCCACCAAGAGTAACTGTCAGGGCTTACAGTGTTGTGGCACCAGCACCACCATCAAAGGCCCAATTTTTACTACCACTGTTCAACAATTATATGTAATTACAATTCCTGATATAATAGTTGACAGCAGGGCGTTCCAGCACCAACCAAGAGTAACTGTGAGTGCTTACAGTGTTGTGCCAACACCAACAACTAAGGGGCCTATTTCTGCAGAGTATATACGGCAGGTCCCTACTTTCAAACATCCAACTTACAAACGACTCCTACTTGCAAACGCAAGAAGACAACAGGAAGTGAGAGGAAATCTACCCCTTGGAAGGAAAATTCTCTCCTGTAAGAATTAATATGGGAGAAAGGTGTCTCCTCTGTACTGATGCTTTATCAGCAATCCTTGTTTCAAGAAAAACACCACATTTCAAAAACAGTTGTCATTGGGACGGAAAGTGAGGTGAAATGTTCTGAACAGGGGCACAGACAGCAAAACAAATGTTACAGGGGTGATAACCCTTACCTATGTTTTCCAAAAAGTTTAAAAATAGATTTTTGGGCTGGAGCTACACTTAAACAATGTACCTGTTCAAAATTACAAACAGATTCTACATAAGAACAAACCTACAGTCCCTGTCTTGTATGCACCGCCTGTATACGGCTGTTCAGAGTATATAGGGTCTTTTTTATTTTATGTGCGGGGTTCCCCTTAATATCCATACAAGACCCAAAGGGGCTGGTAATGGGCTGGGGTAGGGGGGGGGGGTCATGGGGTAGCTATGCCATTTTTCTTAAAGATTTTCATCCATATTACCGGGACCAGACATTACATTAAAGCCGCAAGCAGTTTTAAATGGCTTTTTTTTCCTTTAGAAGTGTAATTTTGTGCAGGGACAGTTCTAAACACGGGAAACACGTGGCACTTCACAGGCATACTTTAGACACCCCCCAAGTACGATATTTAAAGGAATATTTGCCTTTTTTTTTTTCACTTTATGCATCATTAAAATGACTGCTCCCGAAAAACGACCGTTTTTAAAACTTATTTTTGCATTGATACATGTCCCCTGGTGCACAACCCGGGTTCCCAAACCCTTTTTAGGACAATAACATGCATAATAGTTGTTATAATTAGCACTTTAGAATTCGAACGTTCGCATCCATTGTATTTAATAGGGTTCTAATGTTCGTACGAACTTTCGGTCCGTTCGCGGGTTCTGGTGCGAACCGAACCCGGGGGTGTTCGGCTCATCACTATTTACAACCACTTTAAAGCCAAGTGACCCTGCTATTTCAGTACTGCCAAATATGAATAGTGCCAAATTAATTATCAGTCATGTTGTTTGGCTGCTTGTATATGGCCAGCTGCACTAGCAATAATTTGCAATGTTATCATTTTGATTATGCAGCACTGAGTATCTTTAGCAGCAAGTCAAATTTTTTACATTTTTAGGAAACTTTTACTTTTAGTGAAGTTGCCTATTAAATGTCCTTCTCAGCCCTTACCTTCAGCCCCCATCCTAACTTCTTCATTGTGTTGCCCTGTTGGTTGCCACACAGCCTTTGCAGAAAAAAATCCCAGGTAAAAAAAAGGAATTATTATAACACAAAGACCAATCATGGTAAATTGGGGTTTAGCTAATGCTGAGGTGAAAGATGTTAATAAATAGCCTCAGTGTTTCAGTATCTTAAACAGTCCAAGCCGCATATCGCTTTTCTGCAAGAGACTCACCTGGATGGTAGCAGGGTCCATGCGATGTGCAGGCCCTGGGTTCAAAAAGCCTTTCATGCAACTTATTCCACATTCGCAAGGGGGGTGTCGATTCTTATTAGCAAGGCTCTGCCATGCACTATACACCAGGTGTTCTCGGATCCAGAGGGGCGGTATGTGGCGGTTCTGTTAAACATTTTTCAACACAAAATGCTACTGGTGAATGTTTACTTACCTCCTCCTGTCAATGTACAAGTTTTATATGATATGTTTACTAGACTGGCTCCCTTTGCCCACTTCCCTCTTCTAATGATGGGCGATTTTAACGCTATTTTGGATGCGTTGGACTCGTCCAATCCAGGGAGGCAGGGGTCTGCGGATCTTCTCGCCTGGGCCTCGGTGACTGGGCTGACTGACCTGTGGAGATCTAGAAACCCCCTTCGCAGGGCCTATTCTCACGTCTCGGTGACCCATCGTTCATCGGCCAGGATAGATTTGACTTTGGCAACCAGACCCTGTTGCAGTTTCTCCATGATACCGAGTACATGGCCGGGGGCATATCTGATCATTGCCCCTTGTCCCTTACTCTCAGCTTCTCTGCTGGGAGGGGGAGGGGGGCTGGAGGCTGTCTCCAGGTTGGCTACAGAATGAGCAGGTGTCTTCTCGCTTGCAGGAAGCGATCGCCTCTTATTGGTCAACTAATGAGGATACTGCGGACCTGCCTGTGGTGGGGATGCCTTCAAGGCAGTGATTAGGGGTGAGTGTATCTCTGCTATTAAATCTGAACGGGTGGCCCATAATGCTGAAATCCACAGTTTGCAGGACACTGAAAAGGAATGTGCTGAGAGGCACGCCAGCTGTTCCTCTGATACCTCATATTCGTCTCTGATGGAGGCTAGGCGTCTTCTCTCCTTGCATTTCTCTGACCTGGCTCATACAGAGGCTAAACACAGGGCGAATTCTATTTTCTCAGAAGGGGATAAGAATGGGAAGTTGTTGGCGAGATTAGTGGCGGTGGACAATCAGATAACAAACATCCCGGTCATTAGGGGTAAGAGTGGAGATCTTGTTAGTGACCCTTCTGCAATAATGTCAGAATTTAGGGATTTCTTTGCTAACCTTTATGCCCCTGTGCCAGGTTATGACCATGCTGCATTGGATGCCCTCTTGGGGGGCCTGGCCCTCCCGAGGTTGTCTGATGCTGACCAGTTGGCTTTGGATGCTAATATTACTCATAAGGAGATAACCGCAGCTATTTTTGATTTTCCCCCTCATAAAGCTCCGGGGCCGGACGGTTTCCCTGCTGACTTTTACAAAAGTTTTGCTGATGAGATAGCACCTAGATTAAATTCACTTCTGGCCCAATGTTTGGAACTGAATAGGCTCCCTGCCTCCATGCTGGATGAGTACATGGTCCTAATGCTAAAACCGGGTAAAGACCCTCTAGACTGCTCAGCTTATAGGCCTATTGCTCTCCTAAACATGGACCTTAAAATTTTGACGAAGGTCTTGGCCAATAGGCTTGTCGGGGTGACCTCCTCTCTGGTCAATATCGATCAGACGGGATTCATGCCCGGGAAGTCTACGGATACTCAGCTGCGGAGGCTATTTACTCATCTCCAGCTTTCGGGGGGCTGATGCTGGTACCAGAATCGGCTTTTGACTCAATTGATTGGAAGTACATGCTCCGGGTGCTGGAGAGGATAGGGTTTGGACAGGTCTTCCGGCAATGGATTACCTTGTTGTATAGCAATCCCAGGGTGGCAATTAGGCTTGTTCAGGCTATCTCTCCCTTCTTTTCAGTGGGTCGGGGTGCTAGGCAGGGGTGCCCTTTATCCCCGTTTGTATTGCACTTATGATGGAACCTCTCGCTGTGTCACTCCGATCGTCTAGTGAAGTCAAGGCTATTAGAGTGGGGTCTATTCAGGAATGTGTGGCATTATATGCTGATGACATGCTTTTATTTCTTGAGGACCCCGGGTCATCGCTTCAGGTGGCCCTGAGGATCCTGAATGATTTCACCACCTTTTTGGGCTTGAAGGCAAATTGGAGCAAGTCCTCCATTCTGCCTTTGGATGCTGGGGCTAGGGAGAGGGCTGATCCCAATATGCCTTTACAATGGGTTTCCTCCATCACTTATTTTGGAGTCAAAATCACGGCGGACAGTACTGACTATATGACACTTAACTTGTTGCCCCTGTTAGCTTTCTTTAAGCAGAAGGCTCAGGCTTGGCAGAGGCTTCCGCTCTCACTCATAGGAAGAATAAACTTACTGAAGATGAAAATTCTTCCAGTTATTTTGTATTTCTTGCGACATGCCCCTATACGGGTCCCTAAGTCCTTTTTTAAACAGCTAGATGGCATTACGAGTTCGTTCCTCTGGGCCCCCAAATTACCACGTATGGGTCTCAAGGTGCTTCAAGAACCCTGGGGACAGGGGGGGCTGGCTCTGCCTGACTGGAGGAAATATTATCTTGCCAGTCAACTAATATTTGCCCATAGATGGTTGACTTCTGATGCTGGAGATTCCGCCACGGTGGTGGAAGCGGCTCACTTGGGGTCGTATGAGATCCTTCGCTTGGCCATCCACAGAGGGGTAAAGTCTGACCTGCAACTGACATTGTCTATGAAAGCAACTTTTAAAGCATGGGAGGAGGTGGTTGAGCTGGCTTGCCCGAGTTACTTGGGTTTCTCGCCACAGACTCCGCTGTGGGGGAATCCTAAGTTGTGTCATTTTTACTCATTCCCAGATCCAGTGGTGTGGGTGGTCAAGGGCATTAAGCTCCTTAAAGATATCACCATGGATGGGGTACTCCTAACTTTTGATCAATTCAAGGCCAGACATGATCTCCCCAACTCATATTTTTTCAGGTTCATACAGCTTCGTCACGCTTTCCAGGCTCAATTCTGGGAAAGGGCGATTGAATCCATCCCGTCGGCCCTGGAAGATATGCTCATGGTGGAGGACCTTCCTAAAACTCTGTCTGTTACATATAAGGAGCTGTTTAAGAAGAGCCCAGCTGCATTAACTAAACGTAGGGAACGGTGGGAGAGGGACGTCCCTGGGATAGACGGCGAGGACTGGGATGATATGTGGGATCACCCCTTTAAACATTTGGTTTCTGCAAGGGATAGACTGATACAATTTAAATTTTTACACAGGATATACTTCACCCTTGCCAGGCTTATAGTTATCTACCCGTTTGTCTCCTCGGAGTGCTGGAGATGCTCCTTTTCGCCGGCTGATGCTACACACATCTTCTGGGAGTGCCCTCAGATCAAGGTATTCTGGGATGGGGCGGCTTCCTGCATAGAGGACATTTTGAAGGTACCTATCCCCCTGTCAGTTCGGATATGTCTTTTGGGCCTGGTGGAGGAGGTGGTCCCCTCCAGAGCTCTCAGGACGTTACTGAATATCCTATTCTTTTATGGGAGGAAGGCCATCTTGCTCAAATGGAGATCGCCTGCTTCCCCAAGTATTGCCTTTTGGAAGGGGCTTGTGAATTCCATGATGCCCTACTACAAGGCAACATATCTCTCCAGGGGGTGTGAGAAGAAGTTCGACAAAGTTTGGCGAGCATGGTTTAATTCTGATGCAACTGTTGGCTAGATCGGCTAGTTGTCTAGCCTGCTATGTATAATGGACCCCTGGGCCAGATCGGTGGGTTCACTGATATTGCTCTGATATGCCGAGGGGTGGAATTGATGCCTACTGGTCAGTCCTCTGGTGATGGTATCAGTCTGCTGGTTTTGGAAATGTATTGTCATGTTGTTTTTTTTGTTGTTTTTTTAGCCACGAGTGCATGCCCGTGGTCGGCAGACCTGTGTATCCCCTTATTATTGGTGAATTTGCCATCTGAGGAATGTGGTGAACTGAGTTCTGGGTGGATGGGGGAGGGGATGGGGTTGGGATTTTTTTTTTCTTTTCAGTTATTACACGCAGTCAGCTACCTATGTTAGGTAGATTGTGCTAGTTGTGTATTGTGGACCATGTTGGTCATAGAGAGGCCTGGTGTCTTGCCAAGGTCACCCTTTTTAATGTTTGTATGTCTTGTATAAAATGCATTAACCATAAAACTGCTCAGTCAGACATTACAAGAGACTGTCTAATTTCCATAATTTTGATAAATCTCACATCTTGTCCCCTACAAAGCTAGCCAGGAAGCTTGACAATTACATTATTGGACTGAAGTCTTGAGGTGACAGATGAAGATGAAAAGACAGAAACATCACAATTGATCAATTGATTTCCCTCCAAAAGGTCCAGACACTAATCCTATGCACTGTAAGTACCTGACAGATCTCTTGCCAGGCAGCACTCATATACTGTGTGTATATATATATATATATATATGCTGGTAGGTTAATTGGCTTCTGTCAAAATTGGAACCTAGTATATGAATGTGAGTTAGGGACCTTAGATCGTAAGCTCCTTGAGGGTAGGGGGCCGATGTAAATGTACAATGTATATGTAAAGCGCTGTGTAAATTGACGGCGCTATATGAGTACCTAAATAATAATAATATGTGTGTATGTGTGTGTAAGTATGTGTATATATATATATATATATATATATATATATATATATATATATATATATGTAGCGCCCTGCCCCCGATGATTGGGGCGCTATTGTAAATTTAGGGGGTGTCTTAGCCAATAGTTGGGCTCAGACTTGTGTAATTACATACAAATTGCCTCTGTCCTGGCTATGGTGGTGCCTGAAAGTGTTTTCCCTTGTTGCCTGAAGGTGGCGGTACCACCTCAGGTCCATGTTGGAACGCAGGCAGACCATGGTGTATTGGGTGTCCCTTCTCGGCAGCGGTTCAGTGGGAGTGGTGCCCCGCTGTGCATGCTGGGGAGGGATACTTAAGGGGCAGATGCCATTGTGCGGGGGTCTTTTTCGCCTCGTGGCCCTCCTGGCGCGAGGTGTGTGTGTTCCCAGCCCGGGGCCACGTTGGCCCGAGGCTGCATCTCTAGCGAGTAGGCCCAGTGATGATGACTGGGGCCTACAATCCTAAAGGGGATCCCAAGCTGTCCACCAAGAGGGAGGAAGCTGCTTAACGAAGGAAACCGGTGGAGGACCAGCCCTGGAGGAGACCAGCAAAGTGCTAATGTCTCAGAATAGGCCTGGTGACCTTGTTAAGAAGGGATCCACTACGTTAAAAGCCCAGCAGTTTGCCGGATCGGCTTAAAGGTTCTTTTACTGCACGGAAGTAAGTTCGGGAAGTTTGGGACTGAAATCCTGTGGCAGAGGATTCCTGGCTATCCATATTTGTTCTCAAATGGTCTGTGGCAGAGACTGTTCTCATACTGGTTCGTGCATCATCCCGGCTGCTAGGCCAAATGAGAGGGGTCTATCTGGGTGAGCAATACCCACTCAAAAGAGAGAGTGGTGAATGACTTTGGACATTTTTGTGTGTTCTGCAACGAGTACCTGAACCTTCCCCTCTCTTCTCATACCTTCTACTTTCTCTACAAGTTACTGCAGCAAAAATAAAACCCAACAGTTGAAGGTTTTACATCTCGTGTGGACATTGCAGTTTCTACAGACTTTCTTCCCCTGACAACGAACTTAGAGGTAACGTGCAAAGCCCAAATCTAAACCAGCAGCTTCTACGGGGGTAGTGCTACATATATATGTAGCAATACCCCCAGTTAAGAGGGCTGCTGGTATTATTTTCGGGCCTGCAACACTCTGCCGCCAACACCCAGTAACTGGCTCTACCTTCCCTTGGCACAGCTAGTGAGACTAAAGGATTGTGAGACCCATAGGCTATGGGTATCACAATACTGCGGATAACATATACAGTAATCACACCACACAGAATGTCTGCTTAATCATTAATGCGTTTACTGAGTAAAATAAAAGATTAGATTAAGCAGTGGTACATCTATTAATGCAGAGCCCTGCAATAAGATTTAGTCAGCATATAAAACAGGTAGAAAATCCCAGCAATCCTATGAGCATCAATTAACCACTTAACAACCACCTGCCGACAAATAACGGCGGCAGGGTGGTTGCTTAACTCTGGGAGGACGTTATATAACGTCCTCCCAGAATCGCGCTCCCGCGCGCCCCCTGGGGCGCGCACACGGGAAACTCCGTGACCGCCGGGTCCAGAGGACCCGGCGGATCACGAATCGCGGTAAATCGCCGCTGATAGCGGCCGTTTACCACGTGATCGCTCCGTCAAATGACGGAGCAATCACTTGTAAACAGACCGGCGTCATTTGATGACGCCGGTTCCTCCCTCCCCTCTCTGTACCGATCGGTACAGTGTGAGAGGGGAGGGGGAGGGAGCGGATGGCAGCAGCAGCACTGTGGGCTGGATCTGTGACAATTGCAGTCACAGATCCAGCCATCCATCCATCCCTGCTCAGCCATCCCTGTGCTATACCCTGCCAATACTCTGCAATACACCCTGCCAATACTCTGCAAAATACCCTGGTGCAATACTCTGCAATACCCTGGTGCAATACTCTGCAATACCCTGCGAAATACTCTGCAATACCCTGCGAAATACTCTGCAATACCCTGCGAAATACTCTGCAATACCCTGGTGCAATACTCTGCAATACCCTGGTGCAATACTCTGCAATACCCTGGTGCAATACTCTGCAATACCCTGCGAAATACTCTGCAATACCCTGCAAAATACTCTGCAATACCCTGGTGCAATACTCTGCAATACCCTGCGAAATACTCTGCAATACCCTGCACAATACCCTGCAAAATACTCTGCAATACCCTGCGAAATACTCTGCAATACCCTGCGAAATACTCTGCAATACCCTGGTGCAATACTCTGCAATACCCTGGTGCAATACTCTGCAATACCCTGGTGCAATACTCTGCAATACCCTGGTGCAATACTCTGCAATACCCTGCACAATACTCTGCAATACCCTGCACAATACTCTGCAATACCCTGCAAAATACTCTGCAATACCCTGCGCAATACTCTGCAAAATACTCTGCGCAATACTCTGCAAAAAACTCTGCAATACCCTGCACAATACTCTGCAATACCCTGCACAATACTCTGCAATACCCTGCACAATACTCTGCAATACCCTGCACAATACTCTGCAATACCCTCCACAATACTCTGCAATACCCTCCACAATACCCTGTGCAATACCCTCCACAATACCCTGTGCAATACCCGTGCAATACCCTGCCATACACCGCAATACCCTGCCATACACCGCAATACTCCGCAATGCCCTGCAATACTCCGCAATGCCCGGCAATACTCCGCAATGCCCGGCAATACTCCGCAATGCCCGGCAATACTCTGCAATAACCACTTCCCGCCCTCCGGCCGTCATATGACGTCCTTGACTTTGTGCGGGGATATCTGAATGATGGGAGCAGCTACAGGCATCATTCAGATATCGGCTTTTTCAGCCGGCGAT
Source organism: Rana muscosa (assembly GCA_029206835.1). Classification (NCBI taxonomy): domain Eukaryota; kingdom Metazoa; phylum Chordata; class Amphibia; order Anura; family Ranidae; genus Rana; species Rana muscosa. The sequence continues at coordinate 790,100,263 of CM055118.1, read as the reverse complement.
TCCCTACACCATAAGAACAATCATAGCGGCTGTTCCACCGCTTGATCATTCTTACGGGAGGCGAGAGGGGATGTCCCCCCCCCCCCCCGCCGCCCTCCGGTGCTTCTACCGACTCACCGCTACGATCAAAGCCAGGATTGTTGTTTTTTTTTTTTGTTTTTTTTTCAGGCTTCCCAGCCTAGAGGTGAGATGTGGGGTCTTATTGACACCCCCCCCCCCCATATCTCACTGTAAAGAGGACCTGTCATGCCATATTCCTATTACAAGGGATGTTTACGTTCCTTGTAATAGGTATAAAAGTGATCAAAAAAATGTTTAGGGCGGAAAAACATGTCAAACTAAAATAAATAAAGTAAAATGAAGAATAATTTTTTATTTTTTTTTTAAAGCGCCCCTGTCCCCGTGAGCTCGCATACAGAAGCGAACGCATACGTAAGTCCCGCCCACATATGAAAACGGTTTTCAAACCACACATGTGAGGTATCTCTGCGAACGTTAGAGCGAGAGCAATCATTTTGGCCCTAGACCTCCTCTGTAACTCAAAACATGTAACCAGTAAAAATATTTAAAGCGTCGCCTATGGGGATTTTTTAAGTAGCGAAGTTTGGCGCCATTCCACGAGTGTGTGCAATTTTTAAGGGCGACATGTTAGGTATCTATTTACTCGGCGTAACTTCATCTTTCACATTATGCAAAAACATTGGGCTAACTTTACTGTTTTTTTTTTTTTTTTAAGCACAAAACATTTTTTTTCCGTAAAAAACGCGTTAAAAAAATTGCTGCGCAAATATCGTGCGAGATAAAAAGTTGCAACAACCACCATTATATTCTCTAAGGTCTTTGCTAAAAAAACATATATAATGTTTTGGGGTTCTATGTAATTTTCTAGCAAATAAATTATGATTTTTACATGTAGGAGAGAAATGTCAGAATTGGCCTTGGTGCTCCAGAACGCCTGAAGGTGCTCCCTGCATGTTGGGCCTCTGTATGTGGCCACGCTGTGTAAAAGTCTCACACATGTGGTATCGCCATACTCGGGAGTAATAGCAGAATGTGTTTTGGGGTGTAATTTGTGGAATGCATATGCTGTGTGTGAGAAATAACCTGCTAATATGACAATTTTGTGAAAAAAAAAAAAGAGAAAAAAAAAATCTTGATTTTGCAAAGAATTGTGGGAAAAAATGACAACTTCAAAAAACTCACAATGCCTCTTTCTGAATACCTTGGAATGTCTTCTTTCCAAAAAGGGGTCATTTGGGGGGTATTTGTACTTTTCTGGCATGTTAGGGTCTCAAGAATTGAGATAGGCCGTCAGTACTTCAGGTGTGATCAATTTTCAGATATTGGCACCATAGCTTGTGGACTCTATAACTTTCACAAAGACCAAATAATATCCACCAATTTGTACTTATTTTTACCAAAGATATGTAGCAGTATAAATTTTGGCCAAAATTTATGAAGAAAAAATAGTAATTTGCAAACTTTTATAACAGAAACGAAAAAAAAATCATTTTTTTACAAAATTTTCAGTCTTTTTTCTCTTATAGCGCAAAAAATAAAAAACCCAACAGTGATTAAATACCACCAAAAGAAAGCTCTATTTGTGTGAAAAAAAGGACAAAAATTTCATATGGGTACAGTGTTGTATGACTGAGTAATTGTCATTCAAAATGTGAGAGCACCGAAAGCTGAAAATTGGTCTGGTTATTAAGGGGGTTTAAGTGCCCAGTGGTCAAGTGGTTAATAAACCCCGCTTGCAAGCTTCCCCCTCGTGGGCAAGATGGCGCCCAGAAATGTCTCTACTCTAGACAGTCAGGCCTGACTACTTAGTTTACAATGTTTCTGTAGAAAAGGATCTTCGCTAGCAATGGTGGTGCACTTTGTAGGTTATTTGTAATCCACAGGGTGTAAAACAATTAGCTGCTAAATATGCGGCAAAGGATTCAACTAAGGCTGCACGGCACACTGTCCCTCTGATGAGCAGCTCAACTTGATAACGATGGGCCCTAAGCAAAAGACACTGGGCCTAAAGAGTAACTTAAGAAATCTTCGAGCAAGTGCTCTCTCACCCAACCGAACCAGTCCGTGCGGCCAACTTCCACCACTGTGCATCCCACACACAGTCTCACGATACCCGGGGTCTCTGATCCTCCCAACGAGCCTTGGAAGGTAGATACTCGAGACTTCTCAGGGATTCTTCCGTGAAGGGTAGAAGGCTCTTTGGATCCACAGGGCCCTGCTCTCGGGCCTAGTCCGGAACAGCAGACATAGCACAGAGTTCCACTTGCTAGGCGGCGATGTCCAAAGAGACCCCCATCCTGCTCCGCCCCTCCTTATATAGTCCAACCCCAGCAGACCTTGCGCCGGGCCCAAAGGAACTGTGGGTATCCCATTGCATACTGGGTAAGGTAGTCTCTGAGGCTATTTAAAGCAACACCCCGCTACATATATATATATATATATATATATATATATGTGTGTGTAGCACACCAATCCTTTTGCCCCCGCTTACCTTCACCTGCGGGGGTAGGACACACCATGCCACAAGCCCGTGTCCTCCTTATCAGAGGTCAGGCGGCGTTCACAGATTTGGGTCCTGCAGCGAGTTACCTCCTTCCACTGGTTCTCGTCCCTAGAATGTAGAGAAAAGTCTATATTCTTTTCCAAGAAGGCCAATGTCCACACGACTTTAACTCCAACAAAGAGTTTATTTTCCTTTGCTTCAGTTAACGGGAAAATTAAGAGAGAAAGAAGCTAGCGAAGTTAGAAGGTAGATTCAGGCACACAACACTTGACTCACTTGTCGCCACTCGATCCCGAGTGGGTTTAGCTCACCCGGATAGATCCCTCTCACAGTTCTAGCAGCCGGAGTGGAGCTCGAACAGTACTATCACTTTGTCCCCTCCAGGGATGAGTTCAGGAGATCCTTTAATAGCAGCAGAATCCTGTTATTCCTGAATCCAGAACTTTCCTTAAACCTCTGTAGAATTTAGAGAACAGATGATGCCAATGGGCACTCTACAGGGTTAGCTTTGTTGAGTAAGGAATCCTTCCCTCTGACAGGTCACCAGGCCTTTCCCGAGACAGCGACCTACTATCACTCGTCTCCTCTGTGGGACCGATCCTCCCCTGGCTTCCTCTCGGTCAGAGCGGGTACCCTCACATGGGCACCCTGGGACTCCAATGTGCTGATTGTAGACCCAGTCAAAGGTACTGGGCCTACCTGGAACGTTGTAGCCTCGGGTTAAAGGTGCCCGAGACTCCTCGGCCAGTCCACGCACCCCCCAGGGGGCACACTCCCCCCCGGGACTAACTTCCTGGCACTCCTCTCGGTCACTCCCCCCTAAACATGGCGTCTGCCCCTTACATACCCTCTCCTGGCATGCACAGCAGGCGAAGCCCTGCCCACCGCACGGCAGCCAAGAGAGGACATCCAATCATGCCACTGTGTCACCTGAGGTTCGACCCTAGGCCTGGGCAACAGTGCCACCCACAGGCCAAAGGGGAACTGTACACCAGACAACACCACAGCAGAGCAGAGTTCAGTATCAAATTAGAAGACCTGAGCCAAACTACTGCCCAGGCCGTCCCTTAAATTTGGGCATAGCGACCCCCTAAATCTAAGGGTCCGCTACACACACATATATATATATATATATATATATATATATATATATATATGTAGCACCCTCCTCACTCCCCTCTCTTTCTTCAGCTCGTCTGTCTCTTGTCTAGGGGTATCTTTTAGAGGGGAAGGGAGCGGGGACACTACGCCAGGCCTTTATCACAGGTGTCAGTGTGATACAAGCAAAGTTCTTTTACCTTCGGGTCAGTGTTGTGCACCTGGAGCCTCCACCGAGAGTTACCTTGAACAATGTCTGTCAGGAAATGAGCCCCACACCATTAAAGTTCAACACTCCTTTATTCTTCTCGAATGAACACAATCAGTTGAACTCCCTTGGTAGAAACAGAACAGAAAAGGAGGTGTGGATGCGAGTAGGCCCAGACACAATGTGTTCTCCACTTTCCTCCCTGAAAGTGGGTTGCAGTCTCCGAACGAGGGGGGGGATTTCCTTCCAAGCGGTCTCCGGTGAGAGACTCACCCGTCACTGGCAATATGCTGCACCAGGTCTACGAATGAGGAGCTCCCCCCGGTCCATTACGCTTTCCGGATTCGGGTACCCACTCCCGGGGTTCCCTAGGATCTCCTTCCCTCGCGGAACTCAGTGTTGGGCACTGAGCTCCGGACCTCCATCTGAGTACCTCACTCCAGGCTAAAGGTGCCTGGAATGGAACACGACCTCCAACTGTCCTCTAGGCCTAGGCCCGCCTAGAGAACCAACACGAACCACCGTCCACAGGCTGAAGGTGCCCTGGACTCCGACCCCCGACAAAGATGGCCGGCCCCTTTATACCCTCTCCCAGAAAGCACGGCAGGTTCCCCGCCCCACCATACCGCTGCCGAGGGAGGACAAAAAGGAGGCACGACACCCGCTGGGCCGCAGGGAATTACACATTACCAATGTCTCTGTCAAGTTCAAATTTACACCCGGTAAAGTACATACCCGCTACATATATATATATATATATATATATATATATATATACTCACCGGCCACTTTATTAGGTACACATGTTCAATTGCTTGGTAACCCGAATTGCTAATGAGCCAATCACATGGCAGCAACTCAATGCATTTAGGCATCTAGACATGGTAAAGATGACTTGCTGAAGTTCAAACCGAGCATCAGAATGGGGAAGAAAGGGGATTCAAGTGACTTTGAACGTGTCATGGTTGTTGGTGCCAGACGGACTGAGTATTTCATAAACTGCTGATCTACTAGGATTTTCACAAACAGCCATCTCTAGGATTTACAGAGATTCGCCTGAAAAAGAGAAAATATCCAGTAAGTTGCAGTTGTGTGGAGGAAAATGCCTTGTTGAGGTCAGAGGTGAATGGGCAGACTGGTTCGTGGTAATAGGAAGGGAACAGTAAATCAAATAACTACTCGTTACAACTAAGGTATGCAGAATACCATCTCTGAATGCACAACACATTGAACTTAAAGTAGATGGGCTACAGCAGCAGAAGACCACATCGAGTGCCACTCCTGTCAGCTAAGAACACGAAACTGAGGCTACAATTCACACAGGCTCACAAAATTTGACAGTAGAAGATTGGAAAAAGGTTGCCTGGTCTGCAGAGTCTCGATTTCAGCTCCGACATTCAGATGGTAGGGTCAGAATTTGGTGTAAACAACATGAAAGCATGGATCTGGTGGTGGTTGTGTAATGGTGTGGGGGATAGTTTCTAGGCACATTTTGTGCCCCTTAGTACCACTTGAGCATCGTTTAAATGCCACGGCCTTCCTGAGTATTGTTGCTGACCATGTCCATCCCTTTATGACTACAGTGTACCCATCTTCTGATGGCTACTTCCACCAGGATAAAGCACCATGTCACAAAGCTCAAATCATCTCACCACTGGTTTCTTGAACATGATAATGAGTTCACTGTACTCCACTGGCCTCCACCAGATCTCAATCCAATAGAATACTTTGGGATGTGGTGGAATGGAAGATTTGCATCATGGATGTGCAGCTGACAAATCTGCAGTAACTGCGTGATGCTATCATGTCAATATTGACCAAAACATCTGAGGAATGTTTCCCACACCTTGTTGAATCTATGGCCTCGTACACACGAGCGAGTTTTTCGGCAAAAACCAGCAAGAAACTTGCTGGCAGAGATTTTTTGCTCGTGTGTATGGTTTCTCGTCAAGAAAAGCGACAAGTATCTCGACGAGAAAATAGAGAATCTGCTCTCTATTTTCTCGTCGAGATTCTCGTCGGCATGTTTCTCAACGAGAAAAGTGAGTGTGTGTACACTTACCTGTCCTCCCGGAAGCCCGCGCATGTTCGAAATGAATTCGACGCATGCGCGGTAGCTTCCTAGGCATACGTAGGGTATACCAAGATGGCGGCGACGGCATCGAATGTGACGAGCGCATGCTCGTCGTAGTCGATGACGTCACCGCGTACGCTCCATTCAAAGAACCGCGGGTTCTTTGAATCGAGCATGTGTACACTCGGCCGGGACAATTTTCTTGTCCAAGAATCTCGTCGAAAAAAACGACATGTTTTTTTCGACGAGAATCTCGGCCGTGTGTACGAGGCCTATGCCACAAAGAATTAAGGCAGTTCTGAAGGCAAAAGGGAGTCCAACCTGGTACTAGCAAGGTGTACCTAATAAAGTGGCCAGTGAGTGTATATATACACACATATGAACATACAAAAAAGTGTGCATAAAGGAAGAAAAATAGATGTCTGTAACAATTTTTAAATAGCCTTGGACAGAACACAGTCCAAAACAAATTATTATTTCTTGCAATATGTTTAGATTGCCATCGCTCAGGATCTTAAAAATACCGGGAATATTTTCTTTGTTTGGATATGTGTATGGATGTGTATGGATATATATTACACAAGCCTGTTTTTATAAACGATTGAGCATATTCAAGCAAATTCATGCCAAAGGACACTTTATGGACTGATGCACTGTTTGTTTTGTTAATGGTATACAGTATATGGTTTGATATGATATGCTGAGTTTGAAAATTGCTATGGAAACAGATCTACAGGGATATTAGCACATTAGCATTTGTATATAAGAATGTTCAGCCCCTGGGAAAGAATGTTGAGTGAGGGGGAGGAATAAGCCAAGCCTGATTGGAGGTGCGGGTAAAGAGGGAAAATGTGGACAGGGCAACAGGTTTAGTAGCAGGGGGTAGACAGAACTGGGCAGCATGCTGTCTGTTTCTTTGCAGGTTTGTTCTATTGCGATGTAGAAGCCTGTTTGGTGTGTAGCACCCTCTACCATAGGTAGGTGCTGAGTGCAGGGTGTTTTGGGTGTTAGCTGCCAGTGCAGGTAAATTTAAGCAGGCCCATGCTGCAAGCTAGGCCTGTTTGTTTTGATCTGGGGGCAGGGAGTGGTTAGTGTAGCAGTAGGTGACTGACATGTGCTCCAGTTCTTGGGCGCCTCCCCTGCTTTCAGTGAGAATGTTCTGGAAGAGGGGCAGGGCTGAGAGTTGGAGTGACATGGAGTGCATGTGAGGAGCTCTGACCAATCCCCAACTAGGATTGGCAGGGGACAGGCCTCCTACATATACTCATGGTCAGCCTGCTGGGTGAGGAGTTGTCGGCTGGGTGAACTGAAGGATGGAGTGCTAGACTGCGTGCAGGAGGAACACCCCCATCTGGGGAGGTGCAACTCAGGTGGAGGAGCTCGGGAGCTGGGAGGGAGCCTCTCCTTACACGGTCATGGAGAGGTGTCCTGGAATAGAAGCTGGAGAAGCAGTTGGTCCTCACGTCTGGGTAAATCCTTCAGTAAGGACTCAGGGCAGGAGGCGGTGAGGGAAGCACAGTGGAGATCTGGAAGAGGCATGCCAGGGGAGCTGGGTGCCGAGCCAGAGAGAGAGACTGTGGAGAATTGTGTCAAATCGTTGCAGAGCCATGAGGCCGGGCAGGATTTGCAAGTCAAGCTTGCTGGGATCAGTAGTCCATCATCAAATATCCTTTTTTAAGTAATGTCCACGGCCACAAGAAGGGGTACTGCAGGCCCCCGGCCTACTAAGTATCATCAGATGAAACTACTACTAGGACTTATTCAGAGTGAGGCCTGGTCAGCTCAAGGTGGTGGGACAGGAGTACTAATGCTGTGACAGGAAAGTGATGTGCATGAGGAGAAGTGTCCTGGAGGTAAAAGTCTGCAGGGAGAGTGCAGAGGTGGGAAAGTTCTGAAGTGGAGCTGTCAAGATTAGAGTCTGCCATTTTTGTCCCAACTGAAGAAATGTAAAGTAATGAGTGAACCGCTATAACATTGCAAATACTAATTCATCCTATGGGCATCCCATATCCATTTCTCAAAATAATATAACAAAACAAAGCAAAAGACTTTTCATTGTCTAGGAAGTGTGACATATGGATGTCTGGCAGCAGGGTGAATATGCGTGGATGTAGTAACTCATAGCAACACACCGCTACAGGTGCATTGGGCCACCACTCAAAGAAAATGGTACCCTCTCAAGTGGCAACAAGCTCTGACTATGTGGGGAGTTCCAGTTTTTCAGCCAGAAAAAAAGAGAGAGAAAGAGGAGACATTGAATATATAGCATGGTGGGCATGATCCAACATGTGTGTACTAACCCCCCCCCCCCAAGGGCACCTGAGTGCAGGCAGGGATCAGCTGCAGGATGGATAAGTGGGTCAGGAATTTGGTAAGTGGTCTCTGGAGTTGGCATACCAACTTATGGGCAACACAGTGGCTAAGTGATTAGCTCTTCTGCCTAGCCGCACTAGGGTCGTCAGTTTGTATCCCAACCATGTTCTCCCTGTGCCTGTGTGGGTTTCTTCCAGGTACTCCAGTTTCCTCCCACAATCAAAAGACATGCTGGTAGGTCAATTGGCCCTAGTATGTGTATGTATGAATGTGAGTTGGGGATCTTAGATTGTAAGCTCCTTGAGGGCAGGGACTGATGTGAATGTAAGGCTCGGTTCACATATATGCAAATTTGACCGTCTTTCAATGGAGCCAGTTCACGCATGTCCGTGGGGGGCCACGGTCAGTTTTTCAAAAGTGTCCTGTACAATTTTTGGGTCGGTTTAGGTGCAAATTCAAGTAATAATTTGCACCTGAACCGATGAACAAAACCACACCAAACTCCGGAACTGCAAATCGCAGCCGGGAAAAATGTGTGAACCTAGCCTAATACATATGTAAAGCGCTACGTAAATTGATGGCATTATAAAAGTGCCTGTAATAAATAATAATTATAATGACCTAGAGAGGTCTTAACTGAAGGCGTCCTCACTCACCTGTTATTGCGAGGTGCCAGAAGTGCTCTCTAGTGGTTTTAAAATGTTTGAAATTGTATAGTAAACAAATCAAACAAATTATTATTATTATTTATTTTAAATAAACAAGTTCTCCACCTTCTTTTTCTAAAAAGTCAATGTCCTGTCTTTATTTGGATTGCAAATGAGGGGAAAAATGAGAGGAGTGGACAATCCAGGCCCAATGAAACACACAAGATAGTAATATGCAATTGCATTCCGACCTTCCAATGTTACCAAGGTTGTTTTCACAGTAAACACGGTAAGAGGAACATGTTTGTGTTTCCATTGTATCTCTTCTGAAAGTAAGCCAGATGGTAAAATGCCATGTGCACAACTGCAGGAAAAGAGTTACTCTATGAGTAACACTGACCAGGCACAGTCTTTTCTACTTGATCACACTGTTTGGAGATGTCTTTGATGTATAAAACACCCTGTTGATAATGAAATGCTGTGGCAGCTGGCTAATGGCTGGGAAAGTGCAAGCCCTATATTGAACAGGATACTATTCAGCACACAGCCAAGAAGGAAGACTGGCTGACTTGTTCTGTATAGTGATGAGCCGAACACCCCCGGGTTCGGTTCGCACCAGAACCCGCGAAAGGACCGAAAGTTCGTACGAACATTAGAACCCTATTAAATACAATGGATGCGAACGTTCAAATTCTAAAGTGCTAATTATAACAACTATTATGCATGTTATTGTCCTAAAAAGGGTTTGGGAACCCGGGTTGTGCACCAGGGGACATGTATCAATGCAAAAAGAAGTTTTAAAAACGGTCGTTTTTCGGGAGCAGTCATTTTAATGATGCATAAAGTGAAAAAAAAAAGTCAAATATTCCTTTAAATATCGTACCTGGGGGGTGTCTAAAGTATGCCTGTGAAGTGCCACGTGTTTCCCGTGTTTAAAACTGTCCCTGCACAAAATGACACTTCTAAAGGAAAAAAAAGCCATTTAAAACTGCTTGCGGCTTTAATGTAATGTCTGGTCCCGGTAATATGGATGAAAATCTTTAAGAAAAATGGCATAGCTACCCCATGACCCCCCCCCCCCCTACCCCAGCCCATTACCAGCCCCTTTGGGTCTTGTATGGATATTAAGGGGAACCCCGCACATAAAATAAAAAAGGCCCTATATACTCTGAACAGCCGTATACAGGCGGTGCATACAAGACAGGGACTGTAGGTTTGTTCTTATGTAGAATCTGTTTGTAATTTTGAACAGGTACATTGTTGAAGTGTAGCTCCAGCCCAAAAATCTATTTTTAAACTTTTTGGAAAACATAGGTAAGGGTTATCACCCCTGTAACATTTGTTTTGCTGTCTGTGCCCCTGTTCAGAACATTTCACCTCACTTTCCGTCCCAATGACAACTGTTTTTGAAATGTGGTGTTTTTCTTGAAACAAGGATTGCTGATAAAGCATCAGTACAGAGGAGACACCTTTCTCCCATATTTATTCTTACAGGAGAGAATTTTCCTTCCTAGTGGTAGATTTCCTCTCACTTCCTGTTGTCTTCTTGCGTTTGCAAGTAGGAGTCGTTTGTAAGTTGGATGTTTGAAAGTAGGGACCTGCCGTATATACTCTGCAGAAATAGGCCCCTTAGTTGTTGGTGTTGGCACAACACTGTAAGCACTCACAGTTACTCTTGGTTGGTGCTGGAACGCCCTGCTGTCAACTATTATATCAGGAATTTTAATTACATATAATTGTTGAACAGTGGTAGTAAAAATTGGGCCTTTGATGGTGGTGCTGGTGCCACAACACTGTAAGCCCTGACAGTTACTCTTGGTGGGTGCAGCAATGGGCCCTGCTGTGAATTATTAGATCAAGAATTGTAATTACATGCCCCTTTTGAACAGGGGCTGAAAAATTGGGCCTTTCGTGGTGGTGGTGGTGGTGGCGTTGCCACAACACTGTAAGCCCTCAGAGTTACTCTTGGTGGGTGCAGCAATGGGCCCTGCTGTGAATTATTAGATCAAGAATTGTAATTACATGCCCCTTTTGAACAGGGGCTGAAAAATTGGGCCTTTCGTGGTGGTGGTGGTGGTGGTGGCGTTGCCACAACACTGTAAGCCCTCAGAGTTACTCTTGGTGGGTGCAGCAATGGGCCCTGCTGTGAATTATTAGATCAAGAATTGTAATTGCATGCCCCTGTTGAACAGGGGCTGAAAAATTGGGCCTTTTGTGGTGGTGGTGGTGGTGTTGCCACAACACTGTAAGCCCTCAGAGTTACTCTTGGTGGGTGCAGCAATGGGCCCTGCTGTGAATTATTAGATCAAGAATTGTAATTACATGCCCCTTTTGAACAGGGGCTGAAAAATTGGGCTTTTCGTGGTGGTGGTGGTGGTGGCGTTGCCACAACACTGTAAGCCCTCAGAGTTACTCTTGGTGGGTGCAGCAATGGGCCCTGCTGTGAATTATTAGATCAAGAATTGTAATTACATGCCCCTTTTGAACAGGGGCTGAAAAATTGGGCCTTTCGTGGTGGTGGTGGTGGTGGCATTGCCACAACACTGTAAGCCCTCAGAGTTACTCTTGGTGGGTGCAGCAATGGGCCCTGCTGTGAATTATTAGATCAAGAATTGTAATTGCATGCCCCTGTTGAACAGGGGCTGAAAAATTGGGCCTTTCGTGGTGGTGGTGGTGGTGGTGGTGTTGCCACAACACTGTAAGCCCTCAGAGTTACTCTTGGTGGGTGCAGCAATGGGCCCTGCTGTGAATTATTAGATCAAGAATTGTAATTACATGCCCCTTTTGAACAGGGGCTGAAAAATTGGGCCTTTCGTGGTGGTGGTGGTGGTGGCGTTGCCACAACACTGTAAGCCCTCAGAGTTACTCTTGGTGGGTGCAGCAATGGGCCCTGCTGTGAAATATTAGATCAAGAATTGTAATTGCATGCCCCTGTTGAACAGGGGCTGAAAAATTGGGCCTTTCGTGGTGGTGGTGGTGGTGGTGGTGTTGCCACAACACTGTAAGCCCTCAGAGTTACTCTTGGTGGGTGCAGCAATGGGCCCTGCTGTGAATTATTAGATCAAGAATTGTAATTGCATGCCCCTGTTGAACAGGGGCTGAAAAATTGGGCCTTAGGCACTGGTGGCACAACACTACAACCCCTCACAGATACTGTACTTGGAGCACAGCAATGAGCCCTGTTGCAAAGTATTGCTTCAAAAATTGTAATGACACACCCCTGTTAAACAGGGGCTGAAAAATTGGGCCTTAGGCACTGGTGCCACAACACTCCAACCCCTCACAGATACTGTACTTGGAGCATAGCAATGAGCCCTATGGCAAATTATTGCTAAAAAAATTGTAATTACACGCCCCTGTAAAACAGGGGCTGAAAAATTGGGCCTTAGCCACTGGTGGCGGCACCCATAAACAAAAATGATCTTCCAAGCTATCATCATCAATCGTATCATTGAGGACTCGGAGGAGGAGGATAGCCAGTCAACATAACAGCACAGGCACTCAGCATCAGCATCAGTCTTGAAGGGATGTGACATGTTAAAATCAATTAGTCTGTTATATCAGCATCAGGTGTGTGGTAGCTGGTGGTGATCCAAGACTGGTTCATCTTGATGAAAGTCAGTCGATCAACCGAGTCGGTGGACAGGCGCACCCTGTGATCCGTGACAAATCCTCCAGCAGCACTGAATGTGCGTTCCGAAAGAACGCTGGATGCAGGACAGGCCAGTAGCTCAATTGCATACTGTGCAAGCTCTGGCCAGTGATCCATCCTCAAGACCCAGTAAGCCAGAGGATATTCGGTGGGGAAGGTGTCCAAGTCTGACCTTGCCCCTAGATATTCCTGCACCATGTTTATCAGACGCTGGCGATGGTTGCTGGAACCGATCATACTTTGGGGCTGCGGACTAAAGAATTGTCTGAACGCATCGGTCAGACGGCCACCTTCCCCACCGCTCCTTCTTTGACTGGCCGAAGCCTCAGCAACTCGTTGTCCAGGACCAGGAGTTTGTAACCTCCCAGTCTCTGGGAACGCGTTGCACAGACCTTTCTGCAAGGCCTCCCGGAGTTGTCTCATCCTCTGCTCCCTCTGCGACGGTAACATAAGGTCCGCAACCTTACCCTTGTACCGTGGATCAAGGAGAGTGGCCAGCCAGTAATGGTCCCTCTCCTTGATCCGAAGAATACGAGGATCCTTCCGCAGACTTTGCAGGATCAGGGAGGCCATGCAGCGTAGGTTTGCTGAGGCATTCGCTCCGGAGTCCTCTGGGTCACTAAGGACGACATGATCCGCAGCCACCTCCTCCCAGCCACGTACAAGTCCACTGGTTTCTTGGGACTGTAAATCATCCCTAAAAGACTGCTGCTGATGATGCTGAGTGCCAGCCTCCACCTCCATGCTGACACAATCCTCCTCCTCCTCCTCCTCTTCCTGTGCGATGGGTGGGACAGAAGGAACACTGTCTGGGTAAAGGGGGCCTTGAGAGGCAAGGAAGTCCTCCTCTTCCTGCCTCTGTTCTGCCTCAAGTGCCCTGTCCATTATTCCACGCAGCGTGTGCTCCAACAGGTGGACAAGAGGTACAGTGTCACTGATGCATGCACTGTCACTGCTCACCATCCTCGTGGCCTCCTCAAATGGTGCCAGGACAGTGCATGCATCCCTGATCATGCCCCACTGGCGTGGAGAAAAAAAACCAAGCTCCCCTGACCCTGTCCTGGTGCCATAGTCGCACAGGTACTCATTGATGGCCCTCTGCTGCGTGTGCAGCCGCTGCAGCATGGCCAACGTTGAGTTCCACCTGGTGGGCATGTCACATATAAGGCGGTTCTTGGGCAGGTTCAACTCCTTTTGCAGCTCAGCCAGGCGAGCACTGGCATTATAAGATCTGCGGAAATGCACACAGACTTTCCTGGCCTGCCTCAGGACATCCTGTAAGCCCGGGTACCTGCCCAAGAACCGCTGCACCACCAGGTTAAGGACGTGAGCCACACAGGGCACATGGGTCAGTTGTCCCTGTCGGAGGGCGGAGAGGAGGTTGGTGCCATTGTCGCAAACCACCATTCCTGGCTTAAGCTGGCGTGGCGTCAACCACCTCTCGGCCTGGCCCTGCAGAGCAGACAGGACCTCTGCCCCAGTGTGGCTTCTGTCCCCCAAACACACCAGCGCAAGCACGGCATGGCATCTTTTTGCCTGCGTACTTGCGTAGCCCCTTGAACGCCTACGGAGCACCGCTGGTTCCGAGGACAAACCACAGGAAGAGGCCATGGAGGAAGAAGAAGAGGAGGGGGTGGAGGAGAGAGGTGTGTCACAACCAGTAGTAGCATTTTGGAGGCGTGGCGGTGGAACAACCTCCAACACTACTGCACCTTGTCCTGCATCCTTCCCAGCTGCCAAAAGAGTGACCCAATGGGCCGTGAAAGAAAGGTAACGTCCCTGTCCATGCCTGCTGGACCATGAGTCAGCGGTAATATGCACCTTACCGCTGACCGCCCTGTCCAGCGAGGCCAAGACATTGCCTTCCACATGCCGGTAGAGAGCCGGAATAGCCTTCCGTGAGAAAAAGTGGCGTTTGGGAACCTGCCACTGAGGAACCGCACATTGCACAAACTCACGGAAGGGGGCCGAGTCTACCAACTGAAAAGGCAGCAGTTGAAGCGCTAGCAATTTAGCCAAGCTAGCATTCAACCGCTGGGCATGTGGATGGCTGGGAGTGAACTTCTTTTGACGGTCCAGCAGCTGGGGCAGGGAAATTTGCCTGCTAGAATCGGACGTCGGTGTACTGCTAGCAGAGTGGCCGCAAGTACTTGGCTGTGACACACCTAATTCTACACCTTCATTCCTCTCAGTGCATGTTTCAGAGAGGACTGAAGTTATAGTGGGGTTGGAGATCCCAGCTGATGCGGTGCAAGGAGAGGTCCGCTTTGTTCTTTGGTGTGGGTCTTTGAGGTAGGCTTGCCAACGAGCTGCATGGCAGGTCAACATATGTCTGGTCAGGCATGTGGTACCCAAGCGGCTGATGTTTTGGCCACGCGATATACGCTTGAGACATATGTTGCAAACAGCAGCTGTGCGATCTGATGCACTAGCCTCAAAAAAGGCCCACACCAAAGAACTTTTTGAATGACGGGCAGAGGCAGCGCCCTGCACAGGCGGAGCTCTGCGGTGTGATTCCGTCGGTGTACTGCCCTTACGCTGGCCACCAAAGGGCATCCTGCCTCGTTGGAGATGTGCCGCCTCCTCATCCTCCTCCTCTCTCCTATTAGGCACCCACGTGGAGTCAGTGACCTCATCATCCCCTCCCTCCTCATCACTGGAGCCAATCTGGCAGTATGCTGCAGCTGCTGGAACATGACTGCCAGATTGGTGTCCTTCTTGAGCATCCCCTCTGTCTGCTCTCACGCTACTGCCTTCCTGTAGCTGGGTTTCATCATCAGACCCTTCGAAACGCTGGGCATCCTCCTGGAGCATGTACCCAACACTGTGCTCAAACAGTTCGGGGGACTCCTCAGGAGGAGGACATGGTGGGTCTAGGGAAGGAGTGACTGATGATGAGTCTGACATTGATACCAGGGAAGAGGACGCTTTGGCAGCTGCTTTTCCAGTACCCTGAGCCTGGGTGAGAGAGGATGAGGAGGAGGAGGAGGGCTTGGTCATCCACTCTACCAAGTCTTCGGCATGATGTGGCTCAACATGTCCAGCTGCCGAAAAGAAGGACAAGCGTGTCCCATGGCCATGTGCTGATGACAATGCACCGCGTCCACGACCAGCACTGTTGCCCCCAGACACAGAGCCTGCTTGCCCTCTTTTATTGCCTCCTGACTGTCTGCCTCTCCTTGTTTGCTTTCCAGACATTCTAATAGATGGCCTGCAGGGAGATGGGAAAAAAGCAATAAGGGCTACCTTCAGGTGTCCTTCTCTGTCCCTTTACTTAAGGATTTCTAAATATGGTTGAGGATGATTGCTTTTGCACAGAATAGCACAACGACAATTTCCCTGACTGTCCAAAAAAACAAGGATTTCAAAGATGGTTGATAAGGAATGCTTTAGCACACTATAGCACAAGGAGAATTTCCCTCACTGTCCTTCCCTGTCCCTAGAAACAAGGATTCGCACAGTAAAAGACACTGACACTCTCCCTACCTATAGTTTTCTGTCCCTAGAAAAAATTTTTTTTAAAGCACACTATAGCACAAGGAGAATTTCCCTCACTTTCCTTCTTTGTCCCTAGAAACAAGGATTATCACAGTGAAAGAAACTGACACTCTTCCTACCTATAGTTTTCTGTCCCTAGAAAAAATGTTTTTTTAAAGCACACTATAGCACAAGGAGAATTCCCTCACTGTCCTTTCCTGTCCCTAGAAACAAGGATTCGCACAGTAAAACACACTGACACTCTCCCTACCTATAGTTTTCTGTCCCTAGAAAAAATGTTTTTTTAAAGCACACTATAGCACAAGGAGAATTTCCCTCACTTTCCTTCTTTGTCCCTAGAAACAAGGATTATCACAGTGAAAGAAACTGACACTCTTCCTACCTATAGTTTTCTGTCCCTAGAAAAAATGTTTTTTTAAAGCACACTATAGCACAAGGAGAATTCCCTCACTGTCCTTTCCTGTCCCTAGAAACAAGGATTCGCACAGTAAAACACACTGACACTCTCCCTACCTATAGTTTTCTGTCCCTAGAAAAAATGTTTTTTTAAAGCACACTATAGCACAAGGAGAATTTCCCTCACTTTCCTTCTTTGTCCCTAGAAACAAGGATTATCACAGTGAAAGAAACTGACACTCTTCCTACCTATAGTTTTCTGTCCCTTGAAAAAATGTTTTTTTAAAGCACACTATAGCACAAGGAGAATTCCCTCACTGTCCTTCCCTGTCCCTAGAAACAAGGATTCGCACAGTAAAACACACTGACACTCTCCCTACCTATAGTTTTCTGTCCCTAGAAAAAATGTTTTTTTAAAGCACACTATAGCACAAGGAGAATTTCCCTCACTTTCCTTCCCTGTCCCTAGAAACAAGGATTATCACAGTGAAAGAAACTGACACTCTTCCTACCTATAGTTTTCTGTCCCTAGAAAAAATGTTTTTTTAAAGCACACTATAGCACAAGGAGAATTTCCCTCACTTTCCTTCTTTGTCCCTAGAAACAAGGATTATCACAGTGAAAGAAACTGACACTCTTCCTTCCTATAGTTTTCTGTCCCTAGAAAAAATGTTTTTTTAAAGCACACTATAGCACAAGGAGAATTCCCTCACTGTCCTTCCCTGTCCCTAGAAACAAGGATTCGCACAGTAAAAGACACTGACACTCTCCCTACCTATAGTTTTCTGTCCCTAGAAAAAATGTTTTTTTAAAGCACACTATAGCACAAGGAGAATTTCCCTCACTTTCCTTCTTTGTCCCTAGAAACAAGGATTATCACAGTGAAAGAAACTGACACTCTTCCTACCTATAGTTTTCTGTCCCTAGAAAAAATGTTTTTTTAAAGCACACTATAGCACAAGGAGAATTCCCTCACTGTCCTTCCCTGTCCCTAGAAACAAGGATTCGCACAGTAAAACACACTGACACTCTCCCTACCTATAGTTTTCTGTCCCTAGAAAAAATGTTTTTTTAAAGCACACTATAGCACAAGGAGAATTCCCTCACTGTCCTTCCCTGTCCCTAGAAACAAGGATTCGCACAGTAAAACACACTGACACTCTCCCTACCTATAGTTTTCTGTCCCTAGAAAAAATGTTTTTTTAAAGCACACTATAGCACAAGGAGAATTTCCCTCACTTTCCTTCTTTGTCCCTAGAAACAAGGATTATCACAGTGAAAGAAACTGACACTCTTCCTACCTATAGTTTTCTGTCCCTAGAAAAAATGTTTTTTTAAAGCACACTATAGCACAAGGAGAATTCCCTCACTGTCCTTCCCTGTCCCTAGAAACAAGGATTCACACAGTAAAACACACTGACACTCTCCCTACCTATAGTTTTCTGTCCCTAGAAAAAATGTTTTTTTAAAGCACACTATAGCACAAGGAGAATTCCCTCACTGTCCTTCCCTGTCCCTAGAAACAAGGATTCGCACAGTAAAACACACTGACACTCTCCCTACCTATAGTTTTCTGTCCCTAGAAAAAATGTTTTTTTAAAGCACACTATAGCACAAGGAGAATTCCCTCACTGTCCTTCCCTGTCCCTAGAAACAAGGATTCGCACAGTAAAACACACTGACACTCTCCCTACCTATAGTTTTCTGTCCCTAGAAAAAATGTTTTTTTAAAGCACACTATAGCACAAGGAGAATTTCCCTCACTTTCCTTCTTTGTCCCTAGAAACAAGGATTATCACAGTGAAAGAAACTGACACTCTTCCTACCTATAGTTTTCTGTCCCTAGAAAAAATGTTTTTTTAAAGCACACTATAGCACAAGGAGAATTCCCTCACTGTCCTTTCCTGTCCCTAGAAACAAGGATTCGCACAGTAAAACACACTGACACTCTCCCTACCTATAGTTTTCTGTCCCTAGAAAAAATGTTTTTTTAAAGCACACTATAGCACAAGGAGAATTTCCCTCACTTTCCTTCTTTGTCCCTACAAAAAAGGATTATCACAGTGAAAGAAACTGACACGCTTCCTACCTATAGTTTTCTGTCCCTTGAAAAAATGTTTTTTTAAAGCACACTATAGCACAAGGAGAATTCCCTCACTGTCCTTCCCTGTCCCTAGAAACAAGGATTTGCACAGTAAAACACACTGACACTCTCCCTACCTATAGTTTTCTGTCCCTAGAAAAAATGTTTTTTTAAAGCACACTATAGCACAAGGAGAATTTCCCTCGCTTTCCTTCCCTGTCCCTAGAAACAAGGATTATCACAGTGAAAGAAACTGACACTCTTCCTACCTATAGTTTTCTGTCCCTAGAAAAAATGTTTTTTTAAAGCACACTATAGCACAAGGAGAATTTCCCTCACTTTCCTTCTTTGTCCCTAGAAACAAGGATTATCACAGTGAAAGAAACTGACACTCTTCCTTCCTATAGTTTTCTGTCCCTAGAAAAAATGTTTTTTTAAAGCACACTATAGCACAAGGAGAATTCCCTCACTGTCCTTCCCTGTCCCTAGAAACAAGGATTCGCACAGTAAAAGACACTGACACTCTCCCTACCTATAGTTTTCTGTCCCTAGAAAAAATGTTTTTTTAAAGCACACTATAGCACAAGGAGAATTTCCCTCCCTTTCCTTCTTTGTCCCTAGAAACAAGGATTATCACAGTGAAAGAAACTGACACTCTTCCTACCTATAGTTTTCTGTCCCTAGAAAAAATGTTTTTTTAAAGCACACTATAGCACAAGGAGAATTCCCTCACTGTCCTTCCCTGTCCCTAGAAACAAGGATTCGCACAGTAAAACACACTGACACTCTCCCTACCTATAGTTTTCTGTCCCTAGAAAAAATGTTTTTTTAAAGCACACTATAGCACAAGGAGAATTCCCTCACTGTCCTTCCCTGTCCCTAGAAACAAGGATTCGCACAGTAAAACACACTGACACTCTCCCTACCTATAGTTTTCTGTCCCTAGAAAAAATGTTTTTTTAAAGCACACTATAGCACAAGGAGAATTTCCCTCACTTTCCTTCTTTGTCCCTAGAAACAAGGATTATCACAGTGAAAGAAACTGACACTCTTCCTACCTATAGTTTTCTGTCCCTAGAAAAAATGTTTTTTTAAAGCACACTATAGCACAAGGAGAATTCACTCACTGTCCTTCCCTGTCCCTAGAAACAAGGATTCGCACAGTAAAACACACTGACACTCTCCCTACCTATAGTTTTCTGTCCCTAGAAAAAATGTTTTTTTAAAGCACACTATAGCACAAGGAGAATTCCCTCACTGTCCTTCCCTGTCCCTAGAAACAAGGATTCGCACAGTAAAACACACTGACACTCTCCCTACCTATAGTTTTCTGTCCCTAGAAAAAATGTTTTTTTAAAGCACACTATAGCACAAGGAGAATTCCCTCACTGTCCTTCCCTGTCCCAAGAAACAAGGATTCGCACAGTAAAACACACTGACACTCTCCCTACCTATCCTTCTCTTTCCCTAAACTAAAGGAATCCAGGTTAAGCAAGAAAAAAATAAATGTCACTGTCCCTGCCTATGCTTCTCTTTCCCTGCTCTGGAACACACTACACTAGGCCGCCGTGCTGGCGGCCTTTTATAGTGTGGGGCGTGTACTAAACACCCTCAGCAATAATTGGCCACAGGCATCCTGCCTGTGGCCAATCATTGCTCTCCTCGCTGCCGGCGCTGTGATTGGCCAAGCATGCGGGGTCACAGTGCATGCTTGGCCAATCACAGCGCCTGGATGACACTGCGATGGCGTAGTGCATTGTGGGCCGTTCGCGTCACTCGAATTTGGCGCGAACGGCCCAAATCGTTCGATCTTCGTCGAACGATCGAACAGCCGATGTTCGAGTCGATCGTATGTTCGACTCGAACACGAAGCTCATCCCTAGTTCTGTAGTCAATTTGTACTGCCATATTTAGCTTTCCCTTCAAAGTTAATGGGAAGGAGATAAACATCAATAGTATATAGTACATCAATTGTGTACTAGATGTGTAGGACTTAAAAAATATTCTTAATATAACATGTTATTATGCATACATACATTATTATATTGCCATATAGAGCAGATGCAAATGATTGATTTTAATTTCATTTATGAGAGCTATGAAAGCATTGATCATTGGTGAAGACAAAAGGGGCATATTTATATAGTAGAGAAACTGACATTCAGCAGACTTTCTCTTCAGGCTACTCTTTTCAAGTCCATGTACAGTATTTCAAATAACAGTAATTGATTCTTGACCAGAGAATGTTTAGTAAAAGTCACATTTACTGCTTTATAAATATTGGGTCTCATTCGCCAGTAATTTTCCTATGTGTGGGGCACCCTAAACCTGGTATGTACATGGAAGATAAGAAAACTGTCTGACATCTGTAAATCAATAAGCACCGCGTCCCTTTGAATTTGAGATTTAAATGGAAAGGAATGGGACTTTTAAGGTGCATTCACAACACAATATTTTAAAAAATATATATTTTATTTGATAGAAAAGATTTATCATCTACATAATTGATAAAAAACAACTCAGTTACAGTAAGAAACGATAAAATACAGACATATAATCTCGACGTTTCGCCAATTGAACTGGCTTCTTCAGGAGTGTTATTATTGTCATGTATTACTGAAACACAAAACATATACAATAAATATACAAAATTACACCAATGAATTATTATACAACATAACATATTAAATATTCAACAAAGGAGCGATATAAAGATAGCTTCAAAGTCACCACAAAAAAGCCTTCATTACCTGTACATTGTTGAAAAGTTCATAATATTATAGCTGAGGCTGAGTCCAAGGGATATTCCTATAGTGGAGTCATGTGGTGAACCTTAGAGAGGATGCTAGCTCATAAACATGCACATACATGCATAAAAACCCCCAATTTGGGGGATCTTCGCACAGCCCTCATTTTCTCACAGCCCAACTTAGACACCAAGAAAACAGCCAATCCTCTGGTTCCCCAGAAAGGAACCAAGGTAGCCTCCAAGTGATTAATTTATCCTCACAGCCACTAACAACTGAGCAGACCGAAGTTTTAAGTCTCGGCCTGACCTTTTGTCCTGAACAGAGCGCGGATGCATTTGAGATCATTAATTTATTTGCCAGAAAACTTATGTTTAAAGTCATATATCACAAGGATTGCCAACTTTCCTCTTCCAATACAATCTCAGAGGAAATTTGGCAACACAAAACGATTAATGAGATCAAGGCCCTGAATGACCTAATGGATCTCTGGGAGGAGGGAAATCCTTTTGATGATCCCCTTGAGGAGGTCCCACCAAATCCTGGAATAGACATTCCAACAGAAAGACTTTTCCCGCCACCCCACCTTTTTAAACCCGAATCCAAAACATTTCCAATTTTTCAAGGTAATCCCAATATTTGGGCCTTTACCCAACAGGTCACTAAAGAGATAAAAAATACCAGCTGGAACAAGTTCAACAGAGGGTCCAACCTTAAGCCGTCCCACCGTGAGGCTTTAATATCTTTACAATTAAACAATCAAATTATTATCAAGCCCTCCGATAAGGGAGGCAACATTGTTGTTATGGATTTAGAAAATTACAAAAAAAATGGTAATCGACCTTTTGTCGAACCGCAGCTGGTATCGCTCCATCCCTCATGCCCAAGTAAAATATGCAGAGACAAAATTTCATTTGTTAATCAGCCGGGCCTATCAAGACAATCTATTGGATAAAAAAACTTGTGAATTCCTATTGCTTGAAAAACCTAAAACACCCACCCTATATGCCTTACCCAAGGTACACAAAAACTTGGAATGCCCTCCTAGGCGCCCGATTGTTTCAGGCAACGGTTGCTTGACAGAACATGCAAGCAAACTTGTGGATGATTATCTTAGACCACATGTTGGCTCTCTCAGTTCCTATATACGGGACACAGCGGATCTTATTAGATCCATCGATGCCCTGTATATACCACTGGGATCCTGGCTGGTGTCCATTTATGTGGAGGCTCTGTACAACTCGATCCCCCACGAGTGGGGGGTTGAAGTTGTTCGGGGCTTCCTATCAGAGAGAGGACCTGGAGCAGATAAATACAATCACTTCATGTTGGAATTACTAATGTTCATTTTAATGAACAATATTTTTATTTTTGACCATTCCCACTACCTCCAGGTACAGGGCGTGGCAATGGGGACTAAGTGTGCCCCATCGTACGCCAACCTGTACCTGGGGGGGTGGGAACGAGAGATTTTCTCTTCAAATGAATTTGGGGACTTTTTCTCTCATGTCCTTATTTGGCGCCGTTTTATCGATGACATCTTTGTTGTTTGGACAGGCTCCAACCTCGAATTGCAGGCCTTCATGTCCAAACTGACTATCAATCGGTACAATCTGAAATTCACCATGATATGTGACCAACAGATTATTAATTTTTTGGACATTTCTATCTACGTGAGTTTAGATGGTACCTTGGGTTCCTCACTTTATAGGAAACCATCTGCAGGTAACACTATCTTGCATGCTGCCAGTTCCCACCCCAAACCATTAGTGCAGAGTATACCATACAGTCAATACCTCAGGATAAAACGAAATTGCAGCCAGGAACAAGATTTTGAAACTGAAGCTAATGCTCTACAGTTTAGACTACTAAAGAGAGGATATAGTCGCACGGTATTAAAAAAGGCATATCATAGAGCTAAAGACAAAAAAAGGACTGACTTGATTCATCTTTCGAAAGTTAAACCTTCAAACCAGAAAGTTAGGTTGATCACCAGATACTCAGGTGACCACCAAAAGGTCAAGAATATCATTACCAGATTCTGGCCTTTACTATCAACAGATGAAGTCATTTCCAAATATGTCCAACCCTACCCCCAAATTACGTATAGAAAATCTAAATCATTAAAAGATCATTTGGTCACTAGCCATTTGCAGAAACCGATCGGCAGATCTTCTCGCAGGGGCACAGCTCCATGTGGTCGGTGCAATTTCTGCCAATTTTTGGGTGACTCCAAAGAACTTATTCTTCCTAGCGGAGCCACTCACAAACCAACATTTTTTGCAAATTGCCAGTCGATAGGTGTTGTATATATTATGAAGTGTGAATGCAGTGCCTTCTATTTTGGCAAGACCAAAAGACCCTTTTTTCATAGAGTCAGGGATCATGTCTCCCTGATTCGAAAGAAAAAAATGGAAATGCCGATTAGTCGACACAGTGGTCTATACCATGCTTTTGACCTATCCAAGATGAGGTTTTTTGCCTTAGAATATCTTCTAGTTAGTGAAAGAGGTGAAGACTGTGACAAAAGTCTTTTGCAAAGAGAGGCTAAGTGGATTTTTTCACTCAATGCCACCATCTAGCCAGGACTCAATGAATCCATCAGTTATAAGCCCTTTCTCTAGAAATTTACCATGTATCCATTTTTCTGAATGTCCCTGGGCCTTAAACAGTTAATCTGTTTAGTTTATTTTGTACATATGTTTTATATATGTGTTGTTATTTTTCACAGGAGTGATTTGATAGCTTTTCTCAAACCACATTTTTTTGCTACCAATATATACCTGTTGTAACATTCAATACTTTATAAGATCTGTGACTGTATTGTCCATAATTGAAAGGATTTTCTTGTTGGAGTTTCAGGTGACCTTATGGGCGCCCGGGGCTTCCAGTTTTATGCCTAATGGCATTTAATTGGGGCCATTCCTCCGCTAAAGGGTTTCCATCTTCTACATCAGACATTTATTTCAGTTTTTTCCATCATTTTTCACATTGGCATCTTTGTCTCCCACTTGATCCATTCTCACTGTGGCCATCATGTGGCCGTTGTATAGATTTGCATCTAGTCTGCGATGTGATTCATCGCTTTGAGACGTCCAATTGTCACTTCCGGTGTGCGGCGATGTGTCATTTCCGGCCGCCCTACATCTACACCATGTTGACTTAGCAACAGTTGGGATTGGTTCTCGGTCAGGTGGAACTGATCTGCCCGCCCCGCCTATTTTTTTGGCGCCAAATCGGCGTCATTTAGGCGAGGGAGAGGATGTCTATTTAAGCTGTGGCACTTGTTTAGGTGGTATAACTGCCGCTTTTGGAGGAACCCTAGGTGTATCCAGACTGTATTTGTAGAGAAACTTTTTCACTCCAAAAATCCTTTAAACCCCTCTTTTCTTTTATAGATTAATGTTTAAAATCTCCTTATCTGCTGTCATTTTTTACCTTGATAGATGGATTGCCGAATTAACTATTTTTAAAATGGCATCCCACTCCTTGGATCTACATCTGGCAGTGGTTGAATTAGGTACTTGTTGGAATCTTTTAACCACATTCATCCTTTCATATATACCGTATTTATCGGCGTATAACACACACTTTTTTCCCCTTAAAATTAGGAGAAAATCGTGGGTGCGTGTTATACGCCGATCCTCCGCCGATCCTCTCGCAGTCCCGCCCATCTCTGACTGCGCCGCTGACATACAGAAAGCCGAGTGTACTTCGGCTAGTCTCGGCTCCTCTCGCAGTCCCGCCCCTGACTGTGTGCAGAGCCGAGTCTAGTCGAAGTACACTCGGCTTTCTGTATGTCAGCCGGCGCAGTCAGTGGAGATGGGCGGGACTGCGAGAGGAGCCGAGTCTAGCCGAAGTACACTCGGCCCCGCTCGCTCCTCTCCACACAGAAATCTGCGCCAATTTTAAAAATCGCAGAGACTGGCAAGGCTGCAAAGGCACTGGGCAAGGCTGCAAAGGCACTGGGCAAGGCTGCAGATGGACACTGGGCAAGGCTGCAATGATGGACACTGGGCAAGGCTGCAGATGGACACTGGGCAAGGCTACAATGATGGACAAGGCTGCATTTAAATGTAAGTTTTTTTCCTTGAATTTCCCTCCTAAAAGTTTTTTTCCTTAAAATTCCCTCCTAAACTTGGGGTGCGTGTTATACGCCGGCACGTGTTATACGCCGATAAATACGGTAGTTTATTTATAAATTTGTTTGACTTCAATCTGTTCCTCAACAGACACTTCACATCTGAATGACACATTAATCTCTGTTCCTTTTTGGAATACCAACATAATCTTGAGACAAGGTATATCTATTGAATTATACCCATATACCGATTTTTTCTTTAATATCTATTCGATACTATATAATTATACCCCTTTCCCTCTTCCAGGTGACTATTCTCCTTCCATTGCTTTATTCAGCACATTATGCATGTATGTGCATGTCTATGAGCTAGGATCCTCTCTAAGGTTCACCACATGTCTCCACTATAGGAATATCCCTTGGACTCAGCCTCAGCTATATTATTATGAACTTTTCAACAATGTACAGGTAATGAAGGCTTTTTTGTGGTGACTTTGAAGCTATCTTTATATGGCTCCTTTGTTGAATATTTAATATGTTATGTTGTATAATAATTCATTGGTGTAATTTTGTATATTTATTGTATATGTTTTGTGTTTCAGTAATACATGAAAATAATAACACTCCTGAAGAAGCCAGTTCAATTGGCGAAACGTCGAGATTATATGTCTGTATTTTATCGTTTCTTACTGTAACTGAGTTGTTTTTTTTATCAATTATGTAGATGATAAAACTTTTCTATCAAAAAAAATATATTTTTTATAAAATATCGTGTTGTGAATGCACCTTAAAAGTCCCATTCCTTTCCATTTAAATCTGGTATGTACATGCTTATTTCAGGTTAGTGACTCATCAAGAACTGCAGGAGCATACACCTTCAAAAATAAGTCAACAATGATATCTTTTATATATCTATTACTGCTATAAACAAAGAATAAAAACAAATGGTGCAAAAATATTCAAAAGAAATGTCCAAAAGGCATGTAAGTAGATGCTTACAGGTGAGCGGTACAAAATAAAGTACACTTTATTTTTACACTGTTGTTTAAGAGGGATGTAAAATATGTATTGGTACATCTGTTATGTCAGTATTGCATTAGTAAGTTAGAAAGCTACCCAGGAGTTAGGAAGGTGTTACATCTGCCTACTCACAGGTGTTCATGGCTCTGCCCCCTTGTAGTGAGCTATAAATGCAAAGGAAGGCATCTTTTTTGGTTCTTGGACCCTCCGCATGGGAGCTGACGAGAAGGTGTGCTGCAAGATGTAATTCTACCACAGGCACGTGGCTTCCCCTTTGGGGTACCCAGTCGGGGAATTGAAGCTAGAACATGGACTCTGATTAGAGGACTTTTCCATGCTTAGGAGCAGGGATGGACTGGCCATAGGGACTACCGGGAGTTTCCCGGTGGGCCGATGGCTCAGTGGGCCGTTTAAAAAAAAAATATATATTTTTTTTTGTGCCCCGTTTTTTTATGCAGTTCGGCAGCAGCGGGAGTTTTGCAGCAAACAGCGGCGGGGATTCGGGGAAGGTGGCCATCGAGGAGGGCAGTTGGATGTAAAATTCAGAGGGAGAAGAGCTCCACCCCCTCCCTGACCACCGAAGAGGCAGACAGTAGCGAGCCCCTCTGTTTCTCAGTTCCCGTGTCTCTCAGTCCCCCCTCTTTTAGCCCCCCCTCTATCTCTCAGACCCCCCTCTGTCTCTCAGACCCCCCTCTGTCTCTCAGCTCTCCTCCTCTGTCTCTCAGCTCTACTCCTCTGTCTCTCAGCTCTCTTCCTCTGTCTCTCAGCTCTCCCCCTCTGTCTCTCAGCTCTCCCCCTCTGTCTCTCACCTCCCCCCTCTGTCTCTCAGCTCCCCCTCTGTCTCTCAGCTCCCCCTCTGTCTCTCAGACCCCACTCTGTCTCTCAGATCCCTCCACTGACTCTCAGATCCCTCCACTGACTCTCAGCCCCCCTCTGTCTCTCAGCCCCCCTCTGTCTCTCAGCTCCCCCTCTGTCTCTCAGCTCCCCCTCTGTCTCTCAGCCACCCCTCTGTCTCTCAGCCCCCCTGTCTCTCAGCTCCCCCTCTGTCTCTCAACTCCCCCTCTGTCTCTTAGACCACCCTCTGTCTCTCAGACCCCCCTCTGTCTCTCAGACCCCCCTCTGTCTCTCAGTTCCAGTGTCTCTCAGTCCCCCCTCTTTTAACCCCTCCTCTGTCTCTCAGACCCCCCCTCTGTCTCTCAGAACCCCCCTCTGTCTCTCAGACCCCTCCTCTGTCTCTCCGACCCCTCCTCTATCTCTCAGCTCTCCTCCTCTGTCTCTCAGCTCTCCTCCTCTGTCTCTCAGCTCTCCTCCTCTGTCTCTCAGCTCTCCTCCTCTGTCTCTCAGCTCCCCCTCTATCTCTCAGCTTCCCTTCTGCCTCTCAGACCCCCCACTGTCTCTCAGCCCCCCCCCTCTGTCTCTCAGCTCTCCCCCTCTGTCCCCCTGGGCCGGAGGGCAGGCTGACTGGGAGCCCGGAGGAAGAGAACATGCGCCGCTGTAAGGAGCAGAGCAGCGTGAGCACCCCCGGACCAAGAGGGAGACTCGGCGCTGCCGCTGATGGCCATCAGGTACCTGGCATCCTACACAAACATGCCAGAACACTGAGACAGCGGGGAGGTGAGCAGAGGAGGGACTGCAGAAAGGGACAGTGCTATGTGGTCTGTCTCAGCCCTCCCCTCTGTCTCTCTGCCCCTCTGTCTCTCAGTCCCCCCTCTGTCTCTCAGTCCCCCCTCTTTCAGCCCCCTCCTCTGTCTCTCAGCCCCCCCACTATCTCTAAGACTATCTCTATCTCTGTCTCTCAGACCCACCCTCTGTCTCTCAGAACTCCTCTCTGTCTCTCAGCTCTCCTTCTCTGTCTCTCAGCTCTCCTCCTCTGTCTCTCAGCTCTCCCCCTCTGTCTCTCAGCTCCCCCCTCTGTCTCTCAGCTCCCCCCTCTGTCTCTCAGTCTCGGAGACTCGGCGCTGCCGCTGATGGCCATCAGGTACCTGGCATCCTACACAAACATGCCAGAACACTGAGAGAGCGGGGAGGTGAGCAGAAGAGGGACTGCAGAAAGGGACAGTGCTATGTGGTCTGTCTCAGCCCTCCCCTCTGTCTCTCTGCCCCCTCTGTCTCTCAGTCCCCCCCTCTGTCTCTCAGTCCCCCCTCTTTCAGCCCCCTCCTCTGTCTCTTAGCCCCCCACTATCTCTCAGACCCCTCCTCTGTCTCTCAGACCCCCCCTCTGTCTCTCAGAACCCCCCTCTGTCTCTCGGAACCCCCCTCTGTCTCTCAGACCCCTCCTCTGTCTCTCAGACCCCTCCTCTGTCTCTCAGACCCCTCCTCTATCTCTCAGCTCTCCTCCTCTGTCACTCAGCTCTCCCCCTCTGTCTCTCAGCTCCCCCCTCTGTCTCTCAGCTCCCGCCTGTCTCTCAGCTCCCCCCTCTGTCTCTCAGACCCCCCTCTGTTGCTCAGACCCCTCCTCTGTCTCTCAGACCCCTCCTCTATCTCTCAGACCCCTCCACTGTCTCTCAGCCCCCCTCTGTCTCTCAGCCCCCCTCTGTCTCTCAGCTCCCCCTGTCTCTCTGCCCCCCTCTGTCTCTCAGCTCCCCCTCTGTCTCTCAGCCCCCCTGTCTCTCAGCTCCCCCTCTGTCTCTCAGACCCCCCTCTGTCTCTCAGACCCCCCTCTAACTCTCAGTCCACCCCCCTGTCTCTCAGTCCCCCCCTCTGTCTCTCAGCTCCCCCCTCTGTCTCTGAACTCCCCCCTCGGTCTCTCAGACCCCTCCACTGTCTCTCAGACCCCTCCACTGTCTCTCAGCCCCCCCTCTGTCTCTCAGCCCCCCTCTGTCTCTCAGCTCCCCCTGTCTCTCAGCCCCCCATCTGTCTGTCAGCTCCCCCTCTGTCTCCCAGCCCCCTGTCTCTCAGCTCCCCCTCTGTCTCTCAGACCCCCTCTGTCTCTCAGACCCCCCTCTGTCTCTCAGTCCCCCCCTCTGTCTCTCAGTCCCCCCTCTGTCTCTCAGTCCCCCCCTCTGTCTCTCAGCTCTCCTCCTCTGTCTCTCAGCTCTCCTCCTCTGTCTCTCAGCTCCCCTTCTGCCTCTCAGACCCCCCCACTGTCTCTCAGCCCCCCTTCTGTCTCTCAGACCCTCCTCTGTCTCTCAGCTCTCCCCCTCTGTCTCTCAGCTCTCCCCCTCTGTCCCCCTGGGCAGGAGGGCAGGCTGACTGGGAGCCCGGAGGAAGAGAACATGCGCCGCTGTAAGGAGCAGAGCAGCGTGAGCACCCTCCGGATCAAGAGGGAGACTCGGCGCTGCCGCTGATGGCCATCAGGTACCTGGCATCCTACACAAACTTGCCAGAACACTGAGACAGCGGGGAGGTGAGCAGAGGAGGGACTGCAGAAAGGGACAGTGCTATGTGGTCTGTCTCAGCCCTCCCCTCTGTCTCTCTGCCCCCTCTGTCTCTCAGTCCCCCCCTCTGTCTCTCAGCCCCCCCTCTTTCAGCTCCCTCCTCTGTCTCTCAGCCCCCCACTATCTCTCAGACCCCTCCCCTGTCTCTCAGACCCCCCTCTGTCTCTCAGACCCCCCCTCTGTCTCTCAGAACTCCCCTCTGTCTCTCATACCCCTTCTCTGTCTCTCAGACCCCTCCTCTGTCTCTCAGCTCTCCTCCTCTGTCTCTCAGCTCTCCCCCTCTGTCTCTCAGCTCCCCCCTCTGTCTCTCAGCTCCCCCCTCTGTCTCCCAGATTTCCCCCTCTTTCTCTCAGCTCCCCCCTCTGTCTCTCAGCTCCCCCCTCTGTCTCTCAGACCCCTCCACTGTCTCTCAGACCCCTCCACTGTCTCTCAGCCCCCCTCTGTCTCTCAGCCCCCCTCTGTCTCTCAGCTCCCCTGTCTCTCAGCCCCCCTCTGTCTCTCAGCTCCCCCTCTGTCTCTCAGCCCCCTGTCTCTCAGCTCCCCCTCTGTCTCTCAGACCCCCCTCTGTCTCTCTGCCCCCTCTGTCTCTCAGTCCCCCCTCTTTCAGCCCCCTCCTCTGTCTCTCAGCCCCCCCACTATCTCTCAGACCCCTCCTCTGTCTCTCAGACCCCCCCTATGTCTCTCAGACCCCCCCTCTGTCTCTCAAACCCCCCCCTCTGTCTCTCAGACCCCTCATCTGTCTCTCAGACCCCTCCTCTATCTCTCAGCTCTCCTCCTCTGTCTCTCAGCTCTCCTCCTCTGTCTCTCAGCTCTCCTCCTCTGTCTCTCAGCTCTCCTCCTCTGTCTCTCAGCTCCCCCTCTGTCTCTCAGCTTCCCTTCTGCCTCTCAGACCCCCCCTCTGTCTCTCAGCTCTTCCTGTCTCTCAGCTCCCCCCTCTGTCTCTCAGACCCCCCTGTCTCTTAGACCCCCCTCTGTTTCTCAGTTCCCATGTCTCTCAGTCCCCCCTCTTTTAGCCCCCCCCTCTATCTCTCAGACCCCCCTCTGTCTCTCAGACCCCCTCTGTCTCTCAGCTCTCCTCCTCTGTCTCTCAGCTCTACTCCTCTGTCTCTCAGCTCTCCTCCTCTGTCTCTCAGCTCTCCCCCTCTGTCTCTCAGCTCTCCCCCTCTGTCTCTCAGCTCCCCCCTCTGTCTCTCAGCTCCCCCTCTGTCTCTCAGCTCCCCCTCTGTCTCTCAGCTCCCCCTCTGTCTCTCAGACCCCACTCTGTCTCTCAGATCCCTCCACTGACTCTCAGATCCCTCCACTGACTCTCAGCCCCCCGTCTGTCTCTCAGCCCCCTGTCTCTCAGCCCCCCTCTGTCTTTCAGCTCCCCCTCTGTCTCTCAGCTCCCCCTCTGTCTTTCAGCCCCGCCTCTGTCTCTCAGCCCCCCTGTCTCTCAGCTCCCCCTCTGTCTCTCAACTCCCCTTCTGTCTCTTAGACCACCCTCTGTCTCTCAGACCCCCCTCTGTCTCTCAGTCCCCCCTCTGTCTCTCAGTTCCAGTGTCTCTCAGTTCCCCCTCTTTTAACCCCTCCTCTGTCTCTCAGACCCCCCTCTGTCTCTCAGACCCCCCCTCTGTCTCTCAGAACCCCCCTCTGTCTCTCAGACCCCTCCTCTGTCTCTCCGACCCCTCCTCTATCTCTCAGCTCTCCTCCTCTGTCTCTCAGCTCTCCTCCTCTGTCTCTCAGCTCTCCTCCTCTGTCTCTCAGCTCTCCTCCTCTGTCTCTCAGCTCTCCTCCTCTGTCTCTCAGCTCCCCCTCTTTCTCTCAGCTTCCCTTCTGCCTCTCAGACCCCCCCACTGTCTCTCAGCCCCCCCCTCTGTCTCTCAGCTCTCCCCCCCTGGGCCGGAGGGCAGGCTGACTGGGAGCCCGAAGGAAGAGAACATGCGCCGCTGTAAGGAGCAGAGCAGCGTGAGCACCCCCCGGACCAAGAGGGAGACTCGGCGCTGCCGCTGATGGCCATCAGGTACCTGGCATCCTACACAAACTTGCCAGAACACTGAGACAGCGGGGAGGTGAGCAGAGGAGGGACTGCAGAAAGGGACAGTGCTATGTGGTCTGTCTCAGCCCTCCCCTCTGTCTCTCTGCCCCCTCTGTCTCTCAGTCCCCCCCTCTGTCTCTCAGTCCCCCCTCTTTCAGCTCCCTCCTCTGTCTCTCAGCCCCCCACTATCTCTCAGACCCCTCCCCTGTCTCTCAGACCCCCCTCTGTCTCTCAGCTCCCCCCTCTGTCTCTCAGACCCCCCTCTGTCTCTCAGACCCCTCCTCTGTCTCTCAGACCCCTCCTCAATCTCTCAGCTCTCCTCCTCTGTCTCTCAGCTCTCCCCCTCTGTCTCTCAGCTCCCCCCTCTGTCTCTCAGCTCCCCCCTCTGTCTCTCAGACCCCTCCACTGTCTCTCAGACCCCTCCACTGTCTCTTAGCCCCCCTCTGTCTCTCAGCCCCCCCTCTGTCTCTCAGCTCCCCCTGTCTCTCAGCCCCCCATCTGTCTCTCAGCTCCCCCTCTGTATCTCAGCCCCCTGTCTCTCAGCTCCCCCTCTGTCTCTCAGACCCCCCTCTGTCTCTCAGACCCCCCTCTGTCTCTCAGTCCCCCCCTCTGTCTCTCAGTCCCCCCTCTGTCTCTCAGTCCCCCCCTCTGTCTCTCAGCTCTCCTCCTCTGTCTCTCAGCTCTCCTCCTCTGTCTCTCAGCTCTCCCCCTCTGTCTCTCAGCTCTCCCCCTTTGTCCCCCTGGGCAGGAGGGCAGGCTGACTGGGAGCCCGGAGGAAGAGAACATGCGCCGCTGTAAGGAGCAGAGCAGCGTGAGCACCCCCCGGATCAAGAGGGAGACTCGGCGCTGCCGCTGATGGCCATCAGGTACCTGGCATCCTACACAAACATGCCAGAACACTGAGAGAGCGAGGAGGTGAGCAGAAGAGGAACTGCAGAAAGGGACAGTGCTATGTGGTCTGTCTCAGCCCTCCCCTCTGTCTCTCTGCCCCCTCTGTCTCTCAGTCCCCCCCTCTGTCTCTCAGTCCCCCCTCTTTTAGCCCCCTCCTCTGTCCCTTAGCCCCCCCACTATCTCTCAGACCCCTCCTCTGTCTCTCAGAACCCCCCTCTGTCTCTCAGAACCCCCCTCTGTCTCTCGGAACCCCCCTCTGTCTCTCAGACCCCTCCTCTGTCTCTCAGACCCCTCCTCTGTCTCTCAGACCCCTCCTCTATCTCTCAGCTCTCCTCCTCTGTCACTCAGCTCTCCTCCTCTGTCACTCAGCTCTCCCCCTCTGTCTCTCAGCTCCCCCTCTGTCTCTCAGCTCCCCCTCTGTCTCTCAGCTCCCCCCTCTGTCTCTCAGACCCCCCTCTGTCGCTCAGACCCCTCCTCTGTCTCTCAGACCCCTCCTCTATCTCTCAGACCCATCCACTGTCTCTCAGCCCCCCCTCTGTCTCTCAGCCCCCCTCTGTCTCTCAGCTCCCCATCTCTCAGCCCACCCTCTGTCTCTCAGCTCCCCATCTGTCTCTCAGCCCCCCTGTCTCTCAGCTCCCCCTCTGTCTCTCAGACCCCCCTCTGTCTCTCAGTCCCCCCCTCTGTCTCTCAGTCCCCCCTGTCTCTCAGTCCCCCCCTCTGTCTCTCAGTCCCCCCCTCTGTCTCTCAGTCCCCCCTCTGTCTCTCAGCTCTCCTCCTCTGTCTCTCAGCTCTCCTCCTCTGTCTCTCAGCTCTCCTCCTCTGTCTCTCAGCTCCCCTTCTGCCTCTCATACCCCCCCCACTGTCTCTCAGCCCCCCTTCTGTCTCTCAGACCCTCCTCTGTCTCTCAGCTCTCCCCCTCTGTCTCTCAGCTCTCCCTCTCTGTCCCCCTGGGCAGGAGGGCAGGCTGACTGGGAGCCCGGAGGAAGAGAACA
Organism: Rana muscosa; assembly: GCA_029206835.1. Taxonomy (NCBI): domain Eukaryota; kingdom Metazoa; phylum Chordata; class Amphibia; order Anura; family Ranidae; genus Rana; species Rana muscosa. The sequence goes on along the minus strand of CM055118.1, from coordinate 790,066,648 downwards.
TGCGCCGCTGTAAGGAGCAGAGCAGCATGAGCACCCCCCGGATCAAGAGGGAGACTCGGCGCTGCCGCTGATGGCCATCAGGTACCTGGCATCCCACACAAACATGCCAGAACACTGAGACAGCGGGGAGGTGAGCAGAAGAGGGACTGCAGAAAGGGACAGTGCTATGTGGTCTGTCTCAGCCCTCCCCTCTGTCTCTCTGCCCCCTCTGTCTCTTAGTCCCCCCTCTGTCTCTCAGTCCCCCCTCTTTCAGCCCCCTCCTCTGTCTCTCAGCCCCCCACTATCTCTCAGACCCCTCCTCTGTCTCTCAGAACCCCCCTCTGTCTCTCAGAACCCCCCTCTGTCTCTCAGAACCCCCCTCTGTCTCTCAGACCCCTCCTCTATCTCTCAGCTCTCTTCCTCTGTCTCTCAGCTCTCCCCCTCTGTCCCTCAGCTCCCCCCTCTGTCTCTCAGCTCCCCCTCTGTCTCTCAGACCCCCCTCTGTCTCTCAGACCCCCCCACTGTCTCTCAGCCCCCTCCTCTGTCTCTCAGCTCTCCCCCTCTGTCTCTCAGCTCTCCCCTCTGTCTCTCAGCCCCTCCTCTGTCTCTCAGCTCTTCCTCTGTCTCTCAGCCCCCCACCCTCTGTCTCTCAGACCCCCTGTCTCTTAGACCCCCCTCTGTCTCTCAGTTCCCGTGTCTCTCAGTCCCCCCTCTTTTAGCCCCTACTCTGTCTCTCAGCTCCCCTCTATCTCTCAGACCCCCCTCTGTCTCTCAGACACCCTCTGTCTCTCAGATCTCCACCTCTGTCTCTCAGCTCTCCTCCTCTGTCTCTCAGCTCTCCTCCTCTGTCTCATAGCTCTCCCCCTCTGTCTCTCAGCTCTCCCCCTCTGTCTCTCAGCTCCCCCCTCTGTCTCTCAGCTCCCCCTCTGTCTCTCAGCTCCCCCTCTGTCTCTCAGACCCCCTCTGTCTCTCAGACCCCTCCACTGTCTCTCAGACCCCTCCACTGACTCTCAGCCCCCCTCTGTCTCTCAGCCCCCCCCTCTGTCTCTCAGCCCCCTGTCTCTCAGCTCCCCCTCTGTCTCTCAGCTCCCCCTCTGTCTCTCAGCTCCCCCTCTGTCTCTCAGCTCCCCCTCTGTCTCTTAGACCACCCTCTGTCTCTCAGACCCCCCTCTGTCTCTTAGACCCCCCTCTGTCTCTCAGTCCCCCCTCTGTCTCTCAGTTCCCGTGCCTCTGAGTCCCCCCCTCTTTTAACCCCTCCTCTGTCTCTCAGACCCCCCCTCTGTCTCTCAGAACCCCCCTCTGTCTCTCAGACCCCTCCTCTGTCTCTCAGACCCATCCTCTGTCTCTCAGCTCTCCTCCTCTGTCTCTCAGCTCCCCTTCTGCCTCTCAGACCCCCCCACTGTCTCTCAGCCCCCCCTCTGTCTCTCAGACCCCTCTCTGTCTCTTGTAGCTCTCCCCCTCTGTCTCTCAGCTCTCCCTCTCTGTCCCCCTGGGCCGGAGGGCAGGCTGACTGGGAGCCCGGAGGAAGAGAACATGCGCTGCTGTAAGGAGCAGAGCAGCGTGAGCACCCCCAGGATCAAGAGGGAGACTCGGCACTGCCGCTGATGGCCAACAGGTACCTGGCATCCTACACAAACATGCCAGAACACTGTGACAGCGGGGAGGTGAGCAGAGGAGGAACTGCAGAAAGGGACAGTGCTATGTGGTCTGTCTCAGCCCTCCCCTCTGTCTCTCTGCCCCCTCTGTCTCTCAGTCCCCCTCTGTCTCTCAGTGCCCCCTCCTCTGTCTCTCAGCCCCCCCACTATCTCTCAGACCCCTCCTCTGTCTCTCAGACCCCCCTCTGTCTCTCAGCCCCCCCACTATCTCTCAGACCCCTCCTCTGTCTCTCAGACCCCCCTCTGTCTCTCAGAACCCCCCTCTGTCTCTCAGACCCCTCCTCTGTCTCTCAGACCCCTCCTCTGTCTCTCAGACCCCTCCTCTATCTCTCAGCTCTCTTCCTCTGTCTCTCAGCTCTCCCCCTCTGTCCCTCAGCTTCCCCCTCTGTCTCTCAGCTCCCCCTCTGTCTCTCAGACCCCCCTCTGTCTCTCAGACCCCCTCTATCTTTTAGTTCCCATGTCTCTCAGTCCCCCCCCTCTTTTAACCCCTCCTCTGTCTCTCAGACCCCCCTCTGTCTCTCAGAACCCCCCTCTGTCTCTCAGACCCCTCCTCTGTCTCTCAGCTCTCCTCCTCTGTCTCTCAGCTCTCCTCCTCTGTCTCTCAGCTCTCCTCCTCTGTCTCTCAGCTCCCCCTCTGTCTCTCAGCTCCCCACTGTCTCTCAGCCCCCCCTTCTGTCTCTCAGACCCCCCTCTGTCTCTCAGCTCTCCCCCTCTGTCCCCCTGGGCCGGAGGGCAGGCTGACTGGGAGCCCGGAGGACGAGAACATGCGCCGCTGTAAGGAGCAGAGCAGTGTGAGCACCCCCCGGTTTAAGAGGGAGACTCGGCGCTGCCGCTGATGGCCATCAGGTACCTGGCATCCTACACAAACATGCCAGAACACTGAGACAGCTGGGGGGGGGGGGGGGTGAGCAGAAGAGGGACTGCAGAAAGGGACAGTGCTATGTGGTCTGTATCAGCGCTCCCCTCTGTCTCTCTGCCCCCTCTGTCTCTCAGTTCCCCCTCTGTCTCTCAGTCCCCCCTCTTTCAGCCCCCTCCTCTGTCTCTCAGCCCCTCCTCTGTCTCTCAGACCCCTCCTCTGTCTCTCAGACCCCCCTCTCTGTCTCTCAGAACCCCCCCTGTCTCTCAGAACCCCCCTCTGTCTCTCAGACCCCTCCTCTGTCTCTCAGACCCCTCCTCTGTCTCTCAGCTCTCCTCCTCTGTCTCTCAGCTCTCCTCCTCTGTCTCTCAGCTCCCCCTCTGTCTCTCAGCTCCCCTTCTGCCTCTCAGACCCCCCCACTGTCTCTCAGCCCCCTCCTCTATCTCTCAGCTCTCCCCCTCTGTCTCTCAGCTCTCCCTCTCTGTCTCTCAGCTCTCCCCCTCTGTCTCTCAGCTCTTCCCCTCTGTCTCTCAGCCCCTCCTCTGTCTCTCAGCTCTTCCTCTGTCTCTCAGCCCCCCACCCTCTGTCTCTCAGACCCCCTGTCTCTTAGACCCCCCTCTGTCTCTCAGTTCCCGTGTCTCTCAGTCCCCCCTCTTTTAGCCCCTACTCTGTCTCTCAGCTCCCCTCTATCTCTCAGACCCCCCTCTGTCTCTCAGACACCCTCTGTCTCTCAGATCTCCTCCTCTGTCTCTCAGCTCTCCTCCTCTGTCTCATAGCTCTCCCCCTCTGTCTCTCAGCTCTCCCCCTCTGTCTCTCAGCTCCCCCCTCTGTCTCTCAGCTCCCCCTCTGTCTCTCAGCTCCCCCTCTGTCTCTCAGACCCCTCCACTGTCTCTCAGACCCCTCCACTGACTCTCAGCCCCCTCTGTCTCTCAGCCCCCCCTCTGTCTCTCAGCCCCCTGTCTCTCAGCTCCCCGTCTGTCTCTCAGCTCCCCCTCTGTCTCTTAGACCACCCTCTGTCTCTCAGACCCCCCTCTGTCTCTTAGACCCCCCTCTGTCTCTCAGTCCCCCCCTCTGTCTCTCAGTTCCCGTGCCTCTGAGTCCCCCCTCTTTTAACCCCTCCTCCGTCTCTCAGACCCCCCCTCTGTCTCTCAGAACCCCCCTCTGTCTCTCAGACCCCTCCTCTGTCTCTCAGACCCATCCTCTGTCTCTCAGCTCTCCTCCTCTGTCTCTCAGCCATCCAGGACCCTCCCTAGACTCCTCCATTTTCGCTCCCCTAACAAACGTAAACCTGATGACCTGGGGCTTTCCCTGGACCACACTCTCCCCCAGCTCAGATCACCCAGCTCACCATCACGTTGTCCGCAGCCGCTGACTGCCCCCTGCCGCCATCTTGGCACCCGCCTCTAGACTACTAGACCTGCAGGACAGACAGCGACTGCGGCTTAACTCCGACCATCCCATCACCCTCTCCCCGTTTCGCGCTCCAGCGGGCCCGTGTGTGGTGACCTGGTAAGCACACTGGGGCACCTCCTACCTCTAGGAAGTTGATCCAGGGTTTACCCGATCGCCTCTCGAGGGGTCAGGAAGGAATTTTCCCCTGCTGTAGCAATTGGCCTGACTCGGCTGGGGTTTTTCGCCTTCCTCTGGACCAACAGGGGGGAGGTTAGGTCATTGGGCCCTATTCACCATCCCACCACCTTTTTTTTTTTTTTTTTTTTTTTTCTTCCCATCATGTGCAACTTTAAATACTCAGCGGACACCCTCCAGAGGCTAAGGAATACTGCCTCAACATTACCAACCTCCACCCAAAAAATACTACGAAAAGAACAACTGCTAAGGATCAATCGACAATCGACTATCAAAAACACGAAAACACCACTTCAACTACAACATATAGCTTGCGCCCTGATCAACACCAGATCGGCAGTCAAGCACAGACAGGAAATTCACGACTTCATCACGCAAAACGACATAGATTGCCTCTTTATCACGGAAAGCTGGCTAACACCTGACTGTAACACCATCCTAACAGAATTGGTGCCTGAGAACTACTCCATCCTAACTGAGCATAGAACAGGACAAAGAGGAGGAGGCCTAGCAGTGATCTTCAAATCTCACCTCTCTATCATCAAACCAACTCTACAGAACTCATTGCCGTTCATGGAGACACTCACTCTGCAACTCCAAACAACACCCCAGGACACCATTCACATACTGCTATGCTACAGACCGCCAGGACCAAAGACAAATCTCCTCACACCCTTTACCGAATTCATCTCGACATACACTTTAAAAACCAAAAACTTCCTATTACTCGGGGACTTCAATCTCTGGGCTAACTCCACTCAGGACCCCATCGCCACCTCCTGCATCAACCAATTGGAAGAATTAGGTCTGCAGCAACTGATAAATGCCCCCACGCATGGATCGGGGCACATTCTGGACCTCATCTTCAAACAAAATCTGGACATCAACACAGTGGACAACATGCCGTTACCATGGACGGATCACCACGCTATCAAATTTAAACTTACCACCAACACCATCTCCCAAAAATCAGAACACTCAATAACAACAAAATGGACAAGATCTCAGAAGAAACTACACTCGGAACTCTTCAAAACTACTCTATCAAATAAAATAGGAACGCAAAATCTCAACCACTCAACGGAACAAACACTCAACTCCTTAAACAAAGCATTACTACAAACAGCAGACACAGTCGCTCCGAGACGCAGGGCCCTCATTCGCAGAAACAACTCCGGCTGGTTTAATGACACTCTTACCCTACTGAAGCAAGAACGCAGAAGAGCCGAAGGAGCCTGGAGAAGAAACCCAACTAAGGAAAACCACATTAATTACAAAGCACTCACTAAGAAATATCACAAAGCAATTTTCAAAGCAAAAAAGGAACATTTCTCAAACACCATCAAAAAAGGCCTAAACCGACCTCGTGAACTCTTCAAACTAGTAACTCAAACTATGAACCCCACCTGCCTAGAACCTTCAGCAAACGAAACACAAGAGTTCTGTAATGAGCTATCGGACTTTTTTATCGACAAAATCGAAAACATTCGAGAATCAATTCAACAGAAAAAAACAACCAACCCTGCTCTGCCAAAGCAAATAGAGGAAATCAATATGAACACTATACAATTGACAAAATTTTCGCTGGTCCCGATCACCATCGACACCACCAAAAATATAATCAGAAGCCTCAGAGACAGCACATCTCCAAATGACATAATCTCTACAAAACTCCTAAAAGAATGTACCGACATTTTAGCACCCACCATAACACACCTCGTAAATCAATCATTCAAAGAAGGTATTGTTCCAATCTCTCTCAAGCAAGGCATAATCAAACCCCTCCTAAAGAAACCCAACCTGGACCCCAAAGACCCAAACTACCGCAGACCGGTAACAAGCCTCAACACCATCTCCAAGATCATGGAGAAAGCAGTAGTACAACAGCTACAACTCTATTTGGACACCCACAAACTCTTGGATCCACTACAATCAGGCTTCCGCCCAGGCCATGGCACAGAAACAGCACTTCTTAAAATATGGGATGACACCCTCGAAGCAGCAGATGACGGAGAATCATGTCTCCTGGTGCTGCTGGACCTCAGTGCAGCGTTCGACACAGTAGACCACAAAACTCTACTCATTCGCCTTAAAGAAGTAGCCGGAGTCGCAGACCCTGACCTACACTGGTTCGCATCCTTCCTAGACAATCGTTCCCAGACAGTGAAACTAGGAGCCTTCACCTCTGAAACTCACACAATTTCTTGCGGAGTCCCCCAAGGATCACCCCTGTCACCCGTGCTCTTTAACATCTACCTCCGCCCACTCCTCAAAATCATCAGCAAACAGGGCCTGTGCTACCACTCATATGCTGACGACACCCAACTCTACTTTCGTATCACCGGGAAAAAAGACCAATATCACGGATTGGAAACCTGTCTCACATTGATCGATGAATGGATGACTGAGAATTCCCTCAAACTCAACGGATCCAAAACAGAACTCCTTCTCCTCCACGCAAACCGAAAGACAAAAACTAAGACTTCTTGGACACTCCCCACTATCCTTGGACAGACCGTTACCCCGAGCACCAAAGTCAAAAGTCTCGGAGTCATCTTTGACTCAGAGATGTCGATGGACGCACAAATTGGATCAGTAGTCAGCGGAGCTCACCATCTCCTCCGTCTACTACGTAGACTCATCCCCTTCATCCCAAAAGAGGATACAGCAGTAGTAGTTGGAACAATTATCAACTCCCGACTCGATTACGCAAACGCCCTCTACCTCGGACTACCCAAATACCAGATTTCGCGCCTACAAGTCATCCAGAACACGGCTGCCAGGCTGGTAACGGGAAAAAAACCTTGGGAATCCATCACCCCATCACTAAGGACCCTTCATTGGCTAACCGTAAAGGATCGGATCACATTCAAGACCCTCTGTCTCACCCACAAGTGCACACAGGGAAACGCTCCACAATATCTATGCGAGAAGATAAAACACTACACCCCCAATCGCAATCTCCGATCAACCAACCAAAACCTCCTTCACATCCCCAAGTCCCGCTACAAATCAAAGGGAGAACGAAGATTTGCAGTCCAAGGACCACGGCTATGGAACGCTCTACCCACCAACATCCGCATGGAAGAAAACCACCGGGCCTTCAGGAAAAAACTTAAGACCCACCTATTCTGAAGGGTCAGGATGTCACTGGATGCAAAGCGCCTTGAGGCGATTTAGTTCGCATTTGTAGCGCTATACAAGTTATTCACTCACTCACTCACTCACTCTCAGCTCCCCTTCTGCCTCTCAGACCCCCCACTGTCTCTCAGCCCCCCCTCTGTCTCTCAGACCCCTCTCTGTCTCTTGTACCTCTCCCCCTCTGTCTCTCAGCTCTCCCTCCCTTGTCCCCTGGGCCGGAGGGCAGGCTGACTGGGAGCCCGGAGGAAGAGAACATGCGCTGCTGTAAGGAGCAGAGCAGCGTGAGCACCCCCAGGATCAAGAGGGAGACTCGGCGCTGCCGCTGATGGCCAACAGGTACCTGGCATCCTACACAAACATGCCAGAACACTGAGACAGCGGGGAGGTGAGCAGAGGAGGAACTGCAGAAAGGGACAGTGCTATGTGGTCTGTCTCAGCCCTCCCCTCTGTCTCTCTGCCCCCTCTGTCTCTCAGTCCCCCCACTCTGTCTCTCAGTCCCCCCTCTTTCAGCCCCCTCCTCTGTCTCTCAGCCCCCACACTATCTCTCAGACCCCTCCTCTGTCTCTCAGACCCCCCCTCTGTCTCTCAGACCCCCCCCCTCTGTCTCTCAGCTCTCCTCCTCTGTCTCTCAGCTTTCCTCCTCTGTCTCTCAGCTCTCCTCCTCTGTCTCTTAGCTCTCCCCCTCTGTCTCTCAGCTCCCCCTCTGTCTCTCAGCTCCCCTTCTGCCTCTCAGACCCCCCCACTGTCTCTCAGCCCCCTCCTCTATCTCTCAGCTCTCCCCCTCTGTCTCTCAACTCTCCCTCTCTGTCTCTCAGCTCTCCCCCTCTGTCTCTCAGCTCTCCCCCTCTGTCTCTCAGCCCCCCTCTTTCTCTCAGCTCCCCATCTGTCTCTCAGCTCCCCCTCTGTCTCTCAGACCCCCCTCTGTCTCTCAGAACCCCCTCTGTCTCTCAGTCCCCCCCTCTGTCTCTCAGTCCCCCCCTCTGTCTCTCAGTCCCCCCCTCTGTCTCTCAGTCCCCCCTCTGTCTCTCAGTCCCCCCCTCTGTCTCTCAGCTCTCCTCCTCTGTCTCTCAGCTCTCCTCCTCTGTCTCTCAGCTCTCCTCCTCTGTCTCTCAGCTCCCCTTCTGCCTCTCAGACCCCCTCCCACTGTCTCTCAGCCCCCCCTTCTGTCTCTCAGACCCTCCTCTGTCTCTCAGCTCTCCCCCTCTGTCTCTCAGCTCTCCCCCTCTGTCCCCCTGGGCAGGAGGGCAGGCTGACTGGGAGCCCGGAGGAAGAGAACATGCGCCGCTGTAAGGAGCAGAGCAGCGTGAGCACCCCCCGGATCAAGAGGGAGACTCGGCGCTGCCGCTGATGGCCATCAGGTACCTGGCATCCTACACAAACATGCCAGAACACTGAGACAGCGGGGAGGTGAGCAGAAGAGAGACTGCAGAAAGGGACAGTGCTATGTGGTCTGTCTCAGCCCTCTCCTCTGTCTCTCTGCCCCCTCTGTCTCTCAGTCCCCCCCTCTGTCTCTCAGTCCCCCCTCTTTCAGCCCCCTCCTCTGTCTCTCAGCCCCCCACTATCTCTCAGACCCCTCCTCTGTCTCTCAGACCCCCCTCTGTCTCTCAGAACCCCCCTCTGTCTCTCAGAACCCCCTCTGTCTCTCAGACCCCTCCTCTGTCTCTCAGACCCCTCCTCTGTCTCTCAGACCCCTCCTCTGTCTCTCAGACCCCTCCTCTATCTCTCAGCTCTCCTCCTCTGTCTCTCAGCTCTCCCCCTCTGTCTCTCAGCTCCCCCCTCTGTCTCTCAGCTCCCCCTCTGTCTCTCAGACCCCCCTCTGTCTCTCAGACCCCCCTCTGTCTCTCAGACCCCCCTCTGTCTTTTAGTTCCCGTGTCTCTCAGTCCCCCCCTCTTTTAACCCCTCCTCTGTCTCTCAGACCACCCTCTGTCTCTCAGAACCCCCCTCTGTCTCTCAGAACCCCTCTCTGTCTCTCAGACCCCTCCTCTGTCTCTCAGCTCTCCTCCTCTGTCTCTCAGCTCTCCTCCTCTGTCTCTCAGCTCTCCTCCTCTGTCTCTCAGCTCCCCTTCTGCCTCTCAGACCCCCCCACTGTCTCTCAGCCCCCCCTTCTGTCTCTCAGACCCCCCTCTGTCTCTCAGCTCTCCCCCTCTGTCTCTCAGCTCTCCCCCTCTGTCCCCCTGGGCCGGAGGGCAGGCTGACTGGGAGCCAGGAGGACGAGAACATGCGCTGCTGTAAGGAGCAGAGCAGCGTGAGCACACTCCGGTTTAAGAGGGAGACTCGGCGCTGCCGCTGATGGCCATCAGGTACCTGGCATCCTACACAAACATGCCAGAACACTGAGACAGCAGGGAGGTGAGCAGAGCAGAAGAGGGACTGCAGAAAGGGACAGTGCTATGTGGTCTGTATCAGCGCTCCCCTCTGTCTCTCTGCCCCCTCTGTCTCTCAGTCCCCCTCTGTCTCTCAGTCCCCCCTATTTCAGCCCCCTCCTCTGTCTCTCAGCCCCCCCTCTGTCTCTCAGCCCCTCCTCTGTCTCTCAGACCCCTCCTCTGTCTCTCAGACCCCCCTCTCTGTCTCTCAGAACCCCCCTCTGTCTCTCAGAACCCCCCTCTGTCTCTCAGACCCCTCCTCTGTCTCTCAGCTCTCCTCCTCTGTCTCTCAGCTCTCCTCCTCTGTCTCTCAGCTCTCCTCCTCTGTCTCTCAGCTCTCCTCCTCTGTCTCTCAGCTCCCCCTCTGTCTCTCAGCTCCCCTTCTGCCTCTCAGACCCCCCCACTGTCTCTCAGCCCCCTCCTCTATCTCTCAGCTCTCCCCCTCTGTCTCTCAGCTCTCCCTCTCTGTCTCTCAGCTCTCCCCCTCTGTCTCTCAGCTCTCCCCCTCTGTCTCTCAGCCCCCCCTCGGTCTCTCAGCTCTTCCTCTGTCTCTCAGCCCCCCACCCTCTGTCTCTCAGACCCCCTGTCTCGTAGACCCCCCTCTGTCTCTCAGTTCCCGTGTCTCTCAGTCCCCCCTCTTTTAGCCCCTACTCTGTCTCTCAGCTCCCCTCTATCTCTCAGACCCCCCTCTGTCTCTCAGACCCCCTCTGTCTCTCAGATCTCCTCCTCTGTCTCTCAGCTCTCCTCCTCTGTCTCTCAGCTCTCCTCCTCTGTCTCTCAGCTCTCCTCCTCTGTCTCTCAGCTCTCCTCCTCTGTCTCTTAGCTCTCCCCTCTGTCTCTCAGCTCTCCCCCTCTGTCTCTCAGCTCCCCCTCTGTCTCTCAGCTCCCCCCTCTGTCTCTCAGCTCCCCCCTCTGTCTCTCAGCTCCCCCTCTGTCTCTCAGACCCCTCCACTGTCTCTCAGACCCCTCCACTGACTCTCAGCTCCCCCTCTGTCTCTTAGACCACCCTCTGTCTCTCAGACCCCCCTCTGTCTCTTAGACCCCCCTCTGTCTCTCAGTCCCCCCTCTGTCTCTCAGTTCCCGTGCCTCTGAGTCCCCCCCTCTTTTAACCCCTCCTCCGTCTCTCAGACCCCCCCTCTGTCTCTCAGAACCCCCCTCTGTCTCTCAGACCCCTCCTCTGTCTCTCAGACCCATCCTCTGTCTCTCAGCTCTCCTCCTCTGTCTCTCAGCTCCCCTTCTGCCTCTCAGACCCCCCCACTGTCTCTCAGCCCCCCCTCTGTCTCTCAGACCCCTCTCTGTCTCTTGTAGCTCTCCCCCTCTGTCTCTCAGCTCTCCCTCTCTGTCCCCCTGGGCCGGAGGGCAGGCTGACTGGGAGCCCGGAGGAAGAGAACATGCGCTGCTGTAAGGAGCAGAGCAGCGTGAGCACCCCCAGGATCAAGAGGGAGACTCGGCACTGCCGCTGATGGCCAACAGGTACCTGGCATCCTACACAAACATGCCAGAACACTGTGACAGCGGGGAGGTGAGCAGAGGAGGAACTGCAGAAAGGGACAGTGCTATGTGGTCTGTCTCAGCCCTCCCCTCTGTCTCTCTGCCCCCTCTGTCTCTCAGTCCCCCCCCTCTGTCTCTCAGTCCCCCCTCTTTCAGCCCCCTCCTCTGTCTCTCAGCCCCCCCACTATCTCTCAGACCCCTCCTCTGTCTCTCAGACCCCCCTCTGCCTCTCAGAACCCCCCTCTGTCTCTCAGAACCCCCCTCTGTCTCTCAGACCCCTCCTCTGTCTCTCAGACCCCTCCTCTGTCTCTCAGACCCCTCCTCTATCTCTCAGCTCTCTTCCTCTGTCTCTCAGCTCTCCCCCTCTGTCCCTCAGCTTCCCCCTCTGTCTCTCAGCTCCCCCTCTGTCTCTCAGACCCCCCTCTGTCTCTCAGACCCCCCTCTGTCTCTCAGACCCCCCTCTATCTTTTAGTTCCCATGTCTCTCAGTCCCCCCCTCTTTTAACCCCTCCTCTGTCTCTCAGACCCCCCTCTGTCTCTCAGAACCCCCCTCTGTCTCTCAGACCCCTCCTCTGTCTCTCAGCTCTCCTCCTCTGTCTCTCAGCTCTCCTCCTCTGTCTCTCAGCTCTCCTCCTCTGTCTCTCAGCTCTCCTCCTCTGTCTCTCAGCTCCCCCTCTGTCTCTCAGCTCCCCTTCTGCCTCTCAGACCCCCCACTGTCTCTCAGCCCCCCCTTCTGTCTCTCAGCTCTCCCCCTCTGTCTCTCAGCTCTCCCCCTCTGTCTCTCAGCTCTCCCCCTCTGTCCCCCTGGGCCGGAGGGCAGGCTGACTGGGAGCCCGGAGGACGAGAACATGCGCCGCTGTAAGGAGCAGAGCAGCGTAAGCACCCCCCGGTTTAAGAGGGAGACTCGGCGCTGCCGCTGATGGCCATCAGGTACCTGGCATCCTACACAAACATGCCAGAACACTGAGACAGCGGGGGGGGGGTGAGCAGAAGAGGGACTGCAGAAAGGGACAGTGCTATGTGGTCTGTATCAGCGCTCCCCTCTGTCTCTCTGCCCCCTCTGTCTCTCAGTTCCCCCTCTGTCTCTCAGTCCCCCCTCTTTCAGCCCCCTCCTCTGTCTCTCAGCCCCTCCTCTGTCTCTCAGACCCCTCCTCTGTCTCTCAGACCCCCCTCTCTGTCTCTCAGAACCCCCCCTGTCTCTCAGAACCCCCCTCTGTCTCTCAGACCCCTCCTCTGTCTCTCAGACCCCTCCTCTGTCTCTCAGCTCTCCTCCTCTGTCTCTCAGCTCTCCTCCTCTGTCTCTCAGCTCCCCCTCTGTCTCTCAGCTCCCCTTCTGCCTCTCAGACCCCCCCACTGTCTCTCAGCCCCCTCCTCTATCTCTCAGCTCTCCCCCTCTGTCTCTCAGCTCTCCCTCTCTGTCTCTCAGCTCTCCCCCTCTGTCTCTCAGCTCTTCCCCTCTGTCTCTCAGCCCCTCCTCTGTCTCTCAGCTCTTCCTCTGTCTCTCAGCCCCCCACCCTCTGTCTCTCAGACCCCCTGTCTCTTAGACCCCCCTCTGTCTCTCAGTTCCCGTGTCTCTCAGTCCCCCCTCTTTTAGCCCCTACTCTGTCTCTCAGCTCCCCTCTATCTCTCAGACCCCCTCTGTCTCTCAGACACCCTCTGTCTCTCAGATCTCCTCCTCTGTCTCTCAGCTCTCCTCCTCTGTCTCATAGCTCTCCCCCTCTGTCTCTCAGCTCTCCCCCTCTGTCTCTCAGCTCTCCCCCTCTGTCTCTCAGCTCCCCCCTCTGTCTCTCAGCTCCCCCTCTGTCTCTCAGCTCCCCCTCTGTCTCTCAGACCCCTCCACTGTCTCTCAGACCCCTCCACTGACTCTCAGCCCCCTCTGTCTCTCAGCCCCCCCTCTGTCTCTCAGCCCCCTGTCTCTCAGCTCCCCCTCTGTCTCTCAGCTCCCCCTCTGTCTCTCAGCTCCCCCTCTGTCTCTTAGACCACCCTCTGTCTCTCAGACCCGCCTCTGTCTCTTAGACCCCCCTCTGTCTCTCAGTCCCCCCCTCTGTCTCTCAGTTCCCGTGCCTCTGAGTCCCCCCTCTTTTAACCCCTCCTCCGTCTCTCAGACCCCCCTCTGTCTCTCAGAACCCCCCTCTGTCTCTCAGACCCCTCCTCTGTCTCTCAGACCCATCCTCTGTCTCTCAGCTCTCCTCCTCTGTCTCTCAGCTCCCCTTCTGCCTCTCAGACCCCCCACTGTCTCTCAGCCCCCCCTCTGTCTCTCAGACCCCTCTCTGTCTCTTGTACCTCTCCCCCTCTGTCTCTCAGCTCTCCCTCCCTTGTCCCCTGGGCCGGAGGGCAGGCTGACTGGGAGCCCGGAGGAAGAGAACATGCGCTGCTGTAAGGAGCAGAGCAGCGTGAGCACCCCCAGGATCAAGAGGGAGACTCGGCGCTGCCGCTGATGGCCAACAGGTACCTGGCATCCTACACAAACATGCCAGAACACTGAGACAGCGGGGAGGTGAGCAGAGGAGGAACTGCAGAAAGGGACAGTGCTATGTGGTCTGTCTCAGCCCTCCCCTCTGTCTCTCTGCCCCCTCTGTCTCTCAGTCCCCCCACTCTGTCTCTCAGTCCCCCCTCTTTCAGCCCCCTCCTCTGTCTCTCAGCCCCCACACTATCTCTCAGACCCCTCCTCTGTCTCTCAGACCCCCCCTCTGTCTCTCAGACCCCCCCCTCTGTCTCTCAGCTCTCCTCCTCTGTCTCTCAGCTTTCCTCCTCTGTCTCTCAGCTCTCCTCCTCTGTCTCTTAGCTCTCCCCCTCTGTCTCTCAGCTCCCCCTCTGTCTCTCAGCTCCCCTTCTGCCTCTCAGACCCCCCACTGTCTCTCAGCCCCCTCCTCTATCTCTCAGCTCTCCCCCTCTGTCTCTCAACTCTCCCTCTCTGTCTCTCAGCTCTCCCCCTCTGTCTCTCAGCTCTCCCCCTCTGTCTCTCAGCCCCCCTCTGTCTCTCAGCTCCCCATCTGTCTCTCAGCTCCCTCTCTGTCTCTCAGCCCCCTGTCTCTCAGACCCCCCTCTGTCTCTCAGACCCCCCTCTGTCTCTCAGTCCCCCCCTCTGTCTCTCAGTCCCCCCTCTGTCTCTCAGTCCCCCCTCTGTCTCTCAGTCCCCCCCTCTGTCTCTCAGTCCCCCCTCTGTCTCTCAGTCCCCCCCTCTGTCTCTCAGCTCTCCTCCTCTGTCTCTCAGCTCTCCTCCTCTGTCTCTCAGCTCTCCTCCTCTGTCTCTCAGCTCCCCTTCTGCCTCTCAGACCCCCTCCCACTGTCTCTCAGCCCCCCTTCTGTCTCTCAGACCCTCCTCTGTCTCTCAGCTCTCCCCCTCTGTCTCTCAGCTCTCCCCCTCTGTCCCCCTGGGCAGGAGGGCAGGCTGACTGGGAGCCCGGAGGAAGAGAACATGCGCCGCTGTAAGGAGCAGAGCAGCGCGAGCACCCCCCGGATCAAGAGGGAGACTCGGCGCTGCCGCTGATGGCCATCAGGTACCTGGCATCCTATACAAACATGCCAGAACACTGAGACAGCGGGGAGGTGAGCAGAAGAGGGACTGCAGAAAGGGACAGTGCTATGTGGTCTGTCTCAGCCCTCTCCTCTGTCTCTCTGCCCCCTCTGTCTCTCAGTCCCCCCCTCTGTCTCTCAGTCCCCCCTCTTTCAGCCCCCTCCTCTGTCTCTCAGCCCCCCACTATCTCTCAGACCCCTCCTCTGTCTCTCAGACCCCCCTCTGTCTCTCAGAACCCCCCTCTGTCTCTCAGAATCCCCTCTGTCTCTCAGACCCCTCCTCTGTCTCTCAGACCCCTCCTCTGTCTCTCAGACCCCTCCTCTATCTCTCAGCTCTCCTCCTCTGTCTCTCAGCTCTCTCTGTCTCTCAGCTCCCCCTCTGTCTCTCAGCTCCCCCTCTGTCTCTCAGACCCCCCTCTGTCTCTCAGACCCTCCTCTGTCTCTCAGACCCCCCTCTGTCTTTTAGTTCCCGTGTCTCTCAGTCCCCCCCTCTTTTAACCCCTCCTCTGTCTCTCAGACCACCCTCTGTCTCTCAGAACCCCCCTCTGTCTCTCAGAACCCCCCTCTGTCTCTCAGACCCCTCCTCTGTCTCTCAGCTCTCCTCCTCTGTCTCTCAGCTCTCCTCCTCTGTCTCTCAGCTCTCCTCCTCTGTCTCTCAGCTCTCCTCCTCTGTCTCTCAGCTCCCCTTCTGTCTCTCAGCCCCCCCTTCTGTCTCTCAGACCCCCCTCTGTCTCTCAGCTCTCCCCCTCTGTCTCTCAGCTCTCCCCCTCTGTCTCTCAGCTCTCCCCCTCTGTCCCCCTGGGCCGGAGGGCAGGCTGACTGGGAGCCAGGAGGACGAGAACATGCGCTGCTGTAAGGAGCAGAGCAGCGTGAGCACACTCCGGTTTAAGAGGGAGACTCGGCGCTGCCGCTGATGGCCATCAGGTACCTGGCATCCTACACAAACATGCCAGAACACTGAGACAGCAGGGAGGTGAGCAGAGCAGAAGAGGGACTGCAGAAAGGGACAGTGCTATGTGGTCTGTATCAGCGCTCCCCTCTGTCTCTCTGCCCCCTCTGTCTCTCAGTCCCCCTCTGTCTCTCAGTCCCCCCTCTTTCAGCCCCCTCCTCTGTCTCTCAGCCCCACTCTGTCTCTCAGCCCCACCTCTGTCTCTCAGACCCCTCCTCTGTCTCTCAGACCCCCCTCTCTGTCTCTCAGAACCCCCCTCTGTCTCTCAGAACCCCCCTCTGTCTCTCAGACCCCTCCTCTGTCTCTCAGACCCCTCCTCTGTCTCTCAGCTCTCCTCCTCTGTCTCTCAGCTCTCCTCCTCTGTCTCTCAGCTCTCCTCCTCTGTCTCTCAGCTCCCCCTCTGTCTCTCAGCTCCCCTTCTGCCTCTCAGACCCCCCCACTGTCTCTCAGCCCCCTCCTCTATCTCTCAGCTCTCCCCCTCTGTCTCTCAGCTCTCCCTCTCTGTCTCTCAGCTCTCCCCCTCTGTCTCTCAGCTCTCCCCCTCTGTCTCTCAGCCCCCCTCGGTCTCTCAGCTCTTCCTCTGTCTCTCAGCCCCCCACCCTCTGTCTCTCAGACCCCCTGTCTCGTAGACCCCCCTCTGTCTCTCAGTTCCCGTGTCTCTCAGTCCCCCCTCTTTTAGCCCCTACTCTGTCTCTCAGCTCCCCTCTATCTCTCAGACCCCCCTCTGTCTCTCAGACCCCCTCTGTCTCTCAGATCTCCTCCTCTGTCTCTCAGCTCTCCTCCTCTGTCTCTCAGCTCTCCTCCTCTGTCTCTCAGCTCTCCTCCTCTGTCTCTCAGCTCTCCTCCTCTGTCTCTCAGCTCTCCTCCTCTGTCTCTTAGCTCTCCCCCTCTGTCTCTCAGCTCTCCCCCTCTGTCTCTCAGCTCCCCCTCTGTCTCTCAGCTCCCCCCTCTGTCTCTCAGCTCCCCCTCTGTCTCTCAGACCCCTCCACTGTCTCTCAGACCCCTCCACTGACTCTCAGCCCCCCCTCTGTCTCTCAGCCCCCTCTGTCTCTCAGCCCCCCTGTCTCTCAGCTCCCCCTCTGTCTCTCAGCTCCCCCTCTGTCTCTTAGACCACCCTCTGTCTCTCAGACCCCCCTCTGTCTCTTAGACCCCCCTCTGTCTCTCAGTCCCCCCCCCCTCTGTCTCCCAGTTCCCGTGCCTCTGAGTCCCCCCCTCTTTTAACCCCTCCTCCGTCTCTCAGACCCCCCCTCTGTCTCTCAGAACCCCCCTCTGTCTCTCAGACCCCTCCTCTGTCTCTCAGACCCCTCCTCTGTCTCTCAGCTCTCCTCCTCTGTCTCTCAGCTCCCCTTCTGCCTCTCAGACCCCCCCACTGTCTCTCAGCCCCCCCCCTCTGTCTCTCAGACCCCTCTCTGTCTCTTGTAGCTCTCCCCCTCTGTCTCTCAGCTCTCCCTCTCTGTCCCCCTGGGCCGGAGGGCAGGCTGACTGGGAGCCCGGAGGAAGAGAACATGCGCCGCTGTAAGGAGCAGAGCAGCGTGAGCACCCCCAGGATCAAGAGGGAGACTCGGCGCTGCCGCTGATGGCCAACAGGTACCTGGCATCCTACACAAACATGCCAGAACACTGAGACAGCGGGGAGGTGAGCAGAGGAGGAACTGCAGAAAGGGACAGTGCTATGTGGTCTGTCTCAGCCCTCCCCTCTGTCTCTCTGCCCCCTCTGTCTCTCAGTCCCCCCCTCTGTCTCTCAGTCCCCCCTTTTTCAGCCCCCTCCTCTGTCTCTCAGCCCCCACACTATCTCTCAGACCCCTCCTCTGTCTCTCAGACCCCCCCTCTGTCTCTCAGACCCCCCCTCTGTCTCTCAGCTCTCCTCCTCTGTCTCTCAGCTCTCCTCCTCTGTCTCTCAGCTCTCCTCCTCTGTCTCTTAGCTCTCCCCCTCTGTCTCTCAGCTCCCCCTCTGTCTCTCAGCTCCCCTTCTGCCTCTCAGACCCCCCACTGTCTCTCAGCCCCCTCCTCAATCTCTCAGCTCTCCCCCTCTGTCTCTCAACTCTCCCTCTCTGTCTCTCAGCTCTCCCCATCTGTCTCTCAGCTCTCCCCCTCTGTCTCTCAGCCCCCCTCTGTCTCTCAGCTCTTCCTCTGTCTCTCAGCTCCCCCCTCTGTCTCTCAGACCCCCCTGTCTCTTAGACCACCCTCTGTCTCTCAGTTTCCGTGTCTCTCAGTCCCCCCTCTTTTAGCCCCTCCTCTGTCTCTCAGCTCCCCTCTATCTCTCAGACCCTCCTCTGTCTCTCAGACCCCCCCTCTGTCTCTCAGCTCTCCTCCTCTGTCTCTCAGCTCTCCTCCTCTGTCTCTCAGCTCTCCTCCTCTGTCTCTCAGCTCTCCTCCTCTGTCTCTCAGCTCTCCTCCCCTGTCTCTCAGCTCTCCCCCTCTGTCTCTCAGCTCTCCCCCTCTGTCTCTCAGCTCCCCCCTCTGTCTCTCAGCTCCCCCCTCTGTCTCTCAGCTCCCCCTCTGTCTCTCAGCTCCCCCTCTGTCTCTCAGACCCCTCTCTGTCTCTCAGACCCCTCTACTGTCTCTCAGACCCCTCCACTGTCTCTAAGCCCCCCCCCTCTGTCTCTCAGCCCCCCTCTGTCTCTCAGAACCCCCTCTGTCTCTCAGACCCCTCCTCTGTCTCTCAGCTCCCCCTCTGTCTCTCAGCCCCCCCTCTGTCTCTCAGCCCCCCCTCTGTCTCTCAGCCCCCCATCTCCCAGCTCCCCCTCTAGCTCTCAGCTCTCCCTCTGTCTCTTTGACCCCCCTCTGTCTCTCAGACCCCCGTCTGTCTCTCAGACCCCCCTCTGTCTCTCAGTCCTCCCCCTCTGTCTCTCAGTTCCTGTGTCTCTCAGTCCCCCCCTCTTTTATCCCCTCCTCTGTCTCTCAGCTCCCCTCTGTCTCTCAGACCCCCCTCTGTCTCTCAGACCCCTCCTCTGTCTCTCAGCTCTCCTCCTCTGTCTCTCAGACCCCTCCTCTGTCTCTCAGCTCTCCTCCTCTGTCTCTCATCTCCCCCTGTCTCTCAGACCCCTCCACTGTCTCTCAGACCCCTCCACTGTCTCTCAGGTCCCCTCCACTGTCTCTCAGCTCCCCCCTCTGTCTCTCAGCTTCCCCCTCTGTCTCTCAGCTTCCCCCTCTGTCTCTCAGCTTCCCCCTCTGTCTCTCAGCTCACCCTCTGTCTTTCAGCTCCCCCTCTGTCTCTCAGCTCCCTCCCATTATCTCTCAGCTCCCTCCCATTGTCTCTCAGCTCCCTCCCATTGTCTTTCAGCTTCCCCCTCTGTCTCTCAGCTTCCTCCTCTGTCTCTCAGACCCCTCCTCTGTCTCTCAGACCCCTCCTCTGTCTCTCAGCCCCCTCCTCTATCTCTTAGCCATTCATTTCAATGGGCAGGAGAGGTGTGTACACCGCTCCTCCACCGCCCCAAAGATGCTGCTTGGAGGACTTTCACACTGGGACTGCAGCGGAGGCGTTTTTCAGGGGCTTTACAGGCGCTATTTTTAGCCCAAAAGCGCCTGAAAAACGCCTCAGTGTGAAAGGGGTCCTACACTCACCCCCTCTCTTTTACACTCACTCCCTCTCTCTTACACTCACCCCCCTCTCTCACCCACCCCCTCTCATCCCCTTTCCCTCAATCCTCCCTCTCTCTCTCTCACTCTCTCTCATTCCCCTCTCGCTCACCCTCTCATGATATACAATAATGGATGTAGGGGCCTTTTAGTGGGCGTGATTTTTTGGGGGGGTGGGGGCAGCATTTACTTGAATTAAAGTGGGCCAGTCTGGATGAAGTCCAGGGCCAAATTTTGGTCCCAGTCCAGCACTGCTTAGGAGGTATACCCTGGCCAGCCTGAATCAGCCTGGTTTAGTATAGTTAGCTAGAATGAACTGAACTGTGTTTGCAATGAACTGAGAGACTGTGAACTGTTAACTCTGTACTAGCTAGAAACTTTAGTAAAAGTGTGGAGGATGGAGAGGATGTTTTTCCAGACTTTTGACGTATAAGAGGACAATGACTTTCCTAAGCCCTGTCTATGTGAAATACTAACACTAAATGAGGGAAAATGGAAAAAACTGAAAGAATCTAGTTAGGATTGAACTAAATAGCACTAAACAGGAGAAGAGGATTTAATCACTGTGCTGTGGACTTACAGAATTAGCTATAGACTGCTAAATGCTGTGACTGCACCGACCAACCGCACAGTTAGGTTCCTAACTCCCCTCTGCCAATGCTGCCAATGCATTTTATCCAGGCTTGCAACTTTAATGAATACTGTATCTATGGTGTGGCTGTTGACTGGGGGTGCTAAGAGAATTTTTAGGGGTACTTTAGCACACCCAAGCATCCCCTTGGGACCGCCATTGCTTAGAGTAACAAAAACCTGACAGATGTTGTAACCGTTCTCAACTTTACTAAACAATTGTGCTGTTGTTCCTGCTTTTGGCCTCATTGGAGTGATCTCTTAACACACTGTACCATAGGACATAAAGGAATCAGGGACGCATAGCACCCAACAACATGAAGAGCTATAGCACACACACACCTGCTCTCTCCTCCTCCTCAATAAGATATAAAGAACATGGACAAACTCCTTGAAGACTGTGTACTGAATCAAGCTAAATATTACTAAGAAACTATATTCAAGAGTGGTGTATTAGACCCTTATGTTTCAAGGGAGTGTGATCAGACTTGCCATATCTTCCGAACATTTTTGAGGGTAAGCTTTTCCAGTGAAGGTATTTTACATATTTGGAGGTCTGCATTACTTTGAAGGGACACCTGTGATAAATAGAGTTGAAGGGTTAAAGTTCTTCAAATTGATTACAATATCTTTCCTGGTTTGAAAGAGTATTAAATAAAACAGAGGCAATGTGCGTAAATGGCACAAGTCATTAGGACCACCTAAGAGAAAGACATCAGATGTCCGAGGGCCCATAAAATTTAAACAGGTTTTCATCATAAAAAGTAGACTATTTCAAAATCCAACAATGGTAGGGCAAGTCCAGAACATGTGATATGTACTGGCTAGAGATTCACCACATCTATGCCATTGAGCATGATGTGCGAGGTTCATAAATTGCAGTTTACCTGGGGTTTAGTGCAACTAATCATTAATTTAAAATCTCACAAGCCATGTATCAACAGCCTCTTCCTAGCGCTCTTCAGAAAGGTGGGGAATAAATTTGAGCCATTTTACATAGGAAACCATAAAAGGTCAGGTTCCATTTGCCTGTAAATATTTAGAAAGCATTGTAGTCAGTTTGCTTTGTCCTCCTGCATAGAATGATTGAGAGGAGGAAGACAGAGTTAACATTAGAGTACCAAACTGAAGAGCATAACACAGCAGTTGGCAGTTAGTTAGCAGTAAGTGTTTAAAGAATATATGTTGGTTATCCCTACCCAATCTTGCAAAGTGTCAAGATATAAAAAGTGGGTTATTCCTTTGGCAAACACAACCAAGTAGGGTCCCAATGATTATAAAGTCCTACTTGAGGGCCAGCATGTTATACCCTCTTGTCTTGTCCAGTCAATTTATTGGTTTTCAGTGCTGTAATACTTTGACTGACAATTACATTCAACATTGTACTCAAATTCATTTTATAATAATTTTTAGTGATGGAGCTTTCTTTTGGTGGTATTAATTCACCACTTTTTTTCTTGTTTTTTTACTATATAAAGGAAAGCAGACTAGACATTTTGGGAAAAAAGGTTTCTCGTATATTCCGGTCTAAACCATTTCAAATAAATAATTTTTCTTTCAAAATTTAGGCTAGAACGTGTTCCACTGCATTTGTTTATTTAAAAAAACAAGTACCGGTATATGTATATTATCTGGACTATGTGAAAAAAAAATGTATACATAGGTAAGCTGGGAGGCAATAAAGTAATGATACAAATTTGAAAGGTTAGGCCTCCCTCAGATGTTGTGGCACGTAGGGAGGATTTAGCTATTCTTGAATAGAAGTTGTTCCAAATAGAGGAAGGCTTTGTAAAATCTATAGGTTAGAACAATTTAATTTGGAAAGAAAATAGGAACTGCATGAAGGACATAGAGAGATTTAGGGAGAAATATAATTTGAATTAGGTCCATGCCTTTCAGGGAAAGGGAGCACCACACAGCAATAAAAACTTGACAGAGGTTATAACCCTTATAACCTCTGTAAAAAGCTTAAAGTGGATGTAAACCCAAATTTTTTTTTGCTGTCACAATGTAGAGTATAAGATTTCCTATCATTTGTGCCAGGTCTTGCCACAAAGAGTTAATCCAGCTCTGAGCAATCCTCTTATTGTTCAGTGAGATAAAACGGACAAACAGAGAAAAACCTTTGTCCGTTCCGCCTCTTGCTTTGAGCGACAGGTTATTTACATATCTCGTGCACTAGCTTTAGACAGGCATTATTTTTTAATTTCCACCCCCACTCCTTTTCTGAAGTCATGTGGTTACTTTTCTGGATTTTGACTGGATGTTAGTGATCATAGCAGAAGGAATACACAGGAGAAAATGCATGTTGACAAGGGGAGTGTAGAGGTGGGCGGGGAGTCAACTGACATCAAGACTCCACCCACCGAGCTCCAGACAACAGATCCACCCACAGAATCTGCAGTTTTCCAGTTCTTATAACAGACAGAGGGGAGACATTTGACAGATAAGGATACATGCAGGAGGCATCTATATCCTTATAGATGAACACTATGGCAGTGGTTTAGAAAGGATGAGAGTGGGTTTACATCCACTTTAAGAAATATGTTTTGTCTGCAGTCGGCTTTAATATGAACTGCATGCGTGTTACAAATTCAACTTTGTTTAGAAAAAGCATAACAGTTAGTCACACAACTCCAACCTGGCCAGGATTTTGTTTCTTCAGAAATGATCAGCAAGGAAAGGTTCCTTATCGTAGTGCACTTTTTTGTCCAATTACTTTTCTTAAAAACAGAAAATAAGACTAGTTTTGTGGGTCACACCACCCTCCTTGAAGACAAGGTCCACTGTCTAAAATTAAATTAAATGATGGTTACTGTACTTACCTTGTCGAAGCCAGTGCTATATCATACTGTACTGAACATCATTTTCTAACCTTAGCTTGATTTCCAGTAATTTAATTTCAATCAGTACTTGGCACACTGCCCAAAGTCAAATTTTTCTTTGAATACTTTAATTATACATGAAAGCAGGGGGCACAAAGATGAATTTATTAAAATTTAGACATTAAATTATTTGATCCTTCTCCAAAATACAACTGATATTGCTCTCTCTATCCTTTGACCTAGATATATCAGCACCCTTTACTTGTCTAGCATGGAATATATGAAAGCAGTTAAATATTAAATCAGTAAGATAATGGAGTAAAAGTACCCAAAGGCACAGGATAAATTTAAAGTATTGTAGTCTACAAATAATTCTTCCATCAAATTATCATTTGATTAGACACTTTCACCCTTAACATGCCAGATAACGTCTAGTTTCTACGTTGTGGGAAAATGCAATCTATCCACAGATGATAGATTTTCATTGCACACACTGTATATCAATGTTTCTCAACTCCAGTCCTCATCTACCCCCAACAGGTCATGTTTTCAGACTTTCCATTATTTTGCACAGGTGATTTAATCAGTTTCACTTCCTTAGTAATTACCACAGTCGTTTCATTAGAGGGAAATCCTGAAAAGATGACCTGTTGGGAGTACTTGAGGACTGCAGTTGAGAAACATTGCTGTATATGACATTAGCAGACAAACGTACAGCTACAAGAAAAAGTCTGTGAATCCTTTTAACTAAGCTGTAAAAGAAGATGAGTATAACAATTCCAAGACTTGCACGTTCAAGAACAAGAGATGCATGTTGATTTGTACCTCCCTTGCTCTGCATGTGTGGTATGCCTCTGTTCTCCATGTCCAACCTCTTTGTTTTTCTTGATGACAATTGTCAAATGATGGGAAATCCCACATTTTATGATTGTAAACAAATAGAGAGTATGGAGAAATCTTCCAATGAGGACATCAGAGGGGATTTCCCCCCACTTTAGAGAAATTCCTGCTCACTGTAATGTTTACAGGTTTGTGTCTGTTCTGTGAAAAAACCCATGTGCAGTTTCACTTACAAAAGCTAACTTTCCCTTAAAGGGGTTGTAAAGCTTCGTGTTTTTTCACCTCATGCATTAAGGTGAAAAAACACCTTGCACTCTCGGGCCCCCCAGCCCCCCCGTTTTACTTACCTAAGGCACGAAACTCCTGGGCTCATTCCTGTGATGGTTTCCCCCTGTTTGAGGTGGCTCATCATTGGAGATTGATAGCAGTGCAGCCATTGGCTTGCGCTGCTGTCAATCACATCCAATGATGCGGCGCGCCGCAGGGCGGGTCCAAGTGATACAGTTATAGCCGCCGGCTGTATCACGGGAGCGCGCCCCCAAGCTAACCCCCTTGGGAGAGAGCTTCCCATGAAGGGGGTTAGCGCTTGCAGGGAGGAGCCGAGACAGCCGCCGAGGGACCCCAGAAGACCAGGATCGGGCCACTCTGTGCAAAACGAACTGCACAGTGGATGTAAGTATAACATGTTTGTTATTGTTTTTATTTTTTTTACTGAAGCCATACAACCCTTTTAAGACTAGTATACCTACTGGTACATGAATGTCCCCAGGCACAGTGCCATACTCACAGAATCTGAACATTCCGCCAGCAACCCTTAAAGAGAGAGAGTTAATGTGCCATGTCAAGTGGCTTCACAATACTGAAAAGGTTCAAGGAAGGTACCATATGTGGGAATGACCAGGACTAGTGACTGGCTGGATGTCGAGCTTGCAGTGGTCAGGACTGGATAGCATCAGGCAGAGGCAGTGTCTGTTATCCAAGCAAGGGTCAGGGCAGGTGGCAATCAGTAGCATATCCTTTATCCAGGCAAGAGTTAAGACAGGCAGCAAGCAGTAGTGAAGAGGCAGGGATGAGTGTTACAGAGATGAATGAAGGCAATGAAAACTCCTTACTAGATGATCAGCATACTGAGAGGAAGCCAAAATCCGATAGTGTTCTTCTTGGCTAAAACCCTTATAGTGGATTAGGTATTGAGTCAAGTTATGAATCCTATTAGAGTGTAAGATAGCCTCTTCCTAAAAACACCTCCTGACCATTGAGAGTAACTTGAGGTTTAGAGGAAACATTGGTATCCAGGTTAACTGGTTTTAGCAATGAAGCCTGAAATTTTCTTGTATGAAAAAGAGTGGACGGTTGTTTGGTAGAAGGTAGCTTGGGTAATGTCACAAAATGGGCCATTTTGCTAAAGTGGTCCACTTTAACCCATATGATAGTCTTGGCCTGCGAGAGAGAGGTAAATCAATTATGAAATCTACCAAGGGAGGAATTTACACACAGGTAGCAGTAAAAGCAGGCCAGATGGCTTAGTTCTGTTGAGTAATCAGTTAGCAGGGGCATTGCAAGAACAGAAATCTGAGCCACCTGATACAGAGAGAAAAGGCTGGGAGAGAGAGTAGTGTAGCACCCTCTAGTGTGTGCTAGGAGATAGTGCAGGTACATTTACTAGGTCATGGTACAATTAGTCTGTTGAATCTGGGTCAGGGTTTTACTAAAGTTCAAAGGGCTGGGTGACTCATCCTGGCAGCTCTCTGGTGCCTCTCCCTGATCTAGAAGGTTGGATAATATTCTAGAACTAGAAGGTGGAGGTTAGGAGGAGCTGCCTTGACTATTTATGGAGCCTTGCCAATCCTTAGAGGTAGGCTAGCAGGGGACTGAGACCACTCCATAAATAGACATAAGCCATGCCAGCAGGGCATTCGGGCAGAGGATGGGGATACAGTATTGAGGAGGGTGTCAGTGGCCCTCAGGAGTGCCCCCTAGTCTGGGGGGGTGTCCTGCCTTGGGCCAGGGCCTGGGTGCTGGAAGGATCCTTCCAAAACACACGGGAGGAAGTCTTTCCAGGAGGTACGGAGCAAGAGAGGACAGAGTGAGTAGAGCAACACTGTGGGGACTAACAAAGCGGGGAGACTGCCACATGTAGCCAGTCTCCCTTGAAGACAACGGTGTGCTTAAGTCTTCAGCCTTTCCCTAGAGATCTCCTAAAAGTCAGCGGGGTGGGCTGGTAAAGAGTCAGTTGGGGGGACTGGTGTAGAGAGGCAGCCAGGAGGGCTGGTGAAAGGGGCAGCTGCTGAAAAGGTGGAGCTGGGATCAATGGCCACAGAGGAAAAGTTACAAGCGGTTTCACTATATCTGTGTTACACAAAAAGGGGCTACGAGTTCCTGCCTGTAATGGGATATTGCTTATTTGACTGGGAGCCTGTCAGATTACTCAAAGTGATTCAGCTGGAGCAAGCAAGTGAATGTGCAAGAGGAAAGTAAAGAAGACTGTATAAAGGTGTACATAGGAAGATATCCCTGGAAGTTTTGCTGAAGTCAAGTGGGCATCCCATAGCATCCCATCCCTATCCAAGTTAATCACCCTCAAATAAATAACAAAAACAAAGCCACCAACTGTTTTCTGACTCTAGGTGCTTGTGAAAATTTGGTGTGCCTGGCTGTGCAGTAGTGGGGGATCCAAGTTCATCTGCAGTCCCTACGGGGGTGTGCTAGAGTGGCAATGATCTTAGCAGAAAACAGTGTGGGGTGCTCATCACAATGGGAAGAAAGGAAGGGTTTAAAAACTTCAAAAAAGAGTCCCTGTCTCACCATTCTTAAGGCCCTGGCAATAGGTCATGATGAAATTCAACCTGGAGAAAAATTGTGACCCCTGAGTCTGACAACTTAATGCACATGAGGTTCTTGTTATCCGTAAAAATGGTAAACGAATGTTGGGCCTCCTCAAGCCGGTGAGGGCCATGTTTTGGCAGTAACTCTCAGTTGCCATTGTCATAGTTGCAGTCAGAGAAGGGGAATTTGCAAAAAAAATAAAAAAAACACACTAGGATGCAAGTTACTTTGACAGTTACAAGACAGGTCCTACCCACATTTCAGAAGTGTCAACTTCTAGCAAGAATTGCAAGGCAGGATCCAGATGCCTCAAGATAGTAGCTGAGGTAAAGGCCTTCTTTAGGGTTCAAATATGTCGTTAGCTTCTTGTGGCCACAATGTAGGATTAGTGCCTTTCTTGTAAGGTCAGTAATGGGTTCCACCAGGGTAGAGAAGCCTTTGATAAACTTTCTGTAGAAAGTGCCAAATAGAATTAAAATTGATGGAAAGTGGTCACTGCAAAATGTCCTGAACCTTAGCAGGATCCATGGCTAAAGCTGGCCATAGGCGGAGCAATTTTCTTTCCTGCAACCACGGGTGATTCCCACATCAACACAGTCAGTGTAGACGGGGGAATCCCTCCTGTGGAACCATTGTGTTCTTCCGGCGGGAGGGAGGCAGGAGCCGTCCCCGCCGGGAGAACACAGTGATTACTGCTAGCGGCTGTGTACCCAAGTTGATTGATCAATCAACTTGGATACATTCAGCCTGCCCATACATGGTTTGAATCTCGAGCTGGGGTGGGCTTAATCATCAGCTTCTTAAGTGTGGTGGCGGCTCTAGTAGCATAACTGCCCCACAGTAGTTTCTGTCTCTGGATATTACATTATGCAGAGTTTATCAAATGAACACCATCATTTAGAATTATAGTGATGATGAGAGTTGTGTGGAGCTGAAAATTTTGGTAAAATACCATGCCACTAGATGGCCAAGGAAACAAGCCCATATGTCATTCTGCCTGCCAACAACAATGCAAAATGGAAACAGCAGTTTTGGGTGCAGTGGGCCTTCCCACCCGTGTAACGGCAAATGACGTCACGGACTTTGAGCGGTGATATCTGAATGATGCCTGGAGCTACAGGCATCATTCAGATATCATCTTTTAGAGCCGGCGATTCCCTTCACCATAGGATCAATCATAGCAGATATTCAGCCGCTTGATCATTCTTACAGGCAGCGGGATGGGACAACCCCTCTTCCGCTGCCCTTCGGTGCTTTTCCCAGCTCACCCTTGCCTGGCGAACCGGAGAAGGAACCGACTGGCCCTATGCTGATGATAGAGATTTTCTGTGGGCAGATGGTCCCCGGAGTCTATGATTGTTCAGAGGCCAGGCCCGATGTTATGGCGTGACGCCCAGCCACTGCTAAGATATTTTTTATTTTTATTTCTTTTTTATTTCAGGCTTCCCAGCCTAGAGGGGAGATCTGGGGACTTCTTGACCCCAGATCTCACTGTAAAGAGGACCTGTCAATCACTATTCCTATTACAAGGGATGTTTACATTCCTTGTAATAGGAATAAAAGTGCTAAAAAAATAAGTAAAAAGAAAGTGTCAAAATGCAAAAATAAAAGTAAAATTTATATATATATTTTTAATTATTTTAAAGCTCCCCTGTCCCCGCATGTTCGCTCGCAGAAGCGAACGCGTATGTAAGTCGCACCCACATATGTAAACTGCGTTCAAACCACACATGTGAGGTATCACTGCAAACTTTAGAGCAAGAACAATAATTCTAGCAATAGACCTCCTCTGTAACTGTAAAAATATAACCTGTAAAAAAATTTAAATGGTCGCCTATGGGGATTTTTAAGTACCGAAGTTTGGCGCCATTTCACGAGCGTGTGCAATTCTGAAGCGTGACATGTTAGGCATCTATTTACTCGGCGTAACATCATCTTTCAGATTACACCACCAAAAAATTGGGCTAACTTTACTGTTTTTTTTTTTTAACCTCCCTGGCGGTATTCCCGAGCGTGACTCGGGGTTGTTTTTTTCTGCTAGGATCGGTAACCCCGAGTCACGCTCGGGGTAACATTGCAGAGCTGCCAGCGGAGTCCCTTTACCTTCTCCTGGCGATCCAGCGATGATGTCCTGCGATGTAATTTCCGGCGGGAGTGCCCACCGTCATCTGACTTGCTGGTTCCGTTCCCTGCGAACAGCAGCGGTGCATGGGAGCGGAACTGGGCGGGAATTTCAAAAGTTCAAAAAGTAACACAAACATAAAAGAGGTGATACATTGTAATCTGAGAGGATTGCACTGTATCATCTCAGATCTGATCACTGTACAGTGCCCCTTGCCTGCCATTTTACTGTCATTTGTGCCCATAAAAATATTTATAACATGGCATCAAAAAAGCGCCACTTTACTACAAGGGCACTTTTGGACCAGTTGAGTGACAGCGGCAGCGACACGGAGTTGCTCGCAGAACTGAGCGATAGTGAGTCGTGGGGAGATTTGTCGTCTGACACTGACACTGATCTGGCAAGTGACAACGGCGATGATCCTGCACCTGACCTCAACGATGTGCGCACTTGGTGCCCTATAGACTGCGATACGGACCAGGTAGCGCCTCCAAGATTTCTGTTCACTGGATCACCTGGGATGAAGGTAGATGTTGAGCGTGACAACCCTCTGGCATACCTGCAATTATTCCTCACTAAAGAGGTAATTGAAAAAATTGTCAGAGACAAATCGCTACCAAGATCAGCAATCTGCTACGCTGCATGCCAGGTTTTCCAGAAGCAGAAAGTGGGAACCAGTGACCAAAGAGGACATCTGGCAGTTTCTGGGACTCATCATTCTTCAGGGGGTGGTGGGGAAACCGCTCCAGAAATGGTAATGGACCACCAATAAGCTACTGGTCACTCCGTGTTTTGGCACCGTGATGTCAGAATACCAGTTTTCCCTCATCATGAAGTATTTCCACTTCACGAACAATGAAGAATTTGATGAGGCCACGCATCCTGCGCCCAAACTAAAAAAAATCTGGGAGGTATGCCAAATGATTGTGACCAATTTCCAGCGGACCTACGTGCCAAAAAGGGACGTCAGCGTGGATGAAAGTTTGATGGCTTCAAGGGACGCCTAGGCTGGATACAGTTTATTGCATCCAAAAGAGCGCGGTTTGGCATCAAATTCTACATGCTCTGTGAGTCATCCACTGGGTATATCTGGAATTCGGTCATTTACAACGGTAAAGGCACGAAGTTCAACCCCAGGTACAGTGGCTATGGGATGGCCACATCATCTGTCCTTACACTGCTGGAGCCATTGCTGAACCAAGGCTATTGTGTGACCGCGGATAATTTCTACACGTCTCCGGAACTGTATGAGGTTTTGCTACAAAACAAGACTGATGGGTATGGTACCGTTATGCCTAAACGACGTAACATGTCATCTATGTTTGCCAAGAAAAAACTCAAAACCGGAGAAATGGTTGCCTTTCAGAAGGATAAGATGATGGCAATGCGATGGCGAGACAAGGAGGACGTGTGTCTCTTGAGTACTGTGCACAATACCTCCACTGCCATGGTCCACACAAAAGGTGGGAAAGATCTGCTGAAGCCGCAAGTCGTTATAGACTATAATAACACAATGGGAGGTGTCGACAGAGCCGATCATGCAATGACATTTTAACCGGCTATATGCAAACAGCAAAAAAAATATTATAAGAAGATTTTCAGGCATCTTCTGGAACAATGCCTTTGGAATGCATATATCCTGTACAGAGCAAAGAGTGACATGCCTCTTGTTCATTCTGGCTTTATCTGGAAGGTGGCTGAGCAGATTTTTGTCAACCACCAGACGCCATCAGTAGCTGCTAACAGACCCGAACGACGTGCTGTTGGCGTTGTCAACCCAGAACGCCTGACTGGTCGTCACTTTTTGGACTACATACCGCCAACCGCAAAAAAAGGCAGCACCTACCAGGATGTGCATGGTTTGCTGTTCAAAGAGAGATGGCAATGGAAAGAACGTCCGAAAAGAAACAAGGTTCCATTGTCCAGATTGTGACATTGGACTTTGTCCAGTTCCATGCTTTAAAATTTATCACACTCGGGATGATTATTGAATTTTCTTTGTTTGACAAATTTAATTATTTTTTATTACATTATTGAATAAAATTATATTATTTATTAGATTATAATTCATGATTTTGTGTTTCAAATTTATCACATCTGGGATGTCTACTAGACTCTTGTTTGGTCAGGTTTAAGTAAGTAATTACTAAGAATTGCAGGCCTACAATACATATCACCAAATTTCCATGCAAAATAACTGTACCGCTTTTGGTACATAATTCCAGACAGAATCATACACCCAGGGAGGTTAATGCATGAAACTGTTTTTTTTCCCAAAGAAAAACACATTTGAAAAATTGCTGCACAAATAGCGTGCAAGATAAAAAGTTGCAATGACCGCCATCTTATTCTCTAGGGTCTCTGCTAAAAAAATGTTTGGGGGTTCTGTGTAATTTTCTAGCAAAAAAAAATATGATTTTAACATGTAAGAGAGAAATGTCAGAATTGGCCTGGGTGGCAAGGGGTTAAACATATATATTTTATGAATTAATTACAAAATGTGTTGTTCTGCTTGTGATATTTAGTAGATAATCTCTCTTAATAGCTAAAATTGTAATAGTACCTAAGTACATATTTGGCTTGCTGACAGATCCTATATTTTATTCTATAATATTGTTTAATGATGTGCCGTCTATCTGAAATCATGCAATGAATAAATTCTTTTGTCATTCCTGTTATTAATACTGCAAATAAATGAGATTCACAATAGTTAAGTATTGCTTGTCATTTCACACCTGCTGTACAATTAAAAAAATGGGATAAAAAAAAAAAAATTCTCAGCATTTCAGATGAAGCATTTTGCATTTATGAATTTTGTTTTAAATGTATTATTGATCATATGATGCTTGCTAATGAACCTTATGCCCCGTACACACGATCGTTTTTAATGTCATTTTTTAAACCGACGTTTTTCTCCTCGTTTTTTTTCATGTTTCCTCTCAAGCCTGCCTTGCGTACACACTATCATTAAAAAAAACGATCAAGCAAAGCGCAGTGACGTTCAACACGTACGACGGCACTATAAAGGGGAAGTTCCGTTCGAATGGCGCCACCCTTCATGTTAGTAAAGTTTGTTGAGCGACGATTCGCGCTTTTCAGTCCGTTACTGTGTAATGAATGTGCTATCTCCATTACGAACGCTAGTTTTACCAGAACGAGCGCTCCCGTCTCATACTTGATTCTGAGCATGCGCGTTTTTTTTTCACGTCGTGAAAGCATACACACTATCGTTTTTCACGTCGTTAAAAAAAACGACATGAAAAACGACGTGAAAAAAGAGAGCATGTCCGGAATTTTTAATGGCCGTTTTTCACGTCGTTAAAAATGCTCTGGAGCCTACACACGATCATTTTTAATGGCTATTTTTTAAAATGGCATTTTTAACGGCATGAAAAACGATCGTGTGTATGGGGCATTACAGTTGCAACTGTAAAAAGTAGTTATGTATGAGTTGTCATGGTGTTGTTATGTAGAAGGATGCTCCTTCTGGTATGGTTCCTACGGATATGAGTCACGCTTCTACAGTACCTTCTAGATGGGGTACATATGAGCTATCAGGGAACGATCATTATAATCAGCATGTGTCAGCAGTGACATCATTTACAATCCTTACTTCCAGGGTGATTATGAAAGGTAGTAACTGTTCCACAGTATGACAAAGCTCAAAGCACTATTCAGCTTTAGATTGGCTGATTGATGTGTAGGTATGATCTGACCACTGAAATATCTTTTATACAAAAGGTCTGTTTATAACAAGTACAATTTCAGGGGCATAAAGTGCAGGTGCCTAACAATACAGTGTGACTCCAATCTACATTACATAAGCATGGTGACATTCAATGGCCATTCGAAAAGTGCCATTTATAAAGTTGTAGTTCAGGGATGTTGGCGTTTCCATAAAATATTTCCGCTGCTCATCAAATACATGTTGGGTTGGCAACCTTGGTTTGGATAGGACCAAGTTTAAATCCCAATTAGAGACACCACTTTTTCAACTTATTTTCTCAGAGTTACTTGATTTGGAGTAGCATCACTAGGAAGCATCTAAGAGTGTCTTGAATGCAAATTTTAGAGTATATCTAAAGCAGGGGTCTCCATACCTTTTAAATAAAGCGTCCACTTACTGTCCTTCAGACTTTGAGGGGGCCGGACTGTGGCCAGTGTAAGTAGAAAATGCTCTGGTGTCAATGGTAAACAATGCCCCATCACTGACATTAGCAGGAAATTATTGCCCTATTGTTGGTATCAGGGAAAGAAATGGTGCTCCATCATTGGTGTCAGTGGAAGGAATAGTGTTCCATCATTGATGTCAGTGGAAGGAATAGTGTTCCATCATTGATGTCAGTGGAAGGAATAGTGTCCCATCATTGGTGTCAGTGGGAGGAATAGGGGCAGAAAAAAGCAAGCAAAGGGCCACAGTTTGGAGACCACTGATCTAAAGGAAAAACTGTTTTCATTTTGTATAGAGCAATGTGCCCATTGGAGGATTATCTCTCCCTTTCTTTTCTAGTGGCAACTCAAATGTTGGATTTTCCCATTACTTTCTTTCCCAATGAAAATGGTCACTAGGACAAATAGAAGGATGAATCTCTATAGCAAGGACATTGACAGGGGTTCTAATCCTTGCCTGCTCACTTAAAGTGATTGTAAAGTCTTGTTTTTTCCCCCTTTAAAACAAACACCTTATACTTACCTGCTCTGTTGAAGTGGATTTGCACAGAGCAGCCCTGATCCTCCTCTTCTCGGGTCCCTCTTCTGTGATCCTGGCCCCTCCCTCCTGTTCAGTGCCCCCACAGCAAGCAGCTTGCTATGTGGGCACCCAAGCTGAGTCACAGCTCCCTGTATCCATTCAGACACTAAGCCCCGGCCCCGCCCCCTCTCTTCCATGATTAGCTAATTGACTTTGATTGACAGCAGCGGGAGCCAATGGTGCCGCTGCTGTGTCTCAGCCAATCAGGAAGGACAATCTCGGACAGGTAAGACACTCGTGGACATCGCTGGACAGAGAGGGACCTCGGGTAAATGTTAGGGGCGCTGAGGGGGGCTGCTGCACAAAGAAGGCTATTTATATAAATGCATAGAATGCATTAGGATAAAAAACCTTTTGCTTTTACAACCCCTTTAAAACTACAGTATCTCACAAAAGTGAGTAAACCCCTCACATTTTTGTAAATATTTTTTTATATCTTTTCATGTGACAACACTGAAGAATCGACACTGCTACAATGCAAAGTAGTAAGTGTACAGCTTGTATAACAGTGTAAATTTGCTGTCCCCTCAAAATAACTCAATACACAGCCATTAATGTCAACAAAAGTGAGTATACCCCTAAGTAAAAATGTCCAAATTGGGCCCAAAGTGTCAACATTTTGTGTGGCCACCATTATTTTCCAGCACTGCCTTAACCCTCTTGGGCATGGAGTTCACCAGAGCTTCACAGGTTGCCACTGGAGTCCTCTTCCACTCCTCCATGATGACATTACAGAGCTGGTGGATGTTAGAGACCTTGTGCTCCTCCACCTTCCATTTGAGGATGCCCCACAGATGCTCAACAGGGTTTAGGTCTGAAGACATGCTTGGCCAGTCCATCACCTTTACCCTCAGCTTCTTTAACAAGGCAGTGGTTGTCTTGGATGTGTGTTTGGGGTCGTTATGTTGGAATACTGCCCTGCAGCCCAGTCTCCGAAGGGAGGGGATCGTGCTCTGCTTCAGTATGTCACAGTACATGTTGGCATTCATGGTTCCCTCAATGAACTGTAGCTCCCCAGTGCCGGCAGCACTCATAAAGCCCCAGACTGTGACACTCCCACCAGCATGATTGACTGTAGGCAAGACACACTTGTCTTTGTACTCCTCACCTGGTTGTCGCCACACACGCTTGACACCATCTGAACCAAATAAGTTTATCTTGGTCTCATCAGACCACAGGGCATGGTTCCAGTAATCCATATCCTTAGTCTGCTTGTCTTCAGCAAACTGTTGGCGGGCTTTCCTGTGCATCATCTTTAGAAGAGGCTTCCTTCTGGGATGAGAGTCAGCCATGCAGACCAATTTTATATTGTGTGCGGCGTATGGTCTGAGCACTGACAGGCTGACCCCCCACCCCTTTAACCTCTGCAGCAATGCTGGCAGCACTCATACGCCTATTTCCCAAAGACAACATATGGATATGTTGGATATGACGCTGAGCACGTGCACTCAACTTCTTTGGTGGACCATGGCGAGGCCTGTTCTAAATAGAACCTGTCCTGTTAAACCACTGTATGGTCTTGGTCACTGTGCTGCAGCTCAGTTTCAGGGTCTTGGCAATCTTCTTATAGCCTAGGCCATCTTTATGTAGAGCAACAATTATTTTTTTCATATTCTCAGAGAGTTCGTTGCCATGAGGTGCCATGTTGAACTTCCAGTGACCAGTATGAGAGAGTGAGAGCGATAACACCAAATTTAACACACCTGCTCCCCATTCACACCTGAGATCTTGTAACACTAACGAGTCACATGACACCGGGGAGGGAAAATGGCTAATTGAGCCCAATTTGGACATTTTCACTTAGGGGTGTACTCACTTTTGTTGCCAGCGGTTTAGACATTAATGACTGTGTGTTGAGTTATTTTGAGGGGACAGCAAATTTACACTGTTATACAAGCTGCACACTCACTACTTTATATTGTAGCAAATTGTCATTTCTTCAGTGTTGTCACATGAAAAGATATAATAAAATATTTAAAAAAATGTGAGGGGTGTACTCACTTTTGTGAGATACTGTAGTGTAAAAACAAAACTTTATACTGTATGTACTTTAATT
This sequence comes from Rana muscosa, assembly GCA_029206835.1. Classification (NCBI taxonomy): domain Eukaryota; kingdom Metazoa; phylum Chordata; class Amphibia; order Anura; family Ranidae; genus Rana; species Rana muscosa. Next base: position 790,031,483 of record CM055118.1, on the reverse strand, counting down.
CCATACTTGTTAAAATGACACAGTGGTAACTCAGCAAGCACAGTTCTAGTTCTACAAGTTTTGTGTGCCTAAATACATTCAAAGAGTGTTGTTTCTTTTCAAGATTTTAATTCTAACCACACATAGGCCTCACTCAGTGGAAGGCATGTTTGATACCTGCCTGGTGCTTGTTACTGAAATGGCAGATGGGTTTTTGACATGGTCTGTTTTTAACTACTTCACGCCCGCCGTACGACTATATATGGCCACAAGGTGGCTCTACAATGCCGGGAGGCCGTCCTTATACGGCCACTGGTGGGCGCGCGAGCGGCGGCGCGTGCCCGGCACGTCACTGAGATGCCGATGCGCGTGCCTGGTGGCCGCAATGTCCGCCAGGTACCCGCGATCGGCCGTTACACAGACAGGGAAGTGGATCTATGTGTGTAAACACAGAGATTCACGTCCTGTCAGGGAGATGAGACCGATGCTGTCCATTGTACATAGGGACACCAATCGGTCACCTCCCCCAGTCAGTCCCCTCCCCCCACAGTAAGAATCACTCCCAGGGCACACATTTAACCCCTTCCTCGCCCCCTAGTGTTAACCCCTTCCCTGTCAGTCACATTTATACAGTAATCAGTGCATATTTATAGCACTGTTCCCTGTATAAATGTGAATGGTCCCAAAAATGTGTCAAAAGTGTCCGATGTGTCTGCCATAATATCGCAGTCCTGACAAAAATTGCAGATAACTGCCATTACTAGTAAAAAAAAAAATAATAAAAAAAAATGTCAAAATTCTCTCCCCTATTTTGTGGCTGCTATAACTTTTGCGCAAACCAATCACTATACGCTTATTGCAATTTTTTTCTACCAAAAATTGGTAGAAGAATACGTATTGGCCTAAACTGAGAAAAAAAAATAGTTTTTTTTTTTTTAAATTGGGATATTTATTATAGCAAAAATCAAAAAATATTGTGTTTTTTTCAAAATTGACGTTCTTTTTTTGTTTATAGCGCAAAAAATAAAAACCGCAGAGGTGATCAAATACCACCAAAAGAAAGCTCTATTTGTGGGAAAAAATAGACGTCAATTTTGTTTGGGAGCCACGTCGCACGACCGCGCAATTGTCATTCAAAGCGTGACAGTGCCGAAAGCTGAAATTTCGCCTGGGCAGGAAGGGGGTTTATGTGCCCATTAAGCAAGTGGTTAATAATATTTCCCTACATGAATACTGTGAGAAATAAGACTTTACGTTTGCTTGCATAATCCACTGTATCAAACTGTACTATAGGGACTTGTAATAACATCAAAAGGTTCAATATGGTGTTGTAAACAATATCATCATAAAACCTCTCTTTGCATCTAGTAACAAACTCATTTTGCTAAGAGAATTACGGACGCCCTGTGTGATCTGCAATTAGATTTTCTTGATGCTGAAAATCACAAGCAGCTAAAATGTTTAGAACTGTTGCCCTGAAGCTCTTAAAAAGAATTAAAGAATTAGAGGAAAGCATCTCAGTAATCTGATGCCAACCACAGTCATCATGGCCAGATATCCACAATCTGCAGTGAAGTTTAGGTTTATTCATGTTCATTACAGGTTATTTTCTGAGATTTGTTGTTTATAGTGATGAGCCGAACACCCCCGGGTTCGGTTCGCACCAGAACCCGCGAACGGACCGAAAGTTCGAACGAACATTAGAACCCTATTAAATACAATGGATGCGAACGTTCGAATTCTAAAGTGCTAATTATAACAACTATTATGCATGTTATTGTCATAAATAGGGTTTGGGAACCCGGGTTGTGCACCAGGGGACATGTATCAATGCAAAAAGAAGTTTTAAAAACGGTCGTTTTTCGGGAGCAGTCATTTTAATGATGCATAAAGTGAAAAAAAAAAAGTCAAATATTCCTTTAAATATCGTACCTGGGGGGTGTCTAAAGTATGCCTGTGAAGTGCCACGTGTTTCCCGTGTTTAGAACTGTCCCTGCACAAAATGACACTTCTAAAGGGAAAAAAAGCCATTTAAAACTGCTTGCGGCTTTAATGTAATGTCTGGTCCCGGTAATATGGATGAAATTCTTTAAGAAAAATGGCATAGCTACCCCATGACCCCCCCCCCCCCCCTACCCCAGCCCATTACCAGCCCCTTTGGGTCTTGTATGGATATTAAGGGGAACCCCGCACATAAAATAAAAAAGGCCCTATATACTCTGAACAGCCGTATACAGGCGGTGCATACAAGACAGGGACTGTAGGTTTGTTCTTATGTAGAATCTGTTTGTAATTTTGAACAGGTACATTGTTGAAGTGTAGCTCCAGCCCAAAAATCTATTTTTAAACTTTTTGGGAAACATAGGTAAGGGTTATCACCCCTGTAACATTTGTTTTGCTGTCTGTGCCCCTGTTCAGAACATTTCACCTCACTTTCCGTCCCAATGACAACTGTTTTTGAAATGTGGTGTTTTTCTTGAAACAAGGATTGCTGATAAAGCATCAGTACAGATGAGACCCCTTTCTCCCATATTTATTCTTACAGGAGAGAATTTTCCTTTCTAGGGGTAGATTTCCTCTCACTTCCTGTTGTCTTCTTTCGTTTGCAAGTAGGAGTCGTTTGTAAGTTGGATGTTTGAAAGTAGGGACCTGCCGTATATACTCTGCAGAAATAGGCCCCTTAGTTGTTGGTGTTGGCACAACACTGTAAGCACTCAGTTACTCTTGGTTGGTGCTGGAACGCCCTGCTGTCAACTATTATATCAGGAATTTTAATTACATATAATTGTTGAACAGTGGTAGTAAAAATTGGGGCTTTGATGGTGGTGCTGGTGCCACAACACTGTAAGCCCTGACAGTTACTCTTGGTGGGTGCAGCAATGGGCCCTGCTGTGAATTATTAGATCAAGAATTGTAATTACATGCCCCTTTTGAACAGGGGCTGAAAAATTGGGCCTTTCGTGGTGGTGGTGGTGGTGGCGTTGCCACAAGACTGTAAGCCCTCAGAGTTACTCTTGGTGGGTGCAGCAATGGACCCTGCTGTGAATTATTAGATCAAGAATTGTAATTGCATGCCCCTGTTGAACAGGGGCTGAAAAATTGGGCCTTAGGCACTGGTGGCACAACACTACAACCCCTCACAGATACTGTACTTGGAGCACAGCAATGAGCCCTGTTGCAAAGTATTGCTTCAAAAATTGTAATGACACGCCCCTGTTAAACAGGGGCTGAAAAATTGGGCCTTAGGCACTGGTGCCACAACACTCCAACCCCTCACAGATACTGTACTTGGAGCACAGCAATGAGCCCTATGGCAAATTATTGCTAAAAAAATTGTAATTACACGCCCCTGTAAAACAGGGGCTGAAAAATTGGGCCTTAGCCACTGGTGGCGGCACCCATAAACAAAAATGATCTTCCAAGCTATCATCATCAATCGTATCATTGAGGACTCGGAGGAGGAGGATAGCCAGTCAACATAACAGCACAGGCACTCAGCATCAGCATCAGTCTTGAAGGGATGTGACATGTTAAAATCAATTAGTCTGTTATATCAGCATCAGGTGTGTGGTGGTGATCCAAGACTGGTTCATCTTGATGAAAGTCAGTCGATCAACCGAGTCGGTGGACAGGCGCACCCTGTGATCCGTGACAAATCCTCCAGCAGCACTGAATGTGCGTTCCGAAAGAACGCTGGATGCAGGACAGGCCAGTAGCTCAATTGCATACTGTGCAAGCTCTGGCCAGTGATCCATCCTCAAGACCCAGTAAGCCAGAGGATTTTCGGTGGGGAAGGTGTCCAAGTCTGACCTTGCCCCTAGATATTCCTGCACCATGTTTATCAGACGCTGGCGATGGTTGCTGGAACCGATCATACTTTGGGGCTGCGGACTAAAGAATTGTCTGAACGCATCGGTCAGACGGCCACCTTCCCCACCGCTCCTTCTTTGACTGGCCGAAGCCTCAGCAACTCGTTGTCCAGGACCAGGAGTTTGTAACCTCCCAGTCTCTGGGAACGCGTTGCACAGACCTTTCTGCAAGGCCTCCCGGAGTTGTCTCATCCTCTGCTCCCTCTGCGACGGTAACATAAGGTCCGCAACCTTACCCTTGTACCGTGGATCAAGGAGAGTGGCCAGCCAGTAATGGTCCCTCTCCTTGATCCGAAGAATACGAGGATCCTTCCGCAGACTTTGCAGGATCAGGGAGGCCATGCAGCGTAGGTTTGCTGAGGCATTCGCTCCGGAGTCCTCTGGGTCACTAAGGACGACATGATCCGCAGCCACCTCCTCCCAGCCACGTACAAGTCCACTGGTTTCTTGGTACTGTAAATCATCCCTAAAAGACTGCTGCTGATGATGCTGAGTGCCAGCCTCCACCTCCATGCTGACACAATCCTCCTCCTCCTCCTCCTCCTCCTCCTCCTCCTCTTCCTGTGCGATGGGTGGGACAGAAGGAACACTGTCTGGGTAAAGGGGGCCTTGAGAGGCAAGGAAGTCCTCCTCTTCCTGCCTCTGTTCTGCCTCAAGTGCCCTGTCCATTATTCCACGCAGCGTGTGCTCCAACAGGTGGACAAGAGGTACAGTGTCACTGATGCATGCACTGTCACTGCTCACCATCCTCGTGGCCTCCTCAAATGGTGCCAGGACAGTGCATGCATCCCTGATCATGCCCCACTGGCGTGGAGAAAAAAAACCAAGCTCCCCTGACCCTGTCCTGGTGCCGTAGTCGCACAGGTACTCATTGATGGCCCTCTGCTGCGTGTGCAGCCGCTGCAGCATGGCCAACGTTGAGTTCCACCTGGTGGGCATGTCACATATAAGGCGGTTCTTGGGCAGGTTCAACTCCTTTTGCAGCTCAGCCAGGCGAGCACTGGCATTATAAGATCTGCGGAAATGCACACAGACTTTCCTGGCCTGCCTCAGGACATCCTGTAAGCCCGGGTACCTGCCCAAGAACCGCTGCACCACCAGGTTAAGGACGTGAGCCACACAGGGCACATGGGTCAGTTGTCCCTGTCGGAGGGCGGAGAGGAGGTTGGTGCCATTGTCGCAAACCACCATTCCTGGCTTAAGCTGGCGTGGCGTCAACCACCTCTCGGCCTGGCCCTGCAGAGCAGACAGGACCTCTGCCCCAGTGTGGCTTCTGTCCCCCAAACACACCAGCGCAAGCACGGCATGGCATCTTTTTGCCTGCGTACTTGCGTAGCCCCGTGAACGGCTACGGAGCACCGCTGGTTCATAGGACAAACCACAGGAAGAGGCCATGGAGGAAGAAGAAGAGGAGGGGGTGGAGGAGAGAGGTGTGTCACAACCAGTAGTAGCATTTTGGAGGCGTGGCGGTGGGACAACCTCCAACACTACTGCACCTTGTCCTGCATCCTTCCCAGCTGCCAAAAGAGTGACCCAATGGGCCGTGAAAGAAAGGTAACGTCCCTGTCCATGCCTGCTGGACCATGAGTCAGCGGTAATATGCACCTTACCGCTGACCGCCCTGTCCAGCGAGGCCAAGACATTGCCTTCCACATGCCGGTAGAGAGCCGGAATAGCCTTCCGTGAGAAAAAGTGGCGTTTGGGAACCTGCCACTGAGGAACCGCACATTGCACAAACTCACGGAAGGGGGCCGAGTCTACCAACTGAAAAGGCAGCAGTTGAAGCGCTAGCAATTTAGCCAAGCTAGCATTCAACCGCTGGGCATGTGGATGGCTGGGAGTGAACTTCTTTCGACGGTCCAGCAGCTGGGGCAGGGAAATTTGCCTGCTAGAATCGGACGTCGGTGTACTGCTAGCAGAGTGGCCGCAAGTACTTGGCTGTGACACACCTAATTCTACACCTTCATTCCTCTCAGTGCATGTTTCAGAGAGGACTGAAGTTATAGTGGGGTTGGAGATCCCAGCTGATGCGGTGCAAGGAGAGGTCCGCTTTGTTCTTTGGTGTGGGTCTTTGAGGTAGGCTTGCCAACGAGCTGCATGGCAGGTCAACATATGTCTGGTCAGGCATGTGGTACCCAAGCGGCTGATGTTTTGGCCACGCGATATACGCTTGAGACATATGTTGCAAACAGCAGCTGTGCGATCTGATGCACTAGCCTCAAAAAAGGCCCACACCAAAGAACTTTTTGAATGACGGGCAGAGGCAGCGCCCTGCACAGGCGGAGCTCTGCGGTGTGATTCCGTCGGTGTACTGCCCTTACGCTGGCCACCAAAGGGCATCCTGCCTCGTTGGAGATGTGCCTCCTCCTCATCCTCCTCCTCCTCCTCTCTCCTATTAGGCACCCACGTGGAGTCAGTGACCTCATCATCACCTCCCTCCTCATCACTGGAGGCAATCTGGCAGTATGCTGCAGCTGCTGGAACATGACTGCCAGATTGGTGTCCTTCTTGAGCATCCCCTCTGTCTGCTCTCACGCTACTGCCTTCCTCTAGCTGGGTTTCATCATCAGACCCTTCGAAACGCTGGGCATCCTCCTGGAGCATGTACCCAACACTGTGCTGAAACAGTTCGGGGGACTCCTCAGGAGGAGGACATGGTGGGTCTAGGGAAGGAGTGACTGATGATGAGTCTGACATTGATACCAGGGAAGAGGACGCTTTGGCAGCTGCTTTTCCAGTACCCTGAGCCTGGGTGAGAGAGGATGAGGAGGAGGAGGAGGGCTTGGTCATCCACTCTACCAAGTCTTCGGCATGATGTGGCTCAACATGTCCAGCTGCCGAAAAGAAGGACAAGCGTGTCCCATGGCCATGTGCTGATGACAATGCACCGCGTCCACGACCAGCACTGTTGCCCCCAGACACAGAGCCTGCTTGCCCTCTTTTATTGCCTCCTGACTGTCTGCCTCTCCTTGTTTGCCTTCCAGACATTCTAATAGATGGCCTGCAGGGAGATGGGAAAAAAGCAATAAGGGCTACCTTCAGGTGTCCTTCTCTGTCCCTTGAAACAAGGACTTTGACAGTGAAAGAAACTGACACACTCTCCCTACCTACAGTTTTCTGTCCCTAGAAAAAAAATTTTTTTAAAGCACAATTTAGCACAAGGAGAATTCACTCACTGTCCTTCCAGGTCCCTGGAAACAAGGACTTTGACAGTGAAAGAAACTGACACACTCTCCCTACCTACAGTTTTCTGTCCCTAGAAAAAATGTTTTTTTTAAGCACAATTTAGCACAAGGAGAATTACCTCACTGTCCTTCCAGGTCCCTGGAAACAAGGACTTTGACAGTGAAAGAAACTGACACACTCTACCTACCTACAGTTTTCTGTCCCTAGAAAAAATGTTTTTTTTAAGCACAATTTAGCACAAGGAGAATTACCTCACTGTCCTTCCAGGTCCCTGGAAACAAGGACTTTGACAGTGAAAGAAACTGACACACTCTCCCTACCTACAGTTTTCTGTCCCTAGAAAAAATGTTTTTTTTTAAGCACAATTTAGCACAAGGAGAATTACCTCACTGTCCTTCCAGGTCCCTGGAAACAAGGACTTTGACAGTGAAAGAAACTGACACACTCTCCCTACCTACAGTTTTCTGTCCCTAGAAAAAATGTTTTTTTTAAGCACAATTTAGCACAAGGAGAATTACCTCACTGTCCTTCCAGGTCCCTGGAAACAAGGACTTTGACAGTGAAAGAAACTGACACACTCTCCCTACCTACAGTTTTCTGTCCCTAGAAAAAATGTTTTTTTTTAAGCACAATTTAGCACAAGGAGAATTACCTCACTGTCCTTCCAGGTCCCTGGAAACAAGGACTTTGACAGTGAAAGAAACTGACACACTCTCCCTACCTACAGTTTTCTGTCCCTAGAAAAAATGTTTTTTTTAAGCACAATATAGCACAAGGAGAATTCACTCACTGTCCTTCCAGGTCCCTGGAAACAAGGACTTTGACAGTGAAAGAAACTGACACACTCTCCCTACCTACAGTTTTCTGTCCCTAGAAAAAATGTTTTTTTTAAGCACAATTTAGCACAAGGAGAATTACCTCACTGTCCTTCCAGGTCCCTGGAAACAAGGACTTTGACAGTGAAAGAAACTGACACACTCTCCCTACCTACAGTTTTCTGTCCCTAGAAAAAATGTTTTTTTTAAGCACAATTTAGCACAAGGAGAATTACCTCACTGTCCTTCCAGGTCCCTGGAAACAAGGACTTTGACAGTGAAAGAAACTGACACACTCTCCCTACCTACAGTTTTCTGTCCCTAGAAAAAATGTTTTTTTTAAGCACAATTTAGCACAAGGAGAATTACCTCACTGTCCTTCCAGGTCCCTGGAAACAAGGACTTTGACAGTGAAAGAAACTGACACACTCTCCCTACCTACAGTTTTCTGTCCCTAGAAAAAATGTTTTTTTTAAGCACAATTTAGCACAAGGAGAATTACCTCACTGTCCTTCCAGGTCCCTGGAAACAAGGACTTTGACAGTGAAAGAAACTGACACACTCTCCCTACCTACAGTTTTCTGTCCCTAGAAAAAATGTTTTTTTTAAGCACAATTTAGCACAAGGAGAATTACCTCACTGTCCTTCCAGGTCCCTGGAAACAAGGACTTTGACAGTGAAAGAAACTGACACACTCTCCCTACCTACAGTTTTCTGTCCCTAGAAAAAATGTTTTTTTTAAGCACAATTTAGCACAAGGAGAATTACCTCACTGTCCTTCCAGGTCCCTGGAAACAAGGACTTTGACAGTGAAAGAAACTGACACACTCTCCCTACCTACAGTTTTCTGTCCCTAGAAAAAATGTTTTTTTTAAGCACAATATAGCACAAGCACAAAACACACTGACACTCTCCCTACCTATCCTTCTCTTTCCCTAAACTAAAGGAATCCAGGTTAAGCAAGAAAGAAATAAAAGTCACTGTCCCTGCCTATGCTGCTCTATCCCTGCTCCGGAACACACTACACTAGGCCGCCGTGCTGGCGGCCTTTTATAGTGTGGGGCGTGTACTAAACCCCCTCAGCAATAATTGGCCACAGGCATCCTGCCTGTGGCCAATCATTGCTCTCCTCGCTGCCGGCGCTGTGATTGGCCAAGCATGCGGGGTCACAGTGCATGCTTGGCCAATCACAGCGCCTGGATGACACTGCGATGGCGTAGTGCATTGTGGGCCGTTCGCGTCACTCGAATTTGGCGCGAACGGCCCAAATCGTTCGATCTTCGTCGAACGATCGAACAGCCGATGTTCGAGTCGAACGTATGTTCGACTCGAACACGAAGCTCATCCCTAGTTGTTTACAAGTTAAAAACAGTTTTTTTCCCTAGAAAATTACTTAGAACCCCCAAACATTATACATTTTTTTCTAACACCCTAGAGAATAAAATGGCGGTCGTTGCAATACTTTATGCCACACCGTATTTGCGCAGCGGTCTTACAAGCACACTTTTTTTTTAGTTTAAAAATAAGACAACAGTAAAGTTAACCCATTTTTTTTTTTATATTATGAAAGATAATTGTAGCGGGTACTTGAATTTAGGGGAAGCATCTGGGTGGTAGTGTAACCCAGATGCCTTGATTGTTAGGAAATTCAAGGTTCCCTTTGTGAGTCTTGGAGGACTCTGGTGGTGTGAAGTTCCCGCCGGCCTATGGGTGGCGTTGTTGCCTTGGATCGGGGTTGGGCTCACACTGCAAGACTGTACCTTTTTGTCCTCCCCTGGAGCTGGTACAGCGGGGCGGGGAACCCGCTGTGGCGCGAAGGGAGAGGTCATAAAAGGGGCGAGCGCCCTGATCACGGGGTTAGAGTCCGGAGTCAGAAGATGGGGCCGCACCCAGGCACCTTCAGCTTGGGTGCTGGCGTTCTGGTGTTCCAGGCCTAGGTGCCCTTGACCTAGCCGGAGCGGAGATGGAGTCCATCTCAGGCACCTTTAGCCTGGGGTGAGGTACTATGGTGGATGCCTGGGGCTCAGTACCTTCGACTGAGTTCCGTGAGGGTGGAGGAATCCGAGGGGGCCCTAACTCCTTGGGTGCCCGTGTCTGAGTTTGTGAGGACTGGTGTGCAGTAACTTCTTTGAAGAGTCCGGCGCAGCATCGCTGGTGACGGAGAGGCCTCCATTTCTCCCTTGGAGGGATTTCTTCCTCTGACAGGGGTAGAGTGAGCGAAGGTAATTCACGTTCTATATCACCTAGTCAGTGGCAGTGACTATTAACCACTGGTGACAGCACAGTGGTCAACAGCAGAAGGGAAAGGATTGTGCCTCAATCTGTCCCCATTTTCCAAAGTAAAGAAACTGTTTTATTGCTTGGCAAGAAGAATAAAACTGAGTTGGACCTATTCACTGTGTGGAACTCTGGTTACTAGAAGCAAAGGAGTCAGGGACGAAGTACTGGACTTGACTCTAGGACACCTACACAAAACCCAATTTGCTGGCCTTCACCTCTTAGCTATGGAGGACATGGGCCGTGGTGTGTCTTATCCCTCTCTCCCAGGTACCCCTAGACAACAGCCATATAACCGATGAAGATAGAGAGAGGGGTGAGCAGCCCGCTACACGTGGGGGCATCGTATCCGGGATGTGTATGGTGTCTGAATTCGAACTTTGCTGCCCGGAGGAGTTCCGAGTAGGTCGGCCATATTGGCCAATGCGCCACGAGGCAACCCACAGCTGCGTAGTTCGTGGGCGGGGAAAGGGAAAAGCCCGCGAACAAGTGCAGAAGGTGGGAGGAGTCTGGCCATGTGGACGTACGCACGGGGAGATTCCGGCGCAGGTGGGTCAGTGCGAAATGGAGCAGCAAAGAGAGAGGATGGCTTCAAACGCTCCGTGGATTTCAGTTCCTTCCTTTGCGGATATGTCTTCTCTGGCTGCTCCGATTATGGATTAGACATGTGCACACTGAAATATTTCGTTTCGGAATTTCGTTTTCGGCCGAAAAATAAATGTATTTAGTTACTCCCGAAATTTGTTTTTATTTATTTCGTTTTTCGTTAGAAATTGCATTCGCCTGAAAATCTGAATTAATTAAGGTCGAATCTGTCATTGAAGGCTTATGGTGTCTGTCGAATGTTCAAAGAAGATTCGACGGAGCAGTGAAACTGTACGACGCTGCAATCATACATTTCCGGTCGAATGTTCCGCCCACAAGCTATAGAAGAATTCTAATGTTGTATGACTAGTAATAATTATATTTATTCATTACTATTACTAGTCAACCAACATTAGAATTCTTCTATAGCCTATGGGCGGATGCATTTGACCGGAAATGTACGATTGCAGCGTCGTACAGTTTTGCTGCACCGTCGAATCTTCTAACTTTCGATGCTTTGTCGAATCTTCGTCATTCTAGCTATTTTACTGCTCCTCCTCTTTGGTTACAATCAGCCAATAACATTCATCATCAACTTTATTTTTATTTTACTTCCCCCACCCAATTCCAGCAGTGATCTTTTCTCTCTATGTCGAATCTTTTCTCTCTATAATAACAAATCTTTTCTCTCCTATGTCGAATCTTTTCTCTCCTATGTCGAATATTTTCTCTCTATAATGTCGAATCTTTTCTCTCCTATGTCGAATCTTTTCTCTCCTATGTCGAATCTTTCTCTCCTATGTCGAATCTTTTCTCTCTATAATGTCGAATCTTTTCTCTCCTATGTAGAATAATCTTGGACTAATAGAGTTAAGGTTAGGCACATTCGACCACAGGTTCGATAGACACAGATTGTTATTGTCAGCGTCACGTCGAATCTCCTATCTATATCGAACTGTTGTAGCAACGAAAACGAAAATAAAGCATTTGTTTATGTCGGATCTTTCGGTTTTCGGATTCCGTGCTTTCGTTTTCGTTTGTTAAAACGATAACGAAAATAGCTGAAATTCGGACGAAAATGCATTCGGACGAAAACGAATGCACATGTCTATTATGGATACGGGGATAAGACTAGGGCCCCGGGGGTGATTGGCTCTGTACACCTGCAGAGACATGGAGGCGCTCGGTGTGATCTGTCCTGGCTGTTCGGGACTGGTGGTCCAGCTGAAGCCGTTCGGACGCTGTGAGGTCTGCAAAGAATTTCTCTTCGAGGTGGAACCATCCACAGAAAAGTCTCGCGCTTTCCACCTCAACTACCTCACAGGGACTGCCACTCCGGAAGGAGAGATCGATGCTGGTGCGTTCCCCGTGCGCACTGATCCGGGCGAAGTGACTGCCCAAGCGGAGATAAAAAGAGAAAAATCAGAGGATGCTGCCTCGGTCACCAGCAGCTCCCTGCTCCGGCCACCGAAGAGGAAAGTCGGCCTAGTGATGGCCTTGTGTGGTCGTGGAAGAGCTTTGCCCCACTGCTTGCCTGGCCTGGATGGATCCGGTAGAAAAAGTCCTGGACATCCCTGTTCTTCTAAAGGCCCAGGTAAGCCAGGGGTTGGGACTGTCTGCGTGGTTACAAGTGGCGGAAGCCCACAGTCGGTAGAGGCCGTCAAGGGGGATAGTTCCGTGACTGGGAATTATCTGCCCGCTGAATGCTACGACACCTCTGACCTGGATTCATTGTCTGACAATGGCGATGATGGGGAGATAGACGAAATCTTCCATCAGAAGGGATGGGACAAGATGAAGCTACCCTCGTCCCGTGTCACAAGGGACCTGCCCATGTCTACTGGAGATAGTACACCTCTGGTAGAGACCTCGGCGCCAAGGGAAGAAGCTGGTCCTCTGTCTGAAGTTCCCCTTCTGGATTCAACATCCATTTCACCCGTTCCTGTTGCGGGAGTGCAACGTCAATCACTGCGGGCTCCTAGGCCCAGAGTTAACGAGGTGGTGAATGCACCTAGCCACCCAGAAGCGATTGTTCCACCTGGAGAAGAAGACCAAGCCACTAAGCCACCTTTGTCAAGGCTGCAGCGTCTCTTTGGCCAGAAGGTTGCTCAGGAATATGGGTGGGAATACCCGTATCTGCCTTAGGAACTGCTCTACGAGGTGGAAGTTTTTCAGCAACGATGGTATGATACCTTTGTGTGGGACAAACTTAAAGTACAGCAAGCACGGCGGTACCTTTCCTGTTCACCAACGGTCACCAAGAAGTTCCAGGACTGTAAAGCTAAGTGGATGCTGGGAAGACACATCCATGCGGACAAAGTGGTGATTTGCCGTAAGGAAGGAAAAAGTGTTGAGTACCATGTGGAGGCTTTTGATGACCGTCTGAAGCCTGTGTCGTTGCCTCATCCAAGGTTTTACCTATAAAAGGAAAAAAAGGGAAAGAGACTCCCGTGTGCTTTTCTTTTCCATTCATGGCTGAACTTTCCGGAGTGCCTTTGCCGAAACACAGGGACTGTGCCCTAGTTTTTTTTTTTGTATTTGGGCAGTTCTACTCTTTGGAGAAATGGGAGCTGTTTTTGTTTTGTTCTCCCTCCTTCTCCTTGCACTCAAGAGAAATCAGTGACTCTGGGTTTTAGTTAGTGTAGGGTCACAGAGAAATCAAGAGAAAGAAAAAAAAGTTCATCTGGAAGTGATGAGTGTCTTGACCGCGGCACTGTCACCAGGTGGCAGTGTTGCGCAACGATTGTTTTTTTTTTTTTTACATTATGCAGTACTTATTGGAGTGAATGGGTTTCTTCTCGGATAGACTCATTTATTCCAATCAAACACACATATGTTGTTAGGATGTATGTTTCTTTTCTTTCCCTCTGCAGGAGATTAGTCTATGAAGGCTGCTGAGAGTGGGTGGTCCTTAGATAGCCAGGGGGAGGGAAGAATGTAAATGTGTGAGATATTTACAGTGTTTTATTGAAAAGTTTTATAGTTATATTGTTTTAAGTTTTCCCTTTCCCATTCAGGTCTTGGCACAATTCAGGGCTAAAATGTGTAGTTTGGTTTCTGGGCTGAACTTATGTCACCACCCTTGTGGGATGTGAGTTTGTACCAGACACTGGGGACCAGTGTCAAATCACCAGGGGGAGAGTGTAGCGGGTACTTGAATTTAGGGGAAGCATCTGGGTGGTAGTGTAACCCAGATGCCTTGATTGTTAGGAAATTCAAGGTTCCCTTTGTGAGTCTTGGAGGACTCTGGTGGTGTGAAGTTCCCGCCGGCCTATGGGTGGCGTTGTTGCCTTGGACCGGGGTTGGGCTCACACCGCAAGACTGTACCTTTTTGTCCTCCCCTGGAGCTGGTGACGGAGAGGCCTCCATTTCTCCCTTGGACGAATTTCTTCCTCTGACAGGGGCAGAGTGAGTGAAGGTAATTCACGTTCTATATCACCTAGTCAGTAGCAGTGACTATTAACCACTGGTGACAGCACAGTGGTCAACAGCAGAAGGGAAAGGATTGTGCCTCGGTCTGTCCCCATTTTCCAAAGTAAAGAAACTGTTTTATTGCTTGGCAAGAAGAATAAAACTGAGTTGGACCTATTCACTGTGTGGAACTCTGGTTACTAGAAGCAAAGGAGTCAGGGACAAAGTACTGGACTTGACTCTAGGACACCTACACCAAACCCAATTTGCTGGCCTTCACCTCTTAGCTATGGAGGACATGGGCTGTGGTGTGTCTTATCCCTCTCTCCCAGGTACCCCTAGACAACAGCCATATAACCAATGAAGATAGAGAGAGGGGTGAGCAGCCCGCTACATAATGTTATGCCAAGTAAATTGATACCCAACATGTCACGCTTCAAAATTGCGCCCGCTCGTGGAATGGCGACAAACTTTTACCCTTGAAAATCTCCATAGGCGACATTTTAAAAATTCTACAGGTTGCATATTTTGAGTTACAGAGGAGGTCTAGATGGCTAGAATTATTGCTCTCGCTATACCGATCGCAGAGATACCTCAAATGTGTGGTTTGAATACCGTTTTCATATGCGGGCCCTGCTCACGTATGTGTTCGCTTCTGAATGCGAGCTCGGCTGGACGGGGCGCGTTTAAATTAAAATTTTATTTTTCTTATTTATTTTACCTTTTATCTAGCTGCTGCCATAACAAAGATATCCCTCTTCAAACAGCCAAGGTATATCGGCGTGCGGCGGTCCGGAAGTGGTTAAGTTGGCAATACATGGTTGACTTTTATATGACAAAATAAAGATTCAAATGTTCTTAAAGTATAGGTTCATACAATGGGGTAAATAATTATTTGATCCCCTGCAGATTTTGTAAGTTTACTCCCTTACAAAGTAATGAAGGGTCTATAATTGTTATCATAGGTGTATTTTAAATGATAGAGACAGAATATCAACCAAAAATCCAGAAAAAAACACATGATACAAATGTTATAAATTGAGTTGCAGTTCAGTGAGTAAAATAAGTATTTGATCCTCAAGCAAAACATGACTTAGTACTTGATGGAGAGACCCTTGTTGGCAAGCACAGAGGTAAGACATTTCTTGTAGTTAGTTACCAGGTTTGTACATGTTTCGTGAGGGATTTGGTCCACTCTTCTTTACAGATCTTCTCAGAATCCTTAAAGCGGAGCTCTGGCGTAAAAAAAAAAAAAATTAAAAGTCAGCAGCTACAAATACTGCAGCTGCTGACTTTTAATAAATGGACACTTACCTGTCCTGGAGTCCAGCGACGTCGGCAGCAGAAGATGAGCAATTGCTCGTCTCTCGGCTGCCCACACCGCCACCCTCGGTGAGGGAATCAGGAAGTGAAGTGTTGCGGCTTTACTGCCCGGTTCTCTACTGCGCATGCGCGAGTCCCGTTGCGCCGTCCTTAATGTTCCCCGCTGTGGGGGGGGGGACAGGTCCCCGCAGAGTCTACGCCCAGGAGTGGATGCAAATACCTGTCTTAGACAGGTATCTGCACCCCCCTTCCCCCTGAAAGGTGACAATTATGGCACCGGAGGGGGGAGGAATCCGATGAGCGGAAGTTCCACTTTTACATAGTTACATAGTTAGTCAGGTTGAAAAAAGACAAAGTCCATCCAGTTCAACCATAAAAAAATAACTAAAATAAAATAAAATATCGTGCAATCCCATATACCCAATTCTATACCCACAGTTGATCCAGAGGAAGGCAAAAACCCCAGCAGAGCATGATCCAATTTGCTACAGCAGGGGAAAAAATTCCTTCCTGATCCCCCGAGAGGCAATCGGATTTACCCTGGATCAACTTTACCTAGAACTGTTAGTACTCAGTTATATTATGTACATTTAGGAAAGTATCCAGGCCTTTCTTAAAGCAATCTACTGAGCTGGCCAGAACCACCTCTGCAGGGAGTCTGTTCCACATTTTCACAGCTCTTACTGTGAAGAAACCTTTCCGCATTTGGAGATGAAATCTTTTTTCTTCTAGACGTAAAGAGTGCCCCCTTGTTCTCTGTGTTGACCGTAAAGTGAATAACTCATCACCAAGTTCACTATATGGACCCCTTATATATTTGTACATGTTAATCATATCCCCCCTTATTCTCCTCTTCTCAAGAGTGAATAAATTCAGTTCCTCTAATCTTTCTTCATAGCTGAGCTCCTCCATGCCTCTTATCAGTTTGGTTGCCCTTCTCTGCACTTTCTCCAGTTCCCCGATATGCTTTTTGAGAACTGGTGCCCAAAACTGAACTGCGTATTCCAGATGAGGCCTTACTAATGATTTGTACAGGGGCAAAATGATGTCTCTCTCTCTGGAGTCCATACCTCTCTTAATACAAGAAAGGACTTTGCTCGCTTTGGAAACCACAGCTTGGCATTGCATGCCATTATTGAGCTTATGATCTACCAAAACCCCCAGATCCTTCTCCGCTACGGATCCCCCCAGTTGTATTCCCCCTAGTATGTATGATGCATTCATATTCTTAGCCCCCAAGTGCATAACTTTACATTTATCAACATTAAACCTCATCTGCCACATAGTCGCCCAATTAGACAGGGCATCGAGGTCGGCTTGTAAATTGGAGACATCTTGTAAGGACGTTATTCCACTGCATAGCTTGGTGTCATCTGCAAAGACAGAAATGTTACTTTTGATCTCAGACCCAATATCATTTATAAAGATATTAAAAAGTAAGGGTCCCAGCACTGAACCTTGGGGTACACCACTGATAACCTTAGACCATTCAGAGTAAGAATCATTAACTACTACTCTCTGAATTCTGTCTTTTAGCCAGTTTTCTATCCATTTACAAACTGATATTTCCAATCCTGTAGACTTTACCTTACACATGAGCCGTGTGTGGGGAACTGTATTAAACGCTTTTGCAAAAACCAAGTATACCACGTCCACAGCCACCCCTCTGTCCAAGGTCTTACTTACCTCTTCATAAAAAGAAATCAGGTTTGTCTGACAACTTCTGTCTTTCATGAATCCATGCTGTCTGTTGCTTAAATAGTTTTTTTCCAGCAAGAACTCATCTATGTGGTCTTTTATTAATCTCTCCAGTATCTTCCCAACTATGGAAGTTAAACTAACAGGTCTATAGTTACTTGGTAAAGACTTTGTTCCCTTTTTAAGTATAGGCACCACACTGGCCCTGCGCCAATCCAGTGGTACTATTCCTGTCATTAATGAGTCCCTAAAAATTAGATACAATGGCTTTGAAATTACAGAGCTCAATTCTTTTAGGATCCGTGGGTGTATGCCATCTGGTCCAGGTGCTTTATCCACCTTTATTCTGTCTAAATATTTCTGGACCATATCACTTTTGAGCCATTGTGGATTTGGGGCTGTGTCACTACCACCCCCATTATGGACATGAACTCCCCCATGCTCCTTTGTATACACAGAACTGAAGAAAGTATTTAATAAATTAGCCTTCTCTTTGTCCCCAGTCACCCACTCTAGATTATTTTGTAAAGGGCCTACATGCTCAGACTTGACCTTTTTACTATTAATATATTTGAAGAATTTTTTGGGGTTTGTCCTACTATCTTTTGCAATCTGTCGTTCGTTTTGAATTTTTGCATCCTTGATTTCCTTTTTACATATCCTGTTATATTCTTTGTAACATTTAAACGACACTAGTGTTCCTTCATTTTTATATTTTTTTAAAGCGCTTTTCTTATTGTTTATAGCTTTTTTAACTTTAACTGTGAGCCACATAGGTTTTATTTTTAGCCTTTTAAACTTATTGCCCATGGGAATATACTTTGCAGTGAGTTCACAAACAGTCTTTTTGAAGAATTCCTATTTCTGTTCTGTGCCCATTGATGCCAATATTCTCTCCCAGTCTAAGTCCTGGAGAGCAGCCCTCATCCTTGGAAAATTTGCTTTATTGAAATTAAGTGTTTTTATCCTTCCTGCATGTATTTCTTGCTTACAGCTAACATCAAATGAAATCATGTTATGGTCACTGCTACCCAGGTGTTCCTTTATCTGAACATTAGTAATATGCTCTGCATGGTTTGAGATTACCAGGTCCAACAGAGCACCATTCCTAGTTGGGGCCTCAATAAACTGGACCATAAAATTGTCCTGCAATAGGCTTATAAATTTTTGCCCTTTAACTGTCCCAGCAGTGCCATTACTCCAGTCAATTTCTGGGTAGTTAAAATCCCCCATTATTATCACCGTCCCAGCCCTTGCAGCCCTTTCCATCTGTGCAAGGAGCTGAGTCTCCACCTCCTCATTAACATTGGGTGGTCTATAACAAACTCCAATGATTAACTTTGAACTACGCACATCTGTATGCAGTTCCACCCATAATGCTTCAGCCTCATCACACTCTCCATCAACCAGGTCCTCTTTCACACTCGCTTTGAGATCACTTCTCACATAGAGACAGACCCCGCCACCTTTCCTTTTTGCCCTGTCTCTCCGAAAGAGTGCATAGCCAGGAATATTAATAATCCAGTCATATGAGGATTGAAGCCACGTTTCAGCAATACCGATTACGTCATAGTTCTCATGCACCAGAGCTTCCAACTCACCTATTTTGCTTGGCAGACTTCTGGCATTGGTGAACAAACACTTTAATGTATTACATTTTTCTCTGGTGTTTTTCATATAATTTTTAGTAGTACAAATGGCACTATAGTTTCCAATGGCTGTTTGCAACATGGGAACTTTCTTGTCACCTGCCATAACCCTCCCCCCATCTATCCCCATTCCACTCTCCATTAATGTCTGACCACTAACTGACCTGTGTGCCCGATGTAATTCTAGTTCACCCTCCCCCCTCAAACCTAGTTTAAATACTCCTCCAGCCTTCCCATAATCCTCTCCCCCAGCACAGCAGACCCCCTTCCATTCAAGTGCAAACCGTCTTTAGCATATAGGTTGCACCCCAATGAAAAGTCAGCCCAGTGCTCTAGAAACCCAAATCCCTCCTCCCTACACCAGGTCTTTAGCCATGCATTCAGCTCTCTAATCTCCCCCTGCCTTTCCTGTGTTGCGCATGGCACAGGCAATATTTCAGAGAATATCACCTTGGAGGTCCTTGCCTTCATCTTGCAGCCTAGTTCTTTAAATTGATTCTTAAGGAGCCTCCACCTTCCATGTATACTGTCATTGGTTCCAACGTGGACCAAGACAGCTGGGTCATGCCCAGCCCCTCCCAGTAATTTATCCACCCGGTCCACCACATGCCGAACCCTGGCACCAGGGAGACAGCAAACCATTCGGTTGAGGCGATCCTGGCGACAAATTATTCTATCAGTCCTTCTGATTATAGAATCCCCTAACACCAAATGTCTTGGCCTACCTGCACTCCCCTCACCACCTCTACTAGATGGGTTGCTCTCCCGGCTGTTAGGGGTAGCAGTGACACTTTAGGGTAGAGCTCCGCTTTAAGGTTTCTTGGCTGTCGCTTGGCAACTCGAAGTTTCAGCTCCCTCCATACATCTATAGGATTAAGGTCTGGAGACTGGCTAGGCCACTCTATGGCCTTAATATGCTTCTTCTTGAGCCACTCTTTTGTTGCCGTGGTGATATGTTTTGGGTTATTGTCATGCTGAAAGACCCATCCATGACCATGTCCCATGTTCTGTGTTCTGGCTGAGGGAAGAAAGTTCATATCCAAGATTTTACAATACATGGCCCCATCCATCGGCCCCTCAATGCGGCAAAGTTGGCCTGTACCCTTAGCAGAGAAACAAATAATTATTTTCCCCACTGTATGATTCAGCTCCCAGGCTCTTATACATGACTGGGTTACCAGTGGCAAGATATACCCAATCCATGCAAAAAAAAAAAACTAGGATATAAATAATAACTCTGACCTTGCCCAGTCCCCACATCACAGCAGTGGTATATAAGCAGCCACTAGTTAACACTTGCCAGTGATACCCATAAAAGAAAACCACCAGTGGAATGAACCCTTCTAATGAAACATAGACACTAGTCAACTAGTAATATGCCTTTGTAGTTGCTGTGTTTATAGAAAAAAAAAAGTTTTTTACTTCTAATAGCTTGTACAAACAGAAGTGATTGATGCACCCAACCAGCTTTATGCCACTCTTGTCACTTTGTAAGAGACAACAAGACTATGTTGCATCAGGTGCTTTTGATGCCCATGAATGAGAGTGGCACTAAGCCAGTAAGCTGTATCCTAATGAGTCTTTCAAATGTAACTTGTGATAATAGAAAAAGTTTTTCCCTTTATGCATTATACTGGCATTGTATACCATGCATGGATCTGGACCTCTTACAACCCTCCCCAAACCATTACAACATTTTCTGCAGTGACACTTAATAATTTATTATACAATATTAATAACCAAAAGAAAAAAATCGAGACTGACACCATTGCCCAGCTTTGCAATTGCAGCTGCTGGCAGTGTAGGCGAGAGCAAGAAAATATCAGTTGAAAGATTTGCCTTTTAATTATTGTCTACTTTGCTATACAAATAATACACTGTAATTGTACTGTGTCACTTTATACTGTAAAATGCTGTGCGAACTGCTGGTGCCAAAAAACCTGTATAATAATAATAATAATAGACATAAACCAGCATACTTGTTTCCAAATCTACATACTTGCAAAGATCTTTGACACTCTATGAATAGACATCATTTTTTTTTATTGTATATTATTGTATTAGTGTCAGATGGTTTTGCAGATTATAACATTATTATTTCTGTTCTCCATTTATGTAAACACTAAATAAAAAATTGTTAAAACAGACCTATGTTTTAACCTTCAACCTGCTAATATCTGCTGCAATATTTGAATAACGTAAAAAATCAGCTCATTCAATACTTGAGTTTAGGGTTAGCTAGTGTAACTACCCGGCATAATAGCGAAAGCCATGCGATGATATTTAAAAGCATTGTTTTCCTGTTAAAAGAATATTATATTCTATCTGTGAAATATCACATGAAAAGATAACTAAAAAGATAACTAAAATCCATGGTCTCAGGGGGAAGCTGTGGCTAATGCAATGTACAATATATGCATATAGGCTTATAGTGTGTAGCCCTCTTTTGGGGGGGTTATGACAAATGGCCCTCCCCAAAAAGGATACTGTGCTAAACCTGTAGGTAAAGAACAAGAACCTTTGCTAATTGGAAAGCCTCGTACACACGACCCGTTTTCTCGGCAAGAAACGACAAGAAAACTGTAGAGAGAGCTTTCTTGCAGAGAAAACCGTTTGTGTGTATGGTTTCTCGTTGAGAAAACTGCCGGGAATCTCGACGAGAAAAATAGAGAACCTGCTCTCTATTTTCCCATCAGGATTCTCGTTCTTCTCGTCGGGATTCTCGTCAGCCTGTTTCCCGACGAGAAAACCGGTCGTGTGTATGCCTTTCCGAGTATTAAAAAAATGCGCATGCTCAGAATCAAGTATGAGACGGGAGCGCTCCTTCTGGTAAAACTAGCGTTCGTAATGGAGATATCACATTCGTCATGCTGTAACGAACTGAAAAGCACAAGGCTGAAAAGCGTGAATCGTCTTTCACCAAACTTACTAACACGCGATAACACGAGATCAGCAAAAGCAGCTCAAGGGGTGGCGCCATTGGAATCGAACTTCCCCTTTATACTGCCGTCGTACGTGTTGTACGCAGGGCTCGAGTCCTGCGGGAACGCGTGGGAACGGCGTCTTTGTTTTTTTCTTACGCTGTTCCCTTTGCAGACCCCGAGTGGCGAGCGCCGGGACCGATCTGATCCCGAGTGCGGCCGAGTGTGGCCGAGTCCTGCCCACTCGCCGAGTGCCATAACAGCAGGTCCCTCCTTCTGGAGCCTGCGCAACGCCTATGATGGACGACCCACTGGTCCAATGCCGCGACCGCCGGACGTGTGACGCCCATCATAGGCGCTGCAGACTCCAGAAGGCGGGAATTACAAATCGGCCGCCGCACCATATCCCCGCTCGGCGTTTGGGCGGGCGGCTCTTCTCTCCTCTCCGGCTCTCCTCAGTCTCTCCTCCAGACTCCTCGGCTCTCCTCCCCTCCAGGCTCCTCCTCTGACGGAATGACTGACTGCAGTAGTGCCTGCTGTGACACCGCTGAGCTGAGGTAGGTCAGACAGTGTAATGTGTAGGTAAATGTCAGTGTATATAGGTCAGTGTGTGTAGGTCAGGTAGGTCAGTGTATATAGGTCACTACCGTCAGTGTAGGTGTGTCAGTGTATATAAGTCACTACCGTCAGTGTAGGTAGGTCAGTGTAGGTCAGGTAGGTCAGTGTATATAGGTCACTACCGTCAGTGTAGGTGTGTCAGTGTATATAAGTCACTACCGTCAGTGTAGGTTTTTTTTTTTTGGTGGGGGAGTGGATCTTGGGTGGGAATTCCCACACTTTTTTCCCCAGGACTTGACCCCTGGTTGTACGTCACCGCGCTTTTCAACGACAAGATTTTTAATTGACAGTGTGTATGCAAGGAAAGCTTGACAAGAATCCCGTCAAGCTTGATAAGAATTTTGTCGAGAAAACTGACGGGTTTTTTTTACAACGGGATTCTCGGCCGTGTGTACGAGGCTTAAGAGTCAGTTTGATAATAAAGTTGTCAGTTCCTCCACCAAGGACAGGGTCTCTGTGAACAGAGGGGGATCCCTTCCTGGGAAACTAACCAGTAATCTAATCAAAGTAATTAGGAGCAGAGGAAATATGGCAACCAACATTTAACATTAACCATAAGTGTATAGATGCAAACTAGTATGGAAGTAATACAAACGTTTTATAAAAAAAGTTGTAGGGGCCCCTGAGGATGACCACAATGTAGAGCCCGTCTTTGTTTTGGAGACCTAAACACAAGATCAGCGGTGATGGGGAGATCCTCCACCTGTTCCAACCAGCCTGGAACACAGCTTTTCCGTGACAGAAACTGTGTTGTGGCATTGGAACCAGACCAGAAAGGAAAGGGTTAACTAAAATAACACAAGTTGTATATAAACTCAATTGCCATAAACAAGTTCACCTACTAATAATCTAATAATTATGGTGCACCTCTGCATAGAAACCAATAAGCTTCCTGGTTTTACTGTCAAAGGCAAGCTTAATTGAACAAGCTGAAGTTAGAAGCTGATTGGCTACCATGCACAGCTGCATCAGATTCTGAGTGATCCAGTTTAAGTAAATTTCCACTATGGTGTTTATTTTTTATGCCTTGAGCCTGACACATGTGTAACATTTCACAAGACATCCCAAATTCCTCAATTGAGATCTGTAACTACAAATGTGGTGACAAAGGTGATGTGATGTGTGTGTGTGTAAGAGAGGGAGTTTATTTAACCGGTTCCTGCCTGGCCTATGGTCAGATGGCTTCGACACCGACCTCTCGACGATCCGGGTGGATGTCAAATGGCATCCTCCCAGATTGAACCCTGCAGGGCCGCGCATCGACACGATCTGTCACCTTTTGTGTCCAGTGGACTGTGACTGATAACTGTACTGGCCCGCTGTCAGTACCATGTGACCGCTGTAACCAATCACAGCAGGCCACATACCGTGTTTCCCTGAAAATAAGACCTACCCCGATACTAAGACCTAGCGCTATTTTCCATGAGGGCTGCAAAATAAGCCCTACCCCGAAAATAAGCCCTAGTTCTGTGCGGCGCTCAGCTGATCTCCTCTTCTTTCAGCGGGGAATCTCGGCTACCCTCCCTGCATTGCTCAGAGCGGGGAAGACAGCTTGGGTGGGCCATGGAAGCACCGAGCAGGGCTCAGCTGATCTCCTCTTCTCTTGGGTGTCAGCCCCCCTACCTCTTAACTAATGGTAGCCTTTGAAAGACAGCTCAGGCGGACTATTGAAGTGGGTGTCAGTGGGTGCAGTGCTCGGAAGACAGCTCAGACAGGCTATGGAAGAAGGTATTTGCACTGTTGCACTGTTGCATTGCAGAAATGCACACATTTTGCATTATGTGATCCTGTGATAGAGGGGATTCTGTCATTTTGCAACCACTGGGAAGATAGCACATTACATGGCAAGCCCTACCACAAAAATAAGCCTGAATGTGTTTTTGGCTGAAATTAATATAAGACCTGGCTTATTTTCGGGGTAACAGCTGTAAGCAATGGATGGCTTCCTTACAAGCTATCCATTGTGTACAATTTTGTTGCTAGCTGTGATTGCTCACAGTGTCCAAATGGTACAAACTGGGCCATCAGTTTGTTTTATTATGATCAGCTGTGGCCAATCACAGCTAATCACAATAAAACAAACTGAGGCTGGGTTCACACTAGTGCGACACGACATCTGTCCTACTTTGGATCCGACTTTGCCCTGCGACATGAAGCCGACATATGTCCGACTTTCAATGAACGGGGATCCGACTTGGATCCCCGCCAATATCAGGCACTGTGTTTGGTATGAATCTTGAGGGGGAACTCCAGGCCAAATTTTAAATAAAAAACCGGCATGGGTTCCCCCTCCAGAGGCATACCAGGCCCTTGGGTCTGGTCTGGATTTGAAGGGGCGCCCCTACGCCGAAAAAATGGCGTGGGGGTCCCCCCAAGATCCAAACCAGACCCTTATCCGAGCACACAACCTGGCCGGCCGCAGGGGAAGAGGGGGGGACGAGAGAGCGGCCCCCCTCCCTCCTGAACCGTACCAGGCCGCATGCCCTCAACATGGGGGGTTTGGTGCTCTGGGGCAGGGGGGCGACCTGCGGCCCCCCCACCCCAGAGCACCCTGCCCCCATGTTGATGAGGACAGGGCCTCTTCCCGACAACCCTGGCCGTTGGTTGTCGGGGTCTGCGGGTGGGGAGCTTATCGGAATCCGGGAGCCCCCTTTAATAAAGGGGCCCCTGGATCCCGGCCCCCCCCACCCTATGTGAATGAGTATGGGGTACATCGTACCCCTACCCATTCACCTGGTGGAAAAAAATTGCAATTAGAAAACCACACAGCTTTTTAAAGTATTTTATTGCACAGCTCCGGGGGTCTTCTTCCGAATTCGGGGGTCTCCGGTGTCGTCGCCGCGCTCTCCGGTTCTTTCTTTCGCCGGGCCTCCGCTAACTTCTTTTTAGCTCTTTTGCTAACGGAGGCCCGGTCTTCTCCGTCGTCTCGTCCGGCTCTCCGTTGTCCTTCTGCCGGCCCCTCCACTAACTTCTTTAGCTCTTTTGCTAGTGGAGGAGCCGGTCTTCTCCGTCGTCGCCGTCGTCGTCTTCTTCCCTCTTCTCCTTCTCGATGTTGACACGTCGCTTCCTCCCGCTGTAATACTGGCTCTCCGCTCTGCTCCGCATTAATATAGGCTTCCCATGACGTCACAGTCACATGTTCCCATGACATCACAGTCACATGCTCCGGGGCCATGTGCCCCCGGAACATGTGACTGTGACGTCATGAGAAGCCTATATTAATGCGGAGCGGAGCGGAGAGGCAGTATTACAGCGGGAGGAAGCGACGTGTCAACATCGAGGAGAAGAGGGAAGAAGACGCCGACGGCGACGACGGGAAGACCGGCCCCTCCACTAGCAAAAGAGCTAAAGAAGTTAGTGGAGGGGCCGGCAGAAGGACAACGAGACGACGGAGAAGACCGGGCCTCCGTTAGCAAAAGAGCTAAAAAGAAGTTAGCGGAGGCCCGGCAGAAGAAAGAACCGGAGAGCGGGAGAAGAACCGGAGAGCAGGAGAAGAAGGCGACGGAGAAGACCGGGCCCTGCTAGCAAAAGAGCTAAAAAGAAGTTAGTGGAGGCCCGGCAGAAGAAAGAACCAGAGAGCGCGGCGACGACACCGGAGACCCCCGAAGTCGGAAGAAGACCCCCGGAGCTGTGCAATAAAATACTTTAAAAAGCTGTGTGGTTTTTTTATTGCAATTTTTTTCCACCAGGTGAATGGGTAGGGGTATTATGTACCCCATACTCATTCACATAGGGTGGGGGGGCTGGGATCCAGGGGCCCCTTTATTAAAGGGGGCTCCCGGATTCCGATAAGCCCCCCACCCGCAGACCCCGACAACCAACGGCCAGGGTTGTCGGAAAGAGGCCCTGTCCTCATCAACATGGGGGCAGGGTGCTCTGGGGTTGGGGGGCCGCAGGTCGCCCCCCTGCCCCAGAGCACCAAACCCCCCATGTTGAGGGCATGCGGCCTGGTACGGTACAGGAGGGAGGGGGGGCCGCTCTCTCATCCCCCCTCTTCCCCTGCGGCCGGCCAGGTTGTGTGCTCGGATAAGGGTCTGGTTTGGATCTTGGGGGGACCCCCACGCCGTTTTTTCGGCGTAGGGGTTCCCCTTCAAATCCAGACCAGACCCAAGGGCCTGGTATGCTCCTGGAGGGGGAACCCATGCCGGTTTTTTATTTAAAATTTGGCCTGGAGTTCCCCCTCAAGAGCAGCAGAGCACAAGTCGCATGCCAAAGTCGGATCATGCAAGACTGCGGTCCGACTTTGATCCGACTTCAATGATAGTCAATGGGCTGAAGTCGGATCAAAGTCGGACCAAAGTAGTACAGGGAGCATTTTCAAAGTCGGACCGACATGTGTCGGACCAGTTAAGACGGCTCCCATAGGGAAACATTGATTTTTACACGTCATGCGACATGAGCTTCCAATGTCGGAGCGTTTGTCGCCCCAGTGTGAACCAGGCCTCAATGAGTCGCTTTCATTCAGTAAAATGCTTAAATATAGCAATGAACAATTCTTATGTCTATATGTTTTGATATGTGCCTAATATCCAAATTAATTTAAAAACAACCTTTCTGAAGTGTAACTTTTGTTTGTAAGGAAAAGTAGGTCTTATGTGGCTTTGCAATGTTTTGTAGTATATTACAAAAACAGCTGTGGTGATATGTTTTTATGGGGTTTTTCAGTATCATTGTTTTAGGAGTTCATCAATCATGCTGTCAACTAAGCACAAATGAACTTTGTTTACACTTTTCATCACTGATGACGGTTTGTAATAAACCATAAAAGCAGAACTTTTGTGTTGTGGCAACTTGTTCCAGTATGTTGTAATCAGATTTCTGTTTTTGAGCTGCACCTGCATGTCATTTCCCTTAGAATTATCTTCTAAAGACTCTACAAAAACAGACATTACCGGAAAACAAGAAAGGTCTCCATATTTGACTATTTTCAATCAGACTGCTTTACCGTCTCATGTCTATGGTAGTGACCATTCTGTAAAACATGGAAGTAATGTTAGAAAACATTGTGAGAGAAAGAGAGGAGGGAAAGGGATTTTTATTGTTTTTTAGTTTGTTTTGTTCATTTTATATCTGTTTGATATGGAAAATAAAATAATTAAAAAATAAAATCTGAAAATAAAACATTGTCAGGCCCCTGAAGCATCCTTTTTCCATATGGTTTTCCATATGCCCTTCCCTTCAATTGTTCTGGACGCAGGTTGTGACTGATATTAACTTTGTGTGTGGGTTGACTCTTGGATTGGACCCAAGGACCCTGCTTTAGAATATTTTTGAGGACCCTAATATGAGTAGATATGTTAAACTCTTAATTTGTTATATCTCCTTTTATGCACGTAGAGAGATTCTTCTACATTGGAAGTCTGCTCACCCCCTTACTGTGACTTCCTGGCGCTCTACCCTTAACACAGTTTTGCCTCTATATAAGCTAACTTACCTTAATCGCAAATGTCCCAGGAAATTTTATAAAATTTGGTCTGCATGGACAGACTCTTGGGATTCAGGGGTAGACCCGCAATTGCAGCCTTGATGCGGTGTAAAATACTGGATGTTCTATTGCTACTTTATGTTGAAGGCTCCTACTTGGTTTGTAGTAACATTTGTTTTGTCCCCCTTTTCCTCCACCAATCTCCTTCTTACTGCCCCCCCCCACCCGTTCTTGTCCTTTTCATCCTTTTCTCACCCCCCCCCCCCCCTCCTTGATGTCCCCCTCTCCCCTCCTTATTAGTCGTTCTGCTGTCCCCTCTCCTGTAGAGCTTAGGAGTCCTGCTATTCACTCCTCTTGTGAAGTTAGGTGATTACACTTGTTTGCCTTCATTGTATCTATGTATGGTGTCCCTATTTATACCTGCATCTCTAGGGTTCATGTTAAACTGTTATTAGATAAGTAGACTTTGTACTCTTCCTTCGATCTTGAACCACTTGAATGCTACGTACCTTGTTCATGTATCTGACAAATTCGAATAAAGTTCCTTGTTAACCACTTCCCGCCAAACTGTCATCTTGTTATAGGCTGGGCGGTAAGTAACGAAGTCTACTTATCCAATGAGTTTAACTTGAACCCTAGATTTTATAATATTCTAATAAATTCTAATAAAGTTCTTTGTTAACCACCTCCCGCCCAGCCTATAACAAGATGACAGCTGGGCAGGCCTCTCATCGATCCTGGTGGACATCATATTGCGGGGCCGCGCAGTGGTGCGATCTGTCACCGGCTGTGTCCTCTGGACACAGCCAATGACTGACCAGTGTACCGTTTGCTGCTGGCAGGGGCGGATCCAGGGGGGGAACAGGGCAATTGCCCCCCCCCGAGACCATCTGTCACACTCACTTTTTTGCGCCTGATCTCCCGGAATTTGGGGACCCGGTACCGGTCGGTCGTAGGTCCCCTGGACCCCAAACTTGGCACACATGTAGCTCCATGTCTCCTCTACAAGGTTTGGTGTCTGGGAGACCTACGGCCAGGGAGAACCGATTTTTCAAAGCCGGGCACTCCTTCCATAGACTCCCATGTTAAACATCAGTCTAGTCATGGGTACAGTGAAGAATGGGCACAGTGAGGCATGGGCACAGTGAGGCACAGTGAGGCATGCAGATGGACGCCCTAGGCTTATACTCGAGTCAATAAGTTTTCCCAGTTTTTGGGGGTAAAATTAGGTGCCTCTGCTTATATTTGGGTCGGCTTATACTCGAGTATATATATATATACTTGTTCTGCGGCTGCCGCTGCCTCTCTGAGTCGCTCTCTCAGTTTCTCACATCAGCCGATCAGCGGTGCCAAGAGAGACTCGTCTAATGTAGTTACGCGGCGCACTGACAAGTTACCAGGAGTGGAGGAGGAGGTGGGTGGAGCCTCTTCCCTGCACTCGTTGCTAACGCCTGGGCCGCTTGGCGTCTAGCAACAAGTGACGTCAGTGCGTCACGTCGGGCCACTCTGCGGGCAGGTGCGTTAGCGTGCGGCTCCACAGACGGGTAAGAAAGCGGGCGGCTCTGCTTGCGGCGCAGTTTGTGGGCGGGCGGCGCGGTTCGCGGGCAGACCGTGCTGCTCAGTGTGTTGGCAGCGCAGGTGAGAGTGAGAGTGCAGGCTCAGTGTGGCAGCTGGCCAATCAGCTAGCCGGGAGCGGGGGAGCAGAGAGATGAGATCATCTCTCACCGCCCGTGCCTGCCCTGCATTCCTGCAGTGACTTCCGCCCTCACTGTGCAGGCAGCAGAAAGATTACATTATCTCTCTGCTGCCTGACTCTGAGAGTCTGGCACACAGCAAGAGACAACCAAAACTACACCTTAGCAGGCAAGTTAGTGACAATCCGCAAGGTGTGGCAGGCGACATGGCAAGTAACAATCCGCAAATTGTGTCAGGTGATGTGGCAAATGACAATCCGAAAATTGTGGCAGGTGACGTGGCAAGTGACAATCCACAAGGTGTGGCAAGTGACAATCAGCAAGGTGTAGCAGGTGACGTGGCAAGTGACAATCCGCAAATTGTGTCAGGTGACGTGGCAAATGACAATCTGCATCTGGTGGCAGGCAAGTGACAATCAGCAAGATGTGTCAGGTGACGTGGCAAGTGACAATCCACAAGGTGTGGCTAGTGACAATTCGCAAGGTGTGGCAGGTGATGTGGCAAGTGACAATCCGCAAGGTATGGCTAGTGACAAGCTCAGGGCTCCCACTAATTGCAGGCGACAGTGGCAAGTGACACACTCGGGGCTCCCACTGATTCTGTATTGAACTATTTAATTTTATATTACAATGTAATAATATAAATAATGCGCTTCAATCATCCTGACACCATAACAACCATGGTGCCGGGATGATTGAAGCGCCGACACCAGCCATTTCCCCAATAAATTTCCCACAAAAAAAACATATTTTTTGGCAGTGCCCCTCCCGAGAAAAGACTCTGGATCCGCCCCTGGCTGCTGGTACCATGTGACCGCTGTGACCAATCACGGCAGGTCACATGACAGTTGTAAACAATGGATGGCTTCCTTTCATGCCATTCATTGTGTACAATTGTGTTGCTAGCTGCAATTGGTCATTGTGATCACATGGTACAGACAGGGCCAATCACAGCCCATCTGTACCATGTGATTAGCTCAGGCCACTCACAGGTAATCAAAACAAAACATACTGAATGAATCAGTTTCATTCAGTAAAATGCTTCAGTAAAATGTAATGAACTGCTATAAGCAATCATAATGTGTACAAAAAAAAAAAAAAAAAAACCCTGATAACTTCCCCAGAGTAGTACAATGTTACTTTGCTAACATTATATTGCTCTGGTCACAGTGTGTTAAAAAAAAAAGAAATAAAACAATGTAATAAAAAAAAAAAAAATTAAACCTTTTTTTTTTTCATAGTGTCACCAGTCAGTTTTCCTAATCACTACCACACAAAAAAGATATATACCATAGTTTGGGGACTCTAACTTTCACACAGACTAAAAAATATACACTGATTTGGGTTATTTTCACCAAAGAAATGTAGCAGAATACACTTTGACCTAAATGTATGATAAAAGATTATCTATTTGCAAAATTTTATAACAGAAACAGAGAAAAAAAAAAAAAATTTCAAAATTTTCTGTATTTTTTCTTTTTTTTTTTTGCAAACAGTAAAAAACCCAGTGGTGATTGAATACCACCAAAATAAAGCTCTAGTTGTGTTAACAAAAAGTTAGTTTGGGTACAGTGCTGCATGACCGCGCACCTGTCATTCAATGTGCGACAGGGCTGGTGCAAGGATTTTTGACACCGTAGGCGAAACCTCTTTTTACTGCCCCCCTTGGCTCCACCCCTGACTCCACCCACTTTGCCCTGCCCATGTATATCCCAGCTTTTTAATGAAGCGCCCATCAATGCAGCCTACCAGTGCCCATCAATGCAGCCTACCAGCGTCCATCAAATGCAGCCTCACCAGCGCCCATCAAATGCAGCGCCCATCAAATGCAGCCTACCAGTGCCCATCAATGCAACCTACCAGCGCCCATCAATGCAGCCTACCAGTGCCCATCAATGAATGTTTGCTTGCTTCCAATCATTCGGGAGTCGATACACAGACACAGTCCTCCTTCGCCTCCACTGCGCCTCTGACACTATATGCGAATGGAGCAACGGCTGTCTGCTGATGCTGAGACTTAGTTGCTTGCTGCAGAGAGAAGAGAGTAGGAACACCAGTGGCCGGGTGCCCTAGGCAGCAGTGCGCCCTAGGCGGCTGCCTAATTTGCCTAGTGGTAGCACCAGCTCTGGATAGCTCTGAAAGCTGAAAATTGGCCTGGGCAGGAAGGGGGTAAAAGTGCCCTGTATTGAAGTGGTTAATAAAAAATAAAAAATAAAACATTGTCGAATAGTTATAGTTCTTCCAAAGATAAGCTAGAGGAGAACTATCATCCAGCGGCTTCCTCCTCATGCCCTCCCACCCAAAGTCTTTGAAGCTCTCTTCTCTTCTTAATGCCCGAGGTTGATTGAACTTTACCCGCAGGTTGACTGCAGTCTAAAGCAATGTAGATATAATGGTACCTACATAATCTTTCCATCAGCTGTTCAGATGCACGTATTCATTCCCCCAAAACATATATCCTAAGCAGACAAAACAACACTCTTATTGATATTCACATTTCAACTTTTTTTCAAAATTCACCAGCAAAGCCCTCAACTCCATCCAACTAATGAGACCCCCTGACATATGTCTGGTGCAGAGCAGTAACATACAACAGATGTCTTTGATATTTAGGCTGTGATCAAGAGCCTGGCATTAACTTCTTTATGCTGTGTGAGAGGCAAGATGGCTGCACTAAACAGACCAATAGCTGGGTCTCAGATTAAAGTACAGTTTTTGTTCACTGATTATGTACTAGTGGTCTGTTTATAAGCCACAGAGTTCATTTTTGGCAGCAGTAAGCACTAACAACAGAAGCTGCCCATGCCCTCCGCTCCATTTTCACCTCAGGGGGTTGGAGCATTTTTGCAATTTTTCGCTTTATCATTTTTCACTTACAGCTTAGATGCCGCGTACACACGATCATGATTCACGGCGGTGAAAACACCACTGTGAATCACGACAGGAAAAACGAGGGAACGGCTTGTTCCCCCACACACGGCCATTTTTCCCATCATTTTTTCTCTTGGCGAGAAAAACGACCGTGTGTAGGCTCCGCGGCAGTGTTTCCTTTTGGGAAAACTGCCGCGGAAAAAAATGACAGGAATCACGACGAGAAAAATTAGAGCATGTTCTAATTTTTCTCGTCGTGATTAATGCCGTTTTTCCCGTCGGGAAAAATTACAAAAAGCCCACAGACGATCGTTTTTCTCGTCCAAAGGAAAAAATGGGAAAACTGCCGCGGAAAAAAATTACAGGACTCACGATGAGAAAAATTTGAGCATGTTCTAATTTTTCTCGTCGTGATTAATGCAGTTTTTCCCGTCGGGAAAAATGACAAAAAGCCCACAGACGATAGTTTTTCTCGTCCAAAGGAAAAAATGTAATTTTTCCCGACGGGAAAAATGATCGTGTGTACGCGGCATGAGAGTTTGTAAAATACCCCCAAAACCATACATTTTCTGAGAGCACAGGGCTGATTTTGTAGGTCCCGTGATAGTTGTGCAAATGTTAATCAAAA
Organism: Rana muscosa; assembly: GCA_029206835.1. Classification (NCBI taxonomy): domain Eukaryota; kingdom Metazoa; phylum Chordata; class Amphibia; order Anura; family Ranidae; genus Rana; species Rana muscosa. The sequence goes on along the minus strand of CM055118.1, from coordinate 789,998,534 downwards.
CAATATTTTCTGTAAAAAATGTGCTAAAATCACTACTAGCTCACACAAACATGTCATAACTTACAAAAGTCCTACTAAATCTAAACAATAAAACCTGAGTTAATAAATAAATGTTTGAGGATTAATTTTTTTTTGCAAAATGGTGAAAATCGAAGGTAAGCAAAATTTACGTTAAACAACTTACATAAAAAATCTGAAGGTTGGCTTCACACCTATTCAATGTGGTAAATTCCAAATCCATAGGCATACATTTTAGTACGACATGGTACATTATATTGAGCGGTGACACATGACCATACATATGTAGCGGGGTTATACTGTTATAGACTATTGTTACATGTGTACACCTCAAACTTCCCCCCGGAGTTCCAGTTACAACCTTATACACTGTTTGTTTACTTATGTTCAGTGGTGCATTGGGAACTTATGGTACAGGGAGAGAGAGAGAGACTCCGTTGCCATGGATACCTAATAGACTATGGTACCCACAGTGCAGCTGTACTCCCAGAATGCATCACAACTCCCGCACAGCCTGTTGCGGGAGGCTACTTAAAGGAGAGGCGGGGCCGCGCTCAGTCTCTCTGAACTCCGCGCTCAACCAAGCAGGAGGTGTGTGAGGCCTGCTGCCAGAGTGACTAGGCCCAAAGCCTGGGCCTACAACCTCGCAGAGGATCATCAAGCCAGAGAGGGACCTCTTCCAGTGTGACCAGTCCGCGCTATCTTTGGATCAGAGTTGTTCTGTCAAACCAGCATCTACAGCTGCTGTGAGAGAAACCAGAGATCGTGTATCGCGGAAAGGTCGGGGATCGAGGTACCGACCGCAGAGCGTGTCAGGCGGACTAGGCCTGTCCAGGTGAGCGGGCCCCTGCCCAGAATCTACAACCTTCTGTTAGGCCTGTGACTTTAGAAGGCCCACCGCCACCCTCAGCAGCGAGCCACATATATCTCAGGACATAGCGCAGTGTGTGTTAACCACGTAGTTAGGACTGGCGTTACACTGACTGTCAGTTTTACTCCCAAAAGCATTGCGGGAGTTTAGTTCATGTTCTTCATCTCCTGTGGATTACAATTAATAAGTGCACCAACGTTTTGCTAGCGAAGATTCCCACCCTCCAGGAACTAGTATAATAATCTGTGTCAGGCTTCACAGAACTACTTTGCTGGGACACGGGGTGGTATTGCCCGCTAGGGGGAGCTCGCAAGCTTAGAATTGTTATCCATAGAACATAGGAATTAGCAATTGTTAGAATCCTTTTACTAAATAATATTACTGACTCTGCAGAGTCATTTAGATCTATATTCATATATATGTATAACATTGTTTTAATCTGTCTATTATCTCTAATATAAAGTAAACTGTATTTTGTAATTAGTATACATCTGTGTGGAGTACTTTTATGTGCCTGAAGGACCTCAAACGGAGAAAGGTAACATATATATATATATATATGTGTAGCGGGGTGTTCCCCTTTAATGCAGAGAGACAAGAAGTTCCAGGTGAGAGGTGAGTCGGGAGGAAGGAGAGAAGAGACATGACTGGAAGTGAAAGCAGAGGAGAGAGACTACATCTCCCAGTACATCTTGCAGCACCCAGGGTACATTGCTCCGGAACAGAGACTGCTGGGGCAGACTTTATAAAGGGGAGGTGGAGTTTGTTCTGCCTCTTTTGAACACCCCTCTCCTAGCAAGAGGATCTCTGTGCTGAACTGCTGTGTGCACAAGGCCTGAAGCCTGGGCCTTGTGCACTTTTCCGAAGAGCCCCTCTGCCAGCCTAGCAGAGCCTTAGAGACATCTTCTCCTCCTTGCTGCAGTACACCAGAAGGATTGAAGACTTGGATGTCGGTGGATTCCTGTTCCTAGACCAATCAGCGGAGGAAACGGACTTGGACTTGTCCGGGTGGTGAGAGCTGTTTAAAGACAGATACTTTATCTTTACTATTCGTTGGGATTACAAAGTTGTTCTTCAAGTGCACCACCCAAAGATTGCTAGCGAATATTGTTTCACTGAACTTCCATTTAGATCAGTCAGGCCTGACTGCATAGGTAGACATTGCTGGGTGTTAGTCTACCCATGAGGGGAAGTAGCTGTAAAAGGGCAGCGCTAGAGTTGCATAGCAATACTTTATTATTCTGATTACTCTGTTTATCTTTATTACTGTTTATTGCAGGGATCTGCAACTTGTTATACTGTTGTTTATTACTTGCCCATTAGCCTCAGTAAAATATCTGGGTCAAGTACATTGGTGTCAGTTTCACTTACTTTAATAGAAGTTTTAAAGTATATCACTGTGTGTGTTTGCCATAGGACTGCGTCACCTAGAGTTGCGGTCACGCGGTCCTATCTCCCCTTACTAGCTGTGCCACGGGAGGTTAGAGCCGATTGCCAGGGGTTGACAGCGGTGCACTACAGGGCCCAAAACAAAACCAGCGGCTCTCTTAACTGGGGGTAGCGCTACACGTGGGGGCTCATCCGGGATCTCTGTACGTTGCATGCTGCAATCAAGCCGGTCAGAAGTGCCAGCATGGACACGCTAGCAATGTCACAATGGTGCGCAGCGGCTGGCACAGATCCAACCGCGGCGGTAGTTATTGAACTCCCGGGGGGGATCTGGCAAGAAGAAGCGATAAAGCAGCTAATAATGTCACTATCACTGAGCCAGAAAGCATGGGTGAGGGATACAAGGTCAAATGCCTTGTTTGCGTACGCACTGGTAGAATGGAAAGACTAAATCCCAGAGCAATTTAAAAGTCCAAGTATACAAGCCATAGATAATCAGATCTATCACTTGATACATACGCTGCCAGTGAAGGAAGAATGGTTCCAGACACCAAAACCATCATTTCCGCAGATATCTCCACCGCCTGCCACCCTCAGCGCAGAATTATGCGCGGTCCTGGGGGAGATTGTAGCCCAGTGTAAGAAGGATCCTACAGACTACCAAATGTCGGGATACAGAAAACTTGGAGTATTCTCTGGAAGGAAACCTGTACCTTCGGGTGAAGAGGGGTTTGAGGAGTGGTTAGACGGTGCCACTCAGGCCTTAGAAGAATGGGAAGTCTCAGAACCCAGAAAGAAACAGAGAATCGCAGAGAGTTTGAAGGGGCCTGCTCTGGAGGCCATACGCAACCTTAAGCTAAGTAAGAAGGACTGTGATGCGCAGGATTATCTGGACATTCTGCAGAATGTGTTTGGCGGGACGGAAAAGGTCCCTGAACTTATTTACCAGCTGGAACACTGCTACCAAAGGCAAGGAGAAAAGCTGTCAGACTTCATAAGATGCCTGGATAAGATCCTGCACCAGATCTTGCTGAAGAAAGGGATTGATCCCAGGAAAGTGGATGAGGCCCGTGCCCAGCAGGTGTTGAGGGGAGCTCAACCCTTAGACCCCATCGCATTAGTGCTACGCATCCGGCAGGACGGGAGCAGCCTGGAATACCCCGACTTGATCCGGATAGTCAGGGAGGAGGAGGCTATGTTGGAAGACAAAAGGAGGAGTCAACATTCCGAACCAACTACCCTCCCTGCGGTGGGAGTCAGATCAGCTATGGCTACTGAACGGGACTCAGAAGTGGAGATCCTGAAGTCCCAAATGACCCAGGTGCTGGATCTTTTGACCACACTCCTGTCTGAAAACTCAGGAATGAAGGAACCAGAGGAAATTAAGAATGAACCACGCCAGAGCAGTTCAACACCAACCTCCCCACAGAAGAGAAGAGAGATTGTCTGTTTCAACTGTGGAGGTGTAGGCCACTACCAGCGAGTATGTCCAAGTCCACGAATGGAGACAGAAGGCTGGCGGAGGCCTCAGAGAAGTGACCCAAGAATGGAGAGAAGATCCGGGCCTTCAAAAAACTTTCCCTGAACCTGCGAGGGAACGGTGGAGGACACCTGCAGTTTATGCCGTCTCAGTGAACAACGCCTATCAGCCTTCCAAACAACGCCAGAAACGGCATTCCCAGCGCCGGAAGCTGAAGAGACCACAAGGCCAAGTATGCCAGGCTGCTGTTACAGGTGTTTCCAAAAGGACTGCTACCCAATTGGTAGGTCCTCTGCCTGTAGTGCCTGTTCTGATCGAAGGGATCTACACCAGAGCCATCCTTGATACAGGTTCTCAGGTTACCCTAATGACCAGAGACTTTTACAAGAAGTACCTATCATACCTGCCCCTGGAAGAGATGGGAGACACCAAGATTCAGGGTATCCAAGCAGAAGAGTACTCTTGTGATGGATGTGTGCAGGTCAAGTTGTCATGTGATCCATTGAGGGCTGGGGAGCCCCAGAACTTTGAGACACTGGCCATTGTCTGTCCCTGGCTGCCAGGGCCCTCAAGAAGCTCTCTCATCATTGGGACCAATAACGATCTGGTGAAACGGCTTTTAGCCCCTGCTGTCCCCAGATGTGATCCCATACCCTCACTACCGGAAGAGGTTCCTGCTTCAGTACCAGAGGAAGAACCAAGAGTAGCTGAGACTGTGACTTCCAGGGAGAAGAGAAGGAAGAGAGTCATTCATCCTCCCTGGAAACTAACTCATGATCAGATGGGAGAAAGTTCCTAAGACACGGTCCTAACCTCAAGAAGGACCATGCCCACATCTGGTCCCTCCACTGTACATTTGGTGGAGGGCAACCCCAACTCACTTCCTGGCACAGTTAGACAGGTCGGCCCCACTGAAGCGACCTGTGGACAGGACAGCTCCCCATCATATGATGATCGGTGGGAGGCTCCTCTGTCAATCCTATGCAACCGCATTGAAGCTAAAATGTTTTGCAGATCTAAAAATGTTAGCTGTCTTTGGGGACCAAAGAGTTCAAGTGGGGGGAGTGTGTAGCGGGGTGTTCCCCTTTAATGCAGAGAGACAAGAAGTTCCAGGTGAGAGCTGAGTCGGGAGGAAGGAGAGAAGAGACATGACTGGAAGTGAAAGCAGAGGAGAGAGACTACATCTCCCAGTACATCTTGCAGCACCCAGGGTACATTGCTCCGGAACAGAGACTGCTGGGGCAGACTTTATAAAGGGGAGGTGGAGTTTGTTCTGCCTCTTTTGGACACCCCTCTCCTAGCAAGATGATCTCTGTGCTGAACTGCTGTATGCACAAGGCCTGAAGCCTGGGCCTTGTGCACTTTTCCGAAGAGCCCCTCTGCCAGCCTAGCAGAGCCTTAGAGACATCTTCTCCTCCTTGCTGCAGTACACCAGAAGGATTGAAGACTTGGATGTCGGTGGATTCCTGTTCCCAGACGAATCGGCGGAGGAAACGGACTTGGACTTGTCCGGGTGGTGAGAGCTGTTTAAAGACAGATACTTTATCTTTACTATTCGTTGGGATTACAAAGTTGTTCTTCAAGTGCACCACCCAAAGATTGCTAGCGAATATTGTTTCACTGAACTTCCATTTAGATCAGTCAGGCCTGACTGCATAGGTAGACATTGCTGGGTGTTAGTCTACCCATGAGGGGAAGTAGCTGTAAAAGGGCAGCGCTAGAGTTGCATAGCAATACTTTATTATTCTGATTACTCTGTTTATCTTTATTACTGTTTATTGCAGGGATCTGCAACTTGTTATACTGTTGTTTATTACTTGACCATTAGCCTCAGTAAAATATCTGGGTCAAGTACATTGGTGTCAGTTTCACTTACTTTAATAGAAGTTTTAAAGTAAATCACTGTGTGTGTTTGCCATAGGACTGTGTCACCTAGAGTTGCGGTCACGCGGTCCTATCTCCCCTTACTAGCTGTGCCACGGGAGGTTAGAGCCGATTGCCAGGGGTTGACAGCGTTGCACTACAGGGCCCAAAACAAAACCAGCGGCTCTCTTAACTGGGGGTAGCGCTACATATGTATGTATATATATATATATATATATTGTGACAGCAGGAAGGTAAAGTCACCTGGTTGCATCCAGGGGGGGTAGATATATTTCGCCCAGATTCAGGCTTTACGCCGACTTATACAACTAGGTGGAGAGTTGTATAAGGCTAGTGGGCTCATGGATGACTCATACCTCTAGGGAGAGGGCTGGGCGTCGTGCAGACAGGGAGTTGATGAGACCAGCTGAAGCTTGTCAGCTCATTTAGGCCTCTATAAGAACTCCCAGCTTCATTAGATGTTAGCTCATGCCTGGAACCAGACCTGTGTGGACTGTCTAGGGAGAGTGAACCCCTGTGCGGTGAGACAAAGCCTGTGTGGCTATTTGCTTGGACATTTAAAACCAGGGACTTAGGGACTAGGACAGCACTAGGCTGATCCCAGTTGTTAGTTAGGAAACCTGTATGTTTAGTCAGAGGTCAACTTGACCAGGATTTATTTTGGTTATGTTTCTTTTGCTTTGCTGTGTTTTGTCACTGTAAATAGAAAATAAACCGCACCTTTTTGATTTTGAAAACCACAACCTCCGTTTGCTGGGCCTGTTTTGTGTGGGGAGCCCATCCCGGGGGTCACACACACCCGCTGCCGAGCTAACCCCCTCACAGTTGGTGGAGAACCAGTGGCAGTTTTTTTTTAAGCCAGCATGGAGGAGATACTGAAGCAGCTGGCTCTAGCAAATGCCAATCAACAGCAGACAAATGCAGGTTTGCAAAAGAGCCTTGCAGCTCATCAACAGAGCCTTGCAGCTCAACAACAGAACTTCGCAGCCCAGCAGCAAGCTCATCAACAGAGCCTTGCAGCCCAGCAGCAGACAAACGCAACTTTGCAACAGAGTCTGGAGGCTCAGCAACAAGCCCAGCAGCAATCTGAGGCCCGCTTCATAGACCTGTTGCAGAAGCAAGAGCAGAGACTACAACAACAGATGGAAGCAGTAATGCAGCAACGTCCGCAGACCAGTGAGGAAAGCCGTCCCACTAATACCGCGTCCTTTGGGGTGAGTCGTTTATTGACAAAAATGACTGGAGAGGATGATCCAGAGGTATTTTTGACCACATTTGAAAGGACCGCTGAAAGAGAAAAGTGGCCTGAGGAGCAGTGGGCTGGACTGGTGGCTCCTCTGTTAACTGGTGAATCGCAGAAAGCTTACTATGACCTAGAGCCTAACCAAGCAAAAGACTATGTGATGCTAAAAGCTGAAATATTGGCAAGGCTGGGTGTCACCCAGGCTGTCCGGGCTCAGCGTGTGCATAACTGGACTTTCCAGCTTGGAAAACCCCCCAGGTCTCAAATGTATGATCTCATTCACCTGAGCAGAAAGTGGCTACAGCCAGAGACTTTGTCCGCACCAAAGATTGTGGAACGTGTTGTAATGGATCGGTTTTTGAGAGCTCTTCCTACTGCCATCCAAAAGTGGGTAAGCCATGGAGACCCAGAGACGGCCGATGGTCTTGTGGATCGTGTGGAGAAATACTTGGCTACAGAGAACCTGACGGCCTCTTCCAGAGACACTCGGACTTTCCACCCTAAGACCAGACCATCCCCAGGGGCGGATAAGAGGATTCCAAGGGGTGAGGGTGGAGAGAGTGAGAGGGTGGGAGCTCTACCCCAAGTTTGGCGAGAACAGCCTGGGAAATCAGCGGCTCAAGAGGCGGCAAGAAGGATCGTTTGCTACCGCTGCCGGCAAGCGGGACATATTGCAGCCAATTGCCCGGTTGTGGAGGAACCCATGCAGTGTGACTTTCTGACGGGCAGACGTCAGTCGCTGTGTGCGACAGTCGCATGCACTGCCATTCGAGGAACTGAGAAACATTTATGCAAAATGTGTGTTAATGGTAGAAATGTTGTGGTATTGCTGGATTCAGGTAGCCTTGTGACCCTGATAAAGGCTGAGTTAGTTAAAACAGAGGTCTCTGGGAATAGCAAGGTAGCTGTTATTTGTGTGCATGGGGACACCCGAGAGTATCCAGTGACTACAGTGTGTTTCGAGACCCCCAAAGGTACCCTCTCTCATCCAGTGGGCTTAGTATCTCAGTTACCGCATGACGCCATTGTGGGAAGGGATTTTCCGAAGTTCTGGGAACTGTGGGATGATCCTGAGCCCCTCACTGGTGCCCCTATGTACCAGGAATGTGATAGCCAGAACTCCCCTGAGAGTGGTGAGGACTCTCCGGAATTTCCCTTATCAGTATTGGCAGGGGAGACTCAAGAAACTGGAGAGGAGCCCACCTCCTCAGACGAAAACCTACCGTCTGTGGAGTTTTCTGATCTTGAGGTTCACAGGGAAAACTTTGCCACAGAACAGTTGAAAGACCCCGCCCTAATAAAGGCACGGGAAAACGTAGTGAAAATAGATGGCGAGTTAGTGAACCCAGATAATACCTGCACTTACCCATACTTCAGCGTAGAGAAGGACCTACTGTATCGGGTGGCAAAAAGGGCAGAAGAAACCGTTGAGCAGCTTGTGGTGCCCAAACCTTACAGGAAGTTGGTGTTGGAGTTGGCCCATGGGCACATTCTTGGAGGTCATCTGGGGACAGAGAAAACCCGAGACAGGGTATTACAGAGATTCTATTGGCCGGGGGTGATGAAGGACGTAGAAAATTATTGTTCCTCCTGCCCTGTGTGTCAGAGGTTGGCCCCGATGCCACATTTCCGTAGCCCGCTGGTCCCTCTACCCATCATTGAGGTCCCGTTTGAGAGGATCGCCATGGATTTGGTAGGTCCTATAATCAAGTCCGCTAGGGGGCACCAGTACATATTAGTTATAATGGACTATGCCACCCGTTATCCAGAAGCGATCCCTCTCCGAAATACCTCGGCCAAAACCATAGCCAAAGAGCTATCTCTTGTTTTTAGCCGGGTGGGTATTTGTAAAGAACTGCTTACGGACCAAGGTACACCCTTTATGTCCCGGGTTATGAAAGAGCTGTGTAAATTGTTCAAAGTGACGCAATTGCGTACGTCTGTGTATCACCCCCAAACCGATGGGCTGGTTGAAAGATTCAACAAAACCCTAAAACAAATGTTGAAGAAAGTGGTGGATAGAGATGGAAAGGATTGGGACTGTTTACTTCCTTATTTGATGTTTGCTATTAGGGAGGTGCCCCAATCCTCTACGGGATTCTCCCCCTTTGAGTTACTGTATGGGAGACACCCAAGAGGGCTGTTGGATATTGCCAAGGAAACTTGGGAAAGTGAGAGTTCTCCCCACAGGAGTGTGATTGAGCATGTCGCCCTGATGCAAGATCGAATTGCACAGGTAATGCCCATCGTGAAGGAACATTTGGCCCAAGCGCAGTTGGCACAGCAGAGAGTGTACAACCGTGGAGCCAAGACCCGTACCTTTTCCCCGGGGGATGGGATATTGGTACTTGTCCCTACGGTTGAAAGTAAATTCCTTGCCAAATGGCAAGGCCCCTACGAGATAATGGAAAAAGTGAGCGAAGTGAATTACAAGGTCAGACAACCAGGAAGGCGAAAGCCCGAACAGATCTATCACGTTAATCTGTTGAAAGCCTGGAGGGATAGAGAGTCCCTAGTCGCAGACACTTGGTCACCAGCTCAAACTGGTTGCGTGATTCCTGAGGTTGGAATAGCAGCCACCTTGTCACAACCCCAACAACAGGAGGTTAAGGAGTTTGTGCTTCGCAACAAGGAGGTATTCTCTGAGCTGCCGGGACAAACATCTGGGGTAGAGCATGACATCATTACCCCGCCCGGTGAAAGGGTGAAGTTAAAACCCTATCGGATCCCAGAGGCTCGACGGGAGGCAATACGGGAGGAAGTACAGAAAATGCTGAACTTAGGGGTGATAGAGGAGTCCCAAAGTGATTGGTCTAGTCCCATCGTGTTGGTGCCTAAACCGGATGGGAGCTGGCGATTTTGTAACGATTTTCGTCAGTTGAACAAAGTTACAAAATTTGACACCTACCCCATGCCACGTATAGATGAGTTGATCGACCGGCTGGGAACAGCCCGATACATGACAACTCTTGACCTCACAAAAGGGTATTGGCAAATCCCCCTGGCCAAGTCGGCCAAAGAGAAAACCGCATTTGTAACCCCAGACGGGGCGTTCCAATATAAAAGAATGCCGTTCGGGTTACAGAATGCGCCGGCCACATTCCAGCGGAAAATGGACCAGATGCTGAGGCCCCATCGGAAGTATGCTGCGGCTTACCTGGATGACGTAATTGTCCATAGCACAGATTGGGCCTCACATCTGCCAAAAGTGCAAGCAGTCCTGGACTCTGTTCGGGAAGCGGGGTTTACGGCTAACCCCAAGAAGTGTACCATTGGGCAGGAGGAGGCCAAATATCTTGGGTACACCATTGGGAGGGGAGTAATAAAACCCCAACTCAACAAAGTCGAGGCCATCCAGAGTTGGCCACGTCCCAACAGCAAGAAGCAGGTACGAGCCTTTCTGGGAATCGCTGGGTATTATCGGCGATTCATTCCCCACTTTGCTTCTAAGGCTGTGTCCCTAACCAACCTGACGAAGGGGAAAGGGTCGGTCATGATTAAATGGACCCCCGAGGCTGAGGCAGCATTCCAATTCTTGAAACAAGCCTTATGTAGCCAGCCAGTGTTGTACTCACCCGACTTCTCTAAAGACTTTGTCGTACAAAGTGATGCGTCAGATGTGGGGTTAGGAGCAGTATTGTCCCAGGTCTGGAACGGGGAAGAGCACCCAGTCATTTACCTCAGCAGGAAGTTGAAGTCCCATGAGGTAAATTACGCCACCGTTGAAAAGGAGTGTTTAGCGGTGAAGTGGGCTCTAGATTCCCTTCGGTACTACCTGCTAGGTAGGCACTTTGACATGGTTACGGATCACGCTCCGTTAAAGTGGATGGCTCAAAACAAGGAAACAAATAGAAGAGTGAATAGGTGGTTCCTGGCCCTCCAGGAATTCAACTTCACAGTAAAGCATCGCCCTGGCGTTCAAATGGGGAATGTGGATGCTTTGTCTCGAGTACATGAATGCCTGATTGCTGGTGTTCCAACCCCGAGGTTAAAACAAGAGGGGGGGGTATGTGACAGCAGGAAGGTAAAGTCACCTGGTTGCATCCAGGGGGGTAGATATATTTCGCCCAGATTCAGGCTTTACGCCGACTTATACAACTAGGTGGAGAGTTGTATAAGGCTAGTGGGCTCATGGATGACTCATACCTCTAGGGAGAGGGCTGGGCGTCGTGCAGACAGGGAGTTGATGAGACCAGCTGAAGCTTGTCAGCTCATTTAGGCCTCTATAAGAACTCCCAGCTTCATTAGATGTTAGCTCATGCCTGGAACCAGACCTGTGTGGACTGTCTAGGGAGAGTGAACCCCTGTGCGGTGAGACAAAGCCTGTGTGGCTATTTGCTTGGACATTTAAAACCAGGGACTTAGGGACTAGGACAGCACTAGGCTGATCCCAGTTGTTAGTTAGGAAACCTGTATGTTTAGTCAGAGGTCAACTTGACCAGGATTTATTTTGGTTATGTTTCTTTTGCTTTGCTGTGTTTTGTCACTGTAAATAGAAAATAAACCGCACCTTTTTGATTTCGAAAACCACAACCTCCGTTTGCTGGGCCTGTTTTGTGTGGGGAGCCCATCCCGGGGGTCACACACACCCGCTGCCGAGCTAACCCCCTCACAATATATATATATATATATATATATATATATATATATATACACATAAGTGTACTTAAGGCAGTATATTTACTTGCAAAATTGTGTTCCCCAGCAACCAGTGGGTTCCACAATATTTGTATATACCAGTTGTGCCAAGGGAGGGTTCGAGCCAATTCCAAGGGGTTGATAGGCAGAACGTAGACCCAAAACAAAACCAGCAGCTTCTACGGGGGTAGTGCTACACATGGAATTGAATTAATGTAAATAATTTTATAGTAAACATTTAAAAAAATAAAATAAATCAAGCACCATTATGCGTTATAACATTTAACCTTATTGGGGTTGATTACTAAAGGCAAAGGGTAGTACTAAAGTGCAGTTGCACTCTGCAGGGGAATTTGCTCCAGAGCTTAGTAAATGAGATGAAGCCTAAAAGAGTTGTAAAGGCAGAAGTTTTTTTTATGTTAATGCATTCTATGCATCAAGATAAAAAGTCCCCCTCAGCCCCCCTAATATTTACCTGAGCCCCATCTCTGTCCAGCGATGTCCACGAATCCCTCGGTCATCTGGGACTCTCCCTCTTGATTGGCTGAGACAACAACGGTGCCTTTGGCTCCCGCAGATATTAAACTCCATCAGGGGAGAGAGGAGGCGGGTCCGAATGGCAGCTCCGTGTCTAAATGGTGGACACACGGAGCTGCAGCTCGGCTCGGGTGCCCCCACAGCAAGCTGCTTGCTGTGGGGGCACTCAACAGGAGGGAGGAGTCAGCGGCAACAAAGAAGGACCCGAGAACAGGAGGATCCAGGCTCTTCTGTGCAAAACCAACTGGACAGAGGAGGTAAAGTATGAGATGTTTGTGGTCTTTCAGTGGGGATATTTTTTTTTTCAGCCGGCGATTCCCTTCACTGTAAGAACAATCATAGCAGTCGTTCAGCCGCTTGATCATTCTTACAGGTGGCAGGAGGGGACGTCCCCCCTCGCGCCACCCTCCGGTGCTTCTACTGGCTTGTCCATGCGATAGAGGAGCCGGAGAAGAGGAATCCACCGACACCGCAAGTTAGTCATAGAAGAAACCGAGCGCCAGATGGTCCTATGACTCACAGAGGCCCCTGCGCGACATTATGACATCACGTCCGGGCCGACAAAAGTAAACAATGCCGGGGACTCAGCTGGAGGAGAGATGTGGGGACTTATAGACCCCACATCTCTTCATAAAGAGGACCTGTCACAAACTATTCCTATTACAAGGAATGTTTACATTCCTTGTATAAGGAATAAAGGGTAAGTGTAAAAATAAAAAAAGTAAGTAAAATAAACGATAAAGTTTTTTTTTTTTAAATGAAAGTGCCCCGGTCCGCGCGTGCTCGCACACAGAAGCGAACGCATATGTAGGTCACGTACACATATGTAAACAAGGTTCAAACCACACATGTGAGGTATCACTGCAAACATTAGAGCGAGAGCAACAATGCTAGCCCTAGACCTCCTCTGTAACTCTAAACTGGTAACCTGTAAAAATGTTTGGCGCCATTCCACGAGTGTGCGCAATTTTAAAGCGTGACATGTGAGGTATATATTTATTCAGCGTAACATTATCTGTCACATTTAAAAAAAAATTGGGCTAACTTTACTGTTTTTTTTTTATTCAAGAAAATGTTTTTTTCCCCAAAAAATTGCGTTTGAAAAATCGCTGCAAAAATACTGTGTGACATAAAAAGTTGCAATGACCGCCATTTTATTCCCTAAGGTCTCTGCTAAACAAATATATATAATGTGAGGTTCTGAGTAATTTTCTAGCAAAAAAATAAAATAAAATGATTTACAAGTAGGAGAGGAGTGCTGGAATTTGCATGGTATGGAAGTTGTTAAAGAGGAGGTCCGCCCACCCCTGCAAAAATTAAAGGCCAGCAGCTACACATACGGCTGACTTTTAATAATAGGACACTTGCTTCTCCTGGAGTCCAGCGATGTCGGCACCGCAGCTGATGTTTCCTTCAGCTTTCGGGTGCTGCCGCCGCCGCCATTGCCGTTAAGGGAACCCGGTAGTGAGGCATTATGGCTTCACACCGGGTCCCTACTGCGCATGCGTGAGGCACCGCTGCACTCTTCTACTGGGCTGGCGGCGGGGGGAGGATGAGGGAGCCGAGACACTGACGTAATGTGCCGTGGCCCAGTATGCCGGAAGTGGGGACAGGTATCCGCTCCTCCCTCTCCCCCGAAAGGTGCCAAATGTGGCACCAGGGGGAGGGGGGGGAGACAAATGAGCAGAAGTTTCACTTTTGGGTGGAACTCCGCTTTAAAGTAATTGTAAACGATCACCATGTAAAACAACCCATTCAGTTTAAAATCGAAATGAAATGCAAAACATTTTTATATCGATATAAAAAAACATTATAAAAATCTTTTTTCCCTATTTTTGTAAGTGATCACATCCCCTTTGTTCCCTGTGTTCTCAGCTGCATAAGAGCTGGGGGGGGGGGGAAGCAGCAGCACACTAAGCTTCCCAGTGAATGGCTGTGCAGCAGGGGTGTGTCAGGACAAGTCTGATCATTGGAGGAGAGCACACTAAGTTACCAGCATAACTAGAGCTCTCCTGCTTAGTGTGGTCAGTTTTTAATAGGAAAGCAAGGAGACTAGTGGAAACACCAGGGAAAAGGAAGCAATACAAAGAAAAAAGGATACTTTCTCCACACAAATGTACGATGTAACAAATGTTTTAAGCCAGCCATAGATGGTTTGAATCTCAGCAGGGATCAGGGATTGTCCAAGATTCGATCTATGTATGGGCAGGCTGACTGTACCCAAGTTGATCCAATGTTCGACTTGGGTACAACCGGCATTTCAGATTTCTAACATGCGATTGTTGACAGCGGCTATAGCTGCTGGCAATAATCACTATAGTCTCCCGGCATGATCGGCTCCCCATGCCCCACCACCAGAAGAACACAATGGCTTTGGGGAAGGGATTCCCCTGACACTGACTGTGTTGATGGGGAATCAATTTTTTTTACATGCAATCACGGGAATATCATATCATCTATGGCCTGCCTTAGACTGTAAGACTAAAGCCCTGTACACACGATCGGTTTGACTGATGAAAACCGTCCGATGGATGGTTTTCATCAGACCAACCGATCGTGTATGGTACCCATCGGTCTTTTTTCCATCGGTTGTAAAAAATAGAACTTGTTTTAAAATTTTCCGATGGATAAAAAACCGATGGGAATTTCCGATCGTCTATGGGCAAGTCCATCGGTTAAAAAACCCACGCATGCTTAGAATCAAGTCGACGCATGCTCAGAAGCATTAAACTTCACTTTTCTCGGCTCATCGGAGTGTTTTACGTCACCCGCGTTTGGAACGGTCGGTTTTTTGACTGATGGTGTGTGGCCAAGACTGATGAAAAACAGTTTCATCGGATTTCCGATGGACAAATCCATCGGACGAAAATCCATAGGTTATCCGATCGTGTGTACAGGGCTTTAGAAGCAGAATGTTGTCTGCTACAGACTGAAGTCTGTATGGAATATTACTTTTTCATTCAAATTGTATAGCACATCCAAGAACAAAATATAGGCAATAGTAAATAGCTATGCCTTTTACGTTTTTTAAATTAAATTCTGTGCTTTGTTTGGAGACCTCCTCTGTCTGACCTTTATTTTCTAGGAAAGCTTGTTATTATGCCATATTTTATTTATATTAACTTTCCCATGATTACACTGTGGAAGCAATGGCACAGCTATAAGTCCTTGGGTTCTATAGAAAACTCATTACAAGGTCTCTCTTTGTATCCTTCCATTATGCCATCCAGAGATGAAATATTATAGTACTATGCACATACCTGTACCAGAAGCCAAGATGCACTGACCATACTAGTTATTCATTTGTAGTCAGAGTCTTCACAGGAATGCGATACCCTAACTACCAATGCCTGAAGTGTGCCTCGGCCTAGCTGGTCAGTATGCCTAAAAGAGGGCACACCCTGAATGTGACTGTGAAGAAATGAACGATGTAAATGATTATATGAAAATAGGGGGAACGGGTGGATGGGAACCCAGAAAACCAAGCCGACGCAGGAGATGAGAGAGGAGGAGGGATAAATGGCCCTCAGACTCCTCCGACAAATACAGGCTAGCCTGCGGCCAGCCTTCAAACTTGTAGTCAGAGTCTTCACTTAGGAATGCGATACCCAAACTACCAAGGCCTGAAGTGTGCCTCGTCCTAGCTGGTCAGTATGCCTAAAAGAGGGCAAAAAGACACGGAAGTAGGTGTGATAAGAAAGTAGAAGAAGGGCAGGTAACAATCCGTCTGGTAGAGTGACGCACGCCCGGATGGCCTCAAGGTATGGATCCGGTATGTATCGGCTATGACAGCAGGAAACCAGCGTCCTTTGAATTGACGATAAGAAGGGACCCCATCCGTTTGGAACCTGCGAAATTGCCCAGAAACTAAACGACTGTGTCCCGTAACTTATGGATTAAGCCTACTTCGAGAAAACACAGGCATGGGAACGAACTGCTTGTGGCAAGAGGATACATGGGAGGAACGGAACAAGGGCTGACCTGAGGAGGCCTGTGAAATAATGCAAAGGTTGAACACCAGAAAACCGGACGTTAGACAAGTAGCTCTGTGAAATACCCACAACCCCTGGCCTAACTGACCATGCCTGGTATGGGGATGTTTGAGAGGGTGAGCTGCCAAAAAATGGACGAACTGACAGGAGTGCAGGGGTCTAAGGTGCTGGATACCTAATAGATATGTTGCTGGTGTTGACAGATGAGGCCAACATGCTGTAGTAATATGCATCGATAACACACAGAAACCAGACACCGACATCAGATTGTACCAGGCATATTTCCCTGCCCCAGCTGCTGCACCGCCGAAAGAAGTTCGCTCTCAGCCATCCACATGCCCAGCGGTTGAATGCTAGCTTGGCTAAATTGCTAGCACTTCAACGGCTGCCTTTTCAGTTGGTAGACTCTGCCCCCTTCCGTGAGTTTGTAGAATGTGCGGTTCCTCGGTGTCAGGTTCCCAAACGCCACTTTTTCTCACGGAAGGTGATTGCAGCTCTCTACAGGCATGTGGAAGGCAATGTCTTGGCCTAGCTGGACAGGGCGGTCAGCGGTAAGGTGCATATTGCCGCTGACTCATGGTCCAGCAGGCATGGACAGGGACGTTACCTATCTTTCACGGCGCATTAGGTGACTCTGATGGCAGCTGGGAAGGATGCAGGACAAGGTGCAGTAGTGTTGGAGGTTGTTCAGCCACCACGCCTCCAAAATGCTACTACTGGTGATTCTGACACACCTCTCTCCTCCACCCCCTCCTCTTCTTCTTCCTCCATGGCCTCTTCCTATGCTTTGTCCTCGGAACCAGCGGTGCTTGAGCTGGTGTGCTTGGGGGACAGGAGCCACACTGGGGCAGAGATTATGTCAGCGCTGCAGAGGCAGGCTCAGAGGTGGTTGACGCCACGCCAGCTTAAGCCAGGAAAGGTGGTTTGCGACAATGGCACCAATGTCCTCTCCGCCCTCCGACAGGGACAACTGACCCATGTGCCCTGTTTGGCTCACGTCCTTAACTTGGTGGTGCAGCGGTTCTTGGGCAGGTACCCGGGCTTACAGGATGTCCTGAAGCAGGCCAGGAAACTCTGTGGGCATTTCCGCCGGTCATATAATGTCAGTGTTCTGCTGGCTGACCCCTAAAAGGAATACAACCCTCCCAAGAACCGCCTAATCTGTGACATACCCACCAGGTGGAACTCTACGTTGGCCATGCTGCAGCGGCTGCACACGCAGCAGAGGGCCATCAATGAGTATCTGTTGCAATATGGCACCAGGACAGGGTCAGGGGAGCTTGTTTTTTTTCCCCACACCAGTGGGCCATGATCAGGGATGCATGCACTGTCCTGTCACCATTTGAGGAAGCCACGAGGATGGTGAGCAGTGACAGTGCATGTATCAGTGACACTGTCCCTCTTGTCCACCTGTTGGAGAACACGCTGCGTGGAATAATTGACAGGGCACTTGAGGCAGAACAGAGGGAGGAAGAGGAGGACTTCCTTACCTCTCAAGGCCCCCTTTATCCAGACAGTGTTCCTGCTGGCCCGCCTATCACACAGGAAGAGGACGAGGAGGAGGAGGAGGATTGTGTCAGCATGGAGGTGGAGCCTAGCACTCAGCATCAGCAGCAGTCTTCAAGGGATCAATTACAAGAAACCCATGGACTTGTAGGTGGCTAGGAGGAAGTGGCTGCAGATCATGTCGTCCTGAGTGACCCAGAGGACTCCAGACCGAATGCCTCAGCAAACCTAAGCTGCATGGCCTCCCTGATCCTGAAAAGCCTGCGGAAGGATCCTCGTATTCGTGCTATCAAGGAGAGGGATCATTACTGGCTGGCAATCCTTGATCCACGTTACAAGAGTAAGGTTGCAGACCTTATCTTGGCGTCGCAGAGGGAGCAGAGGATGAAACATATTCGGGAGGCCTTGCATAAAGGTCTGTGCAACGCGTTCCCAGAGACTGGGAGGTTACAAATTCCTGGTCCTGGACAACGTGTTGCTAAGGCTCCGGTCAGACAAAGAAGGAGCGGTGGAGAAGGTGGCCGTCTGACCGATGCGTTCAGACAATTTTTTAGTCCGCAGCCCAAAGGTATGATCGGTTCCAGCAACCATCGCCACCGTCTGTTTTACATGGTGCAGGAATACCTAGGGGCAAGATCAGACTTGGACACCTTTCCCACCGAAAATACTCTGGGTTACTGGGTCCTGAGGATGGATCACTGGCCAGAGCTTGCACAGTATGCAATTGAGTTACTGGCCTGTCCTGCATCCAGCGTTCTTTCGGAACGCACATTCAGTGCTGCTGGAGGCTTTGTAACCGATCACAGGGTGCGCCTGTCCACCAACTCGGTCGATCGACTGACCTTCATAAAAATGAATCAGTCTTGGATCACCACCAGCCAACAAGCACCTGATGCTGATGTAACCGAGTAATTTTTTGGGAAATGTCAGATCCCTTCAAGACTGCCTATGCTGATGCTGAGTGACTATCCTCTTCCTCCTCAATAATCATGCTGATAGCTTGTAAGAACATTTTTGGTTCTGGGCACCACCACCAGTGGCTAAGGCCCAATTTTTCAGCCCCTGTTTAACAGGGGCGTGTAATTACAATTTTTGATGCAATACTTTGCAGCAGGGCTAATTTCTGCGCTCCAACTAGTGTATCTGTGAGGTGTTGCAGTGCTGTGGCACCAGTGCCTAAGGCCCAATTTTTCAGCCCCTGTTCAACAGGGGCATGTAATTACAATTCTTGATCTAATATTTCACAGCAGGGCCCATTCCTGCGCCCACCAAGAGTAACTGTGAGGGCTTACTGTGTTGTGGCAACACCACCACCACCAACACCACCAAAGGCCCATTTTTTCTACCACTGTTCAACAATGGCATGTAATTACAATTCTTGATATAATAGTTCACAGCAGGGCCCGTTCCAGTGCCCACCAAGATTAACTGTGAGGGCTTACAGTGTTGTGGCAACACTAACACCTAAGGTCCATTTCTGCAGAGTATATACGGCAGGCCCCTACTTTCAAACATCCAACTTACAAATGACTCCTACTTGCAAACGAAAGGAGACAACAGGAAGTGAGAGGAAATCTAACCCTAGGAAGGGAAATTCTCTCCTGTAAGAGTTAATATGGGAAAAATGTGTCTCCTCTCCACTGATGCTTTATCACCAATCCTTGTTTCACTAAACCCCAAATTTTCAAAAAATGTTGGTCATTGGGACAGAAAGTGAGGTGAAATATTCTGAAGAGGTGTACAGAAAGCAAAACAAATGTTACAGGGGTGATAACCCTTCCCTATGTTTTCCAAAAAGCTTAAAAATAGATTTTTTGGCTGGAGCTACACTTTAAAAATGTACCAGTTCAAAATTACAAACAGATTCTCCTTAAGAACAAACCTACAGTCCCTGTCTTGTTTGCACCGCCTATATACTGCTATTCAGCGTATATAGGGCCTGGGGGCCCCACGCCTTTCCTTTTTTTAATTTGGGTGTGGGGTTCCCCTTAATATCCATACAAGACCCAAAGGGGCTGGTAATGGGCTGGGGGGGTACCCTGGCCCATGCCATTTTTCTCAATGATTTTTATCCATATTGCCAGGACCAGACATTACATTGAAGCCGCAAGCAGTTTTAAATGACTTTTTTTCCTTTAGAAATGTCATTTTGTGCAGGGACAGTTCTAAACATGGGAAACACGTGATAGGGCCTATGAGGCCAATAACCTCAGTTTAAAAGACAATATAGTGTTATTCTGTATATACAGTGTAGGGCCCTGCTAAATTGTTTTGTATGCCTCCCTGGGTAGATATAATAAATTAATTACAAATATTTTTTAAATCTAGAAAAATCATGGGTGGTCCTCGGGTCGTACCCTTTCCCCCAAAGGACCCCCTTTCTCTCCCCTCTCCAACAATCCTCTTCCTTTCTTCCCCCAGCATTGCCAGGGGGTGACTCCTTATAAGCTGGGTGGAGGTGGGGCTCTTCTTCGTGGGGGACCTCCGGAATTGTCAGGGTGCACTTTTAGAAGAGCAGCAATTCGGTCGGCCATGAAATACAACTTTCTCATCAAGGAACTGGTAAACACACTCAATCTTACACAAACAAAACTTATCTAAATAATTATGTATTTACTGTTAGTATAATTCTTTTCTTTTCCCACATAGAACATATTACCCTGAAGAAGACCGTTAACCATAAACTTTGGTCGAAACGCGTAGGAAATTTATATGTGGAATTTCAAATGAATTCACTGTTCTTCTAACTTTGAGTCAATGTGTTAATGTTCCTTTATTGATGAGTTATGTTCTTGATGACATGACCAGAAATTGCTTTTAATGACTCCCATGTAATTATGCCCCATTCCCCTTTGTTTTGATACTGTGATACGTGGAATAAATATATTTTTTATAGAAACCATCTGTTACTTGTTTCATACACTACACTGCTGCTTGAAAACCCCTTGAGGGATCTTCTATTTAATTCTATTTAATCAGGGTGTGCAGCACTCACAACTCTTTCAAATATGTTACCTATTCTACAGAAATATGTTTATCTCAATGTCCCTCACTGTGCGATATTACATGATGTAACAGTCAGTGGGGAGCGTCCTCCTGTGCGCTATAAGCCCACAAATACATTATGTGGAATACTCACTATCAGGTGTCCCCCTCCTTTGGTGCAGTGAACCACCAGACTCCTGGCCGACCGTGCTGCCGCTCTGAGCTCTGGAAGCACCGGGAGAAAACGGGCGGCGGCACCCCAACAAAGCGGGATTGAGCCCTGGAGAAATGAGTAGGTGGATGGGTTGGTGGATGGACGGACGGCCCCCCTCCCCAGGCGTGAACACCGGGAGAAGTGGGCGGGCGGCTCCCTCCATACCGGATGGAGCCCTGGGCAACCTTAGTGGGCGGATGGACCCCCTCCCCCCGACGTGAACACGGGAGAAGCGGGCAGCTCCCTCCATGCCGGATGGAGCCTTGGGCAATGTAGGCGGGCGGATGGACCCCCTTCCCCCGGCGTGAACACCGGGAGAAGCGGGCGGGCGGCTCCCTCCATGCCGGATGAAGCCCTGGGCAATGTAGGCGGGCAGATGGACCCCCCTCACCCCTGCGTGAACACCAGGAGAAGCGGGCGGGCGGCTCCTTCCATGCCAGATGAAGCCCTGGGCAACGTTGGCGGGTGGATGGACCCCCTCCCCTGGGCATGAACACCGGGAGAAGCAGGCGGGCGGCTCCCTCCGTGCCGGATAGAGCCCTGGGCAACGTGGGTGGATGGATGGACGCCCCCGGTGAAAATACTGGGAGAAGTGGGCGACCCCCTCGATGCTGGTCTGTGCCTGGATGAATGTGTGACCGGGCGGGCGGTCCTCCGATGGTGCCTGGCGAGAGCACCAGGAGAGGAACCGCCACAACTGCTGCTGCTGCTGACCGCCCTCTGCAGGGAAGCCGGAAGTGACGTGCGACGGCTGCGACAACCAGAAAACCAAGCCGACGCAGGCGATGAGAGAGGAGGAGGGATAAATAGCCCTCAGACTCCTCCTACAAATACAGGCTAGCCTGCAGCCAGCCTTTAAACTTAAAGCAGAGGTTCACCAAAAACACAAGACTGTCTCCACCGCATCAGTGGACATGTAGGATATATAATCGGCCGTTTTTTTTTTATATGTAAATACCTTTAGTAATTGCCATTTTCATTTAATCCCTCTCCCGCGGGAGTAGGCGTCTCCCCAGCTCTGCAGTGTTCTCTGGGAGCTGGTCACGTGACTGGGGCGTAGCTGTAATCTCCTTGATGCCCCGTTCTGTGCTGTGAGAGTTTTCAATGCTATCACAACGGGGCGTATACTTTCTATGACGCCGCCCGTTGTGATGGCAACCAGGCAGTGTTGACGGCGCTGCTCGCCGTCTACACTGCTCGTACGTGAGAAGGAGCGGTGAATGCCGGGAGGCATTCCAGGAAGTCAGTGCTTGTGGGCTTCACAATGCCCACAAGCAAAATGGGAAATCAATAGAACGATTTTTAAAAGTTATTCTTGTAAACAAAAACGGACGGGGGGATGGTTGTATTCGCCAAACAAGTGAGTACTAACTTGTGATGTTAACCCACATTGAATGCACAAAAAAAAAAAAAAAAAACATTTGGCCGCAGAACCTCCGCTTAAATGGGTCATATTGCAAAGTCATCCAAACTCTTCACCAAGCATACAACTGTACTAAGCTATTAAAATCAGATAAATTATAGTCCACTAAATACCATTGTTAATGCACCCCATATGCACGAAGTGTTTATTGTACATCAGAAATGTGAGCTGAGAATTTCCTTTCTGCATAGGTGTGCATGATGACTAAATCGTTAGGTAATTATTCACAGTAACGGATATTTATTTTAATTTTTTATTTTTTTTTAAATACATAGCTATACTATACATATTCATAGTTTATTGGGTCCCCATTTGCTTCTGGGCACCTTAGCAGTCACTTTGGACAATATGGCAACATTTACACCTTTAATGCCCCATACACACGATCGTTTTTCTTGCCATTTTTTTTCTTGCCGTTTTTCACGTCGTTTTTTTTCATGTTTCCTCTCAAGCCTGTCTTGCGTACACACGATCATTTTAAAAAACGATCCAGCAAAGCGCAGTGACGTACAACACGTACGACGGCACTATAAAGGGGAAGTTCCGTTCGAATGGCGCCACCCTTCATGTTAGTAAAGTTTGTTGAGCGACGATTCGCTCTTTTCAGTCTCGTGCTTTTCAGTCCGTGACTGCGTGACGAATGTGCTATCTCCATTACGAACGCTAGTTTTACCAGAACGAGCGCTCCTGTCTCATACTTGATTCTGAGCATGCGCGTTTTTTTTCACGTCGTTAAAGCATACACACTATCGTTTTTCACGTCGTTAAAAAAAACGACATGAAAAACGACGTGAAAAAAGAGAGCATGTTCGAAATTTTTAATGCCCGTTTTTCACGTCGTTAAAAATGCTCTGGAGCCTACACACGATCATTTTTAATGGCCATTTTTTTTAATGGCATTTTTAACGGCATGAAAAACGATCGTGTGTATGGGGCATAAGTGTGAAAATAAAAATCATATATACTCTAAGCTGCCTATACATGACATAGTATTTTCAAGATATCTGACTAATTTGATTATTGCCTTGTGGGAATTCAGCCATTAGAGTGTTAATTACAAAGTAATAAAACATTCCATAAATCAAAGACTGGTCAACATAAAGGACACAGTACAGGGGGGAGTGCAAAGGGGCACAGTATTGGGGGGGGGGGAGTCAGGAGGGCACAATACTGGGATCAGGAGGGCACAGTAAAGGTTCTGGGACGCTTCCCGGGACACAACCATAGCGGGACAGTTTAGTAAAAAGCCTGACTGTCCCAGCAAATCCGGGACAGTTGGCAAGTATGATGTAATGCAAGATTATTGTGGGGCCCCCATGTACCTGTGGCCCCTGAGTGCCCAGGAGTGCCCTTGCATTAAGATGGCCCTGGTTGTACACATTGGAAATCCATATGACCTGTTTTACCTGCCAGGTAATTTATAATTCTAAGCAGCTGCTTGTGAGATTCACTGTTACTGCTGAGCAGATTAGTCTGCTCCATCATAGCCATGTTTCTCACTTGCAGCTTAGCAAAGAATATGCCATCATCTTGTGATTGGATAGTGAAGAAATAGCAGCACAATGATGAAGTCATCCTTGTGTTCTCTCCTGTCAGCAACTCTTTGCCCTGGTTCACACTGGTGCGTTTTGACATGCGATTTGGCATGTCAAATCGCATGTCAAAACGGTGGTATTTGCCACAAATTGCCGGAAATGGCACCGTCCCAATCGGTGCAACGCCGCATCTGCGGCGCTGCACCAATTTCAAAAAGTAGTTTCTGTACTACTTTCTGCGATTTTGGCCCGCGATTTACATTGACATCTGTGCAGAAACCTGCACAGATGTCTCTGTAATCGCAGCCAAAATCGGGACTGACCAGCTGAACTCGCACGGCTTCACTCTCGCAGCCCAGTGTGAACCTGGGCTTTATGTAAGATTGAAAGTACTGTGCAGTGCATTAAAGGCTGACTTTCTGTCAGTGTTGTCCCATCCACTCCCAGACCATTTCTTACTATGCAAGAGATTGCAGGTGTCTAATATATTGCAGTATGGGAATCACCAACCAGCCAGCCACTTGTAAAGGTAAACAGTCTTTATTTGTCCCTCAAAAACAAGCAAACAAAACAACTTTCTTCAGCAATTTAATGGTAACTGTCCATAATTCTGGGATAATTAAAACAACACAATGGCTCACCGCCAGTATACCGGTCTGACATCAGGGTATGGGGTCCCTGCCTGCTTTAGGGGTACCCAAAAGGCCGCTCAACCTCAGCAAACAATGTCTTGGTCACCAGACAGTTCACACAGCTGTGAACTGCAATACTCCACCGACTGGTGTTGACTCCTTCCTTTTCAGGCCTTTCCTGCAGTTGTGGTAACCTATAATCAGGGTTGGAGGCTCTTTCCCACAGAAAGTTTCTCCAAGCCTCCAAATTCTGGATTCTATTTAAAGACCTACCAATCCTGGGCAAACACACAAGTCAGCTTACCCATTTCAAACTGGAACTCCTCACCCTGCATGGGTGAGAACCCCTGAGTATTACAAACTGCATTTTAAGTGTTACTAAACCCACAACAGTAAAATCAGTCTGTATATGCAGTAAAGCATGCTTGTTATACTCACTGTGGAACCTAAGGGATTAAGTCTCTGCATTGTGTGAAAAGGCTGTTTGATCCTGTCTTCTCTGTTCCTCCCCTTCTTTCTCAGTCCCCAAACCATCTGCTGATAGAACAGAGCCTTGGGGACAAGCTGCACATGCTCAGTTTGGTGTGTATTGCTAGAGTTTTCGTTTTTTTTATTGGGAGGGGGCATGTGATCAGCACAGGGCCAATCAGCACTGTCCAGACAGAGGGTCAGGGGTCCTGCAGAATCATTGGACAGTCAGTGTAGAATGAAAACTCCTCCTACAAGATTTTACCAGACACTGATAGAAGTCACAGCACTGCTCTAACCTCTGATGGAAAAAAAGTGTATTTAGCAGTTTATATTTACTAAAACTATTGCATTTCCATGTTCTGTGTACTGTGGGAGACCAGATATAGTGAATGCAGGGTCCTGGGTTTAGTAAAACTTTAAGTTGTCCCCCTTAAAGAGTCCACAACCCAAATAATAGGGACATGTATCTCCCATCTAGGATCCATCCCTGGCATCCTGTACAATATAGGCAGGTACAATATATATATATATATATATATATATATATATATATATATATATATATATATATATATACATTTTTAAGGTTTAGTTCTGCTTTCAAAGGTTATGGTTGGAAATATTTAATATGCCATGGTTATGCACGTCTAATAGACAACTCCTTGTTTATTTTGACCCAAAAGCATTATTAAGATTTTACTGCAAATTTTAATCTGAAAGGATGCAAAAAATAAAAGCATAGTTTACTCATACTGTTTATTTCATGTTGGACTCCAGCTTTTACAGAGTATGGCTAAACATAATGGGATATGGCAGTAATATAATGCAAAGGTCATCTCCGTTTTTCTTGAGAGCTGCTCATATTAGCTATATATTGACACTTGGTCCATGACATTTTACATACACTCTTCTTATGTGTTTCCTGGCACAATTTTAAATGTTTTTGGCACTGGCACTGGTTATTGAAAATGCCTTATGTAGTGATAACTGCCATAACAGACGTCATTCTCTTTGTGATTTACGACCACATTAAACATACATCTGTGTAATCTAATATCCTACAGTACCCCAAAAACATAATGTAATGCATTAGTATAACATATCTAAGTAACTCAACCATTGGAGTAGCAGCAGAGGATACCGTAATTTAAACCACATGCAGGCCTCAGATTTTGGATGTGCTCCAAAGACCCAGGATGGAGCTGGTAAGATATATAGCTTAGCACTGCAGGAAATTCCCAGTAATGAAATCCCTGCTATGAATGCCAATAATATACATTTGGAGGCTTCCAGTGGTCACTTCTCCTTTCAGCATACAAAAGGGACAGAAAGTAGGTGATTAACTAAAAAACTTCCAGTCTCAAGGAACTATATTCGGTAGTGAGCGTGCCATAAAGGCAAATTTATACACATACTGTAAGTAAGCATACATTTTCTATAGGGAAATTCCTACAATGAGGTAAGGTAAGATTTTGTCACAGACATAATTCCAAAGGTTATTAAAGTTATTTTCAACTCCCTTCACCACCCTGATAAAACTTTTTTTTTTTTTTTAAAGTAAAAAAAGAGTATGAAGGCATCTGCCCACCAGTAAATAACAGAGGCAGAGATGGCGAAGGCAGTGGTGTAACTAGCGCAGTTGACATCTGAGCAGATTAAATGAAAACACCACCCCTTCAACACACCCTTTAACAATATTTTCAGTAGGTATCGTGAAATTAAATGAATATTATTAAGGTACAGAACATAGGCTTCCGCACGGGGTGTGACGGGTGTGCCTGGGCACACCCTAATCACCCGTGCAATGTTTGTGTAGCCCCATGCCGGCTGTCTCCCAAGATCTGCCTGGGCTGCTGTGAAATGCTGCATCCAGATCCAAGCAATGTGTACCCTGTGAGACAGTATCACATTGAGCAGATATTGGGGCTTGTAAGATCTGCTCAGAATGTGACACTGTCTTGTAATGTAACTGTGCAGGGAGAGAGAGGAGCTGTCAGAATTCAGGCTTGATGTCGGGGTGGGTGGGGCCAAGCAGCTATCGAACATCAGCCAATAGGATGGGGAATGGGCGGGCCACTACGTGTACGTGGCTCCGTCCCCTTTCTTAAGCAGCCCAATAATTGTCTGGTGTTCGATAGCTGCTCTAAAAAGGTGTCCACCAGTGAGAAGGTTTTGAAACAATCCTTAAATGCTCCAGTCAGCTGGTTAGAAAACACCCCAGAGGTCCTGGCTGCTAAATTAAGTGCAGAAAACATGCATAGATCATCATAAATCCCAATATGGCTAAATGAGGTTGATATGAGAAGCATTTCCTGCTTCTAACTAACACTGTTTTACTTCCTCCATCAGCTCATCCCCCACAGCTATTACCTTTTGTATCAATCGACCCTCCCTTTTTAGATTGTAAGCTCTAATGAGCAGGGACCTCTGATTCCTCTTGTACCAAATTGTAATGTAACTGTAATGTCTGCCTTTATTTTGTTAAGCGCTGCGTAAACTGTTGGCGCTATATAAAACCTGTATAATAATATTAATAATAATAATAATATCTTGACCCACCAATGCCAGGTTTTCAGAATCTGGAGCTCCAAGGTGCTTTCAAAAGGAAACTCACATACTGTAATATAATTTAAGAAGTGCTGTGTCCGGATGTGAAGCCGAGTGGACGTGTGGTGGCTCAGCTCCGCTTCTGCCTAATCCTTACCTTTATCCTAGCGCCGGGATTATTCCTTATTTTCAGCCCGAAGGACATCTGAGAGATCCCACACTTCTCCGCTCCCACCCGGGTCCTCCTGAATGGCTCCTGGACGCTGCAAGTACAGCAAACGTCAGCCGCCTGCAGCCTGCTCTCCCCCATCGGCGGCCATCTTGCCCACACGCTCTCCCCCTCCCTCTCCATTCTCTGTCGCGGCGGGCACACAGACGGCGGCTGCAGGTATGGGAGACGCAGCGCCATCCAATTCGGACCTGTTGGCGGCGATTACCTCACTTAAAGACACGCTAACCACCAAGATAGACGCGGTGTCCATGGAGGTGGGCCTCCTGCGCCGGGATATGGACCGGTTCCGGACCCGGATGTCGGAGGCAGAGTCCCGCATCTCCCAGGTGGAGGACACGGTGAGGGAGGATTCGAGAGATCTCAGAATCCTCCAGAGACAGGTATAGGCTCTGCAGGAGAAATCAATTGACATTGAGAACAGACTCAGGAGGAATAATCTGCGGGTGGTGGGTCTCCCCGAGAGGGCTGAGGGTGCCAATCCTGCTGAATTCACCGAGAAGTTTCTTACCACCCTGCTAGGCCTCAAGGATCTCCCCCCACGTTTGTAGTGGAGCGGGTCCACAGAGTCCCCACTACCCCACCTATCCAGGGGGCGCCACCTAGACCCTTCCTGCTCAGGCTCTTGAACTATCAGGACAGAGACAGACTGCTTGCTGCTGCCAGAAACGCTGGGGAGCTTAAATATGAAAACTCCAGAATCTCCTTGTATCCTGACTACTCTCCTGAAATACAGCAAAGACGCCGCACCTTCACTGAGGTACGCAAGCGCCTCAGGGAGAAGGGCCTAAAGTACAGCCTTCTGTTCCCCAGCAAGCTCCGGGTGATTGATGGCAACTCTACCCGTTTCTTCGAGACTCCTGCTGCAGCTGCTGCCTGCCTGGATTCCTGTTGATCCAAGAGTTCTTCGAGTTGTCCTACTGCTCTACCTTGCCCTCTTCATGATGGTATCCTGTTTTTCACCCTTTCCTATTTTGCATCAGAAGCGGTGCAGCTCGGCCACACCACGGTATACAAGTGACCTCTGACATCCCTCACCTTCCCACACTTTGGACTGCTCCCACAGTCCCGAGAAGGATACCCCGGGAAGTGCTTCTACCTCCCCCCTGGCCCGGTGGGCCGTCTTCTAGGGGCCCTTGTGGCCTGAAGATTCTATGTTCGTTTTTGTTTTGGGACGAAACCCTGCATCAGTTTTTACGGTTCTCTGGCCCCTGTTTGTTTTGGCCTTTGAACCAGGTTTGTATGATGTCTGGGTAGGGAGTTACTTGTTCTGGGGTGAGGGGTTTCTATATTTTGCTACTCTCAATGTACACTATGCTGCTCAAATGTTTTACTGGACTCAGATCCCAATGACTTTGCTTGCTGTTTGTTGTGTTACACTATGTGATTATTCTTGCTCTGTGTCTTTAAGATCTGTCCCCTTCTTTCTAGCTGAACTCTCTCTCTCACCGTAGTTCTTTATATAACTCCTCCACTTCCTGATTCTGGTCATTACTCCTGTATATCTTCCATGCTAAACATCTTACATGTGGCTTACAACTGCAACGTTTTTCTACCTATGAATATCCATCATTAAACGGAACATTCAAAAGGATTCATCGTCTGTCGTCCTAACTGTGAGTTTATTCATTGAGTTAAACTGCCTGTATCGATGCAAGGGATGAATATCAGACCAGCTTGAGTAAGGCCTACTTAAACCTGGAGATTAACTTTATCGCTTTGTAGTTGAGACAGAACAGTAGAAAAACGGAGTTTCACAGCCTAATTACAAGATTTCTGCATGTCAGTACTGAAACAGACAAGATTTACTGCCCTCATAGCAAGACAGAAGGGACAGAGCAGCACATGGCAGCTTTATAGCTTGAGTTTGTCTGCTTGGTGTCATATTTCAGCACACAGATCCTGCCTGCTTTCACAGTCAGTCTGCTATCATGAGTGACCAAGCTTCTGCATGTGAACTCACATCTACCTCCTCACAAGTTCCTGAAGAAACTGAGTTACCCAAACGCTCAGTTAAACCCACTTGGAAAGTAATGGAGAATTATGAAGCTTCAAGGACTGAATTGTCAAATAGCTTGGAATTAGTCTGGGAGAAAATCCTTGCTGAAGCCAATACAGTGTCTGTTGAACGTGAACTACTGACACTAGAGGGCGCCATTAAACAACTTTCTGCCTCATATGAGCTTTATCAGCTTACCAGCATCAAATTCACTAATGTCTTACAAAACATGAAGTCAGAAAATGCGATGATGCAATTAAAGTGCGTCAATGCTCTCAATATTGAAAGAGACAGTTTTATCCAGCAAACCAGATTAAAGGCAGAAGCAAAAATAAAGCTGTTACAGGACACTGCATCTCACAGATCTGTTTCCACCAGACGTTCTAAAAACTCGTCAAGATCCCATAGTTCAAGATACTCAACACTCAGTGAGCGACTTATTAATGCCCGCGCTGAAGTGGAAGCCAGCAAAGTGCAGGTGGCATATGCAGAAAAAAGAGCAGAGTCAGAAGCGCAGTCAGCACGTCAAAGGGCAGAGTTGGAAGCGCAGTCAGCACGTCAAAGGGCAAGAATGGAAACCTTAAATGAACAGTGTAAACATGACGCAGCTATGGCAAAGCTAAGGGTCCTACAGCAAGCTATCAGTGCAAACGAAGGTGCAAGTGAGAAAGACAGCATTAACCTAAACATAGCAGATATGGAAGACCCCCTCAAACACACTAAAGACTATGTCCTAAGCCACTGCAGTGCACACTCCATTGTCTCCAATGCTCCCGACTACATAGAGACTCCTTCACAGCTTCAAGTTAAAGAGGTTCCAGCAACTTCCTGCACTCAAAATCACTCCACTGCATTTCCTACCTGCCTACCTTGCCTGCCTTCATACGTCACAGAGCATCAGCGCAAGCTTCAAGCAAGTCATCAATCTCCAGTCATCGGTACAGCCTTGAATCAACGTACCATTGGAACAACTGACTTCAAGCAAGCAACTCACCTGGATGCATCTGCTGCACCATATTTCCCTGTGTCCTTTAACAACAATGTCAAAGATAACGCAATCAGCACCATACAGCCAACAGCATCTCACATAAAGGCGGAGACAACTGAGACAGTAGAGTTTGCGAGGTATATGCTTCGCAGAGAGCTCACAAAGACTGGTCTTACAAGTTTTGATGACCAACCTGAGAACTACAGAAGTTGGAAATGTGCCTTCAGAACTACAATCAGCAATATTGGCATTACAGCTGATCAAGAATTGAATCTGCTGATCAAATGGCTTGGTCCTCTATCTGCTGCACGTGTTAAGCCATTAAGATCGGTTTTCATGGACAATCCTACTGCAGGCCTCACAGCTGCATGGGAGCGACTAGAGCAAAGTTATGGCAGTCCAGAAGCTATAGAAAATGCTTTGTTCATGCGTCTGGAAACTTTCCCAAAGATATCCGGTAAGGACAACAAGGAGTTCCAGAGACTGAGTGACCTTCTCCTTGAGCTTCAGCTAGCCAAGACAGACCCAAAACTACCTGGACTCAGTTACCTTGACACTCCAAGAGGGGTAAACCCAATTGTCTCCAAGCTCCCGTATGGTTTGCAAGAGAAATGGACTGCACTAGGGTCATCATACAAAAGAGAGAACAAGGTTTCCTTCCCTCCATTCTCTTTCTTCTGTGAATTCATCAGGAAAATTGCAGAGACCAAGAACGATCCAAGTTTTTCCTACGGTGAGTACAGTCTCTTCTCACCCTTTCCTAAGAGTACCAGTCTTCAGGGCAACTATAGAAACCATAGAGGCCCAGTGTCCGTGAAAAAGACTGACATCCTTCCCACTCCTACCACAGTTCTGGCCACGAACAAACAGAGTAGGAAGATTGAAAACCCTAACAGAGTGTGTCCTATACACAAGAAGCCACACCCCCTCAATAAATGTATCAGCTTTAGGAAAAAGCCTCTGGAAGAGCGCAAGGAGCTTTTAAAGACATTTAGGGTATGTTTCAGGTGCTGTGCTTCTACAGAACATTTTGCAAGGGACTGTAATGTGTCCATCAAGTGCATAGAGTGTGGCTCTGAAGAACATGTGCAAGCCCTCTATCCTCTTGAGCCCAGCTCTGCACAACCTGCCAACACTCCTCCCAGGTTAACGCATGGCGGGGAGAATACAGACCAAGTGCCTAATTCTACCATCATTTCTTCATCCTGCACTGAAGTTTGTGGAGAAGACCGCTGTGATAAGTCCTGTGCTAAGATATGCTTGGTGAACATATACCACAAGGATCAACCAGAAAAGTCTCTAAAGGCATATGCTATCTTAGACGATCAGAGCAATCGATCACTTGCAAAATCGGAATTGTTCAATCTATTTGAAATAAAAGGCAAAGCTCATCCTTACACCTTGGGTACCTGTAGTGGAACTATAGAGGTTTCTGGAATAAGGGCTCATGGACTCATGGTATCTTCTCTCAAAGGTAACTTGCAATTACCCTTACCTACACTTGTTGAGTGCAATCAGATACCTGCTAACAGGGAAGAAATCCCTACTCCAGCTGCTGCTTTCCATCACCCTCACCTCAAGGTAATAGCAAATGAGATACCGCCACTTGACAAAGATGCTCAGATCCTTCTTCTGTTAGGAAGAGACATTCTAAGAGTTCACAAGGTACACAGACAAGTCAGTGGACCCCCAGATGCCCCATTTGCCCAGCGCACGGATCTAGGGTGGGTCATCATAGGCAATGTCTGCATAGGCAAAATGAAAAGACCTACCAACATTTCGTCATTCAAGACAAATGTTCTGCCAAATGGCCAAAACACTTACTTTGAGCCATGCCCACATCACTACTGGGTGAAAGAGAAGATAGCCAGCCACGGATGGTAACATGGTATCTCAGGTGACACAAGCCCTTTCTCCTGCCATGATGGCGACTTCGGCTCTACAGTGTTTAATGCAACCAGTGAAGATGACATACTGGCTCCTTCAATGGAAGACAAGGAATTCATCAAGGTAATGGACAATGAGTTCTTTCAAGATGACTCCAATAACTGGGTAGCACCCCTACCCTTTCGTCTCCCAAGAGAGAGATTGCCCAACAACTTACAGCAGGCCATCAGTAGATTCTCCTCCTTAAAGCGAAACTTAAGCAGGAAACCAGAGATGCTAAAGCACTTTGTGGACTTTGTGCAAAATGTATTTGACAGAGATCATGCAGAGCCTGCTCCCCCACTAAAGGAGGGAGAAGAATGCTGGTACCTTCCATCCTTTGGCGTGTATCACCCACGCAAACCAGACCAAATCAGAGTTGTCTTTGATTCCAGTGCTCAGCACGAAGGTGTTTCTCTTAACAACATGCTCCTTACTGGACCCAACTTGAACAACAGTCTAATAGGAGTCTTTATTCGTTTCAGACAAGAGCCTGTAGCAGTAATGGCCGACATTCAACAGATGTTTCACTGCTTCATCGTCAGAGAAGACAACAGAAACTACCTCAGGTTTCTATGGCACAAGGACAATGACCTCAACAAGGAAGTTATAGATTATCGCATGAAGGTACATGTCTTCGGTAACAGTCCTTCCCCAGCAGTGGCAACTTATGGGCTAAGGAGAACAGCTCAGACTGGAGAAGTTGAATATGGATCTGATGCCCGTCAATTTGTTGAAAGAAACTTCTACGTTGACGACGCACTTAAGTCCTTTCCAACTGCTAAAGAAACAATTGATCTTCTCACCAGAACAAAGGAGATGCTGTCTGTAGCAAACCTTAGACTGCACAAGATTATATCCAACAGCCAGGAACTTATGAATGCCTTTCACTCTGAGGACTATGCCACTAGTCTAAAAAACCTTGACTTAGGTACAGATGTGCCTCCTGTACAGCGAAGTCTGGGTTTGTTGTGGAACATCAAGCAAGACAAATTCACCTTCCAAGTGTCAACTTGTGACAAACCCTTCACTAAGAGAGGAGTCCTGTCCGTGGTGAATAGCATCTATGACCCACTGGGTTTCCTTGCTCCAGTTACCATTCAAGGTAAGATTTTACTAAGACAGTTGTCTACTGAGAACATAGACTGGGATACTCCCTTGCCTAGTGAGAATCAACACAAGTGGGAAAGGTGGAGATATTCTTTGAAGTCACTAGAAAAACTTCAGATTCCCCGTTGCTATGTTCCAGGATCCACTTCAACTGCTAACCGGAGAGAGATTCATATTTTCTCTGATGCATCAGTTGAAGCTATTGCTGCAGTAGCCTATTTGAAGACCTCTGAACTGAATGGAGAATCACACTGTAGTTTTGTCCTAGGCAAGGCAAAACTCACTCCCAAGCCTGTACATACCATACCAAGACTTGAACTTTGTGCAGCCGTGCTAGCAGTAGAAATTGCAGAGGTCATACGAAGTGAAATGGACACTACAATTGATTCTTTCACCTTCTATACAGACAGTTAGGTAGTACTTGGTTACATAAACAACCAAACAAAACAATTTTATGTGTACGTCAGCAACAGGGTTGAACGTATCAAGAGATTCTCTCTACCAAGTCAATGGCATCACGTTCCCACTGAACTCAACCCAGCTGACTGTGGGACCAGAGCTGTGTCACCTGCCGCTCTTCAGGACAGCTTATGGCTGTCACCTCCAAGGTTTCTGTGTGAGGACTCTTACTTACTCCCTATTGACACCACCTATGGACTAGTAAGCCCTGAAGATGATAAGGAAATAAGAACTGTGAACACCTCACTCTACACTTCTGTAAGTACAAAACAGAAGCTGCGGTCACACCATTACAGGCATCAATGGAAGCAGGTGCAGCATCTAGCCAATGTGTTCTGGCATTGCTGGAAGAAAAAGTATCTTCACCACCTTCAAGGTCATAACAAATGGCAAGCATCTAAGCCGAATCTTAAGGTTGGAGACCTCATCCTTATAAAAGACAAGGAAGTTTGTCGGAATGAGTGGCCTATGGGTCTTATTACTAAAGTTATGCCCAGCGACGATAACAAAGTCCGGAAGGTAGAAGTTAAGGTAACCAAGGGAGGATCGACACAAACCTTTAGTCGACCAATTACAGAGTTAGTACTCCTTTTGCCAGGTGAGTGACTTGTGCAAGGACTAGCCATGCTGTTGGCACGGCGGGGAGTACATTGCTGCCATCTACAGGTTCTACTCAGAACTTTGGAATTATTTGAAGACATCATACTGTGACTTTATGTTCTTCATCCTGTTGAACTTACGTTTATTATTTGCTTGTTGCATGTTTTTCATTACAGGTTCCAGGACATTCGTCAGTATTGGACTTTTTGAAAATATATATTTTAGTTTAAGGTTATGAAATCTAAAGATTTCAGACGGGGAGTGTTGTGTTACACTATGTGATTATTCTTGCTCTGTGTCTTTAAGATCTGTCCCCTTCTTTCTAGCTGAACTCTCTCTCTCACCGTAGTTCTTTATATAACTCCTCCACTTCCTGATTCTGGTCATTACTCCTGTATATCTTCCATGCTAAACATCTTACATGTGGCTTACAACTGCAACGTTTTTCTACCTATGAATATCCATCATTAAACGGAACATTCGAAAGGATTCATCGTCTGTCATCCTAACTGTGAGTTTATTCATTGAGTTAAACTGCCTGTATCGATGCAAGGGATGAATATCAAACCAGCTTGAGTAAGGCCTACTTAAACCTGGAGATTAACTTTATCGCTTTGTAGTTGAGACAGAACACTGTTGTTTCTCTCCCCAATGGGTCTGGGCCTCCTGGGTCCATCCTGTGCCTATTTCCCTATGGTGTTTCATGATGGCTCCCCCAGATACTGAGCTGCTGACCATTCTATCATGGAACGTCAGGGGGCTTAACTCCAAGTATAAGAGATCGATCTTGTTCCAATATTTGAAAATGCACAACCCACACATAGTGCTGCTGCAGGAGACCCACTTGACTGGCAGTAAGGTCCTTGCTTTGAAAAAACCCTGGGTGCAGAGGGCTATTCATGCAACCTATTCTTCATACTCCCGCGGGGTCTCTATTCTAATTAGTAAACAAATTCCGTGTATAATTCATGATGTCCATTTAGATCCCCAGGGTAAATTTGTTATGGTTGTATTGAGTTTGTACGCACAGAAATATGTCATTGTGAATGTCTATTTGCCTCCGCCGAGCCAGATTCAGATTCTTTACACGCTATACGAGAGGCTTGCCCCACATTGCCCTGCACATGTCCTGTTCATGGGAGACTTCAATGCCACTTTGTCCCGAGACCTGGATAGACCTACTCCCCAGCCGACCTTTAATTCTGATCTAGGTACATGGGCCCAGGCGACAGAGTTTCAGGAGGTTTGGAGGTGGCTTCACCCTCGTGACAGAATGTATTCTTGCTTCTCAGCCACATTTAAAACCTCATCTCAAATTGATTTGGCTTTTGCCAACTCTTCCCTATTAGCTCGTGTCTGTGAGGCGAGCTACCTCCCCTCTGGCCTCTCCAACCACCATCCACTTAAATTGACCGTTAAGATTGACAGGTCCCGGGACAAAGCCATGTGGCGGCTGCAGCCCCATTGGATTAACAATGAGGCGGTCCATGATAGAGTCTCTCCTCTCCTGCAGGAGTTCTGGGCACACAATCAGGGGTCGGCTTCCCTGGAGGTGACGTGGGATGCCTCCAAGGCTCACGGCAGAGGACAATATATCTCTGCTGTGGCTGCGGTGAAGGCGGAGCTTGGAGACGCTGTCTCTAGGGTTGATGAGGCCATGACTAAATACACTGACTCAGCTACGGCCTCTAATTTTGATCGCTTGTCCTCGCTTCGGCGGGAACTTCATCTCCAAGTGTCCGAAATTACCAGGTTGGGTATACAACGTAGTAGACAGGAATATTTTGAGTTTGGGGACAAGAATAGCAAACTGCTTGCACTACTAGCGCAGCAGGATAGGCCCTCGACACTCATACCAGAGATCCTCACGAATGATGGCATTTTGGTCCACTCTCTCCCTGTATGTCTCTTCGCTCCCCGCAGACTTTGACCCTGCACCCATGATGTCTATACTAGATATGTTGGCTCTGGGGTGGCTCTCTGATGCGGACAGGCAACTCCTCGTCTCAGATATCACTCCAGAGGAAGTTGTTCGGGCCATTAAATCATTCCCGACAGGCAAAGCCCCGGGCCCAGATGGACTTCCCATAGACTATTATAGTACCCATGCTGAACTTATTGCCCCTAAGCTGGCACAGCTGTTTCAGGCCTGCTTGCAACAGGGCTCCCTACCGCCCTCCATGAGAGAAGCGCATGTTGTTCTCATCCCAAAGCCTAATAAAGACCCTACAGGCCGATTGCCCTCCTTAACTGTGATTTAAAAATTCTTACCAAACTACTGGCCACTAGACTTAGCAAGGTTATCAAATCCTTGATTGACTCTGACCAAACTGGCTTCATGCCCGGTAGATCCACAGATGTAAACATTCGTAGGCCGTTTTCTAACATCCATGCTCCACATGACAACCAAGGTACTAGGACTATTGCCACACTTGATATGGAGAAAGCGTTCGATAAAGTGGAGTGGGTTTACCTGTTGGAGGTGCTTAGGAGAATGGGATTCCCTCTTAAGTTCATTGATTGGATGCGTACGCTCATACTGATCCGTTGGCGCGTATCAAGCTCAGTGGCACCTTGTCTCCCCCGTTCTCCCTCCAGAGGGGCACCAGACAGGGATGCCCTTTTCACCCTGGCCATGGAACCTATTGCAGAAGCCCTTAGGAGCTCGGCTGAGATCCGTGGTCTTAGGGTGGGCTGGTTGGAGGAGAGAGTGGCTCTCTACGCAGATGACCTCCTGCTTTTTTTGAACGATGCTGGTGATTCTCTGCGGGGTGCTCTTGGGATCATGGAAGCCTTTTCCGCCTTCACTGGGCTGAGAGTGAACTGGCACAAGTCTCAGCTGTTCCCGGTGGATGAGGGGGCCAGGTCCTCCTCACCCCCCTCCCTTCCGCTTCAGTGGGTCGATCAGTTTACTTACCTAGGCATTGTTATCTCCAAAGAGAGTACAGACTTTGTGCGGCTCAATCTTGACCCTGTCCTGGTGGCAGTTAGGACCAAACTGAATGCATGGAGCAATCTCCCCCTTTCCCTCATTGGCCGTATTAACCTTCTTAAAATGAAAGTCCTCCCTAAATTTACTTATATTTTTCGGAATTCCCCGCAATGGTTGACCAAGGCTTTCTTTAATTCTCTAAGGCGGCTCTTCCTCACCTTTATTTGGGGGCCTAGGCCACCTAGATTTAAATACGCTACTTTGACCAGGCCTGTGGACAATGGAGGCTTGGCTCTCCCTGACTGTCACAAGTACTTCTTGGCCACCCAGCTCGTGACCGCCCATTGGTGGCTGCAGCCGGACTTGACCAATTCTGCGGTGGTGCTGGAGGCGGCTATAGTGCGGTCTCTGGAGGCCCTGCAGGGGCTGCTGTTTAGGGGTCCTAGGACGCCCCACCATCTCACACCTTCTATGCGAACCACCTTGCGGGCATGGAGGGTGGGAGAGGAGCTGAGGACACCCCAGCCTAACTCCTGGTCTCCCCACACCCCCCTGTGGCTGAATCCCAACCTCCCGCAGTTCAACACCATCCCCGATCCGCAGGCCTGGGCCAAATACAAAGTTCTTACTCTCAAGCATGTGATCACTAACGGGGAGCTTTCCCCCTTCCATGTTTTACGCGCTAATTTTCAGGTTCCTCCACAGCTCCATTTCAGGTACCTGCAAATTGCCCATGCCTTCAGATGTCAGTTCTTGGGCCAACCGGTTGTCTTGGAATATTCGGAGCTCGAATCCACCCTTCGAGTGAAGGACCTGGAGAAACCCACGTCCCAACTCTATGGGTCCCTGTTGGCTGCCGCCGCCTCCGAGTTGTCCTCCCTCCGCAGGAAATGGGTGGCGGACATACCGGGGCTGGACGAGGACGACTGAAGGGAGATTTGGGACTTTCCCTTCTCCCATCTAGTCTCAGCACGGGATAAACTTGTACAATACAAAATTGTACACAGAGCTCATTTTACGCCTCATAGACTGCACCAGATGTCACCGTCACATTCCTCGGAGTGCTGGCGCTGCTCACATCAGGTGGGGAATTTTTTCCACATCTTCTGGGACTGCTCGGCGGTAGCCCACTATTGGGCGGAAGTTCTCCAGGTAATTGCTAAGGTCTCAAAAACTCATGTTGCTTATGACCCTAGATACTGTCTGCTGGGACTGGTGGAACAACTGCCGGTACTCCGATCAAAAAAGATACTCATCTCCCTGCTACTCTACTATGCTCGTAAAGCTATCACGATGCGTTGGAAAAAGTCATCTCC
The DNA here is from genome assembly GCA_029206835.1 of Rana muscosa. NCBI lineage: Eukaryota > Metazoa > Chordata > Amphibia > Anura > Ranidae > Rana > Rana muscosa. The sequence goes on along the minus strand of CM055118.1, from coordinate 789,959,610 downwards.
CCCCTCTGTCGGGTTTTGGAAAAACCTGGTTAATGCTAGTTTACCCCTCTATAAGGACACCTACTCCGGTAGGGGCTGCCCACAAAAGTTCGAGAAGATATGGACATGTTGGTTGGACGATGCTACCACGGCTAATGCTGCAGTGACGAGTGTCTAGGCCAGCAGTCGCCAGCTGGCCTGTTGGGGTGTTGATCGATTTCCCCCCCCCCAGGATACTATTTCCTCCTGATACCACTTTGAGCAATGTTCACCCTGAACTGATCCCCCTCCCCGTATTGGGGTTGTAGGTTTAGTAGGTTGTGTATGTTTACTGTTGTCCCCTGCTACGACCTGTTCCAGTAGCGGGACTATGGCCCCTGTGTGGGCAACTGTCTGGCCCATATGCGGGCTATTTTTGTGTGTTGAAAACTTAATAAAAATGATTTTACAAATTAAAAAAATAATTTAAGAAGTGCCAATCACACCACAGTGTATAGTGTATCAATCAACGCCAGAAAAGAAGTGTCACCAACACCGATCCACCATCGGTGCAATATATGGCAGGGTATAGATCATAACAGCAGGCTTCAGTGAAAACTCCTCCTAGGTTTCTCAGGATTCCTTGTAGAGATATTTTTTTGTTTACATGCCACCAATCACCAAAAGGCAACATACAACAAAACAGTGCCTTATGCCTTGTACACACGATCGGAATTTCCGATGAAAAAAGTCAGATGGAATTTTTTCATCGGATATTCCGACCGTGTGTAGGCCCCATCTGAGTTTTTTCCGTCGGAGTTTAAAAAAATCCGATAGGAAATTCCTATCATCTGTGGTGAACTCCGACGGAGAAAAAAACACGCATGCTCAGAATCAAGTCGACGCATGGTCGGAAGCATTGAACTTCATTTTTCTCGGCTCGTCGTAGCATTTTACGTCACCGTGTTTTGGACGGTCGGAATTTGGTCTGACAGTGTGTATGCAAGACAGCTTGAATGGAATTCCGACGAAAAATTCCATCGGATTTTAGGCAATCGGAAATTCCAATCGTGTGTACAGGGCATTAGAGTGTAGTATTTATTGTAAATGTCAAAAAGATTTCATACATATAACAAGTCAACCAATAAGGTTAAAAAGAAAACATGTAAAAAATGGGCCTCAAAAACACCCGTGTTGCCGCCACTAAGGAATCCATGACCTGGCTCCGTGACTTCTCGCTAAAAGTACCGCCCTTCACGAATCGCACCAATGTGCATCTTCAAGGGCCTCAAATATATAATCATGTTTGCTAAATATATATATATAAAATGTAAGACTTTAATAGCAGGGCACGTAGTATAGGATAATAACTGAAGGCTAAATGATGCTGAATAATGTAAAAAATTCAAGGATTTATTAGTGGAGCACGCAGTTTACTGTGGTGAAAATTGAGGTTTATAGCAGCATACTTTGTTAGTGACAGGCCCAAAGGGGACTGAATTATAGTAATATGATCTTCTAAACAGGAGCGACTGCACAATACATAGGCAAAAAAATTTAAATAATGGCCATACTGACAATACATTGGCCACGAATCCCAAATGGGCAATTGTATTCTCTACAAAGGCAAAAATCAGTTTACTGCTACATATGCAGGCAGCAAATGGGCAATATTTACCATACACAGGCTAACAGCTAACTGCTAACTGTGACAATATGCAGGCAACAAATGCACAGATGTGACACTGTGTGGGCAACAAACAAGCAATTGTTAGTACAGTATGTGTGGATAACAAACAGGCAATTGTGAATATAAAGGGGCAACAATTGTGAAAATATATTGGCAATCATAAACATATGCACACAACTAACAAACAATCATGACAATAAACAAATGGGCAGATGTGACAATATATGGCCAAAAAATTCCTCCTACCACAGGAGCATTTACTTATGCTTTTATAAGGCCTCATGCCCACGGACGTTTTTACAGTTGTGTTTTTTACAGCTTAAAAACGCCTGTCCATGTTATTGTATAATTATTATTTTTTTATTTATTTTTTTTAAAAACAAACAAAAAAAAAGTCGGAGCTAAAAAACGCGATCGCTGCGTTTTTGCGTGTTTTTTGACGCTTCGCGTTTTTTTATGCCTAACGCCGACGCTGAGGAACGCACTGGTCCTGGTTTTTTTTTACAGCTTAAAAACGTCTATGCTATTTGCAGCTCAAAAACGTCTAGGTGGGCATGAAGCTATAGACTAACATGGACAGGCGTTTTTAATCTGTAAAAAACGCTCAAAAACGCGGCTGTAAAAACGTCCGTGGGCATGAGGTCTAATTATCAAACTACATTTTTTTTTAGAAAGACAGTACCGGTAACAGATCAATAACTATACTTATAGATCTCAGATATTAGAAAAGGTCTTCTTTTCCCAGCAAGGTAGACCAGCTTGTACTTGTGTATCCTTTGTGTGCTCATTTTTATGATCTGTAGAAACCCATCAACGCTCTTATCTTGGGGGAATATTCGTCCCAAAATGTTAGTTTAGAGAGATTTAGTATCTTTTGACGTATATACTGTATCTTTATGGTGTTTGTTATGATATAAAATAACCTTAAAAATTAGATATGAAATACAATGGTTTAATTATTAAACATATACTAGCAGGCTAACGCTATAAAGCTATTCCTGGGTTCTGTGCTTTAGCAATACTCCAGCTTGGCTCCCTTCCAAACAACGAATGCACCTTAAAATGAACGTTGTCAAACACTGCAGTGAAAACAAAGACGCCATATTTATGTATTGCCAAACTGCATGTTGTGCAATTTTACAGATTGTGAACAACATGATGAAACACATAGCTTAGCAAAAAAAGGGAATAATACTTTATTATAAGTCTTACTTATAAGAAATCCATAGAATTGCATGCTTACTGTCATTTTTTATGTTTGATGACTGGCTTTTTTACAGAGAACAAAAAGGTTTAGATGTCTGGCACAACTAGGGTTGCCACCTGTACGGGATTCACCCGGACAGTCCGGGTTCTGAATCATCTGCCCGGTTTTCAGACTCTCTGAAACCCGGACAGACCATCAGTCAGGGGGAGCACCATTAGCATATGTGTCACTGTGGAGACAGCAGCAGTGTCACTGCTTCTCCATAAAAACACTATGCTGGGGTAATTGTTAGAATCTAAAGCTCATTCCATCCTGTCTCCCCCCCCCCCCCTCCAGGCTCCTGCAGGGTCTCTCTTGTCAGTGACTAACTCCCCCCCCCCCCCCCCAATCACTAGTGCGGCGTGCTTACCCGGAAGGCGGAGCTGAGGAGGAGAGGGGAGGAGAGGAGATCATGTCAGGAGGAGGAGATCATGTCGGACTGGCGCTGCTCACACTACATGCAGGGAAGAGGTGAGCTGAGAGTTTTTGTCTGAGGAGTCTCCTGGGGTGGAAAGCTGACAGGATTTGTTTGGCAGGAGTTACTGTGAAGGGCTAAGGTGACAGGAGGATCGGGAGTGTGTCTGATGATATCTCCCAAGCCTCCTCTGTCTGTACAAACATCCCCCATCCTCAGTCCAGATAATGTGCAGTAATTTATGACCATTCATTAACCCTGTGTGTGTGTGGAGAGTGTAAACTTCTGATTGTACAGAGCCTGGATAACACAGAGATATATGAATGGTCATCCATTACCTTCACATCATCTGTACATACAGAGTGCTGGGGGCTGGGAGTTTTCATTGTTGTAAATATTATTGGATGAGTACAATAGCTTTTGTTTTTATATACATCACTATTTCTCAGACCCCAACTCCCCCCAGGTGCATCACCCCCCCAGGCCACTTCATACATCCAGCTGGCATCATCTCCTCCACACTCCTCTCCTATACATACTACCCCCACCATCCCCTCTGCACTCCTCTCCTACACATACTACCCCCACCATCCCCTCCGCACTCCTCTCCTTCACATACTACCCCTACCATCCCCTCCACACTCCTCTCCTTCAAATACTACCCCCACCATCCCCTCCACACTCCTCTCCTTCACATACTACCCCCACCATCCCCTCCGCACTCCTCTCCTATACATACTACCCCCACCATCCTCTCCACACTCCTCTCCTTCACATACTACCCCCACCATCCCCTCCACACTCCTCTCCTTCACATACTACCCCCACCATCCCCTCCGCACTCCTCTCCTATACATACTACCCCCACCATCCCCTCCACACTCCTCTCCTTCACATACTACCCCCACCATCCCCTCCGCACTCCTCTCCTTCACATACTACCCCCACCATCCCCTCCGCACTCCTCTCCTTCACATACTACCCCCACCATCCCCTCCGCACTCCTCTCCTACACGTACTACCCCATCATCCCCTCCGCACTCCTCTCCTTCACGTACTACCCCCACCATCCCCTCCGCACTCCTCTCCTACACATACTACCCCCACCATCCCCTCCGCACTCCTCTCCTTCACATACTACCCCCACCATCCCCTCCGCACTCCTCTCCTTCACATACTAGCCCCACCATCCCCTCCGCACTCCTCTCCTTCACATACTACCCCCACCATCCCCTCCGCACTCCTCTCCTACACGTACTACCCCCATCATCCCCTCCGCACTCCTCTCCTTCACGTACTACCCCCACCATCCCCTCCGCACTCCTCTCCTACACATACTACCCCCACCATCCCCTCCGCACTCCTCTCCTTCACATACTACCCCCACCATCCCCTCCACACTCCTCTCCTTCACATGCTACCCCCACCATCCCCTCCACACTCCTCTCCTTCACATACTACCCCCACCATCCCCTCCGCACTCCTCTCCTACACATACTACCCCCACAATCCCCTCCGCACTCCTCTCCTACACATACTACCCCCACCATCCCCTCCGCACTCCTCTCCTACACATACTACCCCCACCATCCCCTCCGCACTCCTCTCCTACACATACTACCCCCACCATCCCCTCCGCACTCCTCTCCTACACATACTACTCCCACCATCCCCTCCGCACTCCTCTCCTACACATACTACCCCCACCATCCCCTCCACACTCCTCTCCTACACATACTACCCCCACCATCCCCTCCACACTCCTCTCCTTCACATACTACCCCCACCATCTCCTCCGCACTCCTCTCCTACACATACTACCCCCACCATCCCCTCCACACTCATCTCCTACACATACTACCCCCACCATCCCCTCCACACTCCTCTCCTTCACATACTACCCCCACCATCTCCTCCGCACTCCTCTCCTACACATACTACCCCCACCATCCCCTCCACACTCCTCTCCTTCACATACTACCCCCACCATCCCCTCCGCACTCCTCTCCTACACATACTACCCCCACAATCCCCTCCGCACTCCTCTCCTACACATACTACCCCCACCATCCCCTCCGCACTCCTCTCCTACACATACTACCCCCACCATCCCCTCCGCACTCCTCTCCTACACATACTACCCCCACCATCCCCTCCGCACTCCTCTCCTACACATACTACTCCCACCATCCCCTCCGCACTCCTCTCCTACACATACTACCCCCACCATCCCCTCCACACTCCTCTCCTACACATACTACCCCCACCATCCCCTCCACACTCCTCTCCTTCACATACTACCCCCACCATCTCCTCCGCACTCCTCTCCTACACATACTACCCCCACCATCCCCTCCACACTCCTCTCCTACACATACTACCCCCACCATCCCCTCCACACTCCTCTCCTTCACATACTACCCCCACCATCTCCTCCGCACTCCTCTCCTACACATACTACCCCCACCATCCCCTCCGCACTCCTCTCCTTCACATACTACCCCCACCATCCCCTCCGCACTCCTCTCCTACACATACTACCCCCACCATCCCCTCCGCACTCCTCTCCTTCACATACTACCCCCACCATCCCCTCCGCACTCCTCTCCTTCACATACTACCCCCACCATCTCCTCCGCACTCCTCTCCTACACATACTACCCCCACCATCTCCTCCGCACTCCTCTCCTACACATACTACCCCCACCATCCCCTCCGCACTCCTCTCCTACACATACTACCCCCACCATCCCCTCCGCACTCCTCTCCTTCACGTACTACCCCCACCATCCCCTCCGCACTCCTCTCCTACACGTACTACCCCCACCATCCCCTCCGCACTCCTCTCCTACACATACTACCCCCATCATCCCCTCCGCACTCCTCTCCTACACATACTACCCCCACCATCCCCTCCGCACTCCTCTCCTACACATACTACCCCCACCATCCCCTCCGCACTCCTCTCCTACACATACTACCCCCACCATCCCATCCGCACTCCTCTCCTACACATACTACCCCCACCATCCCCTCCGCACTCCTCTCCTACACATACTACCCCCACCATCCCCTCCGCACTCCTCTCCTACACATACTACCCCCACCATCCCCTCCACACTCCTCTCCTTCACATACTACCCCCACCATCCCCTCCGCACTCCTCTCCTACACATACTACCCCCACCATCCCCTCCGCACTCCTCTCCTTCACGTACTACCCCCACCATCCCCTCCGCACTCCTCTCCTACACATACTACCCCCACCATCCCCTCCACACTCCTCTCCTACACATACTACCCCCATCATCCCCTCCGCACTCCTCTCCTACACATACTACCCCCACCATCCCCTCCGCACTCCTCTCCTACACATACTACCCCCACCATCCCCTCCGCACTCCTCTCCTACACATACTACCCCCACCATCCCCTCCGCACTCCTCTCCTACACATACTACCCCTACCATCCCCTCCGCACTCCTCTCCTTCACATACTACCCCCACCATCCCCTCCGCACTCCTCTCCTTCACATAGTACCCCCACCATCCCCTCCGCACCCCTCTCCTACACATACTACCCCCACCATCCCCTCCGCACTCCTCTCCTGCACATACTACCCCCACCATCCCCTCCGCACTCCTCTCCTACACATACTACCCCCATCATACCCTCCCAACGCTTCTCCTGTACATACCCCCATCATACCCACCACACTCCTTCTGCCACTCTGCATGTCGCAGAGTTCGGTGCCTCTAAGTTTCGGCCTGCCACATTAATGTTGGCTCCCATGAGACAGCCATCTTTAAACCTGGGGGACCCATGATCTTCAGTTGCCCGGAGGCCCCATGAGTTATCAGTCCACCCCTGGCTGGCCCAGACTGTGGCTACCCAGCACAGTTGCTCACTGCAATTGTAAGCCAAGAGTGTCAACTTTTTTGACTCTGATGTAAAGGGGGACTCTTGTGATTAACTCCATATGATTAGAAATTTTATTTAATCACAAAATATATGTATAGTGTATACTACATAAATACATAACAATTGCCTTTCATTGTACAGAGCTAATGAATTTAATGTACTACTGAAAAAAAAATTAAAAATTGCTGTGCGCTACTAATGTGTTCGGGTTTGGCTTGAAGAAAAGGTGGCAACCCTAGGCACAACTGGTAGACAGCAAGCCATGGCAATGAAGCAGAGCTCTGGTTCTGAAAGATCTGAACTTAGGGCTTGTGTCCACAGACTTTTGTTTGCTTCAAATAGGCTTTGCATTCCCATACAAGTATATATGACCGCAAAACCCACCTAAAGCAGGTCAGAAGGAGCTCAACTGCAGCTCAAATGCACCTGTCAGTGAATTTTGGATCATTCAGAATCAGTGGCGGCTGGTGCTCAAATTTTTTGGGGGGGGCGCAAACAAACTGGAAAAAAAACAAAACATCAATTGCCGCCACTGTGCCCATTAAACGCAGCCACTGTGCCCAAACGCCACCAGTTTGCCCCCTCAAATGCAGCCAGTTTCCCCTCAAATGCAGCCAGTTTCCCCCCAAATGCAGCCAGTTTGTCCCCATATACAGCCAGTTTGTCCCCATATATAGCCAGTTTGTCCCCCGTATACAGCCAGTGTGTCCCCATATACAGCCAGTGTGTCCCCATATACAGCCAGTTTGTCCCCATATACAGCCAGTTTGTCCCCCATATACAGCCAGTATGTCCCCATATACAGCCAGTGTGTCCCTAAATGCAGCCAGTGTGTCCCCATATACAGCCAGTTTGTCCCCAAATGCAGCCAGTATGTCCCCCATATACAGCCAGTTCCCCCAAATACAGCCAGCCCCAAAGCCCTACACTTACCTTCCTCGGGTCAGCGCCGTCCTTCTTGTCTTCTCCCGCCCTCGATGTCGCTTCAGCCAATCAGTTTACCGGTAACCAGATCCGGTGAACCTGATTGGCTGAAATGCCTGTCAGTGTTCACCAAGGAATGCACCCCCCGTGCGTCCCTCAGTGAACTATTTGGAAGCCAAATACAGCCTGAGGGCTGTAATCGGAAAGCCTATCAGAGCCGCTGGCTCTGATAGACACTTCCAAAACTCACCCACCACCGGCCACCACTCTAATTCAGATAGCCGACGCTCGGCAGGGGGCCGGCCATCTGAATAGTGGGGAGCGGTGACAATACATAGGTTCATGCAATGAATGAACCTATGTATTGTTTTTCAGTGGCGGTGCAGGAGCGAGAGAGGGCGGCGCTCCGGCACCCTCTATGGACGCACCGCCACTGTTCAGAATTCTGAAGCATCTCAAACTGATGTCAAACTGATGTCAAAACAGGCCCTTACAGTTGCTGGTTTCTCTCTGTCTGTCTGTCTGTCTGTCTATTGGCGTAACTAAAGTTCATGGGACCCCAAAGCTAAATTTTTATGGAGTTCCCCAGCGACCTCCCTTTGTGATACCTACCAGTGTCAATTGTGTCAATAAATTCAATAGAGTATGAATATGGCAAATGAGATTCAATGTAGAAAAATGTCAAATAATGAATTTGGGTGGCAAAAATATGAATGCAATCTATACACTGGGGGTGAAAATCTAGAATGGAAAAAGAATCTGGGGGTCCTAGTAGATGAAAAGATCAGCAATGGCATGCAATGCCAAGCTGCTGCTAACACAGCAAACAGAATATTGGCATGCATTTAAAAGGGGATTAATTCCAGAGATAAAGCCCTGGTTCACACTGGTGCTATTTGACATGCGATTTGACATGTCAAATCGCATGTCAAATCGGCGATATTTGCCGCAAATTGCGGGCAATGGCACCGTCATTCAGCTGAACTCGCACGGCTTCACTCCCGCAGCCCCAGTGTGAACCTGGGCAAAACGATAATTCTTCCGCTCTACAAGACTCTGGTCATACCTGGAGTATGCTTTCCAGTTCTGGGCACCAGTCCTCAGGAAGGATGTACTGGAAATGGAGCGAGTACAAAGAAGGGCAACAAAGCTAATAAAGGGTCTGGAGGATATTAGTTATGAGGAAAGGTTGTGAGCACTGAACTTATTCTCTCTGGAGAAGAGACACTTGAGAGGGGATATTATTTCAATTTACAAATACCGTACTGGTGACCCCACAATAGGGATAAAACTTTTTTGCGGAAGGGAGTTTAACAAGACATGTGACCACTCATTAAAATTCGAAGAAAAGAGGTTTAACCTTAAAGTACGTAGAGGGTTCTTTACTGTAAGAGCGGCAAGAATGTGGAATTCCCTTCCACAGGCCTCAGCCGGGGGGCATCGATGGTTTCAAGAAACTATTAGATAAGCACCTGAGCTTTGCTTTGCTTTGGCTTTCTTTGAAAAATTATACTCCATGTAGCTTTAGTGGTGATTCAAAGTGTCTTCAAAGCCCCCATAGAAGTCTTTGGTAAAGCTCGCTTGAAGCCCCACTGAAGCCCCACTAAAGCCTCATCGAAGCCCCACAAAGCCTCACCAAAGCCCCACCAATGGCTCATTGAAGCCCCATCGAAGCATCACCAAAGCCCCATCGAAGCCCCACCGAAGCCTCACCGAAGCCTCATCGAAGCTTCACCGAAGTCTCATCGATGCCTCATCGAAGCCCCAAGCAAAAGCAAGGTGTAGACAGGACTGTAAGCTAACCATTTTATCTAGTGACAGGAGCTTTGACTGGCATTCAGAGAGCTTTGCCAAAGCGTGTCCGAAGCCATGTTTTGAAGCAAGTGTAAATTAGCCCTTACTGTAGAAGCCTTTCCATATTTGGAGATGAAATCTCTTTTTCTCTAGACGTAAAGAGTGCCCACTTATCCTCTGTGATGACCCTAAAGTGAATACAGACAGTCCCCGAGTTAAGAACCTCCGACTTGCGAACGACGCCTTCTTACGAATGGGAGGCGGCGTGATGTCTCTGCCATTCTGCGCATTCGCGGCCACTTTTCGACGGCGGGCACATTTCGATAAAACATCGGAAAACGACTCCTACTTACTAACGGGAGGCGGCGTGACATCTCTGCCGCTCTGTGCATGCGCAGCCACTTTTTGACTGCGGGCACATTTCGACAGAACATCAAAAAAGGTACTGTTCCGACTTATGAACAAATTCGACTTAAGAACAAACCTACAGTCCCTAGCCAGTTTGTAACACGGGGACTGCCTATAACTCAGTTTGTTTGCACTTTCTCCAGTTCCCTGATATCCTGTTTGTGAACTGGTGCCCAAAACTGAACTGCATATTTCAGATGAGGTCTTACTAATGATTTGTACAGGGGTAAAATGATATCTTTCTCTCTGCTGTCCATATCTTTCTTAAAGTGGTAGTAAACCCTCATTCACTAGTTTTCCTTATCTAACTCAGTCTGGATCAAATGATACATTAGTATCTTTCTTACTGTTCCACCTTGCGCCCAATAGGAGAAATTGCCCAATGTGATCTTAAATGACATCACCGGCGCATTCGCATTTTGGCCCCTGTTTACGACAAGATCGATGTGCCATCAGTCTGTTCATCCTGACGCTGTGTTTGCATTATCCGCAGGCAATCTCGCAAGACTGTGAATCCATTGAGCATTTCCTGATAAACACCCAATGTGACTTGCTACGTCACAGGGGGTGGAACATCGCCGCTCAGCATCAATGGAGTGAGCGGGTCCACTGCGCATGCGCAAGATGACACAGAGGAAAGGGCGGAAGTATGCTGCGGGGAGGAAGGAGCAGACTGGAGCTAAGATGGTACAAACAATGGTGCCGGCTTCAACCGGGATACAAAGAAAAGAAAATACACAGGCAACCAAAGAATAAACATGGTAGGGTGATGAAATTAATTAAAGCGGAGTTCCACCCAAAAATGTAACTTCCGCTTTTCGGAACCCTCCCCCGCTCTGGTGTCACATTTGACACCTTTCAGGGGGAGGGGGGAGCAAATACCTGTGTAATACAGGTATTTTGCTCCCACTTCCGGGCATAGATACCCGAGCCACCCGAGGGTATCTACGCCCCTTCCCTTCCCCCCCCCACTGTCTTCTGGGGGGGACACAGGTCCCAGAAGACAACAGGGACCAGTGGGAACGCGCAGCACGAGTCGCGCATGTGCAGTAGGGAACCAGGAAGTGAAGCTGCAAGGCTTCACTTCCTGATTCCCTTACGGAAGATGGCGGCACCTCCACCCGAGAGCCGAGCCGGGCAGTAGGGAACCAGGAAGTGAAGCTGCAAGGCTTCACTTCCTGATTCCCTTACAGAAGATGGCGGCGCCTCCACCCGAAAGCCGAGGGAGAGCTCGGCTTCGGGTGCCGACATCGCGGGCGCCCTGGACAGGTAAGTGTCCTTATTTTAAAAGTCAGCAGCTGCAGTATTTGTAGCTGCTGACTTAAAAAAAAAAAAATCGGCGGACCTCTGCTTTAAGATGTTTTTCAAAAGGTATAAGTTTACTACCACTTTAATATAAGAAAGGATTTTGCTTGCTTTTTTTTCCTTCCACTCTTCAAAAAATCAAAAAATAAATAAAACAGGCGCTCAAAAAACTTTAAAAATGAGGTCCATGACTAACGTTTACTATTTTAACGTGAACTAATGAAATGGATGTTTCAGAGACATTTTTGTCTCAACGCCTTTGTAAATTACACGCTGTACTGCAACCTTTTCAGCTATTTATAACAGAAAATGTAGTATAATATAGAAAACGTGACTGTTTTTTAGCGTTAGCCTTATTTCAATATATGACAAGATATGGTTCATACTTACGTTGAGGTGGTTACACTATGTCTGGCACATATTAATAAAATTCTTAAATTCGCTAAAAAGAAAACAGATAAGGTCATGAGCAGACTTGTTTGCTTTAGTTTGTTGTTACTGGATTGCATGCAAAATATCTAACTGCAAGTTTAGGTGTTTTTTTTTTAACCGACATGATGAAACATGTAACTGTATTGTATACACATAACAGCTGGTATTTCCCTCATGAGCAATGTTTTCACATCAGTTCACGTTGTTTCTTTTGTATACATTTTATGTAACTCCTTCATCGCCACATTCTTTTTGAACCTTTCCGTCTGTTTATCACCTGATTGAAGACTATAATAATTATTAATATTGTTGTATTGTATTATCAAATAAAGTCATGGACGTTATTTATTAAAAACATGTTTGGTAGACATGTCTATATACAGTAAGTGCCGGTTCACACTATCGCGACTTGGGGGGCGACTTGTCAGACCGCAAGTCGCCCCAAGTCGCTTGACATCAGAAATCACAGCTATGTGAATGAGAGCCGTCTTAATGAACGCGTATAAAGTGGGAGCGACTTCAGAAAAGGTTCCTGTACTACTTCAAGGCGACTTCTAGGCGACTTATACCCATTGATTTCAACGGAAGTCGCCTCCAAGTCGGATCCCCCGTCTTAACTGAAGCAACTTTCCAGGAAGTGAAAATTGTTTTCTAAGGCAAACCCCTCCCTCCCACAGAGTAGATAATTATGTGATTGGCCACTGGCAAAGTTGCCTGTCCTGGAGGCGACTTGAAGTCGCGTTGTAAGTCGCTCCAAGTAGCGCTGAAGTGACGCTCAAGTCGTCTCCAAGTTGCCTTGAAAAGTCGCGCTGGAAGTCGTGTTGCCCCAGTGTGAACCGGCACTTAATAACAGTATTTTCATTATAGGGATTCAAATTAATCCTTTTTTATGATTTTTATCAACATTTTTCATAATATGGGAAAAATGTATTCAAGTAGTACACTGAAACTCTTATGCCCCATACACACGATTGGACCTTTGTCCGACCAAACTCACAACGGAATTCCGACGGTATTCCATCTGAGTAAAATAGAACATGTTCTATATTTAAACTCCAATGGAATTCATCAGAATTTCTCCGATGGGCACACACACGGTAGAGATTTCCGATGGAAAAAGTCCGATGGACTTTTTCCATCGGAAATTCCTATCGTGTGTACAAGGCATTAGGCTGCATTCACACCTAAGCTTAGCGTCTTTGAGCGTTTTTCCAGCGTTTTTGTGTGTCTTTTTGCGCGTTTGTATGCAACGTTTTTGGGCTTTGATTTTTTTTTATTAGCCAATAGAGAAAACTAGGGTTGTCCCGATACCACTTTTTTAAGACCGAGTACAAGTACCGATACTTTTTTCCAAGTACTCGCCGATACCGATTACCGATACTTTTTTTCAATGTCATGTGACAGTTTGAAAGATGGGGACTGATAGGTGGCACTTATGGGCACTGAATGGTGACTGGCGCTGATGGGCACTAATAGGTGGCTGGCACTGATAGATGGCACTGATTGCACTGATAGGTGGCACTTATGGGCACTGATGGCACTGATAGGTGGCACTTATAGGCACTGATAGGTGGCACTTGTGGGCAGTGATAGGTGGCACTGATAGGTGGCACTTGTGGGCACTGATAGATGGCACTGATTGCACTGAAAGGTGGCACTTGTGGGCACATATGGGCACTGATAGGTGGTACTGATAGGTGGCACTTGTGGGCAGTGATAGGTGGCACTGATAGGTGGCACTTGTGGGCACTGATAGATGGCACTTGTGGGCACTGATTGCACTGATAGATGGCACTGATTGCACTGAAAGGTGGCACTTGTGGGCACTGATAGATGGCACTTATGGGCACTGATAGGTGGCACTTGTGGGCAGTGATAGGTGGCACGGATAGGTGGCACTTGTGGGCACTGATAGATGGCACTTGTGGGCACCGATTGCACTGATAGGTGGCACTTGTGGGCACTGATAGGTGGCACTTGTGGGCACTGATAGCACTGAAAGGTGGCACTTGTGGGCACTGATAGGTGGCACTGATTGCACTGATAGATGGCACTTGTGGGTACTGATAGGTGGCTGGCACTGAAATGCTGGGGGAAAAAAAATGACACAGGATTTAAAAAAAAACTGCTGCAACGCCCATCTTGGTACACCCTGCACTCAGCTGAAGTAAGCAGCAGCAGACATCTTGTTACACCCAGCCCATATAGCTCGAGCTGGGTGTAACAAGATGTCTGCTGCTGCTTACTGCAGCCGAGTGCAGGGTGTACCAAGATGGGCGTGGGGACGTTCAGCCGCTGACGGCGACCGAATGTGACAGCACTGGTCACCGATCCTGATGCGGCTGCGGCCTGCACCCCTGCCAGCTTACCGAGTTCAACTGAAGGTGAAGGACTCGCTCTCCGCCCGCGGACTCCGTCCACCGACTGTGCCCGCCCTCTCCAGCCAGACTCCGCCCGCACTTTCCTTCAGAGACTCTGCCCGCCCCCTCTCCAGCCAAACTCCGCCTGCCCCCTCTCCAGCCAAACTCCGCCTGCACTAGCTCCGTCGACAGACTCTGTCCGCCCTCTCCAGCCAGACTCCGCCCGCACTCTCCCGCCCTCCCCAGCCACTGACTCCTCCCGCCCCCCCCCCCCCCCCCGTCCCCGTCACAAAAAAAAAGTATCGGGTGAAGCATCGGGAGCATTTGCGCGAGTACAAGTACTCGCGCAAATGCTTGGTATCGGTCCCGATACCGATACTAGTATCGGTATCGGGACAACCCTAGAGAAAACTATTATCTGTTGCATCATTTGTTGCTTTTTTAGCTTTTCCGTTAGCTTTTATTTCTTTTTTTAGTAGTATTCATTTATTATAATGTTTTTTCGTTAGGGTAAGTGTTTTTTTGTTCAGTTTAGGTTAGGGTTATGCCCTGTACACACGATCGGTTTTACCGATGAAAACAGTCCGATGGACTTTTTTCATCGGACAAACCGATCGTGTATGGGCCCCATCGGTCTTTTTTCCATTGGTTGAGAAAAAATAGAACGTGTTTTAAATTTATCCGATGGAAAAAAAAACAATAGCAAATTCCGATCGTCTGTGTGGAACTCCATCGGAGAAAAAACCCACGCATGCTCAGAATCAAGTCGACGCATGCTCAGAAGCATTGAACTTCATTTTTCTCGGCTCTTCGGAGTGTTTTACATTACAGCGTTTGGGACGGTCGGATTTTTGACTGATGGTGTGTAGGCAAGACTGATGGAAGTCAGCTTCATCGGAATTACGAAGGAAAAATCCATCGGATTTTAATCCATAGGAAATCCGATCGTGTGTACAGGGCTTAAGAATTAGGAGTTGGGGTTAGGGTTATTTATTATTATTTTATTTATTTTTTATTGTATTTTATTTATTATTATTATGATACGAATAATAATAAATTAATAAATAAAAATCCTAAATTAAAAAAATTCAATAAATCAATACTAAGTTACAATAAATAAATAATTAAACCTTAAATTTAAGGCCCCTTTCACACTGGGGCGGGCAGGAGCGGTGGCGGTATAGCAGCGCGATTTTCAGCGCTGCTATACCGTCGTTCATACCGCGGTATGCGGTCGCTAGGGGGGTGAATTTAACCCCCGCTAGCGGCCGAAAAAGGGTTAATACCGCCCGCAAACCGCGGCTATTGCCGCGGTTTGCGGGCGGTATTACCGCGCTGTCCCATTGATTTTAATGGGAGACCGCGGTAAAGGAGCGGTGAACACACCGCTCCTTTACCACTGTAAAGAAGCGGCTAGCAGGACTTTTGGAGCGGTCCTGCTAGCGCACCGCTTCAGTGTGAAAGCCTTCGGGCTTTCACATTGAAGGCTAAAAGGCATGATTTTTTCATGCGGTATAATAGCGCTAATATTAGCGCTAAACCGCATGAAAAATGCCCCAGTGTGAAAGGGGCCTAACCCTTACCCCATAAAAAATAAAATAATAATAAATAACTAAACACCCTAAGGCCCCTTTCACATGGGACGGATCCGTGATGATTCGCCCCGTGAACCTCAGCTTGCTCAGCGGGGATCGCTCCGTTGATCCGCGCTGAGTCGGCGGATGACAGGGCGGTCCCCGCACACTGTGCAGGGACCGCCCTGTCAGATCCCCGCACTCCCCTATGGGGGGATCGGATGAACACGGACCGTCTGTCTGTGTTCTTCCGATCCGCTCTGCAGACGGATAGAAAAATAGGAATTTTTCTATCCAGAAAAACGGAGCATTGCGGACACGGAGGAGATCGGGTGTCAGCGGATGTTTCATCCACTGACACCCGCGGTCTCATAGGGACCAATGTATGTCCCTTTTTCATCCGTAAACGGATGGATGAAAAAGCGGACATACAGTCCGCATGTGCGAAAGACGCCTAATACTATTTTTTTATTAAAAATTTATTTTTTTGTTCGAATTTGGGTGTTGTTATTTTATGATTATTATTATTATAATTATTAATAATAATAATAATAATGTATTTAATATTTTTTAGGGTTAATTATTATCCTGCAAGCGTCAGGACAGAGAGGCATATGGGGGCCAGTGCTTTTTCAGAGGACCCAAAACAGCTACACCTGGAGATAGAGAACCTTCAGCATTCATCATTTCCAACAGGAGGAGCTATGATTTGAACTCATATATATGGACTCATATATATATGGACTCATATTTATAGCTATATATGGACTCATATTTATTAGATGTAGATCTGCATAGGGGAATATTTGTACATTTCTTTTTAGTTTCTATCTATTTAGGCAGAGTGACTGTCACAAAATGTTGTGTTTGTTTGGGAACTGTCCACCGCATCATTACTTGGAGAAAAAGAATTCAGCTGACTGTAAAATATAAATTGTGATGTCACATGATGGTGATCTCTGGACGTGTGCATTGTGTTTAAGTTTCCTGCGACGAAGGAGACAATGAATTACATTATAAAACAAGGAAATACATCCATTTTCCCTGCAGACAATTTATATCCGAAAATTCACTGTTTACTTATTATGTCCGCCAAGGTCAATTGTTCTTGGCACACAGAATATATCTCAACTCCGCAGGCCTGGTGTCTCCTGTTATTGTAGCAGCTTGAATACTGGAAATGGGCATGCCATGTTGGGCTTAGAGGCAGTTTCCAGAAGATAAAGTACTGAAGGCAAATAAAAATGTTTTATTTTTCTTTCTAAACTATTTATAAGAAACTGGAGGAAAGAACACTAGAACAAAAGTAAAGTTGTCACATTGACCAATCGAGTTTCATTTTGTTCTTTTGAAAGATGAGACAAAAGATTGATTGGTCTTTAGTAATAACAATTCTGCTTCTCTTCCATTTTTTTCTCCCGTCCAAACAAAAATAGCCCCAGCGTGTAATAGAGCCACAGCTGTTACTTGCCATTAAATTAACTGTTCTCAGAGACTTTGTAAACAAAATGTTTAAAAAAATGTATAAAACATAATAAAAATAGCTGCAGCTGTTACTGGGGGTTGTTTTAACTTTTCTCAACAACTTTTCAGTGAGTCTAGAGATTGAAATAGCTTGAAAAATATAAAATGGAAAGAAATGTTAGAGCTTAGCAAATAATTCAGTTTATTTTTACCAAGTTAGAAAAGTCTTTAAAACCTATACAAGATTGGGCAGTGATAATAGAGCTGATCAGAGACCGGAATGTCCCAGATCATCTCTATGGTCTAAGACAGGGGTCTCCAAACTTTCTAAACAAAGGGTCAGTTTACTGTCCTTCAGACTTTAGGGGGGGCCTGGACTGTGGCCAGTGGGAGTACAAAAGGTCCCGATGTCAGCTGGAAAAAAACGTGGCCCATCATTGGGGTCAGTGGGAGGAATTGTGCCCCATTATTGGTGTCAGTGGGAGGAATTGTGCCCCATTATTGGTGTCAGTGGGAGGAATTGTGTCCCATCATTGGTGCCAGTAGGAGGAATAGTGCCCCATCATGGGTATAGGTGGGAAGAATAGTGCCCCATTATTGGTGTCAGTGGGAGGAATAGTGCCCCATCATTGGTGTCAGTGGGAAGAACTGTGCCCCATCGTTGGTGTCAGTGGAAGGAATTGTGCCTCATCATTGGTGTCAGCAGGAGGAATTGTGCCCCATTGTTGGTGTCATTGTGAGGAATAGTGCCCCATCATTGGTGTCAGTGGGAGGAATAGTGGCCCATCATTGGTGTCAGTGGGAGGAATTGTGCCCCATTGTTGGTGTCATTGTGAGGAATAGTGCCCCATCATTGGTGTCATTGTAAGGAATAGTGCCCCATCATTGGTGTCAGTGGGAGGAATAGTGGCCCATCATTGGTATCAATGGGAGGAATTGTGCCCCATGGTTATATATATAATGTTTGGAGGTTCTAAGTAATTTTCTAGCAAAAAAATACAGATTCTTACTTGTAAACAAAAGTGTCAGAAAAGGCCTGGTAAGTGAGTGAGTGGTTAAAATGTGCATCACTCTGCCGCACCTAACTGCAGCCCAAAACTGACACAGCATTTAGCGTGCTGGCAGTGTGAATGGGCTCTTAGTAAGCTGAACATGAAAATGTTAGGGTTACTAGTTGCCATGAGTTACTGCACATTGAATTATTTTGAATACACCTGATTAAATGTATTTTAAAGCGGAGGTCCACCCTGAAAAAATGTTTTCATAAAAAATCCTTAAAAAAATAAAATAAAAATTAATATATACTCATCCTAAATGCCTGTTGCTATGCAGAAGTCCCCTAATCTGCCTCTGATGTGCCTCTTCTCGTCCACGGTGGGTCTCCTACCGCTTCGTCTTCTTGTGAACAGGGCACGCTGCCTTCTGGGAACTGTGTGTATCCCAGGAGGCAAGCTGCCCATTCACAAAGCGCCGTGCGAGTGGCACATGCGCAGTAGGAAACGGGCAGCGAAGCCGTAGGCTTCACTGCCTGTTTCGTTTAGTCAGGATGCAGGAGCCGGGACCTGACAGCAGCGATCGATCGCTGTGGCGGGACCGACATTGCAGGCGAGTAGGACAGGTAAGTGTCCTTATTAAAAGTTGGCAGCTACACTATTAGTAGCTGCTGACTTTTAAAAAATAAAAATAAATGACTGCACCTCCGCTTTAATTACTTTATGATCACCCTCCAACCACAGCCATTAAGTCCATGTTTGATTGGAATCCAAATTCTGTTGGTGAAGCAAATAGCTAACGGATAGGTGTCGACAGCTACTTAAAGTGGAACTAAACTCTCTCAATCATTACCTATTTTTAATGCTTATGCTGCTAGCCTTAGTAAATAGATAAGAGAGTATATTATATTTACCTATTTTAAACTTTTTCTTCAGTTTGAACATTTCTTTAGTTGCTTCCTGGTTTTTGGCCCAGGTCAAAATTATGTCATACATCCCAGGCATCTTCATGGGCAATTTTTATTTTTTTGATTGGAGTCCTCAAACGCTCATATAAGAGAGATAAAAAAACTTCCATGGTGTAGTATGTAAAAACCGTATCAATTTAATGAAGTTATTGATTATACTTACAAAACGGCAGGTATCAACAGCGGTATAGATTGTGAAAAGCTGCGGCGTCTCAGTAATCCCTTAGTCTCGTTCCTGTATCGTCAGAAGCACCACCACCTACACGTTTCGTCACTACAGGACTTCAACTGGGGATCGGCCAATGTAGTGACGAAACGCGTAGGGGGCGATGACGTCATCACGCAATACCTGAACGAGAGGTGGTGCTTCTGACGATACAGGAACGAGAGAAAAGGATTACTGAGACGCCGCAGCTTTTCACGATCTATACCGCTGTTGATACCTGCCGTTTTGTAAGTGTAATCAATACCTTCATTAAATTGATACGGTTTTTACATACTACACCATGGAAGTTTTTTATCTCTCTTATATGAGCGTTTGAGGACTCCAATCATCACCGCATTGTTACAGAGACACTCAAGTTGTGGGGAAACCTCATTCCCTGAGCTAGGCGAGACTGTTTATCACAGTCACAGCCATCTGGTAAGCAGATCATTATTCACTAGGGTGTCACACCTGAAGTTATCACGATACTCTTGGGAAGATTGGTTTCAAACATCTATCCCCTGATACCATCTTGATTTCACTTTTGGAAACTTCACTACAATTTCTTTGTGTTGCATGGACTAATGTGTGGACTTAACCCTTCACTGAATATATCTTATCACTCCTGAACTCTGCATTAGTTTTTATTTTTTCTTCTTTTTTTCACTAAGAAGAATTTTTCTTTTTATTCATTTTTTTATTTCATATTTTATAAATTTTTTAATCAAGTATTTTGCACCCATTGCCATCATGGTTTGTTTGTGATTGTTTTTTTTCACAATTTATGATCACCATATTAGCGCTGCACTTCTCCTGTTTCTCTTTGCTATTTTTAAGTTTTCTGTATTGAACTTATAATGCTAGCAGCTCTTTCCACTTTATTTAGGTTTATTATGAATATTAATTTATTTTCTATCATCTAGCACAGCGTTAGCCTTAGGGCTCCTTTTTTATAATTTTTATTTTTTTATCTGGAGGAGGGGAGGATGGGCTTTCTCAGCTAAGCACGCCCTCCTGTCTGCATGCCTGAGCTAAGGGCAGATGGACCCAAGGAAGTGCTGAATCATCTGCCCTTACCCAAGATGGCTGCTGCTGGAAATGCCGAGGAAGGGGGGAGGTATCATGATTTCTCCACAAAACAAAGCATGAAAACATGGATGGATGGATGAGTTTGCTGTGAATATTAAACATTTATTACCGTATGTACTCGAGTATAAGCTGAGTTTTTCAGCACATTTTTTTGTGCTGAAAATCCCCCCCTCGGCTTATACTCAAGTCACCTTTTTGCGCCTGATCTCCTGGACTTTGGGGACCCGGTACCGGCCAGCCATAGGCCCCCTGGATCCCAAACTTGGCACACATGTAGCCCAACTTTTCCTCTACAAGTGTGGGGACCTATGGCCGGGCAGCACCGATTTTTCAAAACCGGGCACCCCTTCCATAGACTCCCATGTTAGATGGACACCCTAGGCTTATACTCGAGTCAATACGTTTTCCCAGTTTTTTGTGGTAAAATTAGGTGCCTCGGCTTATATTCGGGTCGGCTTATACTTGAGTATATACGGTAAATAGCCTTTTCAGTTTGTAGTGCTCAATTACAGTTTAGTTACCGTATATACTCGAGTATAAGCTGACCCGAGTATAAGCCGAGGTACCTAATATTACCCCAATAAACTGGGAAAACGTATTGACTCGAGTATAAGCCTAGGGGGGGTGAATGCAGCAACTACTGTAAGCGGAAAAGAGGGTCAACAATGCCCATTTGCACGCCTCACTGTGCCCATTTGTACGCCTCACTGTGCCCAACCTCACTTTGCCCATTGCAACCTCACTGTGCCCATTGCCAGCTTACTGTGCCCAACCTTACTGTGCCCATTGCCAGCTTACTGTGCCCTTTGCCACCTCACTGTGCCCAACCTTACTGTGCCCATTGCCAGCTTTCTGTGCACATTGCCACCTCACTGTGCCCAACCTTTCTGTGCCCATTGCCAGCTTACTGTGCCCATTGCCACCTCACTGTGCCCAACCTCACTGTGTCCATTGCAGCCTCCCTGTGCCCGAGTCAGTGTACCTGAAATTCTTCTTAGACTGCGAGCGTCCATTGTTTAAATATTCCGGCTTCCTCCTATTCCCGTTCCGTGATCTGCGTTTCCAGCAAACACTTTGTTGAGTGTTCCGCCTATCACAGAGGTCCTCTCATCCTTGGACTCCGTTTCCCAGCAGGCACTGTGTTCAGTGTTCCGCCAATCACGGACGTCTTTTCATCCTCGGACAAGAGAATGTCCATGATAGGCGGAACACTGAACACAGTGCCTGCTGGGAAACGGAGTCCGAGAATGAGAGGACCTCCGTGATAGGCGGAACACTCAACACAGTGTTTGCTGGAAACGCCGATCACGGAACGGGACCAGGAAGAAGCCGCGATATTTAAACAATGAACGCCGCCCGCAGTCTAAGAAGATTTTCAGGTACTGACTCGAGTATAAGCCGAGGGGTGTATTTTCAGCCCTAAAAAAAGGGCTGAAAAACTTGGCTTATACTCGAGTATATACGGTATGTTTTAAAGTAGAACTTACCTCTCACAAAACAATGCTTATTTGTAAAATCAGATTGCATTATAAAGCTTTCCCCTTACCATGTTAACGTGTTCTCTCCATGCGCTGTTCACCTCCTGTAGACTTTTTGTCTTAACCTCCTCTAGAAGTATGCACACTCCAAATGTGGTTGTACAGCCCAGTTTCACTAGGGTGACTAAAGCAAAATGTACGGGCAAAATCCAAGTTGGCACAGCTGCTTGTAGTCCATCATTGAAACCCTAGCTTTGATATCCTAGAAGGAGTTGCTTGCTGGTATGATCACCAGGTAGTATGTCATTGAAAACAGGTAATATAAAAAGGGGCTATATATTTTGCCATTTCATAAAAAAGTGCAACAACATACTGCCAATGAAGCCACCAAGGTGATTGTCATAAGCTTCAGGCTTGGGCATACGCAGTAACTCACCATTCAGTTTGGTGGTGAATGCGCATTCCATACCCCAGCAGCATACAAAATAACTTTATTGCATACAGCGTTCCTGTAAATGCGAAGGTCTTGCTCAGACGACTTTGACAATAGGCTCAGTTGCTTTATGGGCAATATCTTGGTGTACTGGAGGCAAGTGATTATAAAGCTGGGTCAGAGGGCTTGATTTCCTCTTGTTCAGACCGAAAGATGAAAAAGAGAAAATCAATCAACTCCCTTATCCACACTAATGGCATGGATGGAGGAATGTTCACTGGCGGCTATTCTTTCAGACAGCCACAGCACCCTCTGTTGCTTGAATACAATGGTGCTGCAAAACAGCGGCATCTGGCCAATAAGGGGCGCCGCTCCATAATCTCCATGCACTGCCCCCTAATCTCCATGTGGGGCACCTGACTCAGGTTTCTTTGAGTTTATTTTTTTTAAGCATATGATTAGAGCCTGATGCTCTTATTGGCTTCAAACCAAACCCACCCACTTGTGACATTAGCGAATCGATATTCGCTATTGTCTTCTGGCTTCTCCTCTCGGCCAATCAGGACAGGAGGCGGATCTTAAGACCGGATTAGCCGGAGAAGGAGGGGCGGTCATGACCTGGATGGGGTAAGTGCGGACCTGGTGGGGGGGTTTGTTTACCACCCCCCCCCCCAAAAAATGGAGCACCAGCCGCCGCTGCTGCCGAACAGTGACTGCCTCTAATAGGAAGCTAACTGTTTAGCCTATAAATTTCCACCTGGCTCAGTTGAATTTAAATAGACATTTGTGAAACTGGGTGATGCTTGCAGAGCCTTCCAGTATGAGTCAGATGAAATTAAAGCTGTCAATGGGAGCTTTAAGGGATGTACACATGTGCCGAATATTGGGCGGCAGTGGCCGGTTCAATAGAAACCGGCCATCATTTGGCCCGTATGTTTGGCAGCCGGTCCAACAGAAGCCAGCTGTTTGGTCAGCTTCTTTCGAAGGAACATGATTGAAAAAGGTCTGCCGATTGGCATCCAATCAGCGATCTCAACCAGTGACTGAGTGCTGACCGGTGTGTTCTGGCGGGGAGTTAACCCCCTGTAAGAACACAATAGCACAGTGGGGGAGATCATTGTACTAACATCGGATAGTTAGTATAGCGGCTCCTCCCGAGCTCTTCAGTTTTTTTTTTTTGGTTCAGCCTGGAGAGTTCAACAAAACAGAAAACGAATAGTGTGTTCTAGGCTTTACAGCTTACAGGAGGGGCTGAGGGACAGAAGACAATGCAAGAGGTGTAATTACATTGTAAAGTCAATGCTACCTTTGAAAAAATTCTAATACTAAATATTAGTTTAGCAGTACAGTTGATGGATGGTTATACTGCATTCATGTAAGTCACAGAGCAGTTTTTCTTGTTCTAGCATTAAACAAACCAAACCTACACACCTCCAGGATGTCTTAGAATTTTCTCCATGATTCTGGTTGGTGTCAAAATAGCTGTCTAAAAAATTGAGAGCTGTTCATTAGTCATCCTTTAAAAAATGGCTGACAAGGGCATTGTTCGGGAAACAAAATTACAACCTGCAGTATGTCGCATACACACTATTTCATACACAAGGTTATAATATAGTGTATACACAGTTTTCATTTATACAATGCATAATGTGCTTTTTTTAAATATTACCCCAGAAAAGACTTAAGCCTCGTACACACGACCGATTTTCTCGTCGTAAACAGTCAAGAAAAGTGCCGCGAGAGTTTTTTTGTCTAGAAAAACGTTCGTGTGTATGGTTTTACGACGAGAAACTTGACGAGAATCTCGACGAGAAAATAGAGAACCTGCTCTCTATTTTCTCGTCAGGAGTCCAGATTTCCTCGTCGTGTTTCTCGTCGGCCTGTTTTGTGACGAGAAAATGGTTCGTGTGTATGCTTTTACGACTCTTCCAAAAGCGCGCATGCTCACAAGCAACTATGAGACGGGAGCGCATCTTCTGGTAAAACAAGCCTTCATAATGGAGAGAGCACATTCGTCACGCTCATAAATATTTCCTCGTTTAAATGTTCTGCATTGAATTCTTCGTTAGAATGTTACATTAATCAAAACGAGAGACCTTTTTTTGCTGCTGATATTCACACAGAGTTATGCCTTATTTTTAACCTTTTTCATGCTGCTCTTTTTAAGATTTATGTGTATTATATCGTGCAAGTTTTTAGGAATAATTTAAATGGTTTTTTTTTCCAAAATGATGTTAATTATAATTTCTCAATGTTTTGATAGCGATCTCCCATTTAATTTTCTAATCTATATTTTTACATTTTCACACCATGTTTTTGAGCTAATCAGATTTAGTTATTCTTTTGGGGGGGGTGATATCTGTGCCTTTTATTGTCAGTCAAATGTATCTGCTTACTCCAAAGTTTTTTTTTTTTTATTTTAAAAATACACATAGTCAAGTATGAACTTAAACAAAAATCACATTTATTCATGTTTATAAATTAAATAAAGAGAAGGCAGCGCTGGAGAAGCTGCTGCCATTTGTGCATCCCAGGGACCCCAGAGCACACAGCAACCCTGTGTGGACACTAAAATTGGGAGCTTGAGAAGGCCCACATTTCAGAACACAATCTGATGCTGGCCTCCCAGAGGTCAGGAACAGCAGCAGGTGAGATATATGTCCCAAGTGTGTGGTACTACAACAGGCTGCCTTCTGTCCGACCAGTGCGACCACAATGAAGCAAGGCCATCACTTCCTCTTCTTCCTGGCAACCTTCCCTGCAGCCTTTCCTGAAGCCTTCCTTCTTTGTTTAGCTGGAGGCTGGCCCACTGGAGGGGTACTCCTGTCAGGAGGAGGAGGTGGAGGTGTAGCAGAAGGGGGTGGGGCAGAAGAAGAAGCTGGAGGTGTAGCAGAAGGGGGTGGGGCAGAAGGTGGAGGTGTAGCAGAAGGGGGTGGGGCAGAAGGTGGAGGTGTAGCAGAATGGGGTGGGGCAGAAGGTGGAGGTGTAGCAGAAGGGGGTGGGGCAGAAGAGGAAGGTGGAGGTGGAGGTTGAGGTTGGGTCAGTTGGGCCACCTCACATATGGCGGTATGGGGGGTAATTTGCTCCATCACCCCCTTGTTGAGCAAGGTGATGAGCAGGGGTTCGCATAGGAGGCGTTGCTCCATGCTCATCACCTTGAACTTAGCCTCCACTAGGCCGGCAATGGCCTCTTCAGGGGATGTGGGCTCCTTGAGGGTGGCATGGGCCTCTTTAATAAGGGCCATTGCTGCCTCACTGGTGGTCCTGTCCCTCCTGCCTCTTTTGTGAAGCCTGATGGGAGGCACCTGGGATCTGGTGCTTCTCCTTTGCCCTGCCACCTCCTGTCTGCCACTGGGCCCTGCCACCTCCTGGCTGCCACTGGGCCCTGCCACCTCCTGTCTGCCACTGGGCCCTGCCACCTCCTGTCTGCCACTGGGCCCTGCCACCTCCTGGCTGCCACTGGGCCCTGCCACCTCCTGGCTGCCACTGGGCCCTGCCACCTCCTGGCTGCCACTGGGCCCTTCCTCCTCCTGCCTGACAGTTTCCAGACCCTCCTCCTGGCTGATTTCATCCTGTGAATGAAAAAGAAACATAGTTTAATATGTTGGTTTAATCTTTGCATCAAACTTTGTAATCCTGATGGAAGCAATTAGAATGTAAATGCATAAATCCTTGCTTTAAATTTACCACTACATCAGCTTGACTATTTACCACACAATTAAGTGCAGAATAATGTCTACAGATCATGATTTCACTTGTTGAATACAAAATAATGTATGTTTCTCATCCTGACATATTTGGGAAACATTAATTTTATCCCACTACATTTTCAGTTAATACTATACCTGGCTCCAGATGGCCAAATCAGGATCATCCAGGATGGCTGCCTCCTCTTGCTCCAGAGAAGGCTCAGGTTGGCTGCAGGGAAGTCTGGGGGGAAGAGTGGAGAGTGATGGCCTTGGCTCAATGTGGTCATCCAGGAAGGACATCCTGCTGTAGTACCACAAAACCGGGACATAAACATCATCTGCTGCTGCTCCTGACCTCTGAGAAGCCAGCACCTTAGAGCGTTCAGTCCTGTAGGTACCTCTCAAGCTCCCAATTTTAGTGTCCACTTGTTTTGCTGTGGCTGTGGGCACCTTGGTATGCACAAATGGGAGCAGCTTCTCCAGCGCTGCTTTTCTCACCCCTTTTTTTTTATGGATGGGGTTTTTGGTCTCCCACAGAGCCGGCAGCTCCCTTACCCGGTCAATAAATTCCGCCAGGAACTCTTTGTCGCTAATAAATACATTCATATTGTATCTGCAAGTAAAATAAATTATATTTAAATAATGTGAGGCAAACAGTCTAACCTCCTTCACATCCTAGTCACCATATATATCCTCCACCAATCTCAAGACAGTATAGGCCAACAATTTTAACAAGTCTCACAAAATCACATACCTTCGTTCGCACGTCCGTCACTTGAACTCCTCTCTCCGCACACCGAACGTACTATAGTCACATGTGTGTTTGCTATATACACACCACGCATGCGTCCAAATTCGAACACGTCGCTCCGCACACGTCGCCCGCCCATGACGTTCTAACTAACATCTTTTCCACGCCCCTTCTCTTTCGGCGCGCAGACAGATATGGCGGAGTTACAGCAGGTGTCTGATAATTCCGCAACTAGCGAGGAGACAAGCCCGGAGACCGAGGACACGTCACGATCAAGGAGGAGATTCAAGGCATCGAATATGTCTTTGGCGGAGATGGCGGAGATGGTGGACATCTTGGTCAAGGCTGATTATGATGCCAAGCATGGGCCGTATAGCAAACCAAATAGAAGGAAGGCCAAAATCCTCACTAAAGTTGTGAAGAGTCTGAGGGCAAAGTTCGGGGTGAAACGCTCAAATGAGCAGCTCAGAAAGAGGTGGTCAGACCTCAAACTGAGGCAGCCAGACCAGTTGAGGAGCATAAAGAGGATGCTCGCTAAAAGTAAGTAAAATGACGACCTTTCTGCTATTAATCTTTTTAGGAACTGTCTTTTTTTTTTTTTTTATAGCATATTGGACTCCCTTCCAAAATGTAATATTTTGAACTAGGTTGGGCACAGTAATCGTTCGTTACGTTACCGACACTTCGTTCGGCCACTATCCGCGGTTTTGGCTTATTTAAGAGCCACAAAAGTAATTAGACATCTGCCATTTTTGATCAAGTATTGTGGATAATTTTTAAGTGTAGATGATGTGTTTGTAAGGAGAATGAAATGCAAACTTTAATCAGTGTAAAGGAGAGGACACTCAGCAGCTGCTTCCACATCTGTACTTTGGAGCACTATAGTGTGGGCCACCAGACCCGCCTTTTTTGGGTGTCCCACACAGGTGCATCAGAGTTTATTTGTGGTGCGTCAATGTCCAAAAAATTACATCCAAATGTGAATAATATACATATTTGGGCTCATAAAGAATGCATTTTTCTTTAAATTCCGCACAAACACACACTTGTACCCCACTTCCAAACAATTTAGCCTGTTTTTATTTTAAAAATGAGATTTTTACAGTGTGATAAATAGACCTTTGGTTTTATTCTCATAGGGGAGAGAAGACTGGGAGGAGGACACTCCAGGGAGCACATGCACCCCACAACTTCCAAGCAACCCCAAACTCCCAAAGATCCACAACCGAAAGATGTGCAGGAAGTTGAGGTGGAGGAAGGAGAAGTGCAGGAAGGAGAGGTGGATGACGTTGTGGATCTGGTCACCACAACAGGTCAGTATCTGACACCACAGCTTAAGGTAAGCGAGGTAGGCCTGCAGAGTTTTATTAATTTTTTTTTATGGTTTTTAGGGGATGGAAATGTTGTGAAGGATAGCACACCGTTCTCTGCTGACAGTGCCCTCCGCCTCATCCAGCAAGTGATGGAATGTAGCACGGAACTGGACCGAATTAAACAAAGAATCCATGTGATGGAACAAACATTTAAAGACATTCTCGATGTTTTGGGGAGAATTCAATAAGCCATCCAAACACATTTGTTTTTACATGTTTGTTTTTATGTTTTTACTATTTTTTTAAGTAACAAAACAGCCAAAAATTGAATATGCACACAGTGTGTGAACATGTGCTATCTGCCATCAGGGGATATCCATGTACGTCTTTTGTGGGTGCAACCCCTTCCTCGTATCAAAAGTCGGTGAACTGAGGAAGGGGATGCATCCCCAAAACACATCCATTGATCACCCCTGATGGCAGATAGCACATGTTGACAATAGGGATCTGGATTGTAAACTTCCTATTTGCAAAAAAGTAAAAATGTGTGCATATTGAATTTTTGGCTGGGCAAGGGGTGGCAGGACCCCATATTAGGACGGGCACATAGAGACATAGTTTGTGTAACTGAATGTCTCAGATTGCTCAGAGGTATCCAATGTTGTCATTTTAGAAATGCAAGTGGTATTTTTCTATTTTCCTAAGCCAAAATTTGCCGGGTTGTGGTCAGGCCAACCCCAAAGTAAAAAAAAAAAAAATGTGCAGAGAGTAAAATATTTGACCACAAACAACGTGTAGCTTCTTTTTATAATACTCTCTAAGCTTATTTGGTTGTTTTGTAAGGTAACATAGTGAAATTGGTTGTTATTTACTAAAGTAAAATACACTTGCCACTACAAATGCACAAAGAAAAACTAGGAGACAGGAAAGAACAAATAATTAAAGGTTCAAACAAGATTTTTATTGGGATACTTAGACATAGGCTGGCATAGGAATTGCCCCCCTACCCGTGAAATACTCCATGTATTTGTCCCGAACCACACGGGCATTTTGGGGGGGCAAGCCAAGACGGGCAGATTCCAGGCCCGGAAGGGGATTTGGAGGGGAAAGTCCAGCCTCTGGCAAAACTGAGGCCATATAAGAATTCGCTTTGCGGCAAAGAAAATTGTGTAGCACACAGCAGCATAACACTACATAGTTTATTTTGTAGTCCGCCAAGTGGATGGAAGTCATAAAAAGGCGGAACCGGCTGGCCATTATGCCGAAGGCATTTTCAACGACTCTTCGGGCCCTGGCCAGCCGGTAATTGAACACCCTCTTCTCTGGGGTCAGGGTCCTCTGTGGAAATGGCCTCATAAGATGCCGTCCGAGTCCGAAGGCTTCATCAGCCAAGAAAACAAAGGGGAGTCCTTCAATATTCCCTGCATCCGGTGGCAATTGAAGGTCGTCACTCTGGAGACGGAGGGCAAACTCCGTCTGGATGAAGGATCCCCCATCGGACATCCGGCCATTCTTCCCTACATCAACATAGAGGAATTCATACCGTGCTGACACCACCGCCATCAGCACAATGCTATGAAACCCCTTGTAGTTGTAGTAGTAGGACCCAGAACGGGGTGGCGGCACGATGCGGACGTGCTTCCCGTCTATGGCACCACCGCAGTTGGGGAAGTCCCACCGCGTGGCAAACTCCGATGCCACAGTCTGCCATTCCTGTGGCGTGGAAGGAAGCTGTGGAGTGAAACAAGATGAAATAATATTAGAAAAACAAAGGCATACATTACAAGGAATTTCTAGACCAAAAAATTAGAGACCAACATCAATCTAATTATACGTTTATTAAGGTGTGTAAAAAAAGTATAATGGAAGGCTCATTTATCATATTCATCACCCCCTCTGATGGGCCATTACTAAATTATTTTGGGGGGGGGGAGATGTGTTTGGCCACAGGATAGCATTGCAGTGGCGGTGCGTCCAGAGTGGGCGCTGGAGCACTGCCCCCTCTCTCCTGTGCCCATCACTCAGAACAATACATAGGTTCATGCGTTGCATGAACCTATGTATTGTCTATGCCGCACACTATTCAGGTGGATGGCCTCTTGTAAAGCGACCGACATATGATTAATTGCGTCATTTAGGGGGTTAAAATTGCAGAGCAGAAACAGGTATTAAAAAAGTCATGCAAATTACAACCTGAGGGATGTAATTGGCTTCCTCAAATAAAAATCGGGGACGCAAGGAGGGGGCATTCCTTGGGTAAACACTGACAGGCAGCTCTGGCAATCATGTTCACCAAGTCTGTTTAATGGTAACATGATTGGCTGATGCAACATGAAGGGAAGGAGAAGACATCAAGGACAGAAGAAGGATGGCGCTGACCACAAGAAGGTAAGTGCAGGGCTGGGGGGAAACTGGCTGCAATAGAGGGGACTAAATGGCTGCATTGGAGGGGACAACTGGGGGCGTTTATTAGGCAACAGAGCAAAAAAGGAGGAAGTTTATTTCCGAAATTGGGGTTGTAACCCCCCAACATTTGGAGCAACAGGCGCCCCTGCTGGAAAAGTTAGTGAGGGGAAATATTTAGGGAGGATAAAAAAGGGGCATTTAAAAACTTCCAGCATGCATGGGGACAAAGGGGACATTCTCAGCATATTACAATCATGGTAATTAGGAAAGGATGAAAGAAATACAATACATTAGCATACATGTAATACATAAAATGTGA
Source organism: Rana muscosa (assembly GCA_029206835.1). Lineage (NCBI taxonomy): Eukaryota > Metazoa > Chordata > Amphibia > Anura > Ranidae > Rana > Rana muscosa. The sequence goes on along the minus strand of CM055118.1, from coordinate 789,928,475 downwards.
TGTTAAGGGAGAAAACTTACCCTAATATAGTCCTCCTGCAGGACTTGTATAATAGCAGAACAGGTGTCTGGGATTATGAGGCCCAGAGCCTGGGGGGAGATGCCTGTGGTGAACTTCAAGTCCTGAAGACTTCTCCCTGTCGCCAGGTAACGCAACGTGGCGATGAGCCTCTGCTCAGCACTGATGGCTTCCCGCATAACGGTGTCCTTCCTGGTAATATAGGGGGACACCAAAGCCAACAGTTCCTGAAAAACGGGGTCAGACATCCGCAGAAAATTCCTGTAGTCCTCAGGATTATTCTCGACGATCTCCCGCAGCAGAGGCATGTGGCAGAATTGGTCCCGCTGGAGCAACCAATTCTTGGTCCATGAACTCCTCCTCACACCATTCATGGACTGGTCTTGGTCCAAAACAAGCAGACCAACACCAAGCGCACGCACAGCACGAACTCGACGACGAGAACGTCCAGGCGACATGGCTAGGAAACGGTCGTCTAATCAGAACGTACAGAACAGAACGCACTTTAGAACAGCAAGGCCTATGAATAACGAACTGAAATTCAGAAACGAACAGGCAAGAACGCACTGTAAAACAGATACGACCTGCCTAGACGCCCTGAAAGTCAAGATACGAACCCACAAGCACAAACTAAACGGCAGAAAACGATCTGAAAAGTACGAAGACTGAAAAGCGCGAATCGTCTCTTCCCAAACTTTTACTTCACACGCGGTAACACGAGATCAGCAAAAGCAGCCCAAGGGGTGGCGCCAAGAAAAAAGATCTTCCCCTTTATAGTGCCGTCGTACGTGCTGGACGTGAGCACAGAGAACCACGAGGAAATTGGGAAATGACAGTGTGTACGCATAGAAAGCTTGACGAGAAAATCGACAAGCTTAACAAGAATCTCGTCGAAAAAAACGACGTGTTTTTTACGACGAGAAAATCGGTCGTGTGTACGAGGCTTTACATTCTTACTAAAGTGCCTGTTATTAGACTTTCAAGTGACTATTGATTACTTGTATTGAAAGCATGAAACGACTACCTACATTCAGAGAACATGGTCACCACAGTTTAGGAGCACACAGTGTTTAACCACTTCAATACCAGACATTTTCACCCCCCTTCCTACAAAGGCCAATTTTTAGCTTTCTGCACTGTCACACTTTGAATGACAATTGCGTGGTCATGCAACACTGTACACAAACTACATTTTTATCATTTGTTTCCACATAAATAGAGCTTTCTTTTGGTTATATTTAATCACCAATAGCTTTTTCATTTTTTTGTAGATAGATTAAAAAAATACCAAAAATGTTGGAAAAATAAATTGTTCTTTATTTCTGTTATAAAATTTTGCAAATAAATAATCTTTCTTTATAAACTGAGGCCAACATGTATACTGCTACATTTCTTTGTTAAAAAATAACTCAAATCAGTGTATATTATTTAGTCTGTATTAAAGTTATAGAGTCTACAAACTATGGTATATACAAATGAACGGACACTGCCCCCATCTATAACTGGCCTTTGCAGCAAGGAGCACATGAAAGGGCGACGTATGTCGAACAAAAACCAAAGAAAATTCCCAGCTCAACTTACTGACCAGCCTGCAACCAATTATCCTGTCTAACAGTATGCATTAAAAACAGAGGTTTCGTTTTCACACATTTGCAAGTACATGCGTAAGTAGCACCCCAGTATAAACTATGGTATATATATCTGAAACTCGATTACTCCTGATTACTGAGTACTGCTCTTATTTCTTGAGGCCCCAAAAAGGCCAGGACAGTACAAATACCCCTCAAATGACCCCGTTTTGGAAAGTAGGACAGTCCAAGGTATTTAGTAAGAGTCATGGTGGATTTTTTGAAGTTGTAATTTTTTGTCACATTTTTTTTGAAAAATTAATAAATAAAATAAAAAAAATCTATTTTAGTTTTTTTACATACTGTCACCAGTGCAGTACAGCGTCATAATGTAATTGGTGTGGTGGTGATCAGGGATACACTGACTGGTGACAGTATGTAAAAAAATTATAATAAATAAACATTTTTAAACATTTTTTTTTTTTTACAATTTCCTTTTTACATACTGTGACCAAAGCAGTTTGTTATCATAGTAATACTGTATTACTCTAGGAAGGTGATCAGGATTTTTTTTTACAGACTATGATTGCTTATAACAGTGATAATCACAGTTATAAGCAACCATTTTTATAATTAAATCCATTCATTCAGTGTGTACTATTGTGATTAGCTGTGATTGGCCACAGCTAATCACATGGTACAGATGGCCTGTAATTGGCCCTGTCTGTGTCATGTGATCACAGTGACCAATCACAGAGATCAGCATAATAGTACACAAGGAATATTTTTATTTTTTAAAGAAAACTTATCGGGCTTCCCCCTTATGCATGCCACTCACCTAGGTAAATGATGTGCACCGTGCTTCTTATGCCATCACATATCCCAGGAGGCACAGTCTTTCATTCACAAAGGAGGAGAGGGAACCCCTCCCTGCCAGGAAAACAGGCTGATAGCTGCTAGTGACTATAGCCACTCCCAATACTATCATGCTAAAAATCTGACATGCTGGATCGACTGGCCATGGATGGATCGAATCTCGGCCTGTTCAGCAGGGACCAGCCAAGATTCGATCCATCTACGGCTGGTTTTACAAATTGTGAAAGGAACCTAAAGTATTCAGAATTTTTTTCCCATGCAGTGGGGCTGTGCGGCTGTGCCGGCATTGCATTGGTTAACTGTTTGGTTTTGTCTACGGGTGAGCAGAGTGGAGATATACTTTCCTTAATCCATTGATTCTCCGAGTGCAAGACCAGGCCCTGTCAATTCTGCACCCCCCCCGCAGTCTAGCAGTCTTGTGTGGTGGACTGTTCCTGACATCATCACACCCATAGACCGTCTCTGGACGTGAGGATGACAGGAACAGTCCACCACTGGACATGGGGTAGCCCTGTTTTCCGGAGGATCGAAGGATCAGGTGAGCATAGCCTTTCTGTGCACCCCTGGACAAAAACGAGCAGTTAATCCATGCAGTGTGGGCACAGCCCCACTGCATAAGGAAAAAAAAATTCCCAGAGTTTTGCATTACAGGACCACTATGCTCAAAATGAAAAAAAATGCATTACACCAATAGGAAAAAAAAAAAAAAAAAACACGCAGCTGTACAGTATGATTATATATATAGATTATAGTATAGATTTAGTAAAGGAAAATTGTGCACTTTGCAAGTGGAGTTGAACTAATTTTACCCAGAGCTTAGTGAATGTAGTTAAGCTTCACTTTGTAAAGAATACCCAATCAGGAACTTCACCACATTGACTAAGCTCTGGGGAAAATTAGTGCACTTGCAAAGTGCATAGTCTATGTGTCTTTTGTAAATCAATCCCTATGTATAAAAATCTATAAACCTGTACAGAAAATGAGGTATTTGACACTGATATATCTTGTCTGTGTAGTCTATTACTCTGTGTAAGGTGCCATTAGAGGCAAATATTTGCTGAAAAAGGGTAGTTGCACTTTCCAAGGGAATTTCCCTCAGAGCTTAGTGAATGAGCCAACGTTCTGCTGAAGTCCTTCATCAAATCATGTGGAAGCAAATATACAGTTTTTTTTTTTTTTTTTTTTTTCCCTTGCACGTGATTGGGTATTCTCTACAAAGTGAAATGTTACCACATTCATCAACCTCTGGGGAGAATTCCCTTTCAAAGTGCAACTTCCTTTGCAAAAACAGCCTATTCGCCTAACTCCTTTATTGCAGTAGAATACAGAAAAATTTCAATTATCAGGCAATAATCCTAACCTGACTGAAAGAGTCGTTTTATTTTTATCTGTGGCTCTCTATTTGTTTAGCTAATTTGAAAACATAATAGGGGCTCTTTTGGCTTAGTGCATTGAAACGTTTATTATTTTTTTCCCGCATGATTTGTTAAGCAATGTCTTACTATTTTATAGGTTTTGCTAATTATACAGTAAGCCGCAGAATGTAGGTGGAATGTGCACTGACCATGAAAGATTATTTCGCCAAATGGTTTTGGTTATCACTCTAAATGAACACCGTTTGAATAAGACTTTTGCATATCAGAGAGCTGCTTTTCATGTTCCAACAATGTACTAAACCTACACACCTCTATGATGTCTTGTAGATGTCTCCATATGATTCAGGCCTGTATCATAATGGGTGGCACACCTATATTATGACTTACAATTGTTTCACAGTTTTATGTTATCATGAATTACTTGGCTAAATAAAAATTCAGTTTATAACAAAAGTGTTTTTAGGGCACGACGAGACACCAACAAGAATATATTTTCATCTGTCACGCTACGTTGACAAGCAGCTTCAAATTGGTAAATATCGTTTTATTGCCAAAGCCTTCTCTAGAAAAATTAATGGTCTCAGTCAAAACAAGCCTTTAAAATATATATATATAAAAAAAAATGTTTAAATGTGTTTATTTTTACAAAAGCAAAATGCTGACAATCTAATAATTTAATTTCACAATTACTACTTAAAATTAGGTTTGCCTCTAACTATATTCCTCCTAAAATCTAATTGTCTGTGTACTGTAAAAGATATTATTGGCACGCTAGTAAATCAATGTGAGCAGTGCCTTCTAATGTATTGATCTACGTATCGTGTTGTCCATATTTTTGCTTTAGCAAATGTGATGGAGGAGGTAAGCAGAAAGGTTTGATGCATTAGCAGGCGAAATAAGGTGGAATAAAATCCTCTATTTGTTCTGTAATTAGAAGTTATTGCTTTCAAATTCTAAACTTGCTTGGAAAGTAGGATTTAAAAGCCTGATGTATTACAAAAACTCACGTTGTTTTTCAGAATAAAGTAACAATCACTTTAAATGACAAGAAAAAATATTCCCACAATTCTTGGCCATGGGAGCCATGGGAACCAACGTTAGATGTTTCATTGTATCACTCTGTAAACTGAAGTGTAGCACTACCCCCGTAGAAGCTGCTGGTTTAAAGTTTTGGGCCTACCGTTACCTTTTCTGTTCACCGCACTCGTGTCAAGGATCCTTCTTGAAGAGCCTGTATAAAAGTTCACACCAACACCTGGATAAGTTTTCTTCAAGAGGCTTTATTTTTACCAGTTCCAACAGAGGGATAGAGGGATAGGGCAGTTTCAGGCATCTTACTTTGTGGATCACGGGTACAATCTCAGATCCAGAGGACAAACAGTTCCACGCTGGATTCAGCAACCGCTGGGTAGACCTACTCTCACTGGCCTAGCAACCGGTGCGAAGCTCGCTCAAAAGTCTCTGCCATAGAATTGATGAGTGCCGTACAGTCGTTCCACAGGAAAGACCGCGTCGGACCATCCCTTGACTAGTAGGCCCCAGCAACTCCTGGATCTACTTCTCAGTTGCAAAGCCTCGGGCAAGCAGGCCCCGAGGCCAAAAATGGCTCGTACATCCCTGAGGTACAGGAAGGCCCTCAGGTCAGGATATGGCAACGACCCCCGGCAACGAACCCCAAAAGAGTGGTCTCTGCCTCTTAAGTACCCCCTCCCAGAATGCACAGCAGGTTGACCACGCCCCCTGAGCCACTTCTGGGAAAGGAATACCCAATACATCCAGCCTGCTGCATTTCCAACCCTGACCCGTGATGACAGTGACACCTACTGTCAGGTGGAAAACGTCTAGCCCAGCTAGACTGAAACAGAGCCATAAATGTACATAATTCTTTCTGAGCTGAACTACAGCTCAGATAACTAAATTTAACATATAGTGTCTACCCAACAGGAGTAGGGCGCTACAAAAGTAATGTATGAACCTGAGGCTCTTTCATGAAATCAACTGAATTTATACATTTGTAACTAATATATCACACAATTTCCTCTCATCATATAACTATCTTTATTCGATTATTCTAAAGTTCAGAACAATTTAATTCAAATGTAAGGTAAAAAAAGCTGCATATTACATTTGGTTTAAAGTTTAAGGTGCCGATAGACATTAGATGACAGTGTCCAAGTGACAACCTTATATGTGTGACCCCAAGAAATTCATACATAGTAATTCTGAACTTGACTTTCCTTTATTAAGAAATGCAGTCAGGAAAATGGGACACAACATCTTCTTTGATTTCTTTCCATCCAAGTGAACATAATTATCAGCAAATTTCTTGGAGCTGTTTTTCTTCATGTCTGCTAATTCCCATGTTTAACATATTAACACTAAATAGCCTCTTTATTAAACAAATAAAATAAAAAAACACAAACAGTCATTGCTACTTTTTTCTTGTCATTTCTCTTATGATTTATATTACATTTACAACTGAGAGGTTTGGAAGAAGCATTTAAAAGTAGACATGTGCACAACCAAAAAATTAGTTTCCTATCGTTTCGTTTCGTCTCGTTCCGTATGTTCGTAAAGATTCGTAATTTCGTAAGACGCGAGTTTTCCTATTCGGACTCGTTCGTATGTTCGTAACAGTTTAATTTTCGTTGATACTGAATGATTCATAGTTCTGTCTAAGTTATTTTCGTTGATTTGAAATTCGTAATTTTGTTGATATTGAATGATTCGTATTTCTGTTTAAGTTATTTTCGTACTTTCGTAACAGTTTGATTTTCGTTGATACTGAACGATTCGTAATTCGTAATTTTGTTAGATAATAATTTTCTTTTTCTGTACACTACTCTGCCGTTTCTGTTGATTCGTAACATTGTTTTGTTTTCCTTGATTCGTGTCTACTACCGTGCTTCGAATGGATTCGTAATTTTTTTATACTTTCGTAAATACATCTCGGCGCGGTCATTCGCAATCTCGCGTTACTAGTTATTTTTATTTTCAACACGCGGCTATAGCCGCGTGTTGAAAATGAAACTAAAATACGTCCACGTGCTTTGAATGCATTCGTACTCCCGTAAATACATCGCGGCCATTCGCAATCTCGCATTTTAGTTTCGTTTTCAACAAGCGGCTATAGCCTCCACCCCTGTACGCCATTTTGAGAGGGTGTAAGTGGTGTGGTGAGGGAGGAGCAGAGAGCAGTGCAGAGAGTGATATTGTGGTTTTTGTAGTTGTTTTTGTGTGGTTTGGTGGTTTTATTGCAATTAGAATGTCATAGTTGCCAACAGTCACGGATTGGCCGGGACGTTCCCGGGATTCAAACCCTTTTCCCGGATTTATTTTGTCCCGGCCAATGTCCCGGCCAATCCGATTTTTCCCGTTTTCCCCGAATTTGGACGCCGCAGGCCGCCGCCGCTAGAGGTCCACGGCTGGCGGAGACAATGTCTCGGCCGGCCGCCATGTTCAAGAAGACCAAAACACGGATGTAGTACAATAGAAAATAAAGCCGCTGCGGCGCCGCCCACACCCCGCACCTCCCCGGGGGTGGGCGGCGCCGCAGCAGCTTTATCTTCTATTGTACTACATCTGTGTTTTGGCTGGCCGGCCGGCCACCCCCCCCCCCCGCCCCGCCCCGCTGCAGGTCTGTCTGTAATGGAAAGGGGCGGGGGTCGGCAGCGCCACAGCTTAATTTTTTATTTTTTTTGCAGCCACACTGTCGGCTCCGCCTCTATTTTGTTCCCCTTCGGGGAAGGGGAAACAATAATGGCGGCCGAGACAGGAGACGCCTGTGGTTAAGGGGGGACTCCGCTGGGGATGCCTGTGGTAACTGGGGACTCCGCTGGGAACGCCTGTGGTAAGGGAGGACTCCGCTGGGGACGGCTGAGGTAAGGGGGGACTCCGCTGGGGACGCCTGATGTAAGGGGGGACTCCGCTGGGGACGCCTGATGTAAGGGGGGACTCCGATGGGGACGCCTGATGTAAGGGGGGACTCCGCTGGGGACGCCTGATGTAAGGGGGGACTCCGATGGGGACGCCTGATGTAAGGGGGGACTCCGCTGGGGACGCCTGATGTAAGGGGGGACTCCGCTGGGGACGCCTGATGTAAGGGGGGACTCCGCTGGGGACGCCTGATGTAAGGGGGACTCCTCTGGGTACACCTGATGTAAGGAAGGACTCCGCTGGGTACGCCTGATGTAAGGAGGGACTCCTCTGGGGACGCCTGATGTAAGGAGGGACTCCCCTGTGGACACCTGATGGCATCTGGTGGCAGGCGACGTGGCAGGTGACACACTCGGGGCTTCCACTGATTCGGCATTTTGGTGAGTTGAATGATTTCATTTTATATTAAAATGTAATAAGAGAAATAATGCACTTCAGTCATCCTGACACCCTAACAACCCTGGTGCCGGGATGATTAAAGAGCTAACACCAGATGTTTGGATTATCTTTATCTGTTGATTGTTAAACTCTGGAATACACATATTTCTATTATGGTGTAGGATCTGGGCCTGCTGTCCTTCCATCCTTCCTTCTCTTTCCTTCCCTCCCTCTTTCTTTCTCCCTTCATCCCTCATTCATCTCAGACTTTAACCACACCCCCTTTGAGCCACGCTCATTTAAGCCACTCCCACTACCCGCGTAAACCACGCCCACGCTTCGTGCGCCACTTTTTTCTCCTAAAGTATAACACACCTTCAAATGAATGCCCCACCCCCTAATTATACCAAGGCTCCGCCTACATGCGAAAAAGTGTCACGGATTTTTTTTTTGCAATGTTGGCAACTATGGAATGTCTGGGAGTGAGAATGGACGCGTGAGTCTTGTAAGTGAGAATGTTGGTGTTAGTGAGTGTGTTGGTATGAGAGTTGGTGTTGGTGTGACTGAGAGTGGAGGGATTGAGGACTGGAGTATTCTTATTTTACCGGTCCATGCAAAAAAAAAAATATACTAATCTACTTCTCCTACCATGAATACGTAGTATATGCTGCCTGGGCTGGCCTAGTAGTGGCACTGGCTAACACAACAAAAAAAATAGGTAGGGGCAGACAGACAGCAATATAATAAAACACAGTCCCAGAAAAGGGAAAAAAACTAACTTTAGAAAATCCTAGGAGTAATAGAAATAGTAAGAAATTTATAATTTCTATATCAATCTCTTTGAATGACTCACAAATCAAACACCACCCACACCCTGTCTAGAATGTAGTCTGACAAAGAAGAAAAATACAATATGTCAGAGATATTACATAAATAAAATTATAAATTAGAATGTAGACTCTAGAATCTCAATCTAATATCCTTAAGAAACAAAGAATTTCTCTCTCCCAAGTAAAAAATTTACTCACAAAATCCAACAGAACAGTGCAACCTACCCAACCACACCCTATCTGGACTCTGGATGGAATGCACTGCAGTCTAACACAGAAAAACACACATACACACACATTATAGCACATGTCTATAAGAAACAAGCTCATTGGGGGAAGAGACGACCTCTTCAGGGGAAGGGACAAGCTTATTGGCCATTGGCCAAAGTCCAGAACTAATTCAGAACTAACGAAATAGAATTTAAGTTTTTACGAATTGTCGTTGTTTTCATTTCCGTTTTCCGAAGATTCGTAATTTTTTTTCCGTTCGTTTTGATATTCGTTAATATGGATCTTTGTTCGTTATTCGTTGTTTTGTTTTTCGAATATTCGTAATATCTCGTTTTCGTTCATTTTTATTTTCGTTATTTGTTATCTTTTTTCTGTGTTTTCGTTGTTTTTATGTTTTCGTTTTTCACTTTTTCGTTTTTTGTTTGTTTCAAATTTACTAAATTCGTATTTTATTTGTTTTCCATATTCGTTCGTTTAGATTATTCGTTGTTCGTTTGTAATGTTATCGAACCGTTCGTTCATTCGTATGTTTACGAATCAACGAATATATAACGAATTTTGACGGATAACGAATTCGTAACTAAACGAATTGCACATGTCTATTTAAAAGTATCTGTATTTTATCAGAAATCCAACCCAGGAAAAAGTATACCATTAATACAAATACAATTTTAGCTTTATATACAAAGAGATTTATTTTTATTTTTATATAAGTAACTGCTTAACCTAAATAGACTCCGTCACTGTAAGAATATGAAAAGCTGTTGACAGGTATGAAGTGGAGGCACCCAGAGGTGGTCCAAATGGGTAAGGGGTCTAGGGTCCTCTCTTACTAGTTCCCCAGGTGGGAGTTACAACCTAGTTGCCTTCCATAAGAGCGGTTGTGTTTCATAACTACTCTTCAAGTGCACTGAGAATCTGGTGCTAACAACACCGGAGATCTGAGCTCTGAGAAAGGTGTTTTCTACTTGGAGAGGTCCCACTTAAAACACCACAGCAGAAGCCTTGTTGGAACGTTTCTGCATGGCAGAGGGCCTCACACACAAATATATATATACTGTATATATATATGTAGCGGCCTCCCCTCTCCACTCTATCATCAGCTCGTCTGTCTCTTGTCTAGTGGTATCTTAGAGAGGAGAGAGCGGGGTCACCACGCCAAGCCTTCACCGCAGATAGTTGTGTGGTGTGAGCAAAGTTCTTATTTTACCTTCGGGTCGGTGTTCTGCACCTGGAGCCTCCTCCTCCTTTGAGCAATGTCTGCCAGAAAACGAGCCCCACACCATTAAAATCCAACACTCCTTTATTCTTCTCAATGCAAAAGTGAACACAATCAGTTGGACTCCCTCCAAGAACAGAACAGACGGGGGGGGTGTGTATGCGAGTAGGCCCAGACACAATGAACTCTCCACTTTCCTTCCTGAAAGTAGGTTGCGGTCTCCAAGCGAGGGGAATATCCTTCCAGGTGGTCTCCGGTGGAGGCTCACCTGTCACTGGCAATATGCTGCAAAAGGTCTTTAAGCAAGTACCCCTCACCGGTCCATTACGCCTCTGGATTCGGGTACCCACTCCCGGGGTTCCCTAGGATCTCCTTCCCTCGCGGAATTCAGTGATGGGCACTGAGCTCCAGACCTCCATCCGAGTACCTCACCCCAGGCTGAAGGTGCCTGGGATGGAACACGACCTCCAAACGTCCTCTAGGCCTAGGCCGCCTAGGGGACCGACACAAACCACCGCCCTCAGGCTGAAGGTGCCCGGGACTCGACCCCGTGACAAAGATGGCCGGCCCCTTTATACCCTATCCCAGCAAGCACGGCGGGTTCCCCGCCCCACCATACCGCTGCCGAGGGAGGACAAAAAGGGGTCCGGCACACAGGTATGGTTCAACCCCAGCCCAAGGCGACAGCGCCACCCGCTGGGCCACAGGGAACTGTACATTACTGGTGTCTCTGACAGTTTTAAAACACAAGGAAAGTGCATACCCGCTACACATTTATATATATATATATATATGTATATATGTATATCTGCATGTTTGGCCTGATAAGCTGATGTCCGTTGATATTGCAGCTCATCATCCAGTCCCACACAGCGATTAGTCCATGCTCTAATCTGTGCCCAGTTGTCTCTGGCTGTTGGCAAATTTGGACTCAGCACTCCTGATCCTGCTCAGGCTGCCATTATGCAGCAGTGGTGATGCACACTGGACAGTGATGTGCACTCCCCAGGCTCTGTTATGGTAAAAGGAAGCTGTGTCCTGTACAGCCCGAGAAAATGCTTCTCCTCCAAACCTCCTGGAAATCTCCCTCTGGGAAATGCAGTTCAAAAGCTCTTGATTACAACTTCCTCTGGACTACAGTTCCCACAGTGCAATGCTGTCTGACTCGGTCTATTGACCGAGTCTATTCCTTCTCAGCAGCTCCCTACTCTTGCTGATATGGCTGTTAACCAGTTCAGCCCCACAGGACAGCAGCCACAGAGAACAGCTGAAGCCAGCTTCTCTCTCACTCTATTCTTAGCCAAACACCTGGTGACATAATTTTTTCTAATTATTGTTTTTTTTGCATAGATGAGTTACAAATTTTTGCCTTGGAAAGTCATTCAAGAGTTTGCTTCAGGCAGTAATTAAGGCCAAAAAAAGCTTACATGTGTATGTGTGTGTTTGTTAGCAACTTTTTTTCAGCCCCGGGTTTTGCTTCATGTTACCGATATTTAATTCTAATAGAATTGTAACGTTTTACTGCAGTTTCAGATGTTCATTAAAAAGACACATTAATCACTAATATTTGCTGCCTTTGAAGCAGATGTACCCAGCTAAAATCCCAGTGTGAGCTTGGTTACCCTTGTGATTTTGGCCAAATGTCTGTCTTTTATTGCTTCAAGCACCAGAAAACCCATTGTGGAGAGACTCTTTGAACCTGCAGAGCATTACTTGTTTAATTAATTATGAATTATTTAATTTCTCTCTAAATTGACACATGGGTTTGTTAACTCTCTGGTGTCTTTCCGACAATGCAAGTTACTGTACAGTGCATGGAGTTTAGTGGCTTCCATATACTTCTGAAATAAAACTAATCTTAGTTATAAACTGTACTAGAAATATATTTTAAATGAGTATTTCACTTAATTTTGGCCCACAGTACCAGAAAACAGGATAGAAGGAGAAAGTATTTTCAAGATTAGGCAGCACTTTAGATGGTACTGCATGAAGACCAAATACGAATGTACATAATGCATGCATGCTTTTGGAAAACCAAATAAAATTATTTTGTAAACTATCGTTCCTTAAAGGGGTTGTAAGGGTTAAAAAAATAATAATAACAAACATACCATACTTACCTCCACTGTGAAGTTCGTTTTGCACAGAGTGGTCCCAATCCTCGTCTTCTGGGGTCCCTCGGCGGCTGTCTCGGCTCCTCCCCGCAAGAGCTAACCCCCTTCTTGAAAGTTCTCTCCCAAGGGGGTTAGCTTGCGGGCGCGCTCCCGTGTGATACAGTGGCGGCCATAGCTGCCAAGTGTATCACTCGGCCCCGCCCCTGGCACGCTGTGACATTAATTTGATTGACAGCAGCAGGAGCCAATGGCTGCGCTGCTATCTATCTGGGGGAAAGCATCGCGGGATCGCGCCCACAGAGTTTCGTGTCTCAGGTAAGTAAAACGGGGGGCTGGGGGGTCCGAGAGTGCAAGGTGTTTTTTCACGAAGCTTTACAACCCCTTTAATTTAATTTACCTTTTTGTGCTTACATGCCCAGGTCACATTTACCACAATGTTTTTTTTTTCTATGAGAGGCATCATAGCAATTCAGCAGTGCCAGTGTCTTAGTAAACAATACCATGTACTCACCATCATGGTGATTTCCTTTTTACGGAATCAGGAACCGTGTTGGTTGGTTCCGGGTTCTTGTATCTGACAGAAGTCACTGTCAGATATCACACTGAAACAGAACTAGCAGGTGGCAATGTTAAAGTGACCCTGTCAGGCGAGAGATAATTATACACCAATAGCCCACCACTTAAAAGGAGAGCTAATAGAATTACCTTTTCAGTGGGCCCTCTTTTGAAGTGTCATTGCTTCTTGGCCGTTTCAAGTATTTGACCAATTGACTGGTCAGATGGGTCAAATACCTGGTTCTCCTGCCACATACAGTGGTTCCTCCCACCGGTTTGTATGACCACACACCCGGAAAATGGGAATACTTGCACTGGCAGGAAAGAGCCAGTGATCAGCAAAGCTGCTGTGTTTCGGGACACAGTCCATCCAAAAAGTGTGCATATTTCCTCATCTTTTAGCAGGTGAGGAGGGTGTACAAGTGACCCTGTGCTGAAAGGGTCACATTAAGGGCTCATTTACACTTGCTTCGACTTCAACACACATTAACGGCTAGTTTACACTTGCTTCAAAACAAGGCTTCGGACACGCTTTGTTAAAGCTTTCTGAACGTCAGTCAAAGCTCCTGTCACTAAATAGAATGGTTAGCTTACAGTCCTGTTTACACCTTGCTTTTGCTTTGCTTTGCTTTGACCTCGCTTCAAAAATTATACCCCATGCAGCTTTAGTGATGCTTCGAAGCATCTTCAAAGCCTCTATAGAAGTCTGTGGCAAAGCATCGCTTGAAGCCCCACTGAAGCCCCACCGAAGCCACACCAAAGCCACATCAAAGCTTCACTAGAGCCCCACCAAAGGCTCATTGAAGCCCCATCAAAGCTCCACCAAAGCCTCATCAAAGCCTCTTCGAAGCCTCATCCAAGCCCCAAGCAAAATCTAGGTGTAAACAGGACTGTAAACTAACCATTTTATTTAGTGACAGGAGCTTTGACTGGCATTCAGAGAGCTTTAACAAAGCCTGTCCGAAGCCATGTTTTGAAGCAAGTGTAAACTAGCTCTAAGGAATACCCTATGTAACCCTTGGCTTCTGTACATTAATTTGCAAACAGTTAAAATGGTTACAACTATTTTTAAACTCAATAATCCATTTGTTTAATTACTAAAATACTATACCCATTTTTATAATTATTATATGCTATTAAATATCTTCTTTACAGTACTGAATAAACTACATAAAATCTGGGCTTCACCTTTCTCAGTTTTATTAAACTATCCCTGGCAGAACCCCTGGGATGCAATTAAATACCTTTAGAAATTACTGATGCCAATTAAAAGATGCCATTTTGCTTAGTAAATGATTTCACCCCTAGGCTATGAATTGTATTGGTACTTAACAAAAGAAAGGTATAGAGTCCTTCAGACATCCAGAAAGAAAAACAGTCCCTGTACACTGTATGTTGTGTAAAACTGGTACCAATAGTATAACAGAAACACAATGTACACCATTGTCTCTTTCATCACACTGCAGCAGGATAAAAGACAAGATATTCATATTGATGTACCAAAAGGTATTTAAAGGAACACTAAAGGCAATTTTTTTTTTTTTTTAATAACAAACAAATCATACTTACCTCCACTGTGCAGCTCGTTTTGCACAGAGTGGCCCCCGAACCTGGTCTTCTGGGGTCCCTCTCCGGCTGTCTGGGCTCCCCCCCGCAAGAACTATCCACTTTCATGCGAGCTCTCTCGCATGGTGGATAGCTTTTGCGGGCGCGCTATAGCCGCTCACTGTATCACTCGGCCCCTCCCCCGGCGCACCGCATCATTGGATGTGATTGACAGCAGCGCGAGCCAATGGCTGCGCTGCTTTCAATCAACCAATGAATGAGCCGAGAAGCCCTGCCGAGAAGCCAGCACGGTGCGGGACTTTCGAGGGGTCAGGCAAGTAAACGGGGGCTGGGCGCGCTAATCCTAGAATGCATTAAGGTGAGAAAATTTGTACCTTTACAACCCCTTTAAAAAAGTAAAACAGTAGCACGGTCAGTGCTAATAGAACAACAACATGGAAAATGTGCCGTTAATCTTTGCATGTTCAGATTCTGTACATGCCTCATTTCATACATAGCTGAAAAATATACACTGCCTACAATATTACTGTCTAGAGACACAGAGGTTTGCAGCCTCAAACATCACTCGCCTTTACCCCCATACCTGTTATAAGCCACATACTGGGTCTGATTCATAAAACTAAATGGGCATTAAAGTGCTAGTGCCCAAAGTAATTAAATGGGCATAAAATTTAAGCTGATGCCCAGTGACCAATTAGAATTCATGTTTAAGTGTGCAATGAAATGTAAGGTCAAACTTGATTGCTTGCTTTGGGCAACAAACTAACAAACTAACTCCACGTTTTACAGATTTCTGTCAATCAGCCCTACAGTGGTACATGGGGGGGTGCATGTTACTAGGGGTATTGTAAGCTTAAAGTTCTTCAGTCGTTTGCATAGACACTTTTGTCATGATCTGAAGGAGTTTTAAAACAAAAGTTTTTTTATTTTATTTGTAATCTCAGTAACAACAAAGAAAGGCCATATTGATTGACCTCATTCTGTTCAGTGGGTTAGCAATAGGGGCAGCCCAGAAGACATATAATATGGCTCTAGAGGGCCCAGCTGTCTTCCTAATTTAAAGTGGTTGTAACCTAGGATGACCAGACATCCCCGGTTTCCGGGGACAGTCCCTGGATTGAGGACACTGTCCCCGAACCAAGTCTGTCCCCGGTTTTGTCCCCGGATTTGATTTGAACAGGGGCTGGGGCAATTCATAAGACAGTCAGTGCAGAATAAAAAAAAAAATCTAAATTACACAACCCAGTCGTTCCTACTAGCTTAGGGGGGTGTATTTTTTTCATTATCTGTTCCCCTTTCTGATGATCATGTGCTGGTCAGAGCGGAGGGAATATTTCAGTTTCAGTTTCGGGCGCATGCCCATTCAGCTCCGCTTGCATGTTCTTCTGCCTTGGCTCAAGTCCAGGCCAGCTGCCTGCCTGCTTATCTCCTTGCCTTCCCTGGTGGAGTGATCTTCCTCCGTTCCCCACCCAGTAGGAGCCCGGAGAGTAAGACTTGACAGGCTGTGAGGCGGGGAGCAGAGAGTCGCTGATTGCCGCCATTACTAGTAAAAAAAAAGAATAAGTCCCCGGATTTAATTTGAAAAATCTGGTCACATTAGTGTAACCCTAAAAAAAAAAATGCTCCTGTTCCTTTAAAGCATGATAAACAGCACAGTGCTTTTGCAGTGTCATTTGTCCCAAATCATGTTCTACAGAACCTGGTTGACCCTGTGCATTCCTGTGTTTAAAGCTGCATAGAATTAATTAGGATAAAAAAACCTTCTGACTTTACAACTCCTTTAAGGGATCTTCTCAAGCTATTTGTATCTTTTTTGTTCTTCTTCATCCTCCAGCAAGTGCACTCTGAGTGGCAAGACTGATACTTTTTTTTATCCCACTAAGTGCCGGTTCACACTTGTGCGATGCGAGAACCCTGCGAATCCACTGCGGCATCCCGCATCGCACCCGACTCGCACTGCCATTCACACTGCCATATGCAAACTGCTGGGGAGTGTCACTATATGTTAACGACACCCCCATTTCAGCTTGCATATCGCACTGCGAACTGACAGTTCGGACATGAATCGGATCGCATATGTGCGATCCGATTCTGGTCCGAACAGAAAAAATAGGATTTTTTTGTACTCACCGTAAAATCCTTTTCTCTGACATCCATGGACTGACACGGTGTCTCTTTACACTTTACACGTGTGTTTATGTCCCTGCTTGCAGGAGAAGACCTAGGCAGAATGTGAGATGTTATACATACATTCTAAAAGCCAGAGCTGAACAGCCCCACCCAGGGGGCGGTCCCTCCGGACATAACCCTCCCACTACAGCCAGCAGACTTCAGTTCGTAACAAAGCAGTACAAACTTAAAAAGGAAGGGTGGGTGCCGTGTCTGTCAGTCCATGGATGTCAGAGAAAAGGATTTTACGGTGAGTACAAAAAAATCCTATTTTCTCTTATCATCCATGGACTGACACGGTGTCTCTTTACACTTTACACGTGGGATGTCCCAAAGCAGTGTCAAGAGGGATGGGAGCCGTATAAAATGGAAAAACCAAAAACTTCACTCCAAGAAGGCAGAGCTCCTCAACGGAGGAGTCGCAACTTTAAACAGCGGCCTGCAGCACCCTGCGACCGAAGGAAGCATCCGAAGATGCAGCCACATTAACCTTATTAAACTTAAAAGGCATGAACAGATGACCAGGTCGCCGCCTTGCACACTCGTGCAACCGACGCTTAATGTCGGAAAACCCAGGAAGCACCAATTGCCCTGGTGGAATGCGCCGTAACCGGAAAGGGAGGCGCCCGCCCTTTGAGAGCATAGGCTTGAATGACGGTTTGTCTGATTCCCCTAGAAATGATGGCAGACGAAACCGCTTGGCCCTGTTATGGACCAGAGACAGTCACAAACAGTGAGTCGGACTTCCGAATAGAAGCAGTAGCAGACAGGTACACCCGTAAGGCTCGTACCACATCCAATATGTGCAGCGCAAACTCTCTGTGATGCGATGGGTGAGGACACAAAGACGGGAGGACAATGCCCTCATGTAGGTGAAAGGTTGACACCACCTTTGGCAAAAAGGAAGGTCGCGGATGCAACCCCGCCTTATCCTTATGGATGACTAAATATGGCGACTTGCAGGACAAAGCCGCCAACTCAGACACCCGTCAAACAGAAGTGATTGCCACTAAAAGGCCACCTTCTGAGACAAGACAAGACAAGAGGGGAATATCCCGGATATTCCCAAAAGGAGGTTCCTGGAGGACCGAGAGCACCAAATTCAGGCTTGACAGGAGGGAGCACATGGCGAACCCCCAACACAAGGTGCTAACCAAGAAATGACCCGCTAGAGGTCGCTGAAAGAAGACGGCCAAGGCCGAAATCTGATCCTTGATGGTACTCAAAGCAAGCTTTTGGGTCACTCCACACTGCAGAGGACGCAGGATTCTGGGGACGGAATACGTCCGAGGACGCCAGTCCAGCGCTTCGCATATGGCGATATAAGCTTTCCAGGCACGGTGATAGATCTGCCTGGAGTAAGACTTCCGTGTCCTTAACATGGTCAAAATGACCGAGTCCGAGAGACCTCGGTCCCTCAACACCTGGCTTTTAACAGCCCTGCTGTTAAAGCCAGAGACTGTAAGCCGGATGAAACATAGGACCTTGAGACTGAAGGTCCTCCCTCATCGGCAACCGCCAGGGAACGTCCGCGACGAGACGTACCAGATCAGCGTACCAGTGATACTGAGGCCAATCCGGAACAATTAGGATCGCCAGAGTTTATATCAGGCGATAAGGACCCTATGGGGCCACCAACGCATGCGAGGCATCGCCCAAGGATCCCTGGATCTGGCCACAACCTCGACCCTTGCGATTGAGTCGAGAGGCCATCAGGTCCACATCCGGCGTGCCCCACCGTCGGTAAAGGAGTTGAAATATGCAAGGACCACTCTTCTTGGTCCGGCGTCTGGCGATCGGCGACTCAGATAGTCCGCCTGCCCATTGTCTATGCCCAGAATGTAAAATGGCCTACAGAGCCGGCACATTTCTTCCGGCCCACTTCAGGATACGAACTACCTCGGAAGCCGCAGCTGAGCTCCGAGTTCCCCCTTGATGGTTTACATACGCCACCGCCGTGGCGGTGTCCGACTGGCTCCTGATGGAGCGACCCCGTACTCTCTCCGACCTGAGGAGAGACACAGTCCGATGGCCCGTATTTCCAGAACAGTGATTGGTAAACGGGCTCGTCCGGAGTCCAAGGCCTGAGCCGACAGGACTCCCCAGACTCCACCCCAGCCCGTCAGGCTGGTGTCCGTCGTGAGTACCGTCCATTGGATGGGAGGGGAACGACTTTCCGGACCGAAGAGCCGAGGATCTCAACCACCATGTCAGGGGCGCCCTGACCAGGTGAATCACCTGGATCTGAAGATCCAAGGACAACGGGGATTTGTCCCAGGTGGACAAGATCTCCTTCTGCAATGCCCTGGTGTGTGATTGGGCATACGGAACGGCCGCGAAGGAGGCCACCACGAGTCCCGGGACTCTCATGCAAAAAACGGATTGACAACCATTTTTGGGATGTCAGCACCCGCACCGCAGACTGAAGTGTCAGAAACTTCTCCAGAGGTAGGATACCTTTGCCTCCAAGGAGTCCAGAATCAGAACTAGATACTCCAGACACTGAGTCGGGACCAGGACTGACTCCTGAATGTTCAGGAACCACCCGAGTCCCTGAGGGTCTAATTGACGATAGTCAGCTGTACTCTAAGTCTGATCCACTTTCTGCTCTTAGCAGAAGATCGTCCAGATAGCCCACGACAGCAATACCTTGCTGTAACAGAAGGCTAGAACCGGAGCAAGCACCTTGGTGAACACCCTTGGTGCGGAGGCTAGGCCGAAAGGAAGAGCCACAATCGATAGTGGACTTCGCTGATCGCAAAGCGCAGAAACTTCTGGTGACTTGCGCAGATCGGAACATGCAAGTAGGCATCCTTGAAGTCCAAGGACGCCAGAAGAAAATCCCTTTGGTGGAGTGTAGCGATCACTGTGCGAATGGATTCCATGCGGAATTTCTGCACCTTCTCGAAGGCATTCAGGGCCTTGAGGTCCAGGATAGGTCGAACCACGTCCTATTTTTGGGTCGACAAACAGATTCGAGTAGAATCCCTGAAAACTCTTCTGTGACGGAACCGGCACAATCACTCCGGACCTGATCAAATCCTGTACAGCCCCCAAGAGGGCTGCCTGACAGGTAGGAAGGAGAGGAAGATTTGAGGGAAAGAATCTGTCTGGGGGCCAGGATCGGAATACTATCCTGTATCCTGAGGTGACCACCTCGCACACCCACCAGTCGGAGATTCGGGAGGACCACCGATTCGTGACCTGCAAAGTCGTCCCCCCACCCCAGAGTCAGGCGGAGGCGGGCTTGGGAGCCGCTTGTTCGGCTTACGCACCCAGGGGCACTTGTGCCCACCAGCCGCACTGCCGTCAGTCTGAGAGGGCCTACCTGTGGACTCTGACTGACGAAAAAACCCTGTTTTGCTGGAAAGGAAGGCCCCTGTTTGCGGCGGGCCTCCTCACCCTTGCTAGTCTAAGGAAGAAGAGTGCTTTTACCTCCCACGACATCCATGACGATGTCATCCAGAGCAGCACCGAAAGGTCTACCACCTTTAAATGGTAGATCCGTCAGGAGCTTCCTAAGGCTAGGGCAGCAGACCAGCACTTCAACCAGATAAGACGACGCAATACCACCGCCGAGACAGAGGCCCTGGATATAAAAGGGGCCGCGTCCAACGTGGCGTCGCACACATAAACCAGGCCCTGAACCAGTTGGTGGGCCAGAGCAACTGTGTCTGGAGGAAGATTATGCTCCTGTACAGCTAGGTGCAACATTTTTGCCCAACCTGTAAGTGTTTAAGACACAAGGGTCGCCGCTACCACAGGCCGTAGGGCGGATCCCAACAAGGCAAACATGGCTCTGCTCACCACTTCTGACCTCCTGTCAGTGGGGTCCTCAAATGCAGGAGTCCCCTCCATCGGGAGAGTGATGGCCTTGTTCAACCGGGCGACTGGAGGGTCGACCCTGGGGGAGAAGCCCACTTTTTAAGTAGGGCATCTTCAAGGGGTATCTGATAGACAAACGCCGCGGGACCATAAAAAAATTCTTCTGCGGCTATTCCCAGACCTTATCAATGAGCTGGTCAAAGAAAGTACATATGGAAAAACCTCTTTAGAAGGCCTGGCCTTAAAAGAACCAAAGGAGACTGTATCCGCCTGAGGTTCTGCATCCGCAGCATTTTAGCTTGAGAGTGTCCCTCATCGCAGTCATGAGTACACTAACAAGCGCCCTGTCATTTACTGACCCAGAACTGGAGTTTTCCTCATAAGGAATGTCCTGTTCAAAACCATCCAATACATTCAGAACTAGGGTCCTGAGCGGTAGTGGCTAGGCCCATATCTGAATCAGCGCACTGCCCTCATGAAGTAAAGTGGGGAGAGGGTGCCTTTTTTGCTCCCTTGCGCTTGCACACAGCTCCCATCCTGGTCAGAAATGATTCCAGGACTGCCCACAACTGGTCCCTAGGGACCGCAGGTGCTGAAGCACTGCCTGTTGTCCACTGACATTTAGGGGAAGCTGGTGACAAAGACTCCATATTGCCCCCCTCTGAGCCTCCTCAGATAAAAAGTCCACCCACAGGCTGTGCTGACTGAGGAGGGGGCGCCCAGGGGACTCACCAAACCGGACCAGAGACCGCTCAGTTCCGCTGTCTGTACTGCGCTGTGTCAGCGCTGGTGAGCTGTGAGGAGATTGTGAGGAGATTCGCGCTGTTACAGCAGCGCTAGAGGCCAAAACTAGTGCTGAAAAGCGTGCGGGCTACAAGAAAATGGCCACCGCACTTCACTGAGGCGATCCGCGGCAAGATGGCCTCCATGACTCAGCAAAAGTGAAAAAAACAGCACACACACACACAGCGCCACTCGGCGCTCAGGCCCCAAAACACACAAAAAAAGGCCCCTCCAAGAACAGTGTGACCCCCAGGCACCCCACACAGCACAGCGCCAGCAATGGTGACAGAGAGTGACAATGAAATACAGGGGGAGACAGGGAAAATCCCCCACAGAGAAACACACAGCCTTTTGTACTCACCTGCAGGCAGGAGAGACTACTTACCCGTCCCCTGAGGGACCCACTGGTGTGTTTCTGACAGGACTATCACCGTGCAGTACTGAGTAGCTGTCGGCCCGGTCCACCACGAAAGATACAGTCAGTCAGGAACTGTTCAGTCTTGAGAGGACCGTGGGAGCATGAAAGCAAACCCGGCCACCCCTGGAGTCATGGGGCCTGTCGTGAACTGAGTCTCACGCACACAAGGCGAGGATCAGCACAGCACGCTCGATGGTCGGACAGGGAAGACTACGAGGATATCTTGTACCCAACCTGTTGCTCAGCCGACAGTTGATAGAAAATTCTCAAAAATAAAATAAAAAAGAATTCCAGAAAAGGAATAAAAATAGGTCAGGAGACTGGCTCCAGTGAGAGCCACGTCTTCTCCTTCTGCTAGGCAGAAAAAAACTGAAGTCTGCTGACTGTAGTGGGAGGGTTATGTCCGGAGGGACCGCCCCCTGGGTGGGGCTGTTCAGCTCTGGCTTTTAGAATGTATGTATAACATCTCACATTCTGCCTAGGTCTTCTCCTGCAAGCAGGGACATAAACCCACGTGTAAAGTGTAAAGAGATACCGTGTCAGTCCATGGATGATAAGAGAAAAGAGTCCTGTGCGTCTTCGGACCGAATGCGGTGCGATATCAGCCATACTATCTGTATGGCTGATATCGCACCGCACAGACATCGCATGTAATGTGAACAGCAGTGCGCTGCGAATTACATGCAATGTCTGGCCATCGCACAAGTGTGAACCGGCACTAATGATAGAAGATTTTATGATCTGATGATAGAATAAGCATTAAGGCTACACTGGCGATTTAGCCCACTGTGAATTGCAGCGGCAGGAATCTTCTGATTCCTGCTGCTGCTGTGAAAGGATAGCGGCGGCTGCCGGCCCGGTTCACTATAACAACAGGTTGCCAGCAGCTGCAGCTCTTATCGGCTCTCCGCACAGCCAGCGATTACTTGCGTTAATAGCTGCTGGATACACGTTGGGTGTATCCAGCAGCGATCATCACATGCAATCCCTGTGTCTTTTGACAGTAGCGAATAGCTGTGGCTGCTGGCGGTCTTTCATTATAGTGAACAGGGGCCGGCGGCCACACCTAGCCACTCAGAAGAAGATTCCTGCTGCTCCAATTCACAACAGCCTAAATAGTTAGTGTGATTGTAGCCTTACTGCTTTGTGTAAGGCCCCTTTCACATGGACGGCAAAATTGCCGCCGTAAAAAGCATGTTTTTGTTCTGTGAAATTCAAGGCTTCAGGCACTGCGATTAGCTGCATTTGTACATTGCGATTAGCTGCGTTTACATGCGGCTGCGTTTAGCTGTGGTTGACCATTATTGTAATCTCCATAGCAACCGTTTTTATTTTGATTGGCTTCCTGTTGTTTTTTTCTTTTGTTCACGCTGCTATCCGCAGTTGACACAAAAGACTGCGATTACCTGCGGTTATGTGCATATAGCTGCGCTACATCGCACCTGGACGCATTCAATTCTATTTTTTCTATTCGTACCAAACCGCATGTAACAAAATCGCAGCTAAACGCTGTATGTGAATGGGGCCATAGGAAAGCATTGTGTGCTTTTAGCTGCGGTAGAAAACTAGAAAATCCGCAGCTAAAAGCACCATTCTATCCGTCCGTGTGAAAGGGGCCTAATGCAGCAATAAAGACTCTTGTGAAAATAAAAGAAAAAAACACAGACGCAAGAGACCAATTTTGCAAACAGCTGCAAAACTTCTACATGACAAACCATAATTTTTTTTTAATTTTATCTGATGGTACAATACAAGTAATATGAATTAAAATAAATTGTGTAAACAATGCCCTTTTCTGATAAAAGTTATGGCAAATAGCTGTTTGAACATTTCTTTCACATCACGGTATCGAAATAAAGACCGATTGGACAATTAATGCTATTTGGGTCAATGCATCCTTAAATGTTGACATCACTGGTAAATCCTTAACAGATGTCTGAAAAATCAAGTAATCTAGTTAATAAATACATTGTGTTACAATGTCTTGGAAAAAAGCATGATTCCTAGGATAACAATATGGAGGTTTCATAAAACATTGTAAGCTAAAGCTGGCTAAACAACCAGTCATTACATAGGGTCCCCATCACACACAGATACTGTAGATATATAGATAGATAAATATATACACAAATAGACTGATCAAGCATGGAGACCACAGGAACTCAATCAGCAGTTTAAATTATCCCCCCAAAAAAGTCAGTAATCTAAACAAACCCAGCTTTGACTAGGGTTGTGCAAGAATTATAGCTATAGTGTCCTAGGCTAGTACACACAGCATATTGGCACATTATAATAGATTCACCTGGCTTGTGATACCCTCCAGTGCTGGGCTGTCAGTGCTCTTGGGTGCTTCATTTGGGTTCTGACTTTTTCGGCACTTGTGATTCAGGCTTTAATGATGTCATTCCCATGCATGCACATGGAAGTCACATTATTACAGCACAGATAAGTGCTGTAAATGTACGCTCATCTGTGCATGTGTGGCTCAGTGTACACAAATGCTGACAGACAGGGAGAAGTTTTTAAGTTTAAATCCACTTTAAATCCTATAAATGAAAAATGTATATTTGTTCTTTTATTTTATTTTTTTATCTAATTTACAGCTACAGGGATTAAGATCCCTTAAAGTGTTACTAATCCCAGTAATATGAAAATAGCTCATCCACCAACGCAGTGCTCACAGCTTATAAATCTTCTTTTTACATTAAAATACTGCCACCATATACCTTTTTGGCTAATCTGTATACCACAGTCACATAATAAACTGCAGGGTTTGCTCAAGTGCTGAGTGTTCAGGTAGGAGGAAATTTCCACAACAGCCTGTGTCCTCATGCTGTTATGGGAGGCGGATCATCCATTAATCAAGATGTGACATTCCACCCACTGTGTTCTTTTTTAGTTACTGGGCATGGAGGAGGAGGGAGGGACTGGGCAGTCATTTAGGATCTGTATACATGCCCAAATGTGTGATGTCAATACCATGTGACCTGACTAGCTCAGCTCAACAAGGAAATATTCTCTCCAGCAATTGAGGCCAAACTGAGCACGTGCAGTTTTACTTCTCTGACTGTGTCTTATCTGGCCTTGCCCAGAGAGAGCCTGCAAGGGGGGGATCTGTGCATAGAGGATCAAAGAGCCTTTTTACACAATTCAGAGGATTAAGTTTCACAGTGAGTATAACAAGCATGCTATTCTGCATATACAGACAGATTTTACTGTTGTGGGTTTAGTAACACTTTAAACTGTTGTCTTGTCGACCGCTTGAGCTCGCACACTGTTATGGCCACAAACTTAAGATGAATCTAATCTATTCTGAAGCTCTGTTACTTGATTCTGTTATGCACTTACAGAAACTGGGAGACAGCATTTGAGATCAAGAAGTTTACATTAAAGTGATTAATCAACTGTAGCAATATGGACGACAATTGCAAGTCCCCGGCACTATCTGTATATGATGTCATCCCTCTAGTGACCAGCGTTACTAAACTGACATCATATTTGTGAGCCAACAAAAAGGGATTGTGGGATTGGTGGTTCCATCAGGTGACTGTTCCCCAATGTGACCATACACCCGGACCACATAGCCCAGGGATCTTTGCTACCTTCGGAGATATTGCTGGGAAGAGCTATAAAAGAAACCTCATGCGAGAAAGGTCTTTACATGCAAGGGGAGTGAGGTCGCAGCCTACCACGCGGGGTACATTATCCTCACCCGCCAAGAAGGGGTCCGCTGCCTTTTGTTCATTGGACATCTGACCAGCATCAACTCTACAGTTCAGCGACCCATGCTCCGTGCTTCGCATCAGATGACCGTCCCAAGTGGGTCTGCAGCCAGGAGGTCTACCCGGGAGTCGCTGTCTAGAAGGCACTAAATCGGCCTGGTCGTTGGTGAGAGGGTAGTTGCCAACCTTTGCAAACCATTCCTTGGTTGTTTTACTGGCACACTGTGTACAGACAGCTTTACTTTGGGAACACTTCACTGCACTTCTATTTGAACACTGTACATAGGCACCTTTAACTGCATTCATCACACAAAATAATACCACTCTGTTACTACACCTTATTGGACATAGTTAATGAGCTCCGACTGCCGGTGAAGACCATCAGATCTGAAACGGGGACATTCTGTCATTGCTGCTTAAAGGGCCCTATTACTATCCTTGTTTAGCTTCATCTCTCATTAGGATAATAGGAGGGTGAACAGGCTGGCCTGGGTTTCTCTCTCTAGAGGTGTTGTCAGAATTGATGCTTAAATTTGCTTATCCTTTCTGGTTATGTCCAAGTGATATTTCATTGTATATATCTATCTATCTATATATATATATATATATATATATATATATATAGATATATATATATATATATATATATATATATATATCTCTATATATATATACATTTAGTATCCCTTTGTTGCCAACTGTTCTAACTGTTTTACTGGGGAAATAATTCTACTGAGCTAGTTGAACCATTACCTCTTTGTACAAAAACATCTTATCTGAAGTATTCCAGTAATGGTTAACAGAATATAAATGTATTGAGTGGTGTATTGTTACTCAAAGGTTTTGCAATGATATCTGAACCCAGAGTGTCAGGTGGGTTGGAATGTTCACAGGGTCATGGCAATGCAGATGAGCAGGTGAATCCAAGCAGTCCCCAAGGGGGCCGTGCTACATTTGGGGGCTCATTCGGGATGCCATCTGCAGCGTGCCCTACCCAACCTTGACAGGAGCCACAATCCGCGTGAGAGGCAACTTCAGCAGCCGTGGCAGCCTGGTGCAGGTATCAAGGAGCTTAAATGGAGAGAAGCACTGTTCTAAAGGTCTGAACACACTGGGAGCGAGATTAGAAAGTGGGTGAGAGCTTTGGCCCCAAGGCACCGGGCCTACATTGTAGACATGGAAGCTGAGTACGAATTAGATCAAGTCCAGGTACTACTGGAATGGCAAGAAGAGATACCTATGTGTTTCCAGAAGGAAGAGGTACATCTATCCGAAGGAGTGCTTGCTAGAGTGATCAGCGGCAGCCTTCGGCAAGGGCCCAGGAGAAGAGCCCAGTATCGGTGGGAGACAATTTTCAAGGGTCCAATGTCCCTCCTGTCTCGTTCTACACGGATATGAGCAGGCTAGTTGATAGTTTGGTGAGGAATGGCTCTGGAAATGCCAATCAGAGCTACCGGAGACTCAGGTTTTTCTCATGACAGTCACTGACTCCTGTAGAGGAAGATGAGTTTGAAACCTGGATGAGCCTGGTTCTGCAGGCCATGGAGGAATGGGGTGTTTCGACAATGGGTGTGAGTCTTCGAGGCCCAGCGGCTGATGTGAGTTGAACCTGTCCTGTTAAACCGCTGTATGGTCTTGGCCACCATGCTGCAGCTCAGTTTCAGCGTCTTGGCAATCTTCTTATAGCCTAGGCCATCTTTATGTAGAGCAACAATTCTTTTTTTCAGATCATCAGAGAGTTCTTTGCCATTAGGTGCCATGTTGAACTTCCAGTGACCAGTATGAGAGAGTGAGAGCAATAACAGCAAATTTAACACACCTGCTCCCCATTCACATCTGAGACCTTGTAACACTAACGAGTCACATGACACCGTGGAGGGAAAATGGCTAATTGGGTCCAATTTGGACATTTTCATTTAGGGGTGTACTCACTTTTGTTGCCAGCAGTTTAGACATTAATGGCTGTGTGCTGAGTTATTTTGAGGGGACAGCAAATTTACACTGTTATACAAGCTGTACACTCACTACTTTACATTGTAGCAAAGTGTAATTTCTTCAGTGTTGTCACATGAAAAGATATAATAAAATATTTACAAAAATGTGAGGGGTGTACTCACTTTTGTGAGATACTGTGTATATATATATATATATACAGTATATTACTTTATTACCTTGCAGAAAACATCACAATTCAGAGTTTGGAGCTAAACATTCACTAGTGAAATATAAAGAGATGCTCCATATTTTGTAACTTATGTTATAGCTGAATTAAACTACATTTAAATGTAACTTCTCAATACATTATTAAAAATTTATAAAACGTACATGTCTTATGCATTATGCTCCTATTAATGATTTAATAAATCAATGTAACTTAGAAAACTGGGCATCTTGCCAGAATGTACAGGTCCATTAAACTTACATTTAAAAAAAAGCAAGATGATCTGTACAGTCAGTATGTGACCCAGATTGTGTTGTTTTAGTGTTCAAACCTTTGATAATTTGATCATTTTCTATCTAGAAAAGATGACCAGAGCATGCAATTGCAATATGATCCCAGAAGCACTGCTCATTGCTAGCTGTGCAAACTGACTATTAGTCTAAACCAGTGATTCTCAAACTGTGTGCCGAGATTTGCATGTGTGCCGTGGGAGTTTTGAAAAATATTTCGGGGAGCGGTCAGCAAAGACTGTAACAGCAGTCAGACCCACGGGCCAGGGTGGGAGGACTTGATGGCAGTCTCAGTGGCGGTGCGTCCATAGAGGGCGCCGGAGCGCCGCCCCCTCTCGCTCCCGCACCGCCACTGAAAGGCAATACACAGATTCATGCATTGCATGAATCTGTGTATTGTCACCGCTGCCGCGCTGCCCACTATTCATATGGCCGGCCTCCTGGTGAGCGCCGGCCATATGAATTAGAGCGGCGGCCGGCGGTGGGTGTGACTTGGAAGTGTCTATCAGAGCCAGCGGCTCTGATAGGCTTTCCGAATACAGCTCTCACGCTGTATTCGCCTTCCAAAAACTCCTCCCAGGTACGCACAGGGGTGCGTTCCTGGAAGAAGACTGTGTGGAGGTTTCAGCCAATCAGGTTCACCGGATCTGGTTACCGGTAACCTGATTGGCTGAAGCGACATCGAGGGCGGAAGAACACATCGAGGACGGCGCGGACCGAGGAAGGTAAGTGCAGGGCTGGGGGGGGCAGGCTGCATTTAGGGGACAAACTGGCTGAATATGGGGCACAAACTGGCTGAATATGGGGGAAAAACTGGCTGAATATGGGGGGAACTGGCTGTATATGGGGGACAAACTGGCTGAATATGGGGGGAACTGGCTGTATATGGGGGACAAACTGGCTGAATATGGGGGGAACTGGCTGTATATGGGGGACAAACTGGCTGCATTTGGGAGAACTGGCTGTATATGGGGGACAAACTGGCTGAATATGAGGGGAACTGGCTGTATATGGGGGACAAACTGGCTGAATATGGGGCACAAACTGGCTGTATATGGGGACAAACTGGCTGAATATGGGGGGAACTGGCTGTATATGGGGGACAAACTGGCTGAATATGAGGGGAACTGGCTGTATATGGGGGACAAACTGGCTGAATATGGGGGGAACTGGCTGTATATGGGGGACAAACTGGCTGAATATGAGGGGAACTGGCTGTATATGGGGGACAAACTGGCTGAATATGGGGGGAACTGGCTGTATATGGGGGACAAACTGGCAGCATTTGGGGGAACTGGCTGTATATGGGGGACAAACTGGCTGCATTTGGGGGAACTGGCTGTATATGGGGGACAAACTGGCTGCATTTGGGGGGAACTGGCTGTATATGCGGGACAAACTGGCTGAATTTGGGGGGAACTGGCTGTATATGGGGGACAAACTGGCTGAATATGAGGGGAACTGGCTGTATATGGGGGACAAACTGGCTGAATATGGGGGGAACTGGCTGTATATGGGGGACAAACTGGCTGAATATGAGGGGAACTGGCTGTATATGGGGGACAAACTGGCTGAATATGGGGGGAACTGGCTGTATATGGGGGACAAACTGGCAGCATTTGGGGGAACTGGCTGTATATGGGGGACAAACTGGCTGCATTTGGGGGGAACTGGCTGTATATGCGGGACAAACTGGCTGCATTTGGGGGGAACTGGCTGTATATGGGGACAAACTGGCTGTATATGGGGGCACACTGGCTATATATATATATATATATATAGGGGCACACTGGCTGTATATGGGGGCACACTGGCTGTATATATATGGGGGCACACTGGCTGTATATGGAAACAATCTGGCTGTATTTGAGGGGGCAAACTGGTGGCGTTTGGGCACAGTGGCTGCGTTTATTGGGCACAGTGGCGGCAATTGTTTTTTTTTTTTTTTTCAGTTTGTTTGCGCCCCCCCAAAAATTTTGAGCACCAGCCGCCACTGGGCAGTCTGCAAGTAAGCGCCCGCAAAAAGTGGATCATCAGGAGGAAATGACGCAACGCGTTTTAGAGCATGCGCGGTCGTCCATAGAGAGGTAAGTGCAGGGCTGGGGGGGGCAGGCTGCATTTAGGGGACAAACTGGCTGAATATGGGGCACAAACTGGCTGAATATGGGGGGAAAACTGGCTGAATATGGGGGGAACTGGCTGTATATGGGGGACAAACTGGCTGAATATGGGGGGAACTGGCTGTATATGGGGGACAAACTGGCTGAATATGGGGGGAACTGGCTGTATATGGGGGACAAACTGGCTGCATTTGGGAGAACTGGCTGTATATGGGGGACAAACTGGCTGAATATGAGGGGAACTGGCTGTATATGGGGGACAAACTGGCTGAATATGGGGCACAAACTGGCTGTATATGGGGACAAACTGGCTGAATATGGGGGGAACTGGCTGTATATGGGGGACAAACTGGCTGAATATGAGGGGAACTGGCTGTATATGGGGGACAAACTGGCTGAATATGGGGGGAACTGGCTGTATATGGGGGACAAACTGGCTGAATATGAGGGGAACTGGCTGTATATGGGGGACAAACTGGCTGAATATGGGGGGAACTGGCTGTATATGGGGGACAAACTGGCAGCATTTGGGGGAACTGGCTGTATATGGGGGACAAACTGGCTGCATTTGGGGGAACTGGCTGTATATGGGGGACAAACTGGCTGCATTTGGGGGGAACTGGCTGTATATGCGGGACAAACTGGCTGAATTTGGGGGGAACTGGCTGTATATGGGGGACAAACTGGCTGAATATGAGGGGAACTGGCTGTATATGGGGGACAAACTGGCTGAATATGGGGGGAACTGGCTGTATATGGGGGACAAACTGGCTGAATATGAGGGGAACTGGCTGTATATGGGGGACAAACTGGCTGAATATGGGGGGAACTGGCTGTATATGGGGGACAAACTGGCAGCATTTGGGGGAACTGGCTGTATATGGGGGACAAACTGGCTGCATTTGGGGGGAACTGGCTGTATATGCGGGACAAACTGGCTGAATTTGGGGGGAACTGGCTGTATATGGGGGACAAACTGGCTGAATATGAGGGGAACTGGCTGTATATGGGGGACAAACTGGCTGAATATGGGGGGAACTGGCTGTATATGGGGGACAAACTGGCTGAATATGAGGGGAACTGGCTGTATATGGGGGACAAACTGGCTGAATATGGGGGGAACTGGCTGTATATGGGGGACAAACTGGCAGCATTTGGGGGAACTGGCTGTATATGGGGGACAAACTGGCTGCATTTGGGGGGAACTGGCTGTATATGCGGGACAAACTGGCTGCATTTGGGGGGAACTGGCTGTATATGGGGACAAACTGGCTGTATATGGGGGCACACTGGCTATATATATATATATATATATATATATATATATATATATATATAGGGGCACACTGGCTGTATATGGGGGCACACTGGCTGTATATATATGGGGGCACACTGGCTGTATTTGAGGGGGCAAACTGGTGGCGTTTGGGCACAGTGGCTGCGTTTATTGGGCACAGTGGCGGCAATTGTTTTTTTTTTTTTTTTCAGTTTGTTTGCGCCCCCCCAAAAATTTTGAGCACCAGCCGCCACTGGGCAGTCTGCAAGTAAGCGCCCGCAAAAAGTGGATCATCAGGAGGAAATGACGCAACGCGTTTTAGAGCATGCGCGGTCGTCCATAGAGAGGACGCAACGCTCCTTTCTCAAGCTCTCTGAGAGCGCGAGCCCTGTACCAACTTCACCAGCACCACGGAAGCACTTTCTGTTTATGATGTGGCTGTATACTTCCTCCCTCATCTGAGTTGATATCTGTTGATTCCTTTAATAAATGTTGTGAGATACTACACTAAGGCCCCTTTCACATGATAAGCCTGCTCGGATCCGCCTGTCCGTTTTTCAGGCAGATCCGAGCTGACCATCCATTGACTCCTATGGGCAAGTGCATGTCAGTGGAGATGTGTCCGCTGACACCCGTCTGCCATCGATCCACTCAAGACAGACGTATGGCAATACGTCTGCCATCCGTCTTGGCGGATCGGATTGGGTAGAGAACAGTGGGGCTCTGATAGGTCCCTCCCCGCTCAGTGAGCAGAGACGGACCTGTCATCCCCTGGCTCAGATCAACGGAGCAATCTCTTGCTGAGCTGGCCGACTCCGCTGAGCGGATCTGCCCCGTGTGAAAGGGGGCTTAGACTTAGAAGCACCTGTCCCCTTTTCTCTTTTGTCTACACTACAGTGTTACCTTAAGAGTCTGATTCAACACTTTGACCGGTAGCCCAAGTCGATTCTCTCTTTTTTCTTCCCTTATGAACTTTTAAGAACTGGTTACAAAAATAGACTTTAGCCACAATTAACTGCCACACATCCATTGGTGCAGTGCCCTTTTCTCCTCTATAAATATATAAGTTCTTCACCACAAAAATTGTTAAGGCCCCTTTCACACTTGTGCGACTTTTCAGAGTCGCATGAAAAGTCATACACCATGATTCCCAATGATAACCATTCATATCTGTGCGACTCCAAGTCGCACCGACTTCAAAGTAGTCCATGTACTACTTTGGTCCGACTTTGATGCGAGTTGAGGTCCAAAGACCTCAAGTTTACACAGGCATTCCCTGAAATCGTGGCAAAATTGCGTCAAAATCACGGTCGCAAAATCGTGTCTCAGCAGTGTGAAAGGGGTCTAAATCTTTTCAAGTGTGCCATGAAAATTTTTGGATCTTTTTGGTATGCCGCATGACAAAAAAGTTTGAGAAACACTGGCCTAAACTGACCTACTTTGATACCTTGCTGTTTACATGGCCATACTTAGGCTCCATTCACACTTGTATGACTCCAAAGTTGCATCGAATTTGGAGTGCAACTCTGACGCAACTTTGCATGGGTGCAACTTAATGATGACTTTGGCTTTGACCGGTGATAATGGACAACTGTTACATTGTATAACACTCAGGTATGACTTTCAAGTTGCATGAAAGTCGGACCAAAGTAATTCATTAACTACTTTGAAGTCGCTGCAACTTTAAGCACATAAATAAATGGTTATCCCCATCAAATGCAGCCACTGTTCCCCATCAAATGCAGCCACTGTGCCCCATCAAATGCAGCCACTTTGCCATCAAATGCAGCCACCGTGCCCATCATATGCAGCCACTGTGCCCATCATATGCAGCCACTGTGCCCATCATATGCAGCCACTGTGCCCGTCAAATGCAGTCAATGTGCCCCATCAAATGCAGCCACTGTGCCCATAAAAAGCAAGAAAATCAGCACACATTGTACATCTGATTGAATATTACTTATTTGGGAGAGAGAGAGAGATAGATAGAGAGAGAGAGAAGAGGGGGGAGGAAAAGAGAGAGGGGGAGGAAGAGAGAGAGGGGGGAGGAAGAGAGAGAGGGAGACACCAGAAGCACCTTAATAGCTTTATCTTCTCTTCTGTCCCACTCCCAGCTACCTCGCCGTTACTCTTGCTGGCTGCTGCCCATACACACAGCGTGAGGGAGGAGGGGGCGTCGCCGCACCGGCTCCATACAAGGAGAATCAAGCGCCGCTGTTCTCCTAAACTCCTGTGCTTTCCTCAGGCCGCTGCAGGATATCACTCCGCCGTTAATATTGCAGTGGGCGGCGCCGCAATGGCCGCATTACACAGCAGGAAAAATGCTGCCGCCGCCACTGCTGACACTCAGGGCTATTGAGCACACATTCGGGGCTCCAGCCTCAATGGCCCAGTATTAACGATGCCTATGGAACTGAGCACTCCATTTTGTATTCTGAGGAGATTCTCAGTTCTCCATAAGGCAGAGAGGGACACAGATGTGATCTGAGGGGCTGCTGTTACCCACAAAGGGGATCCATCCAGCCACAGTTTCAGAGGTCAGTGTATTGATTCTGCCACAGGTCCAGAGGTCGAACTTCTCAAGACTCAAGTGTCACAGCTGATAGAGATGATGACCTAACCGTTGGGTCTCAAGTCTGAGTTAGCCGCACTGAAGATGCAGGTATCCCAGATGATGGAAGTGATAAACCGGCTGGCAGCAAAATGTACGAGTTGTCCGACAAGGGTGTTACCGTGTAGAATGTACCCCCAAACTCGCCTACCGAATCTGGCCAGAGGCCAATGAATCAAGACGTCTGTCTAAACTGTGGAGGTGTAGGTTGCTACAAACTACAAAGCCCTGGATGCTCTGCACAAAGAGGAACTGAGGACTCCATTTTGTGTTCAGATTCTCAGTTCTCCATAAGGCAAAGAGGGACACAGATGTTATCTGAGGGGCTGCTGTTACCCACAGAGGGGATCCATCCAGCCACAGTTCCAGAGGTCGTGTATTGATCCTGCCACAGCGCCAGAGGTCAGTGTGCTGATCCTGCCACGGTTCCAGGAGTCGGACGGTGACAGACATCCCACCTGAGAGGGATCCCGGCTATATCTCCAGGCGTTCCTGAGGGCGTGGGCTGATCCAGTTACAAGGTGGCAAGTCGGGCCTTTCAGGGAATTTGTCGCTTGATTCTTTTGGTCGCAGAACGGGTGAGCGGGCGTTTGCCCATCTTTAAAGACACGGTAGTCAGGCAACATTGCCTCACCAGTGCCCACATTTGTAGGAACACTTGCACCCTGCTGAACAGTCACTACATTCCACTTTGCCTACCAGAATACTGCTAGCATCCCACATTCCACTTTGCCTATCAGGATACTGCTAGCATCCTAAATCTCATTTTTGCCTACCAGGATACTTTCAAGTACCCTTTGTTTATCCTGCTTAACAGGACACCAAGTGCACCAACACCGGGCTAGCTGAAGATCCTGGATATCTCCATTGTGAGGACCCTTTCTGTTACTCCTTCACTATCAGTTATTTAGTGATTCCAGTGACTACCGTTAAAGGGGAACTCTCACGTTAAATGTTAAAGTGATAAATTGCATTTGTGGCCTATTGGCACACATTTAATTGCCTGGGTCTGTGATTTCAGGATTTGAGGGTAACAGACTGACCATTGTTAAGTCAGATCAGTTCCCCTTTAGGCCTGAGTGCATAGGCCACTTTAGATCTATTTAAGTTGTTTGACTGTGCTATTTTGAAGTCTGCATTTTGGGTTTGATTAACACTATTAAAGACCATAGTTTGCCATTCTTGACTATTGAGTTACCAGATCACTGTTTGCTTGAATGTGGAAAGTTTCCCAGTAACCAAATTTCCTGTTTACTATATTTGTGTGTTTTACTGCGTTTGCAAGTACACTGTTTGCTAGGTGTGCCAGAGGGGCTGGGACAGTTCTTTGGGATTGAGAGGCAGAGTATCGGACTGAACAAACTTAAGCAGCTCCTTCAGGGATATCGCTACACACATATATATATATAGATATATCTATATATCTATATATATAGATATATCTATATATCTATATATATGTATACACTGTATTACCAAAAGTATTGGGATGCCTGCACTTACACGCACATGATCTTTATTGGCATCCCAGGCGTGGATGAGCGAGCTTGGGGTGGAGGAAATTGACTGGCCTGCACAGAGTCCTGACCTCAACCCAACAGAACACCTTTGGGATGAATTAGAGTGGAGACTGCGAGCCAGGCCTTCTCGTCCAACATCAGTGCCTGACCTCACGAATGCACTTCTGGAAGAATGGTCAATCATTCCCATAGACACACTCCTAAACCTTGTGGACAGCCTTCCCAGAAGAGTTGAAGCTGTTTATAGCTGCAAAGGGTGGGCCAACTCAATATTGAACCCTACGGACTAAGACTGGGATGCCATTAAAGTTCATGTGTGTGTAAAGGGAGGCTTCACAATATTTTTGGTGATATAGTATGTGTATATATATATATATATATATATATATATATATATATATATATATATATATTTACAAATGTACTATGCTACCTTTGGGGATATGCTACCAGACCTGCTACAAGAGAGAACGCTAACAGATGTACCGTACTAAAGCAGACGTTACCCAACGTGCTATACTAAAACACGCTTACCAGATTCACAGTGAAACAAGAGGATATATTCCCAGACATGGTTCCCAGACATGCATTGCAACATGGAAAGACATTACCAGATCCATATTAGAAGAGAGGATGTTACCAGATGTGCCATTCTAAAGAGGACAATACAATATTAGTCATGCTACATGATAGGAAATTTTGAGTCATTAGAGACAAGTTTTTATGATGTGGGCCAACACAGGGTTTAATGCTTCCCTCAACGTACAGAAATAATGTTCTCCGCTCTTCCAGAAATAGAATTTGTGCAGTAGATCATACCTGTGTCTTATCATTACAGCTATCAATTAGGGGTAGAAGGCAAAGCAAACAAATAAGAAAACAACCGCATAAGACCTGTATTCTGGGAAGGAAAACATTTTTTGTTATTACTTTCTTTAAAGATAGGGGGGCTGGTAGTCCCTGGCAATGTCACCCCTACTAGTCTATTCAGCGCTTATCTTGAAACCAAGTGGAAGCCTTGGTTTTCCCGCAGGGTCTAAGCTGACAGTCATGCTCCCAGTGACTTCAGGGCTCTTCTGAGCTAAAAGTGGTTGGGGACTTGTGACACCAACATTGCACAGGCACAGTTTCTGAAGGGGAGCTCCTTCCTACGAGACAAGCCACATAGTTCATAGATTGTTTTTTTTCTGGATCTCCCTGTACACCCATCAGAGTGAGTGAGTGAATAACTTGTATAGCGCTATAAATGCAAACTAAATCGCCTCAAGGCGCTTTTCCATCCAGTGTCATCCTAATCCTTCAGAAGAGGTGGGTCTTAAGTTTTTGCCTGAAGGCCCGATGGTTTTCTTCCATGCGGATGTCTGTGGGTAGAGCGTGCCATAGCCGTGGTCCTTGGACTGCAAATCACAGGGACTCTAAGTCCCAAGTTACGCAAGGTAAAGTCTATGAGGCTTATTTACTAAAGGCAAATAGGTTGTTCATTTTGCAAGAGAAATTGCACTTTGCAAAGGAGTTTTCTCCAGAGCTTAATGAATGAGATGAAGCTCTGCTGACTTCCACCATCCAATTATGTGCAAGCAAAAATTCTATTTTTTATTTGCCTTGCACATGATTGGGTATTTTTTGTAAAGTGAAATCTCACCACATTCACTAAGCTCTGGTATGAATTTCCTTTAAAAATGCAACTTTCCTTGTAAAGTGAACAGCCTATTTGTATTTATTAAAGTGGTTCAGGGGATCTTTCCTTTATCCCCTCTGAGCAGGCGCGCTCCTCTATGGGCGGTCAGATGTAAACGGACCGCCTGTCCGTTTACACCTATCTGCTATCCAATCCAACAACAGATCCCCATCATTTTATTTTTAGTGTATCGGATCGGATGTTGGCAGGTGTAAACGGACATGTCTGTTTACACCTGGCACTCCATAGAGGTGAATGAAGATTCCTATTGGGTCCACCTGTCCGTTTTTCAGATTGGGTGAAAGGACCCTAATGCCGTGTACACACGATCGGTTTTACCGATGAAAACAGTCCGATGAACTTTTGTGATGTTTGTGCTGGAGCACTGTGTGACCCTTCACCTTTTTCTCCTGATGCATGCTGGGGAAGGGGCTGTACCAGGAAGTAGTGAGAGTGGTGTGTGGAACTGGGAAGCAGCAGCATGATGTACAGAAGGGATTACATCTGGTAATGACAGAATCCTGTTGTATTAGGACTCTATGTAACAAAGTCATCATGTTCTGAGTGAGTAATAAACCCTTCCATGGTTAAGAAGTTCATCTGGCCTGTGTGTAACTTGCTGAGCAGATACTGGCAGCATTGCTAGCAACAGAGACCCCGTGTCTATAGGGCCATAACAGTGGCGACGAGGATTGTGGATTTTAGCACACATGGCCTTCATAGGGTTTATTCAACCATTTGATCCTGCTGCTGAATCATGGAGCTCCTGGGTAGAGAGGCTGGAGCAGTATATGGAAGCAAATAGTGTGGATGCAGAAAAGAAGGTTGCAGTTTTCCTCACAATATTGGGTCAAGCTGCATATGGCACTCTCAGAGACCTCATTTCTCCAGACAAGCCGGCCTCTAAGCCCCTGCCTGAGTTAATTCAGAAGCTACATGAGCACTACAACCCAAAGCCATTAGAGATTGCAGAGCGGTTTAAATTCTACAGTAGAAGGCAGCATGCCGGTGAGGAGGACATAAAGACTTATATCATTACTTTACGTAAACTAGCTGCCACTTGTCAGTTTGGAGACTACCTGCAGATGGCTCTCCGTGACATGTTTCTCATGGGACTCTGCGACCCAGCCATACAGAAACAAACGAGAGGGGGGAATCTATGCAACAGCATAGGTGGGACTTTAAATGAGGCACATCTCTGTGCCTCCATCCCTGGTACAATAATGCAGGAGGGGAGTTTGGGACTTTAAATGAGGTTCAAAACAAGGTAGGCGTAAGGTAAAGGAAACATGTTTATTAACATGAAAAAATGTGGTGTACTGTCTGAGTCAATGGGGCTGTACATAAGGACATAATTGTAATGAACATTGAAGGCACATATTAATATCAACTTGGAAACTCATGACACATGGCTTTACATATGAAACATGGACATCAAGGATATACAATGATATCGATCAACAATACATAACAGTATGAAAGGAATGAACATCTCCCATAGATACAAAAATGCACACACATAAATCCCTAAAATGGCACAGTGCAAATATAGTAACATGCGATAAAAATTGAAATTCATATGTGCTTGTCAATCAGTGGATGGATCGTTGGGGTGACGTAAAAATGCATTGGCATCCTGAAATTACCCATGTGGGAAAACATTGGCATCCTAAAATTGCCCGACGCGTTTCGTGTTTGCACACTCATCAGGGGCAGATGCACCCAAATCTAAAAAGATTGAGATATGTTAAAATCTAAATGGCACTGAGCATAATATGAGGAGAGCATGTATATAAAATCCAAGGGTTACATACCACAGGCGAATGGTGTGGATGGTAGGGGTAAGTGTGGTTTTGGACCAGAGTCAGCCAAAGGGTGTCAGTCCCGGAAGTTGAGGATAATACGCCAAGTGCAACTGAAAACGCAGGTCCGAGATGGACCAGGAGGGAGATGACCAAAAAGGGGTGCTGCACCAAAATGGTGGTCAGTTGTAGGGGCACGCCAGTAAATCTGCATTCAAAAATAGAAAGATTGTATAAAAAACAGGGAAGAATATCCAGTAACCACCCTGGTTGTTATCCAGAGCAGGGTCAGCTGATAACAAAATTACCTGAGTATAGAACAGTAGGGACAGAATCCCTAAGCAATGTGGCGTGATCCCATGGAGATAAACAAGACTGTGTGTAGGCAGCCTAGTTATACCCCTCTCCTCCCACGTACAATCACACGTTGGCGTGCACCAACGTTCCGCGGGCCAATCACATGCTAGGAGGGGCTCCGATCGGAGGGAGGGAAAAACCCGCCCACGACAGGAGCTTGCCCCCATAGGCTGTGCGAGGCTGAGGTGGTAGTGACGCGATCCGCGTCATGACACCAAATGGCGTCAGATGCGAGTCACGTGGGCATGACGTTGATACGCTGTGGACGCCGCCCAGAGCCCCAGGGAACCCCCGCCCAATAGGGCGGGGGAAGGGGCAGAGGAGGGACGAGCAGAGCGCATCGCAACTTCCGGGTAAGTGACAACAATAAGGCGGCCCATAGTGTCAAAGACCGCACAGACCCAAAACAAAAAAAAACAAAAAACGCTGTAGCCATAAATCTCATGGACAGGTAAGACCTGTCACAGATGAGACCAGGTCCCCAATAGTGGTACATGGCCACAAAGGGGAACTTAACGCCCACATAGATGACAGGGGGACACTGTCAGCTAAGTGAAGAACCTCCATCCCTAATGAATACAAACGAGAGGGGGGAATCTATGCAACAGCATAGGTGGGACTTTAAATGAGGCACATCTCTGTGCCTCCATCCCTGGTACAATAATGCAGGAGGGGAGTTTGGGACTTTAAATGAGGTTCAAAACAAGGTAGGCGTAAGGTAAAGGAAACATGTTTATTAACATGAAAAAATGTGGTGTACTGTCTGAGTCAATGGGGCTGTACATGAGGACATAATTGTAATGAACATTGAAGGCACATATTAATATCAACTTGGAAACTCATGACACATGGCATTACATATGAAACATGGACATCAAGGATATACAATGATATCGATCAACAATACATAACAGTATTAAAGGAATGAACCGCTCCCATAGATACAAAAATGCACACACATAAATCCCTAAAATGGCACAGTGCAAATATAGTAACATGCGATAAAAATTGAAATTCATATGTGCTTGTCAATCAGTGGATGGATCGTTGGGGTGACGTAAAAATGCATTGGCATCCTGAAATTACCCATGTGGGAAAACATTGGCATCCTAGAAACGCTTACTCACAGAACCCGACTTGACTCTGACGAAAGCCACTGACCTTGCTATGGTCATGGAGTTGGCTACACGGGACGCCACCCTACTGAAGGCACCACCTGAAACTCCCGCAAGCCAGGGAGAGGAAATATTCCACTCTGCTATCACCCGACACCCAAGACGGTCGTCCCCAAATCTGCCTAAACCTCGCCACCCTAATTCTTCTGTCTCTAGGACACCAACTTGCTACCGTTGTGGTAACACTACTCACAGTGCACCTGCTTGCAAGTTCAAGGATGTCGTTTGTTTTCTTTATGTAAAGACTGGCCATATTGGGCGTGTTTGCCGCAGCTCACGCTCTCCGAACACTACCACAAAAGTTAGACGTAAACAGACATTTCATATGGATACTGACAATCACGGCTCCAGCTCTGATGAGGAAACCTGTGTCCAGCATGTTGGACTGTTTCGGGTAGCTGGGGGTACTCCTGCGATAAAAGTGGATGTCACACTCACTGGCTGTCCTGTCTCCATGGATGTTGATACAGGGGCGGCAGTGTCTGTCATTTCATGGACTGATTTAAAGGCATCGGGTCTGTCCCTACCGCTCCAACCTACAAATAGGGATGAGCTTCGTGTTCGAGTCGAACATACGTTCGACTCGAACATTGGCTGTTCGATCGTTCGACGAAGATCGAACGATTTGGGCCGTTCGCGCCAAATTCGAGTGACGCGAACGGCCCACAATGCACTACGCCATCGCAGTGTCATCCAGGCGCTGTGATTGGCCAAGCATGCACTGTGACCCCGCATGCTTGGCCAATCACAGCGCCGGCAGCGAGGAGAGCAATGATTGGCCACAGGCAGGATGCCTGTGGCCAATTATTGCTGAGGGTGTTTAGTACACGCCCCACACTATAAAAGGCCGCCAGCACGGCGGCCTAGTGTAGTGTGTTCCGGAGCAGGGATAGAGTAGCATAGGCAGGGACAGTGACTGTTATTTCTTTCTTGCTTAACCTGGATTCCTTTAGTTTAGGGAAAGAGAAGGATAGGTAGGGAGAGTGTCAGTGTGTTTTGTGCTTCTGCTATAGTGTGCTTAAAAAAAACATTTATTCTAGGGACAGAAAACTCTAGGTAGGGACAGTGTCAGTTTCTTTCACTCTGCAAGTCCTTGTTTCCAGGGACCTGTAAGGACAGTGAGTTAATTGTCCTTGTGCTATATTGTGCTTAAAAAAAACATTTATTCTAGGGACAGAAAACTCTAGGTAGGGACAGTGTCAGTTTCTTTCACTCTGCAAGTCCTTGTTTCCAGGGACCTGTAAGGACAGTGAGTTAATTGTCCTTGTGCTATATTGTGATTAAAAAAAACATTTATTCTAGGGACAGAAAACTCTAGGTAGGGACAGTGTCAGTTTCTTTCACTCTGCAAGTCCTTGTTTCCAGGGACCTGTAAGGACAGTGAGTTAATTTTCCTTGTGCTATATTGTGATTAAAAAAAACATTTATTCTAGGGACAGAAAACTCTAGGTAGGGACAGTGTCAGTTTCTTTCACTCTGCAAGTCCTTGTTTCCAGGGACCTGTAAGGACAGTGAGTTAATTGTCCTTGTGCTATATTGTGCTTAAAAAAAACATTTATTCTAGGGACAGAAAACTCTAGGTAGGGACAGTGTCAGTTTCTTTCACTCTGCAAGTCCTTGTTTCCAGGGACCTGTAAGGACAGTGAGTTAATTGTCCTTGTGCTATATTGTGATTAAAAAAAACATTTATTCTAGGGACAGAAAACTCTAGGTAGGGACAGTGTCAGTTTCTTTCACTCTGCAAGTCCTTGTTTCCAGGGACCTGTAAGGACAGTGAGTTAATTTTCCTTGTGCTATATTGTGATTAAAAAAAACATTTATTCTAGGGACAGAAAACTCTAGGTAGGGACAGTGTCAGTTTCTTTCACTCTGCAAGTCCTTGTTTCCAGGGACCTGTAAGGACAGTGAGTTAATTGTCCTTGTGCTATATTGTGCTTAAAAAAAACATTTATTCTAGGGACAGAAAACTCTAGGTAGGGACAGTGTCAGTTTCTTTCACTCTGCAAGTCCTTGTTTCCAGGGACCTGTAAGGACAGTGAGTTAATTTTCCTTGTGCTATATTGTGATTAAAAAAAACATTTATTCTAGGGACAGAAAACTCTAGGTAGGGACAGTGTCAGTTTCTTTCACTCTGCAAGTCCTTGTTTCCAGGGACCTGTAAGGACAGTGAGTTAATTTTCCTTGTGCTATATTGTGATTAAAAAAAACATTTTTTCTAGGGACAGAAAACTGTAGGTAGGGACAGTGTCAGTTTCTTTCACTCTGCAAGTCCTTGTTTCCAGGGACCTGTAAGGACAGTGAGTTAATTTTCCTTGTGCTATATTGTGATTAAAAAAAACATTTATTCTAGGGACAGAAAACTCTAGGTAGGGACAGTGTCAGTTTCTTTCACTCTGCAAGTCCTTGTTTCCAGGGACCTGTAAGGACAGTGAGTTAATTGTCCTTGTGCTATATTGTGCTTAAAAAAAACATTTATTCTAGGGACAGAAAACTCTAGGTAGGGACAGTGTCAGTTTCTTTCACTCTGCAAGTCCTTGTTTCCAGGGACCTGTAAGGACAGTGAGTTAATTTTCCTTGTGCTATATTGTGATTAAAAAAAACATTTATTCTAGGGACAGAAAACTCTAGGTAGGGACAGTGTCAGTTTCTTTCACTCTGCAAGTCCTTGTTTCCAGGGACCTGTAAGGACAGTGAGTTAATTTTCCTTGTGCTATATTGTGATTAAAAAAAACATTTTTTCTAGGGACAGAAAACTGTAGGTAGGGAGAGTGTTTTTTTTCTTTCACTCTGCAAGTCCTTGTTTCCAGGGACC
Source organism: Rana muscosa (assembly GCA_029206835.1). Classification (NCBI taxonomy): domain Eukaryota; kingdom Metazoa; phylum Chordata; class Amphibia; order Anura; family Ranidae; genus Rana; species Rana muscosa. The sequence goes on along the minus strand of CM055118.1, from coordinate 789,885,089 downwards.
TGTAAGGACAGTGAGTTAATTTTCCTTGTGCTATATTGTGATTAAAAAAAACATTTTTTCTAGGGACAGAAAACTGTAGGTAGGGAGAGTGTTTTTTTTCTTTCACTCTGCAAGTCCTTGTTTCCAGGGACCTGTAAGGACAGTGAGTTAATTGTCCTTGTGCTATATTGTGCTTAAAAAAAACATTTATTCTAGGGACAGAAAACTCTAGGTAGGGACAGTGTCAGTTTCTTTCACTCTGCAAGTCCTTGTTTCCAGGGACCTGGAGAGACATTGAGTGAATTGTCCTTGTGCTATATTGTGATTAAAAAAAACATTTATTCTAGGGACAGAAAACTCTAGGTAGGGACAGTGTCAGTTTCTTTCACTCTGCAAGTCCTTGTTTCCAGGGACCTGTAAGGACAGTGAGTTAATTTTCCTTGTGCTATATTGTGATTAAAAAAAACATTTTTTCTAGGGACAGAAAACTGTAGGTAGGGAGAGTGTTTTTTTTCTTTCACTCTGCAAGTCCTTGTTTCCAGGGACCTGTAAGGACAGTGAGTTAATTGTCCTTGTGCTCTATTGTGATTAAAAAAAACATTTATTCTAGGGACAGAAAACTCTAGGTAGGGACAGTGTCAGTTTCTTTCACTCTGCAAGTCCTTGTTTCCAGGGACCTGGAGAGACATTGAGTGAATTGTCCTTGTGCTATATTGTGATTAAAAAAAACATTTATTCTAGGGACAGAAAACTCTAGGTAGGGACAGTGTCAGTTTCTTTCACTCTGCAAGTCCTTGTTTCCAGGGACCTGTAAGGACAGTGAGTTAATTTTCCTTGTGCTATATTGTGATTAAAAAAAACATTTTTTCTAGGGACAGAAAACTGTAGGTAGGGAGAGTGTTTTTTTTCTTTCACTCTGCAAGTCCTTGTTTCCAGGGACCTGTAAGGACAGTGAGTTAATTGTCCTTGTGCTCTATTGTGATTAAAAAAAACATTTATTCTAGGGACAGAAAACTCTAGGTAGGGACAGTGTCAGTTTCTTTCACTCTGCAAGTCCTTGTTTCCAGGGACCTGTAAGGACAGTGAGTTAATTTTCCTTGTGCTATATTGTGATTAAAAAAAACATTTATTCTAGGGACAGAAAACTCTAGGTAGGGACAGTGTCAGTTTCTTTCACTCTGCAAGTCCTTGTTTCCAGGGACCTGTAAGGACAGTGAGTTAATTGTCCTTGTGCTATATTGTGCTTAAAAAAAACATTTATTCTAGGGACAGAAAACTCTAGGTAGGGACAGTGTCAGTTTCTTTCACTCTGCAAGTCCTTGTTTCCAGGGACCTGTAAGGACAGTGAGTTAATTTTCCTTGTGCTATATTGTGATTAAAAAAAACATTTATTCTAGGGACAGAAAACTCTAGGTAGGGACAGTGTCAGTTTCTTTCACTCTGCAAGTCCTTGTTTCCAGGGACCTGTAAGGACAGTGAGTTAATTTTCCTTGTGCTATATTGTGATTAAAAAAAACATTTTTTCTAGGGACAGAAAACTGTAGGTAGGGAGAGTGTTTTTTTTCTTTCACTCTGCAAGTCCTTGTTTCCAGGGACCTGTAAGGACAGTGAGTTAATTGTCCTTGTGCTATATTGTGCTTAAAAAAAACATTTATTCTAGGGACAGAAAACTCTAGGTAGGGACAGTGTCAGTTTCTTTCACTCTGCAAGTCCTTGTTTCCAGGGACCTGTAAGGACAGTGAGTTAATTTTCCTTGTGCTATATTGTGATTAAAAAAAACATTTATTCTAGGGACAGAAAACTCTAGGTAGGGACAGTGTCAGTTTCTTTCACTCTGCAAGTCCTTGTTTCCAGGGACCTGTAAGGACAGTGAGTTAATTTTCCTTGTGCTATATTGTGATTAAAAAAAACATTTTTTCTAGGGACAGAAAACTGTAGGTAGGGAGAGTGTTTTTTTTCTTTCACTCTGCAAGTCCTTGTTTCCAGGGACCTGTAAGGACAGTGAGTTAATTTTCCTTGTGCTATATTGTGATTAAAAAAAACATTTTTTCTAGGGACAGAAAACTGTAGGTAGGGAGAGTGTTTTTTTTCTTTCACTCTGCAAGTCCTTGTTTCCAGGGACCTGTAAGGACAGTGAGTTAATTGTCCTTGTGCTATATTGTGCTTAAAAAAAACATTTATTCTAGGGACAGAAAACTCTAGGTAGGGACAGTGTCAGTTTCTTTCACTCTGCAAGTCCTTGTTTCCAGGGACCTGTAAGGACAGTGAGTTAATTTTCCTTGTGCTATATTGTGATTAAAAAAAACATTTATTCTAGGGACAGAAAACTCTAGGTAGGGACAGTGTCAGTTTCTTTCACTCTGCAAGTCCTTGTTTCCAGGGACCTGTAAGGACAGTGAGTTAATTTTCCTTGTGCTATATTGTGATTAAAAAAAACATTTTTTCTAGGGACAGAAAACTGTAGGTAGGGAGAGTGTTTTTTTTCTTTCACTCTGCAAGTCCTTGTTTCCAGGGACCTGTAAGGACAGTGAGTTAATTGTCCTTGTGCTCTATTGTGATTAAAAAAAACATTTATTCTAGGGACAGAAAACTCTAGGTAGGGACAGTGTCAGTTTCTTTCACTCTGCAAGTCCTTGTTTCCAGGGACCTGTAAGGACAGTGAGTTAATTTTCCTTGTGCTATATTGTGATTAAAAAAAACATTTATTCTAGGGACAGAAAACTCTAGGTAGGGACAGTGTCAGTTTCTTTCACTCTGCAAGTCCTTGTTTCCAGGGACCTGTAAGGACAGTGAGTTAATTGTCCTTGTGCTATATTGTGCTTAAAAAAAACATTTATTCTAGGGACAGAAAACTCTAGGTAGGGACAGTGTCAGTTTCTTTCACTCTGCAAGTCCTTGTTTCCAGGGACCTGTAAGGACAGTGAGTTAATTTTCCTTGTGCTATATTGTGATTAAAAAAAACATTTATTCTAGGGACAGAAAACTCTAGGTAGGGACAGTGTCAGTTTCTTTCACTCTGCAAGTCCTTGTTTCCAGGGACCTGTAAGGACAGTGAGTTAATTTTCCTTGTGCTATATTGTGATTAAAAAAAACATTTTTTCTAGGGACAGAAAACTCTAGGTAGGGACAGTGTCAGTTTCTTTCACTCTGCAAGTCCTTGTTTCCAGGGACCTGTAAGGACAGTGAGTTAATTTTCCTTGTGCTATATTGTGATTAAAAAAAACATTTTTTCTAGGGACAGAAAACTGTAGGTAGGGAGAGTGTTTTTTTTCTTTCACTCTGCAAGTCCTTGTTTCCAGGGACCTGTAAGGACAGTGAGTTAATTGTCCTTGTGCTATATTGTGCTTAAAAAAAACATTTATTCTAGGGACAGAAAACTCTAGGTAGGGACAGTGTCAGTTTCTTTCACTCTGCAAGTCCTTGTTTCCAGGGACCTGTAAGGACAGTGAGTTAATTTTCCTTGTGCTATATTGTGATTAAAAAAAACATTTATTCTAGGGACAGAAAACTCTAGGTAGGGACAGTGTCAGTTTCTTTCACTCTGCAAGTCCTTGTTTCCAGGGACCTGTAAGGACAGTGAGTTAATTTTCCTTGTGCTATATTGTGATTAAAAAAAACATTTTTTCTAGGGACAGAAAACTGTAGGTAGGGAGAGTGTTTTTTTTCTTTCACTCTGCAAGTCCTTGTTTCCAGGGACCTGTAAGGACAGTGAGTTAATTGTCCTTGTGCTATATTGTGCTTAAAAAAAACATTTATTCTAGGGACAGAAAACTCTAGGTAGGGACAGTGTCAGTTTCTTTCACTCTGCAAGTCCTTGTTTCCAGGGACCTGTAAGGACAGTGAGTTAATTTTCCTTGTGCTATATTGTGATTAAAAAAAACATTTATTCTAGGGACAGAAAACTCTAGGTAGGGACAGTGTCAGTTTCTTTCACTCTGCAAGTCCTTGTTTCCAGGGACCTGTAAGGACAGTGAGTTAATTTTCCTTGTGCTATATTGTGATTAAAAAAAACATTTTTTCTAGGGACAGAAAACTGTAGGTAGGGAGAGTGTTTTTTTTCTTTCACTCTGCAAGTCCTTGTTTCCAGGGACCTGTAAGGACAGTGAGTTAATTTTCCTTGTGCTATATTGTGATTAAAAAAAACATTTTTTCTAGGGACAGAAAACTGTAGGTAGGGAGAGTGTTTTTTTTCTTTCACTCTGCAAGTCCTTGTTTCCAGGGACCTGTAAGGACAGTGAGTTAATTGTCCTTGTGCTATATTGTGCTTAAAAAAAACATTTATTCTAGGGACAGAAAACTCTAGGTAGGGACAGTGTCAGTTTCTTTCACTCTGCAAGTCCTTGTTTCCAGGGACCTGGAGAGACATTGAGTGAATTGTCCTTGTGCTATATTGTGATTAAAAAAAACATTTATTCTAGGGACAGAAAACTCTAGGTAGGGACAGTGTCAGTTTCTTTCACTCTGCAAGTCCTTGTTTCCAGGGACCTGTAAGGACAGTGAGTTAATTTTCCTTGTGCTATATTGTGATTAAAAAAAACATTTTTTCTAGGGACAGAAAACTGTAGGTAGGGAGAGTGTTTTTTTTCTTTCACTCTGCAAGTCCTTGTTTCCAGGGACCTGTAAGGACAGTGAGTTAATTGTCCTTGTGCTCTATTGTGATTAAAAAAAACATTTATTCTAGGGACAGAAAACTCTAGGTAGGGACAGTGTCAGTTTCTTTCACTCTGCAAGTCCTTGTTTCCAGGGACCTGTAAGGACAGTGAGTTAATTTTCCTTGTGCTATATTGTGATTAAAAAAAACATTTTTTCTAGGGACAGAAAACTGTAGGTAGGGAGAGTGTTTTTTTTCTTTCACTCTGCAAGTCCTTGTTTCCAGGGACCTGTAAGGACAGTGAGTTAATTGTCCTTGTGCTCTATTGTGATTAAAAAAAACATTTATTCTAGGGACAGAAAACTCTAGGTAGGGACAGTGTCAGTTTCTTTCACTCTGCAAGTCCTTGTTTCCAGGGACCTGTAAGGACAGTGAGTTAATTTTCCTTGTGCTATATTGTGATTAAAAAAAACATTTTTTCTAGGGACAGAAAACTGTAGGTAGGGAGAGTGTTTTTTTTCTTTCACTCTGCAAGTCCTTGTTTCCAGGGACCTGTAAGGACAGTGAGTTAATTGTCCTTGTGCTATATTGTGCTTAAAAAAAACATTTATTCTAGGGACAGAAAACTCTAGGTAGGGACAGTGTCAGTTTCTTTCACTCTGCAAGTCCTTGTTTCCAGGGACCTGTAAGGACAGTGAGTTAATTTTCCTTGTGCTATATTGTGATTAAAAAAAACATTTATTCTAGGGACAGAAAACTCTAGGTAGGGACAGTGTCAGTTTCTTTCACTCTGCAAGTCCTTGTTTCCAGGGACCTGTAAGGACAGTGAGTTAATTTTCCTTGTGCTATATTGTGATTAAAAAAAACATTTTTTCTAGGGACAGAAAACTGTAGGTAGGGAGAGTGTTTTTTTTCTTTCACTCTGCAAGTCCTTGTTTCCAGGGACCTGTAAGGACAGTGAGTTAATTTTCCTTGTGCTATATTGTGATTAAAAAAAACATTTTTTCTAGGGACAGAAAACTGTAGGTAGGGAGAGTGTTTTTTTTCTTTCACTCTGCAAGTCCTTGTTTCCAGGGACCTGTAAGGACAGTGAGTTAATTGTCCTTGTGCTATATTGTGCTTAAAAAAAACATTTATTCTAGGGACAGAAAACTCTAGGTAGGGACAGTGTCAGTTTCTTTCACTCTGCAAGTCCTTGTTTCCAGGGACCTGGAGAGACATTGAGTGAATTGTCCTTGTGCTATATTGTGATTAAAAAAAACATTTATTCTAGGGACAGAAAACTCTAGGTAGGGACAGTGTCAGTTTCTTTCACTCTGCAAGTCCTTGTTTCCAGGGACCTGTAAGGACAGTGAGTTAATTTTCCTTGTGCTATATTGTGATTAAAAAAAACATTTTTTCTAGGGACAGAAAACTGTAGGTAGGGAGAGTGTTTTTTTTCTTTCACTCTGCAAGTCCTTGTTTCCAGGGACCTGTAAGGACAGTGAGTTAATTGTCCTTGTGCTATATTGTGATTAAAAAAAACATTTTTTCTAGGGACAGAAAACTCTAGGTAGGGAGAGTTTTTTTTTTTTTTCACTCTGCAAGTCCTTGTTTCCAGGGACCTGTAAGGACAGTGAGTTAATTGTCCTTGTGCTATATTGTGCTTAAAAAAAACATTTATTCTAGGGACAGAAAACTCTAGGTAGGGACAGTGTCAGTTTCTTTCACTCTGCAAGTCCTTGTTTCCAGGGACCTGTAAGGACAGTGAGTTAATTTTCCTTGTGCTATATTGTGATTAAAAAAAACATTTTTTCTAGGGACAGAAAACTGTAGGTAGGGAGAGTGTTTTTTTTCTTTCACTCTGCAAGTCCTTGTTTCCAGGGACCTGTAAGGACAGTGAGTTAATTTTCCTTGTGCTATATTGTGATTAAAAAAAACATTTTTTCTAGGGACAGAAAACTGTAGGTAGGGAGAGTGTTTTTTTTCTTTCACTCTGCAAGTCCTTGTTTCCAGGGACCTGTAAGGACAGTGAGTTAATTGTCCTTGTGCTATATTGTGCTTAAAAAAAACATTTTTTCTAGGGACAGAAAACTCTAGGTAGGGAGAGTGTTTTTTTTTTTTCACTCTGCAAGTCCTTGTTTCCAGGGACCTGTAAGGACAGTGAGTTAATTGTCCTTGTGCTATATTGTGCTTAAAAAAAACATTTATTCTAGGGACAGAAAACTCTAGGTAGGGACAGTGTCAGTTTCTTTCACTCTGCAAGTCCTTGTTTCCAGGGACCTGTAAGGACAGTGAGTTAATTTTCCTTGTGCTATATTGTGCTTAAAAAAAACATTTATTCTAGGGACAGAAAACTCTAGGTAGGGACAGTGTCAGTTTCTTTCACTCTGCAAGTCCTTGTTTCCAGGGACCTGGAGAGACATTGAGTGAATTGTCCTTGTGCTATATTGTGATTAAAAAAAACATTTATTCTAGGGATAGAAAACTCTAGGTAGGGACAGTGTCAGTTTCTTTCACTGTGAAAGTCCTTGTTTCAAGGGACAGAGAAGGACACCTGAAGGTAGCCCTTATTGCTTTTTTCCCATCTCCCTGCAGGCCATCTATTAGAATGTCTGGAAGGCAAACAAGGAGAGGCAGACAGTCAGGAGGCAATAAAAGAGGGCAAGCAGGCTCTGTGTCTGGGGGCAACAGTGCTGGTCGTGGACGCGGTGCATTGTCATCAGCACATGGCCATGGGACACGCTTGTCCTTCTTTTCGGCAGCTGGACATGTTGAGCCACATCATGCCGAAGACTTGGTAGAGTGGATGACCAAGCCCTCCTCCTCCTCCTCATCCTCTCTCACCCAGGCTCAGGGTACTGGAAAAGCAGCTGCCAAAGCGTCGTCTTCCCTGGTATCAATGTCAGACAAATCATCAGTCACTCCTTCCCTAGACCCACCATGTCCTCCTCCTGAGGAGTCCCCCGAACTGTTTCAGCACAGTGTTGGGTACATGCTCCAGGAGGATGCCCAGCGTTTCGAAGGGTCTGATGATGAAACCCAGCTAGAGGAAGGCAGTAGCGTGAGAGCAGACAGAGGGGATGCTCAAGAAGGACACCAATCTGGCAGTCATGTTCCAGCAGCTGCAGCATACTGCCAGATTGGCTCCAGTGATGAGGAGGGAGGGGATGATGAGGTCAATGACTCCACGTGGGTGCCTAATAGGAGAGAGGAGGAGGAGGAGGATGAGGAGGAGGCACATCTCCAACGAGGCAGGATGCCCTTTGGTGGCCAGCGTAAGGGCAGTACACCGACGGAATCACACCGCAGAGCTCCGCCTGTGCAGGGCGCTGCCTCTGCCCGTCATTCAAAAAGTTCTTTGGTGTGGGCCTTTTTTGAGGCTAGTGCATCAGATCGCACAGCTGCTGTTTGCAACATATGTCTCAAGCGTATATCGCGTGGCCAAAACATCAGCCGCTTGGGTACCACATGCCTGACCAGACATATGTTGACCTGCCATGCAGCTCGTTGGCAAGCCTACCTCAAAGACCCACACCAAAGAACAAAGCGGACCTCTCCTTGCACCGCATCAGCTGGGATCTCCAACCCCACTATAACTTCAGTCCTCTCTGAAACATGCACTGAGAGGAATGAAGGTGTAGAATTAGGTGTGTCACAGCCAAGTACTTGCGCCCACTCTGCTAGCAGTACACCGACGTCCGATTCTAGCAGGCAAATTTCCCTGCCCCAGCTGCTGGACCGTCGAAAGAAGTTCACTCCCAGCCATCCACATGCCCAGCGGTTGAATGCTAGCTTGGCTAAATTGCTAGCGCTTCAACTGCTGCCTTTTCAGTTGGTAGACTCGGCCCCCTTCCGTGAGTTTGTGCAATGTGCGGTTCCTCAGTGGCAGGTTCCCAAACGCCACTTTTTCTCACGGAAGGCTATTCCGGCTCTCTACCGGCATGTGGAAGGCAATGTCTTGGCCTCGCTGGACAGGGCGGTCAGCGGTAAGGTGCATATTACCGCTGACTCATGGTCCAGCAGGCATGGACAGGGACGTTACCTTTCTTTCACGGCCCATTGGGTCACTCTTTTGGCAGCTGGGAAGGATTCAGGACAAGGTGCAGTAGTGTTGGAGGTTGTCCCACCGCCACGCCTCCAAAATGCTACTACTGGTTGTGACACACCTCTCTCCTCCACCCCCTCCTCTTCTTCTTCCTCCATGGCCTCTTCCTGTGGTTTGTCCTATGAACCAGCGGTGCTCCGTAGCCGTTCACGGGGCTACGCAAGTACGCAGGCAAAAAGATGCCATGCCGTGCTTGCGCTGGTGTGTTTGGGGGACAGAAGCCACACTGGGGCAGAGGTCCTGTCTGCTCTGCAGGGCCAGGCCGAGAGGTGGTTGACGCCACGCCAGCTTAAGCCAGGAATGGTGGTTTGCGACAATGGCACCAACCTCCTCTCCGCCCTCCGACAGGGACAACTGACCCATGTGCCCTGTGTGGCTCACGTCCTTAACCTGGTGGTGCAGCGGTTCTTGGGCAGGTACCCGGGCTTACAGGATGTCCTGAGGCAGGCCAGGAAAGTCTGTGTGCATTTCCGCAGATCTTATAATGCCAGTGCTCGCCTGGCTGAGCTGCAAAAGGAGTTGAACCTGCCCAAGAACCGCCTTATATGTGACATGCCCACCAGGTGGAACTCAACGTTGGCCATGCTGCAGCGGCTGCACACGCAGCAGAGGGCCATCAATGAGTACCTGTGCGACTACGGCACCAGGACAGGGTCAGGGGAGCTTGGTTTTTTTTCTCCACGCCAGTGGGGCATGATCAGGGATGCATGCACTGTCCTGGCACCATTTGAGGAGGCCACGAGGATGGTGAGCAGTGACAGTGCATGCATCAGTGACACTGTACCTCTTGTCCACCTGTTGGAGCACACGCTGCGTGGAATAATGGACAGGGCACTTGAGGCAGAACAGAGGCAGGAAGAGGAGGACTTCCTTGCCTCTCAAGGCCCCCTTTACCCAGACAGTGTTCCTTCTGTCCCACCCATCGCACAGGAAGAGGAGGAGGAGGAGGAGGAGGAGGAGGATTGTGTCAGCATGGAGGTGGAGGCTGGCACTCAGCATCATCAGCAGCAGTCTTTTAGGGATGATTTACAGTCCCAAGAAACCAGTGGACTTGTACGTGGCTGGGAGGAGGTGGCTGCGGATCATGTCGTCCTTAGTGACCCAGAGGACTCCGGAGCGAATGCCTCAGCAAACCTACGCTGCATGGCCTCCCTGATCCTGCAAAGTCTGCGGAAGGATCCTCGTATTCTTCGGATCAAGGAGAGGGACCATTACTGGCTGGCCACTCTCCTTGATCCACGGTACAAGGGTAAGGTTGCGGACCTTATGTTACCGTCGCAGAGGGAGCAGAGGATGAGACAACTCCGGGAGGCCTTGCAGAAAGGTCTGTGCAACGCGTTCCCAGAGACTGGGAGGTTGCAAACTCCTGGTCCTGGACAACGAGTTGCTGAGGCTTCGGCCAGTCAAAGAAGGAGCGGTGGGGAAGGTGGCCGTCTGACCGATGCGTTCAGACAATTCTTTAGTCCGCAGCCCCAAAGTATGATCGGTTCCAGCAACCATCGCCAGCGTCTGATAAACATGGTGCAGGAATATCTAGGGGCAAGGTCAGACTTGGACACCTTCCCCACCGAAAATCCTCTGGCTTACTGGGTCTTGAGGATGGATCACTGGCCAGAGCTTGCACAGTATGCAATTGAGCTACTGGCCTGTCCTGCATCCAGCGTTCTTTCGGAACGCACATTCAGTGCTGCTGGAGGATTTGTCACGGATCACAGGGTGCGCCTGTCCACCGACTCGGTTGATCGACTGACTTTCATCAAGATGAACCAGTCTTGGATCACCACCAGCTACCACACACCTGATGCTGATATAACAGACTAATTGATTTTAAAATGTCACATCCCTTCAAGACTGATGCTGATGCTGAGTGCCTGTGCTGTTATGTTGACTGCCTATCCTCCTCCTCCGAGTCCTCAATGATACGATTGATGATGATAGCTTGGAAGATCATTTTTGTTTATGGGTGCCGCCACCAGTGCCTAACGCCCAATTTTTCAGCCCCTGTTTAACAGTGGCGTGTAATTACAATTTTTGAAGCAATACTTTGCAACAGGGCTCATTGCTGTGCTCCAAGTACAGTATCTGTGAGGAGTTGCAGTGTTGTGCCACCAGTGCCTAAGGCCCAATTTTTCAGCCCCTGTTTAACAGGGGCGTGTCATTACAATTTTTGAAGCAATACTTTGCAACAGGGCTCATTGCTGTGCTCCAAGTACAGTATCTGTGAAGGGTTGCAGTGTTGTGCCACCAGTGCCTAAGGCCCAATTTTTCAGCCCCTGTTCAACAGGGGCATGTAATTACAATTCTTGATCTAATAATTCACAGCAGGGCCCATTGCTGCACCCACCAAGAGTAACTGTCAGGGCTTACAGTGTTGTGGCACCAGCACCACCATCAAAGGCCCAATTTTTACTACCACTGTTCAACAATTATATGTAATTAAAATTCCTGATATAATAGTTGACAGCAGGGCGTTCCAGCACCAACCAAGAGTAACTGTGAGTGCTTACAGTGTTGTGCCAACACCAACAACTAAGGGGCCTATTTCTGCAGAGTATATACGGCAGGTCCCTACTTTCAAACATCCAACTTACAAACGACTCCTACTTGCAAACGCAAGAAGACAACAGGAAGTGAGAGGAAATCTACCACTAGGAAGGAAAATTCTCTCCTGTAAGAATAAATATGGGAGAAAGGTGTCTCCTCTGTACTGATGCTTTATCAGCAATCCTTGTTTCAAGAAAAACACCACATTTCAAAAACAGTTGTCATTAGGACGGAAAGTGAGGTGAAATGTTCTGAACAGGGGCACAGACAGCAAAACAAATGTTACAGGGGTGATAACCCTTACCTATGTTTTCCAAAAAGTTTAAAAATAGATTTTTGGTCTGGAGCTACACTTCAACAATGTACCTGTTCAAAATTACAAACAGATTCTACATAAGAACAAACCTACAGTCCCTGTCTTGTATGCACCGCCTGTATACGGCTGTTCAGAGTATATAGGGCCTTTTTTATTTTATGTGCGGGGTTCCCCTTAATATCCATACAAGACCCAAAGGGGCTGGTAATGGGCTGGGGTAGGGGGGGGGGTCATGGGGTAGCTATGCCATTTTTCTTAAAGATTTTCATCCATATTACCGGGACCAGACATTACATTAAAGCCGCAAGCAGTTTTAAATGGCTTTTTTTTCCTTTAGAAGTGTCATTTTGTGCAGGGACAGTTCTAAACACGGGAAACACGTGGCACTTCACAGGCATACTTTAGACACCCCCCAGGTACGATATTTAAAGGAATATTTGACTTTTTTTTTTTCACTTTATGCATCATTAAAATGACTGCTCCCGGAAAACGACCGTTTTTAAAACTTATTTTTGCATTGATACATGTCCCCTGGTGCAGAACCCGGGTTCCCAAACCCTTTTTAGGACAATAACATGCATAATAGTTGTTATAATTAGCACTTTAGAATTCGAACGTTCGCATCCATTGTATTTAATAGGGTTCTAATGTTCGTTCGAACTTTCGGTCCGTTCGCGGGTTCTGGTGCGAACCGAACCCGGGGGTGTTCGGCTCATCACTACCTACAAATCTCACACTACAAACCTACAGCAAGGAACTGCTACAGCCCTTGGGTTATGTGAAACCCCTTGTTACATTAGGCAACCGCAGTCAAACTCTACGCCTTTATGTTGTCAATAAAAGAGGTCCTCCGCTGTACGGTAGGGACTGGATCAAAGCCCTGGGCATGCCTCCTCTTGCCATTGCCCAATGTACATTGCTTTCTGAGGTAGACCATTGGGTGGAATCCCTGAAGTCACGCTTTAAGGGGGTTTTTGAGGACTCTTTGGGCACAGTAAAAGTAAAAATGGCCCACCTCCTCTTGAAGCCTGGTGCTACACCTCGTTTTTGTAAGGCACGATCAGTACCTTTTGCCTTGGGAAAGAAAGTGGAAGCAGAGCTGGACTACCTATTGACTGAAAAGATCATAACTAAAGTTGATAGAAGTGAATGGGCATCGCCAATTGTGCCTGTCAAGAAAAAGAATGGAGACATTAGAATTTGTGGAGATTTCAGGGTTGCCCTGAACAACCAACTTCTTGTGAATCAATACCCATTGCCTCGAATTGAAGATCTATTTAGCTCATTGGCTGGGGGGCAAAAGTTTACAAAAATAGACTTAAAGCAAGCTTACCTGCAACTGCAAGTACACCCAGATTCACGCCATCTGTTGACCATTAACACTCATAAAGGATTATTCCAATATAACCGCATGGTTTTTGGCATAGCCCCAGCTCCAGCCATCTGGCAGCGAATCATGGATGAGGTCCTGGAAGGCATACCTTTTACTCAATGTCTACTAGATGACATGCTCATCACTGGTCCCACTGATGAAGAACACAGAAAGAATGTTGAAACTGTGCTAGAAAGACTCCAAAGGTATGGTTTACATGTCATTCTTTCAAAATGCGAATTTCTAAAGTCTCGACTGGAATTTTGTGCCCACACTGTGGACCGACATGGGTTACACACTACTGAAGAAAAGGTTAAAGCCCTTACCCATGCCCCTACTCCCCAGAATGTAATACAGCTCAGGTCCTACCTTGGCCTCCTAAATTACTACCACCGTTTCTTGCCAAACCTAGCACACCAGCTTTACCCATTACATCGCTTACTGGATGCAAGAGCTAAATGGATATGGACAGCCAAATGTGAAGAAGCTTTTCGGCTTTCTAAAGAACTCATTCTGTCTTCTCGAGTTCTGGTCCACTATGATATAAAGAAACACGTCACCTTGGCTTGTGACGCCTCGCCTTATGGACTGGGTGCTGTGCTTTCCCATGTCATGCCAGATGGCACAGAGTGCCCCATTTCATTTGCCTGCCAGTAGAAACAAACCCGACCTCTCTTTCTACCCAACCACCAGAGTCTACTCAGGGCTCTACTGGTGACATATGGCATGGTGTCTGGCATGATCCCACAAGTTTACAACCAACCCCTGAAGTGGTTGGTGATCGTATTCCTGAGGAGCCCGGACATGTGCCTGGAGTTGCAGAGACTGATTTGTCTGTTGGACACCCACTGACACCTCCAGAACCTTTGACAGCCTCTACCCCTCCTGGTGCTGTGCCACTTCATAAGTCTGCCCGCCAAAGACATCAAACTCCTCGTTGGCAAAGCACTGAAATCTTGCGGGACACTTTGGAGGTCAGGAAACAGAGACAAAGGGCTCATAACGTGATGCGGGAGCCACAGAACTGAGTTGGAGATACTACTTGCTGAACTGATCCTGCTTACCTTGTTATTTTATGTGTTGAGTATTTTGTTCTCTTGTTATGTTTATTTTATTTTATTTATTTTTTTCCTATTGTTTTTTTTTTTTTATGGGAAAAAGAGGAGATGTGATGTTTGTGCTGGAGCACTGTGTGACCCTTCACCTTTTTCTCCTGATGCATGCTGGGGAAGGGTCTGTACTAGGAAGTAGTGAGAGTGGTGTGTGGAACTGGGAAGCAGCAGCATGATGCACAGAAGGGATTACATCTGGTAATGACAGAATCCTGTTGTATTAGGACTCTATGTAACAAAGTCATCATGTTCTGAGTGAGTAATAAACCCTTCCATGGTTAAGAAGTTCATCTGGCCTGTGTGTAACTTGCTGAGCAGATACTGGCAGCATTGCTATCAACACTCAGAGACCCCGTGTCTAAGGGACATAACAACTTTTCTCATTGGTCAAACTGATCGTGTATGGGCCCCATCGGTCTTTTTTCCATCGGTGAGAAAAAATAGAACATGTTTTAAATTTATCCAATGGGAAAAAAAACTATAGCAAATTCCGATCGTCTGTGTGGAACTCCATCGGACAAAAAACCCACGCATGCTCAGAATCAAGTCGACGCATGCTCAGAAGCATTGAACTTCATTTTTCTCGGCTTGTCGGAGTGTTTTACGTCACAGCGTTTGGGACGGTCGGATTTTTGACTGATGGTGTGTAGGCAAGACTGATGGAAGTCAGCTTCATCGGATTTCCGATGGAAAAATCCATCCGATTAGAATCCATAGGAAATCCGATCGTGTGTACAGGGCATTACAGTGTTTTAGCAAAAGTTTTTCAACAAAGCACACATTTTTCCATCTTTCTTGGTAATTGCTCCTAGCTTATCTTCCCATTGCTTGTAAGATCCAACCTCACTAAAAATCCCATCAGCATACAGTTTTGCACGCAGACATAAAATAATGTTAGATTTATTAGTTAAACAAACATTTTTTTGCTTTTACTAACAAATAATGTTTTTCCACTTGGCTTTACAGATGCCTCCTGGGAAAGAAACATTACCAGTGCACCGTCACATGTTCCAGGAGGCAGACCAGGAGTTCCAGGAAGTCAAGGTAGATGGATTATTCTCCCCTTAGTAATAATGGCTACTGTGAGAAGAATAGGGTGGAAAAGAAAAATAAGGTATGCAAACAATAAAAAGCCTGCAATTACCTATAAGTATCTGTTTGTAGATTGCCATTACTAAACATTTATTTTTTCACAAGGAACCATTACTAAACATTTTAAAGGTGCAAATGAGGTGAAACAAATGTCAATTAAAAAAAAAGCGACAAATAATTCCACAATAGTGCACTAATTAATCTACAAATCTTCTAAACATTAGCATCGTGAAATGATCACCATAAAACACCCTACATAATAAAAAGTGTCCCTATGGCATATCCAAAAAATATATATGCTCCAACATATGCAAATCAATATGGTAATACAGTCCAACTTAAAGTGATGAAAAAATTGTGAAACAAAATCTCGTTGACCCACCAAAATCCTTCACCAAAGTGATGTGTGCCAATTCCCCTCCCTTAAGAATAAAGCTCACCAGATGCTGTTGCCATTCACTCTAATTTCTGGCAAATATCGCCTTATTAGATGTCATTGTACACGCCAATCTCCATCCAGGATAATAATGACACTCTCCACATGTGTGGATAGAAATTGAGACAGAGCCTCCAATAGTATAAAAACACCTTAAGGTAATCAATGCACTTACACCATAAAAGATTCAAAATCGCCTTGTTAAAATTCCAAACATGCCAGGTGACTCAGTGTTGCTTCCTTCGTACACATGGAGTCACCGTCTTAGCATTGCCATGTAGCCACGGCTGACGCCTTTCGCCACTTCCAACTTCATAACATTTTAAAGGTGGCGTTGTTGTAATTTTTAAGAGAAGGGTGAAGTTCCTCTTCGAATATCTGCACAAAAAAAATGTAGAAGCTATAATGGTTGGGGTTGATTTGATTTATTTTACAACGTGCTTCTATATTTTTTAAATATACTAATTAACCATGAATCTAGTTTTGCAGAGCATTTTGGGTGTTTAAACAGAATGCACAATAGTGACTTCTTTGTAACAGTCCCTAACTGAAAGTCCATACACAGCCATACAGCACAGGCTGGGAATTAGGCAGGTCATAGATGGTACAAATTTTACATAATTCCCGCATCAACACTGAAAGTGCTGACAGGGGAATCCATCCTGCTAAGCAATTGGTTGCCCCCAGCGGCGGGCAGGGGATGCTGTCCCCGCCAGAAGAATACAGTGATTATTGCTAGCAGCTATAGCAACCGCAAGTGTTGACCGCAAGTGGATCTGGCACTTGATCAACTTCAACTCGCCAATATCTCCAACCCTGTCACTTCCGGTGACTCTCCAGCAGCAATAATTGGAGATTTCGATGAGTTGCCTGTTTTCACAGAACAACGGCAGCATATAGAGTACGCTACAGGACAAGTTGGCTGTTTTGACACACTAGGTAAGGAGGAAAAAAGTTGCCGCCACCTTGGAGGCAGTTACGTTGTTGGTTAGTATCGGGCGGACTAACAATGTCCAATAATTATATGGTGTACCGTACTGTATACGCTGCTGCTGTTCTGTCAAAACAGACAACTCGTCCAAATCTCCAAGTATTGGTGCTGCACAGTCACCAGAAGTGACATGGTTAGAGATTTTGGCGAGTATCTCACAAAAGTGAGTACACTTCTCGCATTTTTGTAAATATTTTATTATCATGTGACAACACTGAAAAAAAATACTTTGCTACAATGTAAAATAGTGAGTGTACAGTTTGTATAACTGTGTTAATTTGCTGTCCCCTCAAAATAACTCAACACACAGCCATTAATGTCTAAACCGCTGGCAACAAAAGTGAGTACACCCCTAAGTGAAAATGTCCAAATTGGGCCCAAAGTGTCAATATTTTGTGTGCCCACCATTATTTTCTAGTACTGCCTTATCCCCCGTGGGCATGAAGTTCACCAGAGCTTCACAGGTTGCCACTAGAGTCCTCTTCCACTCCTCTATGATGACATCACATAGCTGGTGGATGTTAGAGACCTTGCACTCCTCCACCTTCCATTTGAGGATGCCCCACAGATGCTCAGTAGGGTTTAGGTCTGGAGACATGCTTTGCCAGTCCATAACCTTTACCCTCAGCTTCTTTAGCAAGGTAGTGGTCATCTTGGAGGTGTGTTTGGGGTCGTTATCATGTTGGAATACTGCCCTGCGGCCCAGTCTCCGAAGGGAGGGGATCATTCTCTGCTTCAGTATGTCACAGTACATGGTGGCATTCATGGTTCCCTCAATGAAGCCCCAGACCATGACACTCCCACCACCATGATTGATTGTAGGCAAGACACACTTGTCTTTGTACTCCTCACCTGGTTGCTACCACACAGGCTTGACACCATCTGAAGCAAAGAGGTTTATATTGGTCTCATCAGACCACAGGATCATGGTTCCAGTAATCCATGTTCTTAGTCTACTTGTCTTCAGCAAACTGTTTGCAGGCTTTCTTGTGCATCATCTTTAGAAGAGGCTTCCTTCTGGGACAACAGCCATGCAGACCAATTTGATGCAGTGTGCGGCATATGGGCTGGGCACTGACAGGCTGACCCCCCCCCCCACCCCTTCAACCTCTATTTCCCAAAGACAACCTCTGGATATTACGCTGAGCACGCGTGCACTCAACTTCTTTGGTCGACTATGGTGAGGCCTGTTCTGAGTGGAACCTGTCCTGTTAAACTGCTGTATGGTCTTGGCCACTGTGCTACAGCTTAGTTTCAAAGTCTTGGCAAACTTCTTATAGCCTAGGCCATCTTTATGTAGAGCAACAATTCTTTTTTTCAGATCCTCAGAGAGTTCTTTGCCATGAGGTGCCATGTTGAACTTCCAGTGACCAGTATGAGAGAGTGAGAGCGATAACACCAAATTTAACACACCTGCTCCCCATTTACACCTGAGACCTTGTAACACCAACGAATCACATGACACCGGGGAGGGAAAATGGCTAATTGTGCCCAATTTGGAAATTTTCACTTAGGGGTATACTCACGTTTGTTGCCAGCGGTTTAGGCATTAATGGCCGTGTTGAGTTTGTAGCACACAGATCCCTTTTTCTCTACTGCCTTCCTCCACCTGCAGCGGGGTACACCTGCTACTTGCCCGGTATCCCCTCCCTGTGTATAGAGAGGAGCTAGCGGTGTTATTGTTTGGGTCTTGCAGCAATTACCTCTCTTGAGTGGATCCTCTCTCTCCGTTGTCTAGGTAGAAGTTCCTCAGAATAAGGCCATAATAATGTCCACACAGGAGTAAAACTCAAGCAGTAAGGTTTTATTCTTTTATCATTTTAGTGAACTTGAATAGGGATTAGGAAGATGAGAGGAGTAAGGGAAAGAAAAGGTTCAGGCACGCAACACCTAAAGCACAGTGTTAATCTTTCGTCGCCACTTAAGCCTGAGTGGGTATTTCTCACCCGGATAGTCCCTTTGAGAGCGGTCCTAGCAACCGGGATGGAGCACGGATAATCAAGACAGTGAAACCCTCTTTAGGCGAGTTTCCAGTCCTCTTCCCGAGACAGCAGTACCGTCGCTAATCTCCTCAGGGACTGATCATCCCCTGGTCTCCTTTCCTAAAGGTGGGCTCCCTACAGATGGGCAGCCTGGGATCCTTCTTTGAGGTGTAGGCCCCTGCCAGCAGAGCTGGGCCTACCATGCAGCAACGCAGCGTCGGGCTGAAGGTGCCCGAGGCCCAAACACACTCGCGCACCTCGTGCCATATGGGCCACGAGGCACACATACAGGACCAAAGGGTCCCCTGGAACGCGCCAACCCCAATGGCGTCTGCCCCTTATGTACCCTCTCCCAGCATGCACAGCGGGTCAACCACGTCCACTGCACGGCTGCCGAGTGAGAACACCCAAGGTGCTGTGATACCCCTCTTGGTTTACCTATGCCGGTGGTGACAGTGCCACCTACAGGCAACAGGGAACACTACAGCCAGGCAGTATCACACCCAGAGCAGAAGCAATAATGAACCATCAATTGGTCTGAGCCCAACTACTGGCTCAGACCCCCCCTAAATTTCCACATAGCACCCCCAAATATTGGGAGGGGGGTGCTACAAGTTATTTTGAGGGTACAGTAAATTTACACTGTTATACAAGCTGTACAATCACTACTTTACATTGTAGCAAAGTGTCATTTCTTCAGTGTTGTCACATGAAAAGATATAATACAATATTTACAAAAATGTGAGGGGTGTACTCACCTTTGTGAGATATTTTATATTAAAAAAACACTACTTAAATGTAATCAGTATCTTTTTCTTTTCCTAAAAGTAAAGCAATAGAATGTGTGCTTCTGAATAAATTTCTGCCATCTATTCTCAGATAAAAAATAAAAGAATATAATTAAAGGCAACAGTGAGACAAATTAATTTGTTATTCATGAAAACACAAGCAATTATCATATAGTTTCTATGAAAGATATTTTGTCCTCTTGTGTATCAGAAAGAGATTAATATTCATGACAACATGGATAAACAGAAGGACAATGGTTTCACCTACTTCTATTTTTAATGCTCTTTTTATTATGTAATTAGGTATTATACAGCAATTTCATACATTTGACCTTACTGTTGCTTTATGGTAAATTCACCTTGAAGTGCTAGTTTTTCCTTATTTATTTTTTAAGCCAGGAAGCATGCTTTAATAATATCCATCCTCAGTCCCCCCCCCCCCCCCCCCCCGCTGTCTTATCAAGCTTGGGTTGTGTGCTAGAAAAATGATAAGAAATGAGAAATGTCACCCAAGGGATGGTCAGGGATTAGATTGAAGCATTGGTTTTCCGAGGCAGCCAATCAAGTAGAGTCGGGAAGTGGCTCTATTGTTCATACACTGGGCACTTGCTATTCTTCCCTCAATACATGAGCAAAAAGGATGTCTTTGCCATTGTGCGGAGATTGAAATTGTATTATTCACTGTTGAAAGTTCAAATAGTATTGATTTCCAAAGGAGTGCAATTTCATGGAGCCCTTTTCAGGCAAACGGCGTAAGAAGAAAATGCGAAAGAAAGGATTAAACAAGCTGAAAGCCCCAAGGAGAAGCTGTATCAGTCTGCCATTTAATGATGATGGCTTTCCATGGTAGTTTGTTTAAAGAGCTTTACCTGTAAGGAAATACATCTAAAATTAAGCAGGTTTTATTTTATTTTGCTATTTACATAACATTACTCTAATGCCATTCTATACCTAACAAACATATACATTTAAAAACACATATATTAATACATATATGTACCAGTATAAACATCCCATTAATACAGCCAATCATACATTTATTAGGGTTAACGTATCAGCTAGCCTCTTCTATTTATGAGTCTTTCTGGCCACAATTTTGATTCATACCATGGAAAGAGTATCTATTTAGCAGATAGATGCCTTACCTAATACTATGTTGTGCTTATGTTCAAAAGGCCCAACTTCCAGGTTATAGCTAAGAAGGGCAAGGAAATGAACAAGCAACAGCCCTCATCTGGTAATCCAAATATAACCACTTTACAGCCCTTCCAAACCTAATGCCGCGTACACACGATCGGAATTTCCGTCAACAAAACCGTGGTTAATTTTTCCGTCCGATGTTGGCTCAAACTTGTCTTGCACACACGCGGTCGCACAAATGTTGCTCGGAAATTCCGATGGTCAAGAAGGCGGACACGTACAACACTACGATGAGCCGAGAAAAATGAAGTACAATGATTCCGAGCATGCGTCAAATTGATTCCAAGCATGCGCAGCACTTTTGTGCGTCGGAAATGGCTACACACGGTCGGAATTTCTGATAAGAACTTTTGCCGTCGGAAAAATAGAGAACCTGCTCTCAATCATTTGTTGGCAGAAATTCCGACAGCAGATGTCAGATGGAGCCTACACACGGTCGGAATTTCCGATGAAAGGCTCACATCAAGCATTTGTTGTCGGAAATTCCGACCGTGTGTACGCGGCGTGGCTAGATCTGAATAGGCAAGGGCAAACCAAAAGTATCTTCCTTAACTTATTTTAACAAGGGAGCTTTGAGGCTTGACCACAAAAGGCTAATCAATCATGTCCGTGATAAATGCACTTAAACTTTTTTTCTGTTATATTGCTTGCAATATTACTTGGGAATGCCTAAAGTGTTTGAAAAAAAAAAAATCTCATCTATCATGTCTCCTGCAGGTTACCATTCCAAACTGTCTTGGCTTTGGCCAGCGTTAGTGATGAGGTACAGTATATGGTGCATCACCCGTCCCTTCCTCGTGCAGACATTGATTAAATACAGAAGCTGCAAACGATGACACAGTTGAAAATGTTCAGTTCAAATCTAACATCAATTTGTATAAACACAGCAGATGTGCTACATAAGCTCAAATTGAACTGGACCACTTCCAGAAATAGTACTTACTCTTGAGCGGAGTCAGAATTAAATCTTCAGGATTATGCAGCACTAGTGTGTTACAAAAGAAGCTGGTTTTACAACCAGTTTTCAGTCTGAAATGACTTTAAAATGTAGATCTCCCTACTCGCTACTTTGTGAATCGTTTTTTACCTGTTGTGAAGTAATTGGTACTATTTATCTAGTATACAGTATAAGCACCAAAAAAAATGTTTTTACTGTTAGGCCACATTCTTTTAAAAGCTGGAGATGCAACTAACACGTATTTTAAGACTGAAGCCTCGTACACACGACCGAGAATCTCGTCAGGAAAAAACACGTCGTTTTTCTTGACGAGATTTTTGGACAAGAAACTTGTCCCAGCCGAGTGTACAGACGCTCGATTCAAAGAACCCGCGGTTCTTTGAATGGAGCGAACGCGGTGACGTCATCAACTACGACGAGCGTGCGCTCGTCACATTCGATGCCGTCGCCGCCATCTTGCTACACCCTAACTATGCCTAGGAAGCTACCGCGCATGCGTCAAAGTCATTTCGAGCATGCGCGGGCTTCCCGGAGGACAGGTAAGTGTACACACACACACTTTTCTCGTCGAGAAACAGGCTTACGAGAATCTCGACGAGAAAATAGAGAGCAGGTTCTCTATATTTCTGGTCGAGATTCTTGTCGGTTTTCTTGACGAGAAACCTGATAGCCGCGTACACACGACCGATTTACTCGGCAAGAAAGCTCTGCCAGCAAGTTTCTTGTCGTTTTTCGACGAGAAACTCGGTCGTGTGTACGAGGCTTGAGGGATATATCTAGTCCTAACAACCAAGAAGGTCATATTAGCAGTTACCATTCTAATTTCTGTTTTGCTGTCAGTTTTACACAAGGTATAATACACAAGCGGCAGAACAGTTATTTTTAAACAGATTACTGGAAAAACTCAATAGTTTATTTGATATAAAGTACACTTTAATCCCTTCTGATGAATCAATGTTGGTTATTGATTCATTTAAAAAACTGCCAGCTGTGCTTCAGATTTTGTTGAACAGCCAATCCTGTTATGAAAGATTTGGCTGAATATTGAATCTACACTGTCCAATCTGCTGTACAACGTACATGGTCCACTAAAAGGAAGTAATGCCACTGATTTAAGCAATGGGTTTTAACAACTGAGTCATGAAGAGGTGTGGTAACAAGTTCTTTTGATCATCAGGAGTAAATGTTATTATACTGAGATTTTCTAACATGTTGAGGAACCTTTTTTTTACAAATACCATTTTATAGAGAAAAAAGAAGCTTGTTTGGCTGTACTTCTCCTGTGGATCACAGGAATACATTTCATGCTGCACTTCTGTGACCCATTTTCAGCTAAAAGCGGACTGAAGCCCACTGTCGGCTGACGTCACAGAGCCGGTTAAGGCTCGCACAAGATCGCGACACTGGAGTCGGAAAATGCCCACATGCCTGAACAGGCACGCGGCTCAGCCTCTCAGCAAGCTGCTGAGAGCCCAGAGCCAGCCGCTCCCACCCCTTCCCAGTCCAATGCTCCAGTGAGCGTGGAGGGGGCAGAATAGACAGCGGTGACTGACAGTCGCCAGCTCTCTGCTCAGGGAGCCCTGAGAAACTTGCGAACGGTGGTGTTTGATCACTTGGTTGTCAGTGTTAGAGCCTGCAGGGGACAGAAGTAATATCAGACCGATGCTGCATCCAGCTAGGTAAGTATTATGCCCCATACACACGATCATTTTTCATGCCGTTAAAAATGGCATTAAAAAAAATGGCCATTAAAAATGATCGTGTGTATGCTCCAGAGCATTTTTAACGACGTGAAAAACGGGCATTAAAAATTTCGAACATGCTCTCTTTTTTCACGTCGTTTTTCATGTCGGGTTAAAAAAACGTCGAGAAAAACGTCGGGTTAAAAAATGACATTAAAAACGATCGTGTGTACGGGGCATTATTCTGCCCAAAAAAAAAAAGTCCATACTTCTTTTTTAGGCTTTCACAATATGAAAGGTGCAAAAGAGTACACGTTTACAAAACATCATGTAATCTAGTTATGCTGATGCATTGTCACGCTTACCCCTAACGCAGGTGGTCAGACACTATAGCTAGCTTCTGTGATCTTCACCTACAGCAGCCCCCTTTCCCATAAGGCAAGCAGGCCTACTGGTACTCGGTTGCCCCCAGGGCTTATACACAATGCTATAGTGCCTGGCCATCACACTGGGGAAATTACGAACTGAGCAAAGCAAACAGGTATTTGTGGTTGGCAGACAGGCAGGGAGGTTCAATGACAGTCCAGGTCCAAGGCAGGCAGAGTTCAGAGAATAGTTGATATCCGATCTGAGGTCATAAACAGGGCTATCCAAACGTCAGTGCAGGGCAGACAGACAGAGAGCTTGAACACATATACACACGCTATCACAAGCATGAGACTGCAGGCTTGGCTAACTTAAAACAGGTTTGGTCTCCACCCAGAGACTAGCCACATTAATCACCTTGCAGGTGGACAGACAGACAAGGAGAATGCCACAGCCAAAACCAGGATGCTGGAATGAGGAGCAGGAGTGCTAGACACTGACATGTATTATATCAATCATCAATGAAAAAATCTAATAATTTTAATATATTGCTTCATATCTGCTTAAGATATACAGTATGTTTATATTATCTTCCTTCATAACCTTGCACAGCAGAAATCAAATTAACCATGGGAAATGTTGTGCTGTAAGCCAATAGGGGTCTATTTCATTGCAGTAGGGTGGCAGCAGCATTGAAATTGCCATTAGGCACAGTAGACATGAGCCTATAGGGAGTAGAGGCAAAGAGGCAGTAGTTCTCTAGATATATTTATTTGCCACACATTTTTTTGCATCACATAGAAGGTTATTGCACACCTTCACCATATTTTAAGCCAGATTAGTAAACGTTTTGTATAAAGGAAGTGTACTTAAAGTGATACTAAAGCTTAGTTTTTTAAAAATAAATAAATAACAAACATGTCATAGTTACCTCCACTGTGCAACTCGTTTTATACAGAGTGGCCCCGAACCTCCTCTTCTGGGGGCCCTCGGCGGCTCTCGCGGCTTCTCCCTGCATTAGATAACCGTCTAGGAGAAGCGCTCTCCCGTGGGGGTTATCTTGCGTGTGCTCTCCTGAGTCATACACTCATCGTCCATAGACGACGAATGTATGACTCGGCCCTGCCCCCAGCTCCCACGTCATTGGATTTGATTGACAGCAGCGTGAGTCGGTGGCTGCGCTGCTATCCATCTATCCAATCAAAGCCGGGACTCCGTGGAGAGAAGGATGGTGGGGACGCACCCATGGAAATTAGGGGCTCAGGTAAGTAAAACGGGGGGGCTGGGGGGCCAGACACTGCGAGGTGTTTTTTCACCTTAATGCATAGGTTGCATTAAGGTCAAAAAACACAAAGGTTTACAACCCCTTTAACAGAAGGTTGTTACTTAGTGTGCCAAAAGTTCTGCTCCTATAGGCTCCAGTGGTAAAATGTTGGCCATTGATATCAGTCTTACATGTTTTCAGCAGTGTTGCCAACCGTACGTAGATTTACGTACAGTCCGCGAATTTAACCCCTTTTTCGGGGTGTACGTTAAAGTCCGTTATGGGCACCGGCGCCCATAAAAAAGATGGCCGCGAGCCGGTCATACAACTGCGCATGCGCCGTTCCGAAAGCCGGCCGAGCTCAGGGAAACTTGTTCACGCTCGGCTGGGCGGCGCACGCGCGGTAACGTGATGGCGCCGCTGGCGCCATTTTTGAAAAGGCCACAGCGGCTGGCGCGACACCTGTAGTGAGTGCATGCATGCCATGCACTCATCATAGGTGGAGGAGGACTCGGAGCGAGCGGACTCGGAGGCTCGGAGCACTGACAGGGCCCAGGCCCCAGGGCCCAGGGGTGAAGAGGACGGACTCAACTCGAGTTTTAAGGTCAGTGAAACTGGGGGGGATACAAGCGAGTGAGAGCCTGGCGCCCTGAGAGCCTGAAGCCGTGCCATGCAGGGGAGAGACTGATGTGCTCTGTCCACCACCATATTACTTCTCAAAATCATCAATGTGTGCTGTGTCCTCCTCTGGTTCCTGTGCCCCTTTCACCTCTCCACAGGTCAGGGCAGCACAGTGCAGCACTGACCTGTGGAATGGTGAAAGGGGCACAGGAGGAGGACACAGCACACTGATGATGTGGAGAAGTAATATGGTGGTGGACAGAGGAGGAGGCTACTGTGAGGGGGTGAGGAGGGCACCATCATGTCCGCAGAGTGTCTCCACCGGCACCTCCTGTAGTATGTCCGCAGCCTCTGTCCCCCCTCCTGTAGTATGTCCGCAGCCTCTGTCCCCCTCCTGTAGTATGTCCGCAGCCTCTGTCCCCCTCCTGTAGTATGTCCGCAGCCTCTGTCCACCTCCTGTAGTATGTCTGCAGCCTCTGTCCCCCTCCTGTAGTATGTCCGCAGCCTCTGTCCCCCTCCTGTAGTGTGTCCGCAGCCTCTGTCCACCTCCTGTAGTGGGTCCGTAGCCTCTGTCCCCCTCCTATAGTATGTCCGCAGCCTCTGTCCCCCTCCTGTAGTATGTCCGCAGCCTCTGTCCCCCTCCTGTAGTGTGTCCGCAGCCTCTGTCCCCCTCCTGTAGTATGTCCGCTGTCTCTGTCCACCTCCTGTAGTATGTCCGCAGCCTCTGTCCCCATCCTGTAGTATGTCCGTAGCCTCTGTCCCCCTCCTGTAGTATGTCCGCAGCCTCTGTCCACCTCCTGTAGTGGGTCCGTAGCCTCTGTCCCCCTCCTGTAGTGTGTCCGCAGCCTCTGTCCCCCTCCTGTAGTGTGTCCGCAGCCTCTGTCCACCTCCTGTAGTGGGTCCATAGCCTCTGTCCCCCTCCTGTAGTATGTCCGCAGTCTCTGTCCAGTGTCCACCTCCTGTAGTATGTCCGCAGCCTCTGACCATCTCTTGTCTTTTATCATGTCTACAGTCTCTGAGGGGATCCTAGAAAGGAGTCAAGAGTGGAAGTGCTGCCGGGATGGGGGTTACGGCCCAGGAAGAAACAGACGTGTGGACTGGGGAGAGGAGATCAGAGCCACCAAGCTGGAGCCGTCAGACTGAGCCCCACACTGTGCACCTGAGAGGAGGTAAGTGACAGTGCCGCCAGGCCATTCTAAGGGGGGGGGGGGGTCACTGATGTAAGGAGGTGAATGAATACAATAATGTAAGGGGGCACTGATATAAAGGTTTCCCCCTTATATTAATACCCCCCCCCTTACCCTAGTGTATTCACTCTGCGGAAGGTGAATACACTAAGGTAAGAGCCCCCCTCCACATCAGGGTTCCCCCTTACATCATGATCTGCAGCGTTCCCCTTTACATAAGAGTTCCCTTGCACTGTAAGGGGGCATCCTGCAGACTCTGATGTAAGAGGGAACTCTGTGCTGGCCGGGTTATAGTAACCTGACCTTCATGTAAATTGAGAAAAATGTTTTTTTACTTTTGTTTAACTTAAACACATTGTAAAATAGCATTAGCTGTGTGTTTATAGTTCAAATATTGCTATTTGCACTGTTTAGCACTAAAAACAGTGATTGTAGGTACTTTTTTGCAGCGTCAGTAAAAAATGTGGCTCTGCCAGCAATTTTCATGATTTTTGCCAGTAAGAAATTGGTGCCGTACAGAAATTTTGGCATCCTTGCCAGTAAATTTCACTTCAGGGGGTTGGCAACACTGGTTTTCAGGCACTGGGAGCTGAATAATGTCTATCGTTTTTAAATTTTATAACATTTTTGATAACATCCCATGTACATTTTTGGGCTCTTGCACACATGCTGGCTGAGCCTGTTCAGTGTAATGATAGGTGTGTTTCCTTCGCCAGGGCAGCCCAGGTGCAGAGTACAGGCTGTCATTGACATGAATGGCTATGCACTGGTGTACTAGAGTATACAGCGCTGCTATTGAAAATATATAAGCTGAATGGGCTCAGCTGGCTCTTGTGCAAGAGCCCACAAATTTACAGAGGATGTTAACAATGACTTGATACAATTTCAAAACAACACATAAGACATTATTAACCACTTGCCGACCAGCCGCCGTCATTATACGGTGGCAGGTCGGCACGCTCCCATAAATCACTGTGCCTGTACGTCGGCTCCTTTAAGAGCCATAGCAGGCGCGCGCCCACTGTGTGCGGCCAGAATGTCCGCCGGCCACCCGCGGGAAAGAGAGACAGAATGGGGATCTGTCAATGTAAACAGACAGATCCCCGTTCTGACAGGGGAGGAGAGACAGATCTGCTGTTCCTAGTGATTAGGAACAGCGATCTCTCTCCTCCTCCAGTCAGTCCCCTCCATCCCCCACAGTTAGATACACCTCCCAGGGAACATATTTAACCCCTTGATTGCCCCCTAGTGTTAATCCTTTTCTTGCCAGTGACATTTACACAGTAATCAGTGCATTTTAATAGCACTGATCGCTGTATAAATATCAATGGTCCCAAAAATGTGTCAAAAGTGTCCGATCTGTCCGCCGCAATTTCGCAGTCCTGCTACAAATCGCAGATCGCCACCATTACTAGTAAAAAAAATAATAATAATAATAATAAAAATGCCATAAATCTATCCCCTATTTTGTAGACATAACGCTTGTGCAAACCAATCAATATACGCTTATAGCGATTTTTTTACCAAATATATGTAAAAGAATACACATTGGCCTAAGCTGATGAAGAAATTTTATTTGTATTTTTTTGGGGATATTTATTATAGCAAAAAATATATATATATATATATATATATATATATATATATATATATATATATATATATATATATATATATATTTTTTTTTTTAATTGTCGCTCATTTTTTGTTTATAGCGCAAAAAATAAGAACCGCAGAGGTGATCAAATACCCCCAAAAGAAATCTGTATTTGTGGGGAAATAAGAACATCTATTTTGTTTGTGTAAAATGACGCACGACCGCGCAATTGTCAGTTAAAGTAATGCAGTGCCGTTTCACAAAAAATGGCCTGGTTATTAAGGGGGCAAATCCTTCTGGGGCTGAAGTGGTTAATTTTCAAAACTTTGAGGCAGAAATCTTTTTGAGTCCTTGATTGTAAGTATACTTTACTATGGAGTCTCCAATGAAGCAGTTAAAAAAAGATCTGCACATTTTTGCTAAAGGCCAAGGAAACAAAGCAACTTAAATTCCTAGGAGCCTAGTTAGTAATTCTGAACTTCAGAAATAATGACTTCACCACGCAAAAATAAGTACATTTTCATCTATTCCCACTCATCTCTTTAAGCTGAACTCTTTAGATATTTCATTTTCATCCTGGGATAGGAAAAAAAAAAAACTTATATAAATGTGAAATTACCGTATCCCTTTGTTAGATGAAAATGGCTCTTGTACTTGAGAATGTTTTAGAGAGTACCAGAAGCAAAGAAACAATTCCTTCTATTCACCATGCAATTGGGCATGTTAGTGAGAGCTGAAAGAAAAAGCGGCATTACAACGACACAATGCCCTTTCTTTGGATATAATATCCTTTCTGCAACTATTAATGGATTCTGGAGACTGTCCAGGTTTAATCTAAAAGCAAGTACTATAGCTAAAACCTTACATAACCTCCATATACTGACTTAAGTTTTATCTATAATAACATGCATTTATATAAATGCCTAATACTAACCAGTTCACTTTGTTAACATAATGAATGCTGCAGTCATTGGGGTGCAATTACATAGACAATTTTCCTAAAATTAATACTAAAAGTAGCATAGTAGAAAATACATTATGGTTCTATTTGTTCAAGTGCTGCTTGACCCAATAAAAATCTCTGGAAAAAAGCTTGTTGTGCTTTGTCCAGACAAATAAACTATTATAATACTTTCTACTCTGAATGCTATGACATGCTTATGGTAGAACATCTGAATTTTGTGGCTTTGGATAATTACTTATAGGGTTCTGCCAGCTGCGGCATATATCCTCAATGACCCTGATGCACAAAAGGTTTATAGGCTAGGTTGGTATTTTTTAACTGAAGGTGCATTGTTTTATGCTTGCACACCCATAAAAGTAGGAGCATGAGCACGCTCACATTAGGTTATCTCTGATATGTTTTCACGTGACCTTGTCACCACAGGGTGACTTTGACAAAACAAGTCACCTGTAAAAAAAAACAAAAAAAAAACACTTTACCTTTCTAGTGGCCCATGTATTGAAAACTGCTGCATTTCTGGTCCCCAGCAGCGGCAAGTATTCTAAACTTTAAGGTTGTAGCCCTCTTTTGGGGGTGTTGCAATTGCAATAAACAGGTTCACCTAATAATACAGACCAAATTATCTGGCACTGTGCATGTGAGATAATACCAATAAGCAGTGCTTTTTTTAGGGGAAATGGGGAATGCAGTTCCGATACCTCCAGCACTGAATGTATCTAATGGCAAGGGGTGCTGGGGTGTGCTGGAGGGTCTATTGATAATGGCCGCTGGAGGATCTATTGTTGCTGGTGGGGGGGTCTATTTTTGAGTGGGGGTCTATTGTTGCTGGGGAGGTCTATTGTTACTGGTAGATGATCTATTATTGTTGGGAGGGGTTTTTTATTTCCAGAGCATCAGTTGTTGCTGGGAGGGATTGTTGAGAGAGAGGTCTACTGTTGCTGGCTGCTGGAGGGTCTGTTGATTCTGGCTCCTTTGAAATCTGTTGTTGCTGCTTGAGGTCTATTGTTGCTGGGGTGGTATTTTGTTGCAGGGGGGGCATTGTTGTGTGGGGGGTCTATTGTAGACTGCAGTGGATCTGTTTTACTGCTTTTCTTGTTATAATTAACAAGTTCCTTACAAATTACTTAGCACCACAGAATGATATGTAGCACACAGATCTTTTTCCCCCTCTTACCTTCTCAAGCAGGGGAGAAGACACACCATGCCACATACCCGTGTCCTCTAGGTTATAGAGGTCAGGCGGTGTCACATACTTGGGTCCTGCAGTTGACAAGTCCCCTTCTTCTGGTTCTCCCCTTTATGTTTATAGAGGCGAGTCTTTATCTTTCCCCAATGAGGTCAATGTCCACACAACATATCAACTCCAACATGAGTTTATTTTATCTTTCTTCCAGGAACCAGAGAGTTGAAGTGAGAAGAAAAAGGTTAGCAGATAGAAGTGGATTCAGGCACACTCTTGGCTTCGTCGCCACTCAATCCTGAGTGGGTACAGCTCACCCGGATAGTCACTGAATAGAACTAGCAGCCGGCGTGATGCTGGAACAATGACTCAGTCCCCTCCAAGGACCAAGTCAAGGAGATCCCTCCTTTTTAATCCGCAAACAGCTCCTCTAAGGCAGTCCGTGAAGCTAGGAATCTTTCCCTCTGACAGGTCATCAGGCCTTTCCTGAGTTAGCAATCTTTAGCACTACCCTCTTGTTATGGGATCGATCCTCCCCCGGTTCCCCTTCAGTCAGAGCGGTCACCCCTCCAAGGTTCCCTGGGTTTCCTCAGCTTCTTCTATGGACTCAGTCAAAGGTACTGAGCCCATCCGGAACTCCGTAGTCTCGAGCTAAAGGTGCCCGAGACCCCTCGATCAAGATGGGGCGCACCCCCCCTTGAGGGGTAGCTCCCTCCTCGCATAAAATAATGGCCCCTGTGTAATGGCGTCTGCCCCTTATATGTCCTCTCCCGGCATGCACAGCAGGCCAGAACCACCCACCAACGGCAGCCGAGAAAGGACATCCAATATCCACTCCATCACCTGTGGTTCAACCCCAGGCATAGGCGACAACACCACCTATACGACTAAAGGGGAACTGCAAGCCAGGTGACACAGCAGTAAAGCAGAGTCCAAACAATCAAAAGATCCGAGCTAACTATTGCTCTGGTCACCCCTAAATTTAGGTATAGTGGGGTTAAATTTGGGGACCCCGCTACAGATACATGGTTCTGTATTCTCTAAAGGCGGTGGTATTGGGAGGTGGGTAGGGGGTGGAATAAAGGGGTGGTGCTTGTAGGTGGGTAGGGGGCAGAGACAAGGGGTGACTCAGAAGGGGGAGTTCCTGCACCTATTCTCTTAAAAAAAAACGCCCTGCCAATAGGTCAGAGATACTCTGTCTGTCATAAGGATTCAGATACGCACTCAATAAGCAAAGGGTAGCTGCATTTAAACTATTAGAGCATAGGAATACTTGCATAATGGCCCATTCTGGCCTGGAGTTAGCAGCATGGACAGGACATTTGGCTGAGATTTTCTCTCTCTTGCTCCCAACTTCCTCCAGGGTTTTTTTACCCAACAACCCAGGGCCATGAAGTGCATACATACTTACTCCCCATACGGCTGTTGTGGTTCTTCGTACATTGCTACAGAATGTACAAGCTGGTGGGAAAAACCACAGCAACTGGTGGGGGAGTATGTAATCATTTTATCTAACAATTAAATATTTGCAACAGCCACCCGCGATCCCTCCACAGAGAGCCAGAACAGGGATCTGTCAATGTAAACAAACAGATCCCCATTCTGACAGAAGAGTAGAGAGAGATCGTCTGTTCCTAGTGATCAGTAACAGCGAACTCTCTGTACTCCCAGTCAGTCCACTCCCCCCACAGTTAGAAACACCTCCCTAGGGAACACTTAACCCCTCTCCTGCCAGTGTCATTTATACATTAATCAGTGGCTATTTTTAGCTCTGATCACTGTAATAATGTCACTGGTCCCAAAAAAGTGTCAAAAGTGTCCGATCTGTCCACCGCAATGTCGCAGTCCCGCTAAAAATCGCAGATTGCCGCCATTACTAGTTAGAAATGCCATAAATATATCCCTTATTTTGTAGATGCTATAACTTTTGCGCAAACCAATCAATATACGCGTATTGTGAGTTATTTTACCAACAATATGTAGAAGAATACATATTGGCCTAAACTGCTGAAGATTTTTTTTTTTTCATTTGCGATATTTATTATAGCAAAAAGTTAAAAAAAATATATATTTTTTTCAAAATTGTCGGTATTTTTTTGTTTATAGCGCAAAAAATAAAAACCGGTGATCAAATACCACCAAAAGAAAGCTCTATTTGTGGGAAAAGAAAGGACATCAATGTTGTTTGGGTAGAGCGTCGCTCGACCGCAAAATGTCAGTTAAAGTGACGCAGTGCTAAATCGCAAAAAATGGCCTGGTCTTTAAGGGGAAAAAATCCTTCCGGGGCTGAAATGGTTAAAAGAGATCCAAGAACAAAAATTATATATTTTGCAGCTTACCAGTCTTCAGATGTGATGGCTGCATGTTGATCCTACCGAAATTCCCATGTCCATGTAACATTCATCATGTACTAAGTTGAAATCTCAAACAACGTTATTACCTTTCCCGGCTATCTTCTGTAAAATACAAAACACCTCTGCCCTATGTAATGCCATATAATTGCAGCACTTAGTCCTGGGTTCAAAACCCAGGCAGGACACTATCTGCATGGAGTTTTCATGTTCTCCCTGCCTGTGTTTTCGTGTATGTATGCATGTGACATAGGGACCTTAGATTGTAAGCTCCTTGAAGGCAGGGACTGTTGTGAATCTAGAGTATGTAAAGTGCAGTGTAAATTGTCAGCGCTACCTGTAATAAATAAACACATCAAACTTTGTTAATTTGTGGTCATTTTAAAAATATATTTTTTTTTAACAAAAATGTATAGCCCTGTCAGCATATTTGTAAAAGAGTTATGCTAGGTCTAAAGAATTGTATCAGCCTCTGTTAGTGTTTTAAAAACGTGGCTTTTAGGCACAGCTTGTTATCATGGTGTACTTGGGGGACGCCATTACATTGACAACCTTAAATTACGTAGAGGGTTCTTTACTGTAAAGCCCCGTACACACGATCGGTTTAACTGATGAAAACCGTCCGATGGATGGTTTTCATCAGACAAACCGATCGTGTATGGTACCCATCGGTCTTTTTTCCATCGGATGGAAAAAATAGAACTTGTTTTAAATTTTTCCGATGGATAAAAAACCGATGGGAATTTCCGATTGTCTATGGGCAAGTTCATCGGTTAAAAAACCCACGCATGCTCAGAATCAAGTCGACGCATGCTCAGAAGCATTAAACTTCATTTTTCGGAGTGTTTTACGTCACCGCGTTTGGAACGGTCGGTTTTTTGACTGATGGTGTGTAGGCAAGACTGATGAAAAACAGTTTCATCGGATTTCCGATGGTCAAATCCATCGGACGAAAATCCATAGGTTATCCGATCGTGTGTACAGGGCTTCAGAGCGTAAAGGATGTGAAATTCCCTTCCTGGTTTCAGCGGGGGAGGGGGGGGCATCGATAGTTTCAAAATAGTATAAACTATTAGATAAGCACCTAAACGGCTACAACATACAGGAATATACAATGTAATACTGACATATAATCACACACATAGGTTGGACTTGATTAACTTGTGGTTACTGAGTGGTCACAATGCAATTTACCGGTCTGCCAAGCCAGGTGGCTGATATATAAAATTTCTAAGTAGGAATGAAGTCGGGTGTGCTCGGATATTACTCCAAACCCATCTGGGTGAGCTCACCAGAAAACTGTCACTGTTCTGGGATAAACATTTGTAGCTAGGGCCTTCCCTGCCCTGCAGCCACATGTATACAAGGAGGGTGTATATGCATGGCTGCAGGGCAGGGATTGACTCAGCCACTTATAATGGCCCTGTACAGGTAACAACTTCCTGCCTGGCTCTCTCAGGTGGGTACAGACTAGGATTCCAACACACTCAAGCTTATCCCTTGTCCTAGTGTACAGAACTCCCTCTAGTGGCTAACCTACAAATCTCTATAATTAGTACAACAGAAAAATTATGGAAAATAATAAAATGTAAAAATGTGCAGGCTAAAAATTACTTTAACTGCTTGCCTACTGGGCACTTTTACCCCCCTTCCTGGGCAGGCCAGTTTCAAACCTTCAGTGCTGTCACACTTTGAATGACAATTGCGTGGTCATGCAACACTGTACTCATATGCAATTTTTTTTATTCTTTCCACACAAATAGAGCTTTATTTTGGTCTTATTTAATCACCACTAGGTTTTTTTATTTTTTGCTAAACAAATGCAAAAAAATTGTCAATTTTGAAAAAAACATGTTTCATAGTTTGTTATAAAATTTTGCAAACAGGTAATTTTTCTCCTTCATCGATGTGCACTGATGAGGCGTCACTGATGAGCACTGATAGGCTGCACTGATGGACACTGATGAGGCGGCAGTGATGGGCACTTATAGGTGGAACTAATGGGGGCTGATGAGGCGGCACTGGTGGGAACTGATGAGGAGGCACTGATGAGGCTGAATTGATAGGTGGCACTCATGGACATTGATAGGTGGCACTGATGGGCTCTGATAGCCGGCACTGAAGTGCATTGATAGGCAGCTCTAATGGGTGGCACTGATGGACACTGATGAGCATTGATAGGCGGCACTGGTAGGCGGCACTGATGGGCACTGGTAGGCGGCACTGATGAGCACTTATAGCCAGCACTGATATGGGACACTGATGAGGAGGCACTGATGAGCACTGATTGTCAGCACAGGTGGGCACTGATTGGCAGCAGTGGTGGGCACTGTTGAGACTGCACTGATAATCAGCATACTGATTATCAGTGTCCTGACTATCAGTGCCAATGTCTCTTTTAACACAAGCCGGCTATCGGCTCTCTTCTTCTCTCCTCACACTGTCAGCGTGATAAAAAGAAAAGCAAATAACCGACTTGTGTTTACATCCCTGATCAGCTGTGTCCAATTGGTAAAGGGCTGATGTGATTGGCCCTTTAACCCGATATGTGATCAGCTGAGTCTAAAGGACTCAGCGATCACAGAGCAAGCCGCAATAACAAATCAAGATATGTGTTCAAGGGAAAAAATAGTTTTTCTTTAAAGCGGTATTAAATCCAAAACTGTGTCGCGGGTATATACTTTTCAAAGTGTTTAATTCTGGTGAAGACATTAGTGATGTCTAGTTCCCTGCGGCCCAGCAGGTGGTGCTGTCACTTTGGGCCGGGGTTGAACCATCGCTGCAGTGCCGTACCCTTTGTGACCTCTCGCAGCAGGATCGCAGCAGGACCGCTGGGTCCCGCAAGGGAGGGATTGTCCTTGGGTGCCCAGGGCGTTGGGCACCCGAATCCAGAGGCGTAAGGGACCAGAGGAGGGATTCATCCGAAGATCTGGTGCAGCATATTGCCAGTGCCGGGTGAACCTCTGGAGACCGCCCGGATGGATATCTTTCCCGAACAGGGGCCAAGTTCAGAGAGGAGGGTGGTTCATGTTCTATGACCGGTGGCAGCGGTCCAACTAGTCAACTCAGGTCAGTGGCAGAGACCTGCTATTAGGCCTGTGGCAAGGGCCTCAACGGTTCATCCGGTCGGTGGCAGCGACCAATCTCATGGTCGGTGGCAGAGACCGTGCGCCAGGCCTATTCGCTTGCAAAGGAATAGGAGAGTTTATTTGTGCCTGGGCCTACTCGTATCCACACCCCTGTCTGTCTGTTACTGAAAGTTCAACTATTATGTTCACCCTGGCAATGGAGAAATAAAAGAGTGTTGGACTTTTAATTGGTGTGGGGCTCTATTACTGGCAGACATGTCCATGGAACAATTTGGAGGCTTCGTATGCAGTGAACAGATCCGGAGGTAATTCAAGTGACTTTGCTCAACACTCATATACATACGAGGGGAGAGCTTGGCGTAGTGTTCCTGCACTCTCCTCTCACAGGTACCCCTAGACAAAACCAGCCAACCAGGCGATAGAAACGGAGAGGGAGAGTGAGGCCGCTACACGTGGGGGCTCGGGTCTGGGATGTGTTCGTGCTACAATGGAGCTGAAGTTGTTGGAATTTGAACGTGTCTGCCCGAAAGAGTTCCAAATAGGTCGGCCATATTGGCCACTGCGCCACGAGGCACACCCTCCCTGCTCAGTTGGTGGGCGTGACCCAGTGAAGGAGAAAGCCCGCAAACTGGAGCGCAAGAGGGGAGGAGTCCAATCGTGTGAAGGACTACACGTGGGGACTTTGGCGCCAACAATGCAGTGCGCAATGGATCAGCAGAGAGTCGCCATGTTCAGTAATCCATCGTGGATTCCACTTCATCCTACTACCACGAGTTTGACTACTGCTGCTCCGATAACGGATACGGGGATTCGGCTAAAGCCCCGGGGACGATTCGCCCTGTACTCATGCATGGACGTTGAGGCCATGGGTTTGATTTGTCCCGGCTGTTCGGGACTGGTGTGTCAGCTGAAGCCATTCGGGCGCTGCGAGGCCTGTGGAGAGTTCTTATTTGAGGTGGAACCACCTATCGAGAAACCCAGAACCATCCACCTCAACCGCGCAACAGGCAACACCACTCAGGAAGGAGGAATCGCTGCTTTTACAGCCATCCCTGTGCGCACTGCAGCGACCGCAGGGGAGGTCGCAATCACTGAGATACGGGAGAAATCTGAGGATGCTGACTCGGTCACCACTGTTTCCCAGCGTCCACCGCCAAAGAGGAAGACCGGCTTGGTTGCACCGTCCAGCGGTCGTGGTGGATCACCCTGCTCGCCTACGCCCGGCCCGGATGGATCCGGTCGGAAGAGTCCCGGACATCCCTTCTCAACTTTGGGCCGAGGTAAGCCGGACGGAGGGACTTGGTGTTGGGGCGGAGGTGTCGGGGATTCACGGCCCTGTGTGCCCGCGGGGGTAGCAATTCAGCCTCCACTACAGGCTACCAGCCCGCGGAGGAGTGTGACACCTCCGACCTGGAGTCGCTCTCCGATCCGGGAGACAACGTCATCATAGATGAGCTTTTTGCTAAAAAGGGCTGGGACAAGATGCCTCTCTCCTCGTCCCGCAGAGTCAGGGATCCACTCATGTCTACAGGGGATAGTACACCCCGGGTGGAGGCACCAGCGCCTGAGGAGGGATCCAGTCCCCAGCCTGCCCTTCTACCTCCGGTACCACCTGCATCTAGCACCGGGGGAAAGAGACTGTTGCTGCGGGCGCCTATGCCCAGAATGGAGGTGATCAAGGCACCTCGTCACCCGGACGCCATTGTCCTACCGGGTGAGGGAGACCGGGCCACTGTGCCTCCGCTGGCGAGACTACAACGCCTCTTCTACCAAAAAAGTTGCCAACAAGTACGGGTGGGAGTACCCATACTTACCCAAGGAACTTTTGTATGAAGTGGAAGTCAGTCGGGAACGCTGGTACAACGATTTTGTGTGGACGCACATTCAGGTCCCACATGCCCGCAGGTACCTCGCGTGTTCCCCCAAAGCCTCTCAACGGTTCAAGGACTGCAAGGCAGAACGGATGCTGGGTCGGCACATCCACGCAGACAAGGTATTGATTCGGCGCAAAGAGGGGGAGGATGTCGAATACCATGTAGAGACAATGGACCAGCACTTAAAACCCCTTGTCCTGCCGCACCCAAAATTCTATTTGTAGGAGAAAGAAAGACTCCGTTCTTGCTTTACCTTGCTGCTGCTGAACTTTCCGGGGTTGTTTTTTCGGAAAACCCAGTGACTGTACCCGAGTTAATGGGTGTTTGTGTACTTTGGAGTAATTGAATGACTGTTGGCGTTGTTTGTTCTTCATTCTTCCATCCCACAAAGTGATCATGGACTTTGGGGTAGTTAGAGCTACAGAAGAAGAAAAAAAAGGATCTTCAACAAGTACAGTTACCACGGCGCTGTCACCAGGTGGCAGTGTTGCGCACCGATATTCACTGTTCACTTACACACTTATAGAAGGAAAGGATTTCTCTGCGGAGAGGTTTTTTCGTTCTCACACAAACATATGTGTCAGGGATCTGTGTGTTTAACGTTTCTTTTCCCCTCTGCAGGAGAGCATCCCATCAAGACCACTGAGAATGGGGTGGGTCTTAGCCAGGATGGGTGGGGAAAAATGTTAATGTGAACATGTGATTTCAAAATGTTGTTGTTATGAGTTGTTTGTTTCCCTTCCCTCCCCTTTCATGTCAGGTTCCGGCACAAATGTTTAGTTAGAAATAAAAAAAAACTTTTATATTTTTGGAATTTTTAGTCGGTTTCTGGATCGGGCTATGTCGGCCCCTTTTGGGCATAGTTTGCTCCAGACACTGGGGACCAGTGTCCAATAACCAGGGGGAGAGTGTAGCGGGTATATACTTGTCAAAGTGTGTAATTCTGGTGAAGACATCAGTGATGTCTAGTTCCCTGCGGCCCAGCAGGTGGCGCTGTCACTTTGGGCCGGGGTTGAACCATCGCTGCAGTGCCGTACCCTTTGTGACCTCTCGCAGCAGTTGTACGGCGGGGCGGGGAACACGCTGTGCTTGCTGGGAGATGGTATAAAGGGGGCGGACATCTTCGCCACGAGGGTCGAGTCCCAGGCACCTTCAGCCTGAGGGCTGCTGTCCGCGGTCGGTGTCCAGGCGGCCTAGGCCTGGACACTTGGAGTTCGTGTTCCATCCCAGACACCTTCAGTCTGGGGAGAGGTACTCAGCCGGAGGCCTGGGGCCCAGTACCTTCCGCTGGGTCCCGCAAGGGAGGGATTGTCCTAGGGTGCCCCGGGCGTTGGGCACCCGAATCCAGAGGCGTAAGGGACCGGAGGAGGGATTCATCCGAAGATCTGGTGCAGCATATTGCCAGTGCCGGGTGAACCTCTGGAGACCGCCCGGATGGATATCTTTCCCGAACAGGGGCCAAGTTCAGAGAGGAAGGTGGTTCATGTTCTATGACCGGTGGCAGCGGTCCAACTAGTCAACTCAGGTCAGTGGCAGAGACCTGCTATTAGGCCTGTGGCAGGGGCCTCAACGGTTCATCCGGTCGGTGGCAGCGACCAAAACTCACAGTTGGTGGCAGAGACCGTGCGCCAGGCCTATTCCCTTGCAAAGGAATAGGAGAGTTTATTTGTGCCTGGGCCTACTCGTATCCACACCCCTGTCTGTCCGTTACTAAAGTTTAACTGATTATGTTCACCCTGGCAATGGAGAAATAAAAGAGTGTTGGACTTTTAATTGGTGTGGGGCTCTATTACTGGCAGACACGTCCACGGAACAATTCGGAGGCTTCGTATGCAGTGAACAGATCCGGAGGTAATTCAAGTGACTTTGCTCAACCCTCATATACATACGAGGGGAGAGCTTGGCGTAGTGTTCCTGCAATCTCCTCTCCCAGGTACCCCTAGACAAAACCAGCCAACCAGGCGATAGAAACGGAGAGGGAGAGTGAGGCCGCTACAACTGTAATATATTGAAACCTACCAATCATGAGATGTGGTGCCTGCATTCGTTTTTTTTCTTCTCATTTTTGTTTTCTTTTTTCGGCTCACCTGGTAATTTGGCTAGTAACACACCTCCTCTATTAGAGTGCCCCAACTCTGGATGATGGAGCACAGGGGGCACATTTGGACAGCAGCATTATCAATCTGGAGTGAGGGGAGTGTTTTGGGAGCACTAGCAGATTTAGCCAAACTCCAGCTATTATTTTATAAGCAGTTACAGCAACAGTTTTTTTGGGGGATAAAGGTTTTACATAAGTGTAGCGGAACCTCACTCTCCCTCTTGTCTATTGTGAATGGCAGGTGTCTAGAGGTACCTGGGAGAGGAGAGTGCAGGAACACTACGCCAAGCTCTCCCCTCGTGTGTATAAGAGGGTTGAGCAAAGTTAGTTGATTTACCTCCCGGGTCTGTCCACTGCATACGAAGGCTTGTTGTTCCATGGAAACGTGTCTGCCAATAATAGAGCCCCACACCAATCGAAAGTCCAACACTCCTTTTTTTCTCGTACAATACGGTGAACACAATCAGTTGAACTTTCAATAACAGACGAACATGGGGGTGTGGGAACGAGTAGGCCCAGGCACAACTGAACTCTCCTAATTCTTTTGTAAGAGCGAATAGGCCTGGCTGCCACCGACCGGGTGAACTGTTGAGGTCCCTGCCACAGGCCTAATAGCAGGCCTCTGCCACTGACCTGATTGAAATAGCTGGACCGCTGCCACCGGTCATTGAACATGGACTGAACTTCCTCTTTGAACTTGGCCCCTGTTCGGGAAAGATATCCCTCCGGGCGGTCTCCAGAGGTTCACCCGGCGCTGGCAATCTGCTGCACCAGGTCTTCGGGTGTGTCCCTCCTCCGGTCCCTTACACCTCTGGATTCGGGTGCCCCACTCCCGGGGCCCCCTAGGATGATCCCTCCCTCGCGGGATCCAGTGGAAGGTACTGGGCCCCAGGCCTCCGGCTGAGTACCTCACCCCAGACTGAAGGTGTCTGGGATGGAACACGAACTCCAAGTGTCCAGGCCTAGGCCGCCTGGACACCGACTGCAACCACAGCCCTCAGGCTGAAGGTGCCAGGGACTTGAACCTCGTGGTGAAGATGTCCGCCCCCTTTATACCCCCTCCCAGCAAGCACAGCGGGTTCCCCGCCCCGCCGTACAACCGCTGCGAGAGGCCACAAAGGGTACGGCACTGCAGCGATGGTTCAACCCCGGCCCAAAGTGACAGCGCCACTTGCTGGGCCACAGGGAACTATGCATCACTGGTGTCCTCACCAGTTTAAAAAGTACATACCCGCTACATAAGTAAATAAAAGCTGACCATGGTACGCACCCCTGTCAGTAGTTAAATGGCTTGTCTCAACCCTTAAACTGCTACATCTGCAGAAAATCTTGTTCTGCTGAAAAATAACAGACTTAAAACAGAAAATAAAGGAAAGGAAGCCTAAAAAACAAAAAACAAATGCAGCCATCACATCTAAGAATTGGTAGCCTGCAATATATTGTTTTTTGGGGGTTTAATATTCAGATTAAACATAAGGAAATTAGCATTCCTATTGTTGAAATAATTGAATTTACATTTTTGGTTCAAGCACAAGAGCTGCCAATCAGGCAGAAAAAGCATGCATCTTGCTGTGGTTTTCTTTACATAAACAGTACCTTATAGTTTGCTATGATATTTTATTTCCTGAAGGCAAGCTGTTTCTAGCAAAGCTGTCAGTACAATGATATTGTATATTGCAATCAGCAGTGCTTTGTACTGTATTTGCCTGGCATCTGTTGACGTACAACAACACGACTAACAGGCCACAAAGCCGCACTGGTATCTGTTTGTACAAAGAGTTAAAGACACCTGAATTGACTGTGAAAACAGGATGTGACTAATGTCAAAAAATAGTGATGTGGGCAAGTGTAACAGCTGTTCCAAGACTTTTTCAACTTTCACACAGCAGCAGCTGAACACAGTGGTGAAAATGGGGTGATGTAGAGATAGAAGACATATGTACTGACAGCTGCTTTCCCCACCAGCCAGCCTACAGACCCCATAAAAAAAAAGAATCAGAACTAACTGAAAAACTTTGGTGGTCCACAGCTATCAGATCTTTCTACAACACGCTGGGGTAGAGGATTATTCACATGTTTCCTTTGCAGGCTAAAATCCCAACCATAAATGCTTATTTTTAGGCAAATTATGCCTTTCAATGCTGGATGAACTCTCTGACCTCAGTCTAATAAGCAGGTTACGGTGTATAATATTCCGATGTCTGGTGGTTTTCTATGTTGTTTTTTCCATTTCGCCCTGTTTTTCAACTTTATTGGATTTTTTTTGTTTTTTTTGGGGCTTTTCTAGTTGGAGTGGCAACAAACATCCATCTTTTCTCTTCCCAACTCACAAAAGAACATAATGTTTCCACTTACCGACGATGGGAGGTTACAAACGTTGTAAATACTTATTATACAGG
The DNA here is from genome assembly GCA_029206835.1 of Rana muscosa. Taxonomy (NCBI): domain Eukaryota; kingdom Metazoa; phylum Chordata; class Amphibia; order Anura; family Ranidae; genus Rana; species Rana muscosa. The sequence goes on along the minus strand of CM055118.1, from coordinate 789,842,969 downwards.
CTAATAATTAGGGAGCGATTACTGAAAAGCAGGTCAAATATGTAATAATAACTTCACTGGCCGGAGCTGAAATTCAGCCACTTTGTGCAGAAAGGCTAGGTTTCCACTATTGCAACCCAAAAGTCGCGCGATTTTGCCACGATTTTTGCCGCGATTTTGATGTGACTTGAAGCAATGCCTGTGTATTCTTGAGGTCTATGAACCTCAAGTCGCATCAAAGTGGGACCAAAGTAGTGCAGGGACTACTTTGAAGTCGCTGCGACTTCAAGTCACACTAATATGAACGGTACTCATTGGAAATCATAGGGGAATGACGTGTCATGTGACTTGGCAGTCCCAAGTCGCATGACAAGTCGCACTAGTGGAAACTGAGCTAAAGTCTTTATGGCATACCTTCAAATTTTATCAGTTTCTTTGGTGAAAACGTGTTCTTCACTTGTTACAGCCTACTTTCCACTATACAAATAAATCATTAATATGAGGCTCATCATTCCCTGTTCCAAAGCTGCACAACCATTAATTTTGAGTACTTGTTAATCTAAACACCCTACTTTTTTTTTTTCATTTTTAATTGAATTAATGGTTTGTCAGTGGAATGGTTTAAATCAGGGGTCTCCAAGCTTTCTAAACAAAGGGCCAGTTTACTGTCCTTCAGACTTTAGTATGGCCAGACTGTGGCCATTGGTAGTAGAAATTGTCAGTTGGAGTAAACAATGTATCTTTGGTATTGGGGGGAGGAATAGTTTCCCATTGTTGGTGTCAGTGGGACGAATAGTGCCTCATTGTTGGTGTCAGTGGGAGGAATAGTGCCCCATCATTGGTGTCAGTGGGACGAATAGTGCCCCATTGTTGGTGTCAATGGGATGAATAGTGCCCCATCATTGGTGTCAGTGGGACAAATAGTACCCCATTGTTGGTGTCAGTGGGAGGAATAGTGACCATGGGCGTCCGCAGAACTTTTTTCAGGGGGGGCATCATTTTAGGGTGGCGCTGGGCAGCATGGCTCTCTCTGGTGGCGTTGGGAAACATAGCTCTCTCTCTGGTGGCGCTGGGTATCGTGGCTCTCTCTCTCTGCTGGCGCTGGGAAGCATAGCTCTCTCTCTGGTGGTGCTGGGCAGCATGGCTCTTTCTGTGGTTGCGCTGGGCAGCATGGCTCTCTTGTGGCGCTGGGCAGCGTAGCTCTCTCTCTGGTGGCGCTGGGCAGCAAGGCTCTCTCTCTGCTGGCGCTGGGCAGCATGGCTCTCTCTCTCTGGTGGTGCTGGGCAGCATGGCTCTCTCTCTGGTGGTGCTGGGCAGCATGGCTCTCTCTCTGGTTGTGCTGGGCAGCGTGGCTCTCTCTGGTGGCGCTGGCAGCGTGGCTCTCTCTCTGGCTTCCGCCCAGCACACTCCTCGTTCTTTGTCCTGTAGCACTCTCTCCCTCAGCTTTTTTCAGGCTGCAGTCTCTCAATCTCTCTCTTGATTGAGCTGTAGCCTCCTCCCTGTGGAAAATGGGACCGCCAATCTTTGGGACTGCATGTCCCATGATGCTCTCCTCTCCTAGTCTCCTTTGATTGAGCCTCAGTTATGGCCAATGGGGAAGGAACGGAGCAGGCAGAAATCTGGGCGGGGAACCTAGTGAGAGCCGCTGTCTCTTCTCGCTGACAGGAGAAAGGAGGGGCGAGCGGGGGAAACCTCTGATAGTCCACAGCTCGCCTTTCTCCTGCCACAGTGCCGCTGAGTTCTCTGCTGGACTGAGCAGGAAAAAGAGCCCGCAGTCACATTACACTGGTGGGGGGTGCTTCACAGCACCTTGTTGTTGTCACCCCACTGGCGGGTGGCACCTGGGTGCGGGCTGCCCTGTTTTGGAAAATTTTATGAAGATGTATTTAATATGTAGTGTCATAGTGTCACCCAGTGTTGGTACTTCCGCAACCCGCTCTAAAGAGCTGACTGGGGCAGTCTGAGGCTGGTTGAATCCCGTCTGGTAGTGGAAAATGTCTTGAGGTTGGAGTGTGATGTTTGCAGCGTGGGAATATGTCCGCCGACAAGGGGCCCTCTGTGCATTAGCACAGACAATCGTTGAGGAGGGGATATACTCACTCTGCAACAACATCATTGGTTATAGGCAGATGTGTGCTCTTGTCTCGGCGGTGTGTTGATCAGCATGGTCGAGATTCATAGCAGGCGCCTGCAGATAGCCTCCCACAAGCAATAATAGTATAATCTGAATATGCGTTATTCTATGGAATAGCGTAGAATAAGGATTCCTATCAGCGGTAATATGAGAGATTGTGGGTGTTTTCAGAGTCAGGGAAAGCATCCATGTTTAAAAGCCATAGGGCTTCGCTTGCTAAGAGCATACACGCTTTCCCTGCCTGGACACGCCCATAAGACTTTAGCCATCAGTGTATTCATGTATTGTATGTATTTAAATAACCCTGTTGGAAAGGATGTCCTTGTATGGACATTTCCTGTGTGAAGAGGAGATACTGTGATGACCACTCCCATGGAGGTCAGATGCTGTGTCCTTCCTATGGAGGAGGTCACATGTTGTGACATCACTTCCTGCTGGGAGTTTAATAAAAAGAGCCTTTGAGGGCGTCGGCAGAGGGTGTTTTGCTGTGCTGCCGAGATGAACCTGATGCCGCATACACACAATCGTTTTTCATGCCGTTAAAAATGCCATTTTTAAAAATGGCCATTAAAACCGATCGTGTGTATGCCCCAGAGCATTTTTAACGGCGTGAAAAACGGCCATTAAAATTTTCGAACATGCTCTATTTTTTCACGTCGTTTTTCATGTCGTTTTTTTTAACGACGTGAAAAACGATAGTGTGTATGCTTTTACGAGGGGAAAAAAAACGTGCATGCTCAGAATCAAGTATGAGACGGGAGCGCTCGTTCTGGTAAAACTAGCGTTCGTAATGGAGATAGCACATTCATCACGCTGTAACGAACTGAAAAGCACGAGGCTGAAAAGCGCGAATCGCCGCTCAACAAACTTTACTAACATGAAGGGTGGCGCCATTCGAACGGAACTTCCCCTTTATAGTGCCGTCGTACGTGTTGTACGTCACTGCGCTTTGCTTGAGCGGTTTTTTTAATGATCGTGTGGATGCAAGACAGGTTGAGAGGAAACAAGAAAAAAAATGACGAGAAAAACATCGGCTTAAAAAATGGCATTAAAAACGTACGTGTGTACGCGGCATAACAGTCTGGTGATGATGTCTCTTGATTTGAATGAATGGGATGAATGGGAGGTGAGTTAATTTTAGCTTAAGAAGCATTATTACATTAAGATGAAATCTGTGATTATGAGCACAAGAAGAAATGGCTGTGTGCTCTGCAAACTTCGCTGACAGCCCACACCCCGATAGCGACGCAACTGTGCTGAATTTAAGATCCGATCCCTGATTCCAGGGGGGGTGCACTTTACCCCCCTTGCCCCTACCTGCGGACGCCCATGATAGTGACCCATCGTTGGTGTCAGTGGGACGAATAGTGCCCCATCGTTGTTGTCAGTGGGACGAATAGTGCCCCATTGTTGGTGTCAGTGTGACGAATAGTGCCCCATCATTGGTGTCAGTGGGATGAATAGTGCCCCGTCATTGGTGTCAGTGGGACGAATAGTGCCCCATCATTGGTGTCAATGGGATGAATAGTGCCCCATCATTTGTGTCAGTGGGACAAATAGCACCCCATTGTTGGTGTCAGTGGGAGGAATAGTGAGTCCATGGGTGTTCGCAGAACTTTTTTCAGGGGGGCATCATTTTGGGGTGGCGCTGGGCAGCATGGCTCTCTCTGGTGGCGCTGGGCATCGTGGCTCTCTCTGGTGGTGCTGGGCAGCGTGGCTCTCTCTGGTGGCGCTGGGCAGCATGGCTCTCTCTGGTGGCGCTGGGCAGCATGGCTCTCTCTCTGGTGGTTCTGGGCAGCATGGCTCTCTCTCTCTCTGGGGGTGCTGGGCAGCATGGCTTTCTCTCTGGTGGCACTGGGCAGCATGGCTCTCTCTGGTGGCGCTGGGCAGCGTAGCTCTCTCTCTGGTGGTGCTGGGCAGCGTGGCTCTCTCTCTGGTGGTGCTGGACAGCATGAGTGAGTGAATAACTTGTATAGCGTTACAAATGCGAACTAAATCGCCTTAAAGTGCTTATTTCCATCCAGTGTCGTCCTGATTCTTCAAAAGAGGTGGGTCTTAAGTTTTTTCCAGAAGGCCCGATGGTTTTCTTCCATGCGGATGTTTGTGGGTAGAGCGTTCCATAGCCGTGGTCATTGGACTGCAAATCTTCGTTCTCCCTTCGATTTGTAGTGGGACTTGGGGATGTGGAGGAGGTTTTGGTTAGTTGAATGCGATTGGGTGTGTAGTGTTTTATTTTCTCGCAAAAATATTGAGGAGCATTTCCTTGTGTGCATTTGTGGGTGAGTCAGAGGGTCTTGAATGTGACCCGATTTTTCGGTTAGCCAATGAAGGGTCCTCAGGGATGGGGTGATGGATTACCAGGGTTTTTTCCTCGTTACCAGTCTGGCTGGCGTGTTCTGGACGACTTGTAGGCGCGAAATCTGGTATTTAGGTAGTCCTATGTAGAGGGAGTTTGCGTAGTCGAGTCGGGAATTGATGATTGTTCCAACTACTACTGCTATCTCTTCTTCTGGAATGAAGGGGATGAGTCTACGCAGCAGGCGGAGAAGATGGTGAGATCCGCTGACTACTGATCCTATTTGTGCATCCATCGACATCTCTGAGTCAAAGATGACTCCGAGACTTTTGACTTTGGTGCTTGGGGTGATGGTCTGTCCAAGGATGGTGGGTGGTGTCCATGAAGTCTTAGCTTTTGTCTTGCGGTTTGCATGGAGGAGAAGAAGTTCTGTTTTGGATCCATTGAGTTTGAGGGAGCTCTCGGTCATCCAATCTTCGATCAATGTGAGGCATTTTTCTAGTCCGTGATGTTGGTCTTTTTTTTCGGTGATGCGAAAGTAGAGTTGAGTGTCATCAGCATATGATTGGTAGCACAGATCCTGTTTGCTGATGATTTTGAGGAGTGGGCGGAGGTAGATGTTGAAGAGCACGGGTGACAGGGGTGATCCTTGAGGGACTCCGCAAGAAATTGCACGAGTTTCAGAGGAGAAGGCTCCTAGTTTCACTGTCTGGGAACGATTTTCTAAGAAGGATGCGAACCAGGGTAGATCTGAGTCTGGCTCTCTCTCTGGTGGTGCTGGGCAGCATGGCTCTCTCTCTGGTGGCGCTGGGCAGCATGGCTCTCTCTCTGGTGGTTCTGGGCAGCATGGCTTTCTCTCTGGTGGCACTGGGCAGCGTAGCTCTTTCTCTGGTGGTGCTGGGCAGCATGGCTCTCTCTCTGGTGGTGCTGGACAGCATGAGTGAGTGAATAACTTGTATAGCGTTACAAATGCGAACTAAATCGCCTTAAAGTGCTTATTTCCATCCAGTGTCGTCCTGGTTCTTCAGAAAAGGTGGGTCTTACGTTTTTTCCTGAAGGCCCGATGGTTTTCTTCCATGCGGATGTTTGTGGGTAGAGCGTTCCATAGCCATGGTCATTGGACTGCAAATCTTCGTTCTCCCTTCGATTTGTAGTGGGACTTGGGGATGTGGAGGAGGTTTTGGTTAGTTGATCGGAGAATGCGATTGGGTGTGTAGTGTTTTATTTTCTCGCATAAGTATTGGAGGAGCATTTCCTTGTGTGCATTTGTGGGTGAGTCAGAGGGTCTTGAATGTGACCCGATTTTTCGGTTAGCCAATGACGGGTCCTCAGGGATGGGGTGATGGATTACCAGGGTTTTTTCCTCGTTACCAGTCTGGCTGCCGTGTTCTGGACGACTTGTAGGCGCGAAATCTGGTATTTAGGTAGTCCTATGTAGAGGGAGTTTGCGTAGTCGAGTCGGGAATTGATGATTGTTCCAACTACTACTGCTATCTCTTCTTCTGGAATGAAGGGGATGAGTCTACGCAGCAGGCGGAGAAGATGGTGAGATCCGCTGACTACTGATCCTATTTGTGCATCCATCGACATCTCTGAGTCAAAGATGACTCCGAGACTTTTGACTTTGGTGCTTGGGGTGATGGTCTGTCCAAGGATGGTGGGTGGTGTCCATGAAGTCTTAGCTTTTGTCTTGCGGTTTGCGTGGAGGAGAAGAAGTTCTGTTTTGGATCCATTGAGTTTGAGGGAGCTCTCGGTCATCCAATCTTCGATCAATGTGAGGCATTTTTCTAGTCCGTGATGTTGGTCTTTTTTTTCGGTGATGCGAAAGTAGAGTTGAGTGTCATCAGCATATGATTGGTAGCACAGATCCTGTTTTCTGATGATTTTGAGGAGTGGGCGGAGGTAGATGTTGAAGAGCACGGGTGACAGGGGTGATCCTTGAGGGAGTTTCAGAGGAGAAGGCTCCTAGTTTCACTGTCTGGGAACGATTTTCTAAGAAGGATGTGAACCAGGGTAGATCTGAGTCTGGCTCTCTCTCTGGTGGTGCTGGGCAGCATGGCTCTCTCTCTGGTTGTGCTGGGCAGCGTGGCTCTCTCTCGTGGCGCGGGCAGCGTGGCTCTCTCTCTGGCTTCCGCCCAGCACACTTATCGTTCTTTGTCCTGTAGCTCTCTCTCCCTCAGCTTTTTTTCAGGCTGCAGTCTCTCAATCTCTCTCTTGATGGAGCTGTAGCCTCCTCCCTGTGGAAAATGGGACCGCCAATCTTTGGGACTACATGTCCCATGATGCTCTCCTCTCCTAGTCTCCTTTGATTGAGCCTCAGTTATTGCCAATGGGGATGGAACGGAGCAGGCAGGAAGCTGGGCGGGGAACCTAATGAGAGCCGCCGTCTCTTCTCGCTGACAGGAGAAAGGGGGGGCGAGCGGCAGAAACCTCTGATAGCACTTGACCCCCCTTGCCCCTACCTGCGGACGCCCATGATAGTGACCCATCGTTGTTGTCAGTGGGACGAATAGCGCCCCATCGTTGTTGTCAGTGGGACGAATAGCGCCCCATTGTTGGTGTCAGTGGGACGAATAGTGCCCCATCGTTGTTGTCAGTGGGACGAATAGTGCCCCATCATTGGTGTCAGTGGGACGAATAGTGCCCCATCGTTGGTGTCATTAGGACGAATAGTGCCCCATCGTTGGTGTCAGTGGGACGAATAGTGCCCCATCGTTGGTGTCAGTGGGACGAATAGTGCCCCATCGTTGGTGTTAGTGGGAGAAATGGTGCCCCATGACTGATGCAAGTAGCAGGAATTATGCCCCTTTGTTGGTGTCAGTGGGGGAATTACACACAAATCCCTGTGCTGGCGCTCGTGCACGCGATTGTGCGTGGCCGGCGGCAATCGTGCCCGCCGGCCACGCGCATCAGGTCCCCCGCCGTGCAGAGGCACGTGCGCGCCCTCTGGTGACCGAAAACGGGTAGGACGTACCCGTACGGGATTTCGCCCAGCAGTGCCATTGTGCTGCAGTATATCTGCATGACACGGTCAGCAACTGGTTAAATTAGAGAGTGCAAAATAGTGTGCATTGTAGCCAATCAGCTTCTAACTTCAGCTTGTTCAAATAAACTTTGATAAAAAACCTGGAAGCTGATTGGTTTCTATGCAGAGCTGCACCAGATCTTGCACTCCCCAGTTTTAGTATATCAACCCCAGACGTCAGACAAATCTGAATAGGCCAAACGCATTTCAAGAAACCTCTCACTCTTCAGGACCCTCCCCTCTTAAAATTGTGTCTGTAGGTATGGCAAATAGGAACTGCATAGACAGCAGCATTGTGGGTTTATTCTGACACTTGATTCATGTCGGCGGGCAGTTATGTAACACTGTACCATGATTACTGTGGGCCTTGATAAGTGTTAGCTTTTCTCTACGTCTCCATGCATCAGCACATGACAATATATCAGTATGTAGTACAAAAAGCAATAGTTCTAAGTCTGCTTATAAATTATTTTTGCATTTCTGTTCTATATTTTAACATGTGCCCACACTGGCTGAGAGCTTAACTAAAGGCCAATATTATTTATGCATGGCGAAGCATGCAAGCAAACTCTCAGAATTCTGTCAAGTGTAGTGAAATAGTCTTGTAAATGTAAACTAGTAGTCAGAAATATTCCTTCAAAAGGCTTCAGCCTGCATTCATTATAATATTAAAACTTTAATATGAAAACACAGTCAAATATTAACAGTATGTGTATTTTAAGGCAGTTTTAAATGTACTATAAGTGACATAGAATGAATAAAATGCTGAAAACAATTCACTGCTCACGTGTTATCCCAAGCTCGATTTTAGTCATCTGTTCACAATGGTTATTTTATTCTGGGCCATCCTCTGTGACCACAGACCTCTAAAGAAGCATAAGATAGGCTAATGAATTGTAGCTGTTTCTTCGCATGCTTATAAAGAAAGGTGAACTAAGGGAACAAGACGGCAACTGCAAACCTCCTGTAAGAGGCTTGAGTCATTTAAACATACACTATATTTTCAAAAGTATTGGGACGCCTGCCTTTACACGCACATGACCTTTAATGGCATCCCAGATTTAGTCCGTAGGGTTCAATATTGAGTTGGCAATTTTTTATTTTGAGAATCTTGCAAACAAGAAACACATTCCAACTTTTGTTTTATACAAAAATACAAAAAATAAATATATATATTTTTCCTTTTTTTTTTTTCATATATATGCATAACATATTGTATACAAGACTAATAATAATAAAGGCATACTTCAACCTATAATATATGAACAAACGTTTTTTTCCCACCAAGAGAATGATCACTGCATTAAATTATACTATATATATATATATATATATATATATATATATATATATACACACATACATACATACATATATATATACATACATACATATACATACATACACATCACTACAAGCACGGACATCTTCAAAAATACTACACATTACTCAACTTAATTAACACTCAGACCAAGAAACATAGATTATCATGTGTATGTAGCCTTTCTTCAAAAATAATGTGTATCCGTGAAAATCTAAAGGAGTGCCCAGAGAGAAAACAGGGAAAGAACCCAACACCCAGAGATCAACAAACAGCAGCTACAGGCCTGATATTCCTCCACGCCTTTATCCAGACCCTTTGCCGCCATCTGTCTTTCTCGAGACCCCGAATTTTCCCTACCTCACCAAGAATCTCACACACCACCACCGCAACAGGAAGGACTTTCTGCCGAAGGGATACCTGACACCGTGCATTCCAGGTGTAATATCGGACTACTAAGCTGACTAAAAAAAGAGTGTCCAAATCAAATCCCTTGCGATTCTGCAATGCTCCATACACCCACTCAGCATAAGACATGCTAGGCAAGAAAGGAATATTTAGAGCCCTCCCCACCTTTTTATAGACTTCTATATTGAAAGGGCACTGAAGCAAGAAGTGGTCCATGGTTTCCACTTCACCCTGACACTCCGCTCTTGGACAACCGCAATTGTCCAAAGAGCGGCACTTCACGTTCCCCCTCACATAGAGCCTACCGTGGAAAGCGAGCCAGGCCTGGTCCCTAAATTTCAAGGGAATCTGCTCAGAATTTATTAAACGTAAACCTTCCCTCATATTATGACCTGGGCAATCCCTTAAGGCCAGTGGCGCATGAAAGACAGAACCCACGATCTTCTCACCCAGGAGTCTCCTAGGGAGGCACCTGATATCCTCCGCTGTCACATGCCACCGTTTAAGAATTTTCAGGCACGGGGCAACATAAGCCGGGAGCTTACCATGCTTGATCCTTAGGCTTTTCACTGGCCCGCCACTCTCCCAACAGCCCAGAAAAGGTCTAAATCAGATCTGGAAAATACCTACCCATCCAGGCGGTCTCTCTGCTAGCATGTTACCAAAATTGTGTTTCAAAAACATCAGAGAGAAGAACACAACCGGGTTGACCATCCTTAGGCCACCCTTCCGCCTTGATAGGTAAGTCACATTCCGCTTCACAAGATTCAGCCTGTTCCCCAATAATAATTGGAAGAAACAACTATAAATCCTGGTATAGAAGGACTCTGGCAAGATGCAAACAAAGCTGACATACAGAAAGGTAAGAGTCAGGTAGGTCTTAATCAAGTCCACCCTTTCCCTCAAGGAGAGCCACCACCCCTTCCAGCATTTCACCTTGACATCAGCATCATTCAGCCTGGCTTCCCAATTTGACTTACTGTAATCATCAGGGCCAAACTCGATGACTAATATTTTGACTTTCTGCTGAGGCCTCGGGAAGGTGTCCAGAAGTGCAAAGCTCTCACCTCCCTCGCTCATCCAAAAAACTTCACTTTTATCACGGTTGACCTGGGAGCCCGATGCCTCGGAATACTGCTCTATAACTGAGACCACCTCCTGCGCCTCCTCTGTCCCAGAGATAAAGACAGAAACGTCATCAGCATAGGCTACAACCCTCAAGGGCGGCTCACCAGTAATGCCCACCGGCACCCCACACAACGGTCCACTCTCTAGCCTTCTGATGAAGGGGTCGATTGCGAACACATATAGCAAAGGGCTCAGTGGACACCCCTGGCGCACCCCGGATCCAACCCTGAAGGGCCGTCCAACCCAACCGTTAACAAGCATGAAGCTCTCTGCCTCTCTGTATAAAGTCTTAAGCCATCCAATAAACCCACCCTCCAGGCCATACTTGTCAAGGAGAAGCCAGAGGTACTCATGGTTGACACGATCAAAAGCCTTCGCCTGATCCAATGCCAGCAAATACTTTCCCCAGCCTTCAGCCCTGCAACGTTCCAGAGCCTCCCGGACAGCTAACACCGCTGAAAAAGTGCTCCTGCCCTGGACCGAACAGTGCTGCTGATGAGAAAGCAATCTGTCTGCTACTGACGACAAGCGCCAGAAAATTATCTTCGCCAGAATTTTTCTATCGACATTGAGAAGGCTAATGGGGCGCCAATTCTCAATCATCGAGGGATCCTTGCCTTTTGACAACAGAATCACAGCAGATTGTCTCATGGAGGGAGGGAGCGAACCCTCTTGCAGACAGCCATTAAATACCTCCACAAGATAAGGTACCAAGCTAGATTTGAAAGTCTTATAAAATTCAGCTGTCAATCCATCTGGCCCAGGTGTTTTCTTAATAGCCAGACCGTCTATAGCTTTGACTACCTCTTCTGCTGTTATTTCCCTCGTCAAACTTGCCAGCGGAATGTTATTTCCCAGACCTGGTGTAGAATCCAGAAAACTTGACATCTTTGCCCGATCGAGGTACTTCTCCCCCAGAAGATCCACATAAAAAGACCTTGAGACCTCCAGGATTCCTGACCTGGATTTCGTCAAAGAGCCCGTACTATCCCTTAGCCCAACAACCGTCTTAACTGCTGCGCTTTGTTTGCAGTTCTGATAAGGGTCGGGCGAGTGATATTTCCCGTAGTCCCTTTCCAGAACCAAAGAAGCGTGCCAATCATACTGATACTTCCTAAGGAGAAGTTTTACCTCAGAGATTGCCCCTGAATCTTCACCACTCGAGACAAGGCGATCAAGTTTTCTCCGCAGCTGCTGGTAGGCAATGTACCTACCAAGCTGTTTCCTTTTTCCTATGGCCTTGAAAAACCCACTAATCCGGCTTTTGGCAAGCTCCCACCACTCTGACTTACTGCTGCAGAAATCCAGGATGGTTACCTGAGCCTGAAAAAAATCCTCAAAAGATTGTCTTACCTCGTTGTCATCCAGCAGAGCCGAATTCATCCTCCAAATACCCTTTCCTTTAGGTGGCATATCTGAAGCATTGAGAATAACAGACAGCATAAGGTGATCAGAGAACTCCACCATACGACACTCAGGAGCCGAAAAGGCAGAGTCCCCCTTAAAAAAAACCTGTCTGTCCTGCTCTCACAACTGCCTCGCTTAAACGTGTACCCCGTGCTGTCTGGGCAACGCCTAATATGCGCATCTTCCAGACCTGCTTCCCTGGCTATCGTATTAAGAAAGACGCTATCATATCTCAGGCTGTCAGTGGAGCCTTTCCTGTCTTTGGGCCTAGTAACGGTGTTAAAATCACGAGATGTAAATGTAGAGATGTAAAAAGGAAAGGCTTAATCTTTGTAAAGAGGTATTTCCTCTCCCATCTAGTTTGTGGTCCATAAATATTTACTAAATATTTACTAAACGTAGATCATGCCCCTTCACAGAGACGTCCAAGACCATACACCTTCCAATCTCTACCTCGATAACCCGCCGACATGTTACCATGCCAGTAAAAAGTACTGCAACTCCGCTGTAAGGCTCGGCCGCAAGAGACCAGAAGGAGGGCCCACGCCTCCACTCCCTCTTTGCCAGGTGGACATCGGCAAGGCTATTTAGCCGGGTCTCTTGCAAAAATAAAACATCAGCATCAATCTCGCTGAGCAAAAATAAGGCCATGTTACGAGCCCCTACAGATTTTATGCTGGCAACATTAATGGTTGCCACCTTTATCGGAGTGGGAACTGCCATCAGGATGATTGAGGTAGGCGTTTCTTAGTCTGAGCTCCCTCCCCCTTTACTGGAGACCTTGACCTCTTTAGTGAGCACTCTACCTCATCCTCCTCCATCTGAGACACGGAATTAGAAGACTCCTCCTCCCCCTCAGATAAGGACCCAAACTTGTTTCCCAGAGGTAGATCATCTACCTCTAAAGATGAAACCGAGGAGGCAGAGGTCAGGACTACCTTATTCCTATTTCTGCCCACCTTGGTCCACTCTCCCTCCTCCCCTGAAACATCACCCTGAAAGGCCTCATCTACATCATTAGCAGTGGCAACTTCCCCCTTCTTCCCCTTAGAACCTCCACTAGAGGTCTTACGTTGCCTCAGAGAAGGCCCAGGTGAAGCTGCCACCTCAGATCGGCAGGAATCTGCCCCTTTGGCAGCCTCAGCCAATCTGGATGACTTATTTACATTTGGAACACTGGGCACCTGAAACACTGGGGAAGAACACACAACAGAAGTAGACACTGACACAGTTGGGAGCACAGACTGGGGAGCAGACACAAGAGGGGTCACACCTTCAGATTGGGAAACTGACACCTGGGGGGCCCCCTCAGGACTAGCTGAAACAGCTCCACCAACCCCTTGCTGCCCCCCACGTTCCTCCTCCTCCATCCTCAGCAGTTCTTCCACTACCTCTGGCTGATTATGGAGGGCTTCAGGGCAAAGGCTATAGGGGTGACCTAACTTGTTACAAAGATTACAACGAATACTATTGCAGTCCTTTGCAACGTGCCCTGAGCCCTGACAGAGGGAACATTTCTGCGCAGAACATGAGCTTGAAAAATGGCCCTTTTCACCACAGCGATGACAAAGCTTTGGTTGCCCTGCATAAAATGTAATAATCCTGTCACGACTAGGGATGGGCCCGGTGCTCGATTCGAACCCATGTTCGAATCGAGCATCGGGCGTTCGCTCGCTCGTCGAGCCCAGAACTATTTGGGCCGTTCGCATCACATTCGTGTGATGCGAGCGGCCCCGCAATGCATTGCGGCCGGCGCAGTGCATTGCTGGCTGATGATTGGCCAAGCATGCACTGTGACCCCGCATGCTTGGCCAATCACAGCGCCCGAAACTCGGAGAGCAATAATTGGCTACAGGCAGGACGCCTGTAGCCAATTACAGCTCAGGGGCTTTAGTACACGCCCCACCATTTAAAAGGCCGCCACGCCATCGGCCCCGGTCACATGAGTTCCGGCTTTAGGAGAGATTAGTCTGCTGATTCTGTCTTTGCTTGATACTGAAAGATTTGCTCTTCTTTGCTAAACCATTGGCTATTTCTTTGCTAAACCATTGCTACCTAAGTCATTGATCGTTCATTGCTGCTGATTGCACAGTTAGTGTGTTATTAGCTGCTGCTGGGGATTAGTCTGGTGCGTGCTTACTGTTAGTACAGTATTGCAGTAGTACCAACCGCAGTGCTGTTAGCACAGCATTGCACCCCAACAGCACCCATAGGACTTCTAGTGTGTTAGTGGCAGCAAACAGAGCTCCTATATTTTCTTCTCAGCAGCACCCATAGGACTTCTAGTGTGTTAGTGGCAGCAAACAGAGCTCCTATATTTTCTTCTCAGCAGCACCCATAGGACTTCTAGTGTGTTAGTGGCAGCAAACAGAGCTCCTATATTTTCTTCTCAGCAGCACCCATAGGACTTCTAGTGTGTTAGTGGCATCACACAGAGCTCCTATATTTTCTTCTCAGCAGCACCCATAGGACTTCTAGTGTGTTAGTGGCAGCAAACAGAGCTCCTATATTTTCTTCTCAGCAGCACCCATAGGACTTCTAGTGTGTTAGTGGCATCACACAGAGCTCCTATATTTTCTTCTCAGCAGCACCCATAGGACTTCTAGTGTGTTAGTGGCAGCAAACAGAGCTCCTATATTTTCTTCTCAGCAGCACCCATAGGACTTCTAGTGTGTTAGTGGCAGCAAACAGAGCTCCTATATTTTCTTCTCAACAGCACCCATAGGACTTCTAGTGTGTTAGTGGCATCACACAGAGCTCCTATATTTTCTTCTCAGCAGCACCCATAGGACTTCTAGTGTGTTAGTGGCAGCAAACAGAGCTCCTATATTTTCTTCTCAGCAGCACCCATAGGACTTCTAATGTGTTAGTGGCATCACACAGAGTTCCTATATTTTCATCTCAGCAGCACCCATAGGACTTCTAGTGTGTTAGTGGCATCACACAGAGCTCCTATATTTTCTTCTCAGCAGCACCCATAGGACTTCTAGTGTGTTAGTGGCAGCAAACAGAGCTCCTATATTTTCTTCTCAGCAGCACCCATAGGACTTCTAGTGTGTTAGTGGCAGCAAACAGAGCTCCTATATTTTCTTCTCAGCAGCACCCATAGGACTTCTAGTGTGTTAGTGGCATCACACAGAGCTCCTATATTTTCTTCTCAGCAGCACCCATAGGACTTCTAGTGTGTTAGTGGCAGCAAACAGAGCTCCTATATTTTCTTCTCAGCAGCACCCATAGGACTTCTAGTGTGTTAGTGGCAGCAAACAGAGCTCCTATATTTTCTTCTCAGCAGCACCCATAGGACTTCTAGTGTGTTAGTGGCAGCAAACAGAGCTCCTATATTTTCTTCTCAGCAGCACCCATAGGACTTCTAGTGTGTTAGTGGCAGCAAACAGAGCTCCTATATTTTCTTCTCAGCAGCACCCATAGGACTTCTAGTGTGTTAGTGGCAGCAAACAGAGCTCCTATATTTTCTTCTCAGCAGCACCCATAGGACTTCTAGTGTGTTAGTGGCAGCAAACAGAGCTCCTATATTTTCTTCTCAGCAGCACCCATAGGACTTCTAGTGTGTTAGTGGCATCACACAGAGCTCCTATATTTTCTTCTCAGCAGCACCCATAGGACTTCTAGTGTGTTAGTGGCAGCAAACAGAGCTCCTATATTTTCTTCTCAGCAGCACCCATAGGACTTCTAGTGTGTTAGTGGCAGCAAACAGAGCTCCTATATTTTCTTCTCAGCAGCACCCATAGGACTTCTAGTGTGTTAGTGGCAGCAAACAGAGCTCCTATATTTTCTTCTCAGCAGCACCCATAGGACTTCTAGTGTGTTAGTGGCATCACACAGAGCTCCTATATTTTCTTCTCAGCAGCACCCATAGGACTTCTAGTGTGTTAGTGGCAGCAAACAGAGCTCCTATATTTTCTTCTCAGCAGCACCCATAGGACTTCTAGTGTGTTAGTGGCAGCAAACAGAGCTCCTATATTTTCTTCTCAGCAGCACCCATAGGACTTCTAGTGTGTTAGTGGCAGCAAACAGAGCTCCTATATTTTCTTCTCAGCAGCACCCATAGGACTTCTAGTGTGTTAGTGGCAGCAAACAGAGCTCCTATATTTTCTTCTCAGCAGCACCCATAGGACTTCTAGTGTGTTAGTGGCATCACACAGAGCTCCTATATTTTCTTCTCAGCAGCACCCATAGGACTTCTAGTGTGTTAGTGGCAGCAAACAGAGCTCCTATATTTTCTTCTCAGCAGCACCCATAGGACTTCTAGTGTGTTAGTGGCAGCAAACAGAGCTCCTATATTTTCTTGTCAGCAGCACACATAGTACCTATAGTGTGTTAGTGTCAGCACCCATAGGACCTACAGTGTGTTGTGAGCACACATAGGAGTTCTATTTTTTATACTATATACACTACCGACTACAATGGCTGGAAGACCGCCAAGGAGAGGCAGAGCGTGCCGAGGCAAGAACACAGGGCAGGCAGGCTCTGTTTCTAGAGACAACAGTGCTGGCCGTGGACGTGGTCGTGCATCGTCATCAGCACGTGGCCATGGGACACGCTTGTCTTTGTTTTCGGCAGCTGGACATGTGGAGCCGCATCATGCCGAAGGCTTGGTAGAATGGATGACCAAGCCCTCCTCATCCTCCTCATCCTCTCTCACCCAGGCTCAGGGTACTGGCAGAGCAGCTGCCAACGCGTACTCAATGGCATCATCAGCCACCCCTTCCCTAGACCCACCATGTCCTCCTGAGGAGTCCCCCGAACTGTTTGAGCACAGTGTTGGGTACATGCTCCAGGAGGATGCCCAACGATTCGAAGGCTCGGATGATGATACCCAGCTTGAGGAAGTCAGTAGTGTGCGCGCAGAGAGAGGGGATGCTGAAGGACAGCAATCTGGCAGTAGTGTTCCACCAGCTGCAGCTTACTGCCAGGTTTGCTCTAGTGGTGAAGAGGGAGGGGATGATGAGGTCACTGACTCCACGTGGGTGCCTGAAGGGAGAGAGGAGGAGGAGGAGGAGGATGCAGCGTCACATATCCAACGAGGCAGGATGCCCCCTGGAGGCCAGCTAGAGGCCAGCACAGCAACTGTACCACACCGCAGAGCTCCGCCTGTGCAGGGCGCTGCCTCTGCACGTTATCACAAAAGTTCTTTGGTGTGGGCCTTTTTTGAGACGAGTGCATCAGATCGCACCACTGCTATTTGCAATATTTGTCTCAAGCGTATCTCGCGTGGCCAAAACATCAGCCGCTTGGGCACCACAAGCATGAGCAGACATATGTCGACCTGCCATGCAGCTCGTTGGCAAGCACACATAAAAGACCCACACCAAAGAACAAAGCGGACCTCTCCTTGCTCCTCATCAGCTGGGATCTCCATCCCCATTATATCTTCAGTCCTCTCTGAAAGCTGCTCTGAGAGGACTGAAGGTGTAGAATTAGGTGTGTCACAACCAAGTACTTGCAGTACACCGACGTCCGATTGTAGCAGGCAAATTTCCCTGCCCCAGCTGCTGGACCGTCGAAAGAAGTATACTCCCAGCCATCCACATGCCCAGCGGTTGAATGCTAGCTTGGCTAAATTGCTAGCACTTCAACTGCTGCCTTTTCAGTTGATAGACTCGGCCCCCTTCCGTGAGTTTGTTCAATGTGCGGTTCCTCAGTGGCAGGTTCCCAAACGCCACTTTTTCTCACGGAAGGCGATTCCGTCTCTCTACTGGCATGTGGAAGGCAATGTCCATGCCTCGCTGGACAGGGCGGTCAGCGGTAAGGTGCATATTACCGCTGACTCATGGTCCAGCAGGCATGGACAGGGACGTTATCTTTCTTTCACGGCCCATTGGGTCACTCTATTGGCAGCTGGGAGGGATGCAGGACAAGGTGCAGTAGTGTTGGAGGTTGTTCCGCCACCACGCCTCCAAAATGCTACTACTGGTTGTGACACACCTCTCTCCTCCACCCCCTCCTCTTCTTCTTCCTCCATGTCCTCTTCGAGTGCTCTGTCCTCGGAACCAGCGGTGCTCCGTAGGCGTACAAGGGGCTACGCGAGTACGCAGGCAAAAAGATGCCATGCCGTGCTTGCGCTGGTGTGTTTGGGGGACAGGAGCCACACTGGGCCAGAGGTTCTGGCAGCTCTGCAGGGGCAGGCCGAGAGGTGGTTGACGCCACGCCAGCTTAAGCCAGGAATGGTCGTTTCTGATAATGGCACCAACCTCCTCTCCGCCCTGCGACAGGGGCAGCTCACCCATGTGCCCTGTATGGCTCACGTCCTCAACCTGGTGGTGCAGCGGTTCTTGGGCAGGTTCCCAGGCTTACAGGATGTCCTGAGGCAGGCCAGGAAAGTCTGTGTGCATTTCCGCCGATCTTATAATGCCAGTGCTCGGCTGACTGAGCTGCAAAAGGAGCTGAACCTGCCCAAAAACCGCCTAATATGTGACATGCCCACCAGGTGGAACTCAACGTTGGCCATGCTGCAGCGACTGCACACGCAGCAGAGGGCCATCAATGAGTACCTTTGCGACTACGGCACCAGGACAGGGTCAGGGGAGCTTGGCTTTTTTTCCCCACGCCAGTGGAGCATGATCAGGGATGCATGCACTGTCCTCTCACCATTTGAGGAGGCCACGAGGATGGTGAGCAGTGACAGTGCATGCATCAGTGACACTGTACCTCTTGTCCACCTGTTGGAGCATACGCTGCGTGGGATAATGGACAGGGCACTTGAGGCAGAACAGAGGCAGGAAGAGGACTTCCTTGTCTCTCAAGGCCCCCTTTATCCAGACAATGTTCCTTCTGTCCCACCCATCACACAGGAAGAGGAGGAGGAGGAGGAGGAGGATTGTGTGAGCATGGAGGTGGAGCCTGGCACTCAGCATCAGCAGCAGCAGTCTTTTAGGGATGATGTACAGTCCCAACAAACCAGTGGACTTGTACGTGGCTGGGAGGAGGTGGCTGGCGATCATGTCATCCTCAGTGACCCAGAAGACTCCGGACCGAATGCCTCAGCTAACCTACGCTGCATGGCCTCCCTGATCCTGCAAAGCCTGCGGAAGGATCCTCGTGTTCTTCGGATCAAGGAGAGTGACCATTACTGGCTGGCCACTCTCCTTGATCCACGGTACAAGGGTAAGGTTGCGGACCTTATCTTGCCGTCGCAGAGGGAGCAGAGGATGAGACATCTCAGGGAGGCCTTGCAGAAAGGTCTGTGCAACGCGTTCCCAGAAACTGGGAGGTTACAAACTCCTGGTCCTGGACGACGAGTTGCTGAGGCTTCGGTCAGTAGCAGAAGGAGCGGTGGGGAAGGTGGACGTCTGACCGATGCGTTCAGACAATTTTTTAGTCCGCAGCCCCAAGGTATGATCGGTTCCAGCAACCATCGCCAGCGTCTGATATACATGGTGCAGGAATACCTAGGGGCAAGGTCAGACTTGGACACCTTTCCCACCGAAAATCCTCTGGCTTACTGGGTCCTGAGGATGGATCACTGGCCAGAGCTTGCACAGTATGCAATTGAGCTACTGGCCTGTCCTGCATCCAGCGTTCTTTCCGAACGCACATTCAGTGCTGCTGGAGGATTTGTCACCGATCATAGGGTGCGCCTGTCCACCGACTCGGTTGATCGACTGACCTTCATAAAAATGAATCAGTCTTGGATCACCACCAGCTACCAGACACCTGAAGCGGATATAACGGAATAATTTATAATGTCACATCCCTTCAAGACTGCCTATGCTGATGCTGAGTGACTGTCCTGTTATGTTCACTGACTATCCTCTTCCTCCTCCTCAATGATCCATGCCACCACACCAGTGCCTAAGGCACAATTTTTCAGCCCCTGTATAACAGGGGCGTGTAATTACAATTTTTTAAAAAGATGCTTCGCAACAGGTGTGACTGCTGTGCTCAGAGTACAGTATCTGTGAGGGGTTGCAGTGTTGTGGCACCAGCACCAGTGCCTAAGGCACAATTTTTCAGCCCCTGTTTAACAGGGGCGTGTAATTACAAATCTTGATCTAATAGTTCACAGCAGGGCCCATTCCTGCGCCCACCAAGAGTAACTATGAGGGCCTACAGTCTTGTGGCAACACCGTCCACCACCACCACCACCACCAAAGGCCCAATTTTTCTGCCCTGTTCAACAGGTGCATGCAATTACAAATCTTGATCTAATAACTCACAGCAGGGCCCATTCCTGCACCCACCAAGAGTAACTGTGAGGGCTTACAGTCTTGTGGCAACACCGTCCACCACCACCACCACCACCACCACCAAAGGCCCAATTTTTCTGCCCGGTTCAACAGGTGCATGCAAGTACAAATCTTGATCTATTAACTCACAGCAGGGCCCATTCCTGTGCCCACCAGTCTTGTGGCTACACCAACATCTAATAGGGCAAATTTCTGCAGAGTATATACGGCAGGCCCCTACTTTCAAACATCCAACTTACAAACGACTCCTACTTGCAAACGGCAAGAGAAAACAGGAAGTGAGAGGAAATCTACCCCTAGGAAGGAAAATTCTATCCTGTTAGATTTAATTTGGGAAAAAGGTATCTCCTCTCTACTGATGCTTTATCACCAATCCTTGTTTCAATTAAAACCCCACTTTTCCAAAAACATTTGTCATTGGGACGGAAAGTGAGGTGACATGTTCTGAACAGATGTGCAAAGACAGCAAATGTTACAGGGGTGATAACCCCTTCCTATGTTCTCCAAAAAGCTTAAAAATTGATTTTTTTGGGATGTAGCTACACTTCATAATGTACCTGTTCAGATTCTACTTAAGAACAAACCTACAGTCCATGTCTTGTTTGCACCACCTTTATACTGCTGTTCAGAGTATATAGGGTTGTAGGTATAGGGTTTTATTTTGGGTGCGGGGTCCCCCTTAGTATCCATACAAGACCCAAAGGGGCTGGGGTGGGGGGGGGTGATGGGGTAGCCATGCCATTTTTCTCAAGGATTTTCAGCCATATGGCGGCCAGGACAAGACATGACATTAAAGCCGCAAGTGGTTTTAAATGGCTTCTTTTTTTCCTTTACAAATGTCATTTTGTGCAAGGACAGTTCTAAACACGGGAAACACATGCCACTTCACAGGCATACTTTAGACACCCCCCAGGTACCATATTTAAAGGAAAATTTCACTTTTTTTTTTTCACTTTATGCATCATTAAAATGACTGCTCCCGAAAAAACTTTAGTTTTTAAAATTTCTTTTTGCATTGATATATGTCCCCTGGGGCAGGACCCGGGTCCCCAAACCTGTTTTATAACATTAACATGCATATTGGCCGTTGTAATTAGCAATTTTGATTTCGAACGTTCGTGTCCATTATAACGAATAGGGTTCGAAAATTTGCGCGAACTTTCAGTCCGTTCGAAGGTTCTGGTGAGAACCGAACCCGGGGGTGTTCGGCTCATCCCTAGTCACGACCTATAAAGGCAGACGAAGGGATGTGCTTAACAACATTACCCGTGACATGTAGTTTTAATAACACTGCCCATCCTCCTGTCCATATCCCCCTGTCATCTACAACTTTTCTCAAGGGGGCTTGGACATCCGCATATCTCCTCAACCACACCACCAGATCCGCAGCAGGAATGGACTCGTTACGTACTAGAATGGTGACGTTTTTATATAATGGCTGGCGGGAGACTACTTTAGGTGACAAACCTGCCTATCTTGGGGACTCCTTAGACGTCTGCTCATACCTCTCCCAAAACACATCTAAACCTTCCGCCTTGACAAAGGAGAGGTCATACTCATATGACCCAACTGGGCTGATAAGGGCAAAAATCTCCTCTGCTTTAAAACCCATCCCCATAATACGGTCCACCACATCTCTCCTATTTGGGGGGGGGCCTTCTCCAGTCCACCTCAATTGGACCACATTGCGGCATTTAAAGGAGCTACCAGATGGTGTCAGGTTGGCCTGACCTTCACTCACATCACTCCTAGTGACCGCAGAATAACTGGCCCTACTCACCCCGGGGACAGGTGCAGCCAGTGCTGCAGCATGGGAAATAACCGCACTCCTTGCAACATCCGGCACATCACTTTTAGTAACAGACCCTTCTTTAGATAAAGTAGTAACAACATTATTGTCAGGAACAGATGGAGCAGAGACTTCTGACACAGAAATGTCATTTACATTACCCTTGGTAATTCTTACTTCATTACCAGTATCTAAAGAGTTACCAGCAGTAGAGATGTCTTTATCAGCACTCTTCACAGCAGAGTATGCACTGGCTGGCTGTACACAGGTGAAAGTCTCAGCCAGGAGATGAGCTTGCTCTCTGCTGCCCTCTACTGCACCATCCATAGGAACTACACCTCCATTACACTGTATAGGCAAGTCATGACCAAAAAACTCTTTTTCTTTCACCCGTTGTTTCAAAGGTTTTGGGGGGACATCATCATCCTCTTCTTCATCCTCAGATGATCCAGACACTGAAAACTTGCGACCATGCAAAGGTGATTCCATTTCTGATATGAAGTTCAGCATACCTGCTCCCTCCACAGACTCAGATGGATCATCTTGCTCCATAGCCTCCTGCTGTGGTGGTAAGGGCACAGAACTTCCTTGGCCCGATGACATACTGCCAGTCAAAACACCTGAGGGCTGATCACCTGCAGCCTGTGTGCCAGAGCTTTCTCCACTTTCTGCAGGCATACTGATACTTGGCTCAGGATGCAAAGATTTTCCAGCGTGCTGGCCAGAAACACAATCCGAGCTCACAGAAACTTTTTTGCTTTGCACTGACCTTTGCTTCTCGCACTCTGATGATGCCAGCCCTCCACTGGCCTCTATGGCCCCTCTGCGCATTGCACGGAAGCGATCATCGTTGCCATACTTCTCCTTGAAAGCACCGCTGGTTTCTTTCAATGTGGCCACCAGCAGACTCTGCTTTTCCACTTTGGCCTCCAAAGCAATTAACTCAGGCCGCATCTGTTTCCTCTTAGAACTGTGAAGCCGGTCACTTGCAATTTTTTTATGCTTGAAGTCAAACTTCAACTTCGCCAGTACTTCTTCCTCCTTAGCGATTCTCGCAATCCTAGCACAAACCTTCTTTCTGTAGGTTGC
The DNA here is from genome assembly GCA_029206835.1 of Rana muscosa. Classification (NCBI taxonomy): domain Eukaryota; kingdom Metazoa; phylum Chordata; class Amphibia; order Anura; family Ranidae; genus Rana; species Rana muscosa. The sequence continues at coordinate 789,820,186 of CM055118.1, read as the reverse complement.
CAGGCTTTCACCTTTAGCTGGGCCATTTCCCAGGTCCTCAAACACTGGTATGGGAGGACCAGTACTCTGGCCATCCAGGGGATCCTCCCCTGGGTCCACCCCAGGTTCCTGCATCCACCCTGGGTATAGGGAGTAATCAAGCTCCCTGGATCAGTAGGCCTCACTGGAGCTCAGGAGATCAGCAGTAGTGCAGCCACACCCTTTGCAGCTATAACAGCTTCAACTCTTCTGGGAAGGCTGTCCACAAGGTTTAGAAGTGGGTCTATGGGAATCTTTGACCTTTCTTTCAGAAGCGCATTTATGAGGTCAGGCACTGATGTTGGACGAGAAGGCCTGGCTCGCAGTCTGCGCTCTAATTCATCCCAAAGGTGTTCTATCGGGATGAGGTCAGGAATTTGTGCAGGCCAGTCAAGTTCCTCCACCCTAAACTCGCTCATCCAGGTCTTTATGGACCTTGTTTGTGCACTGAGGTTTTTGCCCCTTGGGGAATCAGGAAGGAAATTTTTCCCCTGCTGTAGAAAATTGGAGCATGCTCTGCTGGGGTTTTTCGCCTTCCTCTTGATCAACTGTGGGTATAGAATTGGGTATATGGGATTGTATGATATTATATATATATATGTAGCGGCCTCCTCTCTCTTCTCTCTTCTATCAGCTCGTCTGTCTCTTGTCTAGGAGTACTTTAGAGGAGAGAGAGCGGGGTCACCACACCAAGCCCTCACCGCAAATGTTTGTGTGGTGGAAGCAAAGTTCTTGTTTTACCTTCGGGTCAGTGTTCTGCACCTGGAACCTCCAATGAGAGTTACCCTGAACAATGTCTGCCAGAAAATGAGCCCCACACCATTAAAGTCCAACACTCCTTTATTCTTCCTGAATGAACACAATCAGTTAGACTCCCTTGTAGAACAGAACAGAAAAGGAGGTGTGGATGCGAGTAGGCCCAGACACAATGAACTCTCCACTTTCCTTCCTGAAAGTGGGTTGCGGTCTCCGAGCGAGGGGGGATTTCCTTCCAGGTGGTCTCCGATGGGAGGCTCACCTGTCACTGGCAATATGCTGCACCGGGTCTTCAAGTAAGTATCTCCCACTCCCGGGGTTCCCTAGGACCTCCTTCCCTCGCGGAACTCAGTGGTGGGCACTGAGCTCCAGACCTCCTCCCGAGTACCTCACCCCAGGCTAAAGGTGCCTGGGATGGAACACGACCTCCAAACGTCCTCTAGGCCTAGACCCGCCTAGGGGACCGACACGAACCACCGCCCTCAGGCTGAAGGTGCCCAGGCTCGACTCCCGCCACCAAAAATGGCCGCCCCCTTTATACCCCCTCCCAGCAAGCACGGCGGGCTCCCCTCCCCACCATACAACCGCTGAGAGAGACCAAAAGAGGTACGCCACCGCAACGATGGCTCAACCCCGGGCCCAAAGCGACAGTGCCACCTGGTGGGCCCCAGGGAACCATACATCACAGTTTCCCCACCAGATTCAAAAGATAGAAAGCATATACCCGCTACACTCTCCCCCTGGTGATTTGACACTGGTCCCCAGTGTCTGGAGCAAACTATGCCCTCAACAGCTGACATAGTCCAGTCCAGAAACCAACTATAAATTGTACAAAATATGCTTTTTGAAAAACTTGGTCAACTAAAGAAATTGTGTCTGAGCCTTACATAAAAGGGAAGGGAAACAACAACATTTTAACCATAACTGTAGAATCACATATTCACATTATGCTTTTCCCCCATCCCGACTAAGACCCACCCCATACTCAGTGGTCTTGATGAGATGCTCTCCTGCAGAGGGAAAAAAAGAAAATATCACACATAAACCCTGACACATATATTCGTGTAAGAGGAAAGAAACTTCTTCGTAAAGAAATCCCTTTTCTCTATAGAGTGAGTGTGTGAAAAGTGTTAACGATGCGCAACACTGCCACCCGGTGACAGCGTCGCGGTAACTGCACTCGTGGAACTTTTCTTCTTCTCTTGAGCCCTATCTACCCCAGAGTCCATGATCTCTTGCTGGAAAAGTGAAGAACAAACAGGAACAGTCCTTCATTCCTCTGGGTAACAAGGACAACAGGCCCCAGAAAGTTCAGAAGCATACAAACAAGAACAGAGTCTTTTTCCTCCTACAAATAGAAACGGGGATGCGGCAGAACAAGTGGTTTCAAGTGCTGATCCATGGTCTCCAGATGATACTCAACATCTTCCCCTTCCTTGCGCTGGATCAGCACCTTGTCCGCATGGATGTGCCATCCCAACATTCACTCTGCCTTGCAGTCCTTAAAACGCTGAGAGGCCTTGGGAGAACACGCCAGGTACCTGCGGGCGTGTGGAATCTGAAGGTGAATCCACACAAAGTCATTGTACCAGCGCTCCCGGCAAACTTCCACCTCGTACAACAACTTCTTGGACAAGTATGGGTACTCCCATCCATACTCTGCAGCAACCTTCTGACCAAATAGGCGTTGTAGTCTCGCCAGAGGAGGCATAGTGGCTCTGTCCCCTTCGCCAGGCAAAACTATCGAGTCCGGGTGGCGAGGGACCTTGATCACATCTGATCTGGGCATAGGTGCCCGCAACAACAGTCTCTTTTCCCCCGGCCTGGGCGTAGTTGACACCGGGGATGTAAGGGCAGGTTGGGAACGGGACCCCTCTTCAGGCGCTGGTGCCTCCACCCGGGGTGTACTATCCCCTGTAGACATGGGTGGATCCCTGGTTCTGCGGGATGAGGCAAGAGGTACTTTGTCCCAGCCCTTTTCTGCAAACAGTTCGTCAATAGCAACATCGTCTCCCATATCCGAGAGCGACTCCAGGTCAGAGGCGTCACACTCCTCCGTGGGCAGGTAGCCTGTAATGGAGACTGAGTTTTCACCTCTTCCCACACACCAAATCTCTCCGCCTGGCTTACCTCGGCCTTTACTTGAAGCGGGACGTCCGGAACTCTTATCGACATATCCATCCGGGCCGGGTGTAATCGGGCGAGACGGTCCACCACAACCGCTGGTCGGGGCTACCATACCGGTCTTTCTCTTCGGTGGTGGACGCTGCGAGACAGTGGTGACCGAGTCAGCATCCTCGGATTTCTCCCGTTGAGTACTCACGACCTCCTCCGCGGTCGTTGCAGTGTGCGCAGGGATGGCTGTCAAAGCAGTGATTCCTCCTCTCTGAGTGGTGTTGCCTGCAGCCCGGCCGGGGTAAATGGTTCTCAGCTTCTCAACCTCTGGATCCACTTCAAAAAGGAACTCCCCACAGGCCTTGCATCGCCCAAACGGCTTCAGTTGGCACACCAGTCCCGAACAACAGGGACAAATCACACCCAGGGCCTCAACGTCCATGCACGAATACAGGGCGAATCTACCCCTTGGCTTTAGCCGGATCCCTGTATCTGTTACCGGAGCAGCAGCAGTCAGTGTCGTGGTAGAAGGGTGAACCGGAATCCACGATGTATGTCCGAACATGGTGACCTGTTGCTGATCCATCGCACACTGCCAGGTTTTTGCGCCAACGTCCCACGTGTAGTCCTTCACACGTACTGGACTCCTCCCCTTTGCTCCAGTTCACGGGCTTTTCTTCTTTTCTCTTTCTGAGTCACGCCCACGAACTAAGCGGTGGGGGTGTGTCTGGTGGCGCAGTGCAATAGAAGCCCCAACGTGTACTACTTCACACGGCTGAGCTTCCCCCTTTTTCCACTCTTCTGCGCGGGCCTTTCCCTTCATTGGGTCATGTCCACGACTTTAAGCAGGGATGCACTTCGGCCAATGAAGGCCTGCCTACTCGTAACTCCTCCGGGCAGACACGTTCAATTCCGTAGTAACACGAACACTATACCGGACCCGAGCCCCCACGTGTAGCGGCCTCCTCTCTCTTCTATCAGCTCGTCTGTCTCTTGTCTAGGGGTACTTGAAAGTGGGTTGCGGTCTCCGAGCGAGGGGGGATTTCCTTCCAGGCGGTCTCCGATGGGAGGCTCACCTGTCACTGGCAATATGCTGCACCGGGTCTTCAAGTAAGTATCTTCCACTGGTCCATTACGCCTTCCGGATTTGGGTACCCACTCCCGGGGTTCCCTAGGACCTCCTTCCCTCGCGGAACTCAGTGGTGGGCACTGAGCTCCAGACCTCCTCCCGAGTACCTCACCCCAGGCTAAAGGTGCTTGGGATGGAACACGACCTCCGAATGTCCCCTAGGCCTAGACCCGCCTAGGGGACCGACACGAACCACCGCCCTCAGGCTGAAGGTGCCCGGGCTCGACTTCCGCCACCAAAAATGGCCGCCCCCTTTATACTCCCTTCCAGCAAGCACGGCGGGCTCCCCGCCCCACCATACAACCGCTGAGAGAGACCAAAAGAGGTACACCACCGCAACGATGGCTCAACCCCGGGCCCAAAGAGACAGTGCAACCTGGTGGGCCCCAGGGAACCATACATCACAGTTTCCCCACCAGATTCAAAAAATAGAAAGCATATACCCGCTACATATATATTATTATTATTATTATTATACAGGGTTTATATAGCGCCAACAGTTTGCGCAGTGCTTTACAAAATAAAGGCAGACATTACAGTTACATTACAATTTGGTACAAGAGGAATCAGAGGGCCCTGCTCATTAGAGCTTACAATCTAAAAAGGGAGGGTCAATTGATACAAAAGGTAATAGCTGTGGGGGATGAGCTGATGGAGGAAGTACAAGTTAGTTAGAAGCAGGATAGGCTTCTTTAAAGAGTAGAGTTTTCAGGGATCGTCTAAAGATGGATAGATTAGGGGACAGTCGGACAGATTGGGGTAGGGAGTTCCAAAGGATGGGAGAAGCTCTGGAGAAATCCTGGAGGAGAGCATGGGAGGAGGTGACAAGGGAGCTAGAGAGCAGATGGTCTTGGGAGGACCGAAGAGAGCGGCTTGGTTGGTATTTTGGGACTAGGTTAGTGATGTAGCTGGGAGCCAAGTTGTGGGTGGCTTTGTAAATTATTGTTAGTACTTTGAATTTTTATTCGTTGGGTGAGTGGGAGCCAGTGGAGGGATTGGCAGAGAGGGGTGGAGGACACTGAATGGTTGGTAAGGTGTATGAGTCTTGCAGCAGCATTCATGATGGACTGAAGGGGGGATAGTCTATGTAAAGGTAATCCAATGAGGAGGGAGTTGCAGTAGTCGAGGCGAGAGATGACCAGGGAGGGAATATATATATATATTTTTTTTTATTGTTCAACTGGATGGACTTGTGTATTTTTTCAACCTGATTAACTATGTAACTGGTGCGCAGTCAAATTGGAACAGGAGGGGGCCATCCCCAAACTGTTCCCCCAAAGTTGGGAGCATGAAATTGTCCAAAATGTCTTAGTATGCTGACGCCTTATAAGTTCCCTTCACTGGAACTAAGGTGCCAAGCCCAAACCCTTGAAAAACAACCCCACACCATAATCCCCCCTCCACCAAATGATTTAGACCAGTGCACAAGGCAGGGTCCATATGCAGTGAGGTGTTTGGTAATGTAATGATTAATGGGACAAGCTTTGCAAGTAAATTAAAGCCCAACTCCAGTCACATTTGTTTTGTTTGTTTTTTGTTTTTTACTTTTTAACAGCATAGGTATGAGGTGGAACCTCCCACAAACTTTTATTGTTGTCCTTATCTATACTTACTAGTGATACCAGGACAAAAATTACACTGAGACACTGAGACAGTGAAAATAAAATCTGGGAGATGTTCTTCAGCTGGGTACACACTAACCCTCTGGGTTGCACGAAAAAAAAAACTGACAGCTTCGGTCAGAGCCGCTGTACTAACCATTAAAGGTTAGTTCAGCGATCTCCCCTGCTGAGCTATTGTGTTCTGACAGGGGGACGGCCCCCCGCCAAAACACTCCAATCAGCGCTCTCAGCCATTGGCTGAGAGTGCTGATTGGGAGTCGGTCAGTTGCTGCATTTCCGGCATGCACGTCCGACAAAAGTTGGCCGAACGGACAGCTTCTGTCAGACAGATCGACATACACACAGGCCAGGTGTCGACCATTTTTTTTTGCGCTGTTGTCTCCCGACATTCAGCCTGTGTACATGGGGCTTAAGCCTTCTTCATGCTTATAAAGATAAGTGCTTTGTTATTATCTCATCAGAGAGATGTTGCATCACATGCTGTTCTTTGACACCTTGTTTCCAGGAAAGGAAGTGAGAGTAACTCTTCCAAGAGCAGAAACACAAAAAGAAAATAAGGCCCCATAGAGTTTGTAAACCATCCCCACATATCCAAAAAATACATTTAAAAAAAGGAGTTAACCACAGCTTTAAATTGCACTTACAGTACCTTCAAGAGTTTGCAAAATGGAGTACCTAACTTGCATGGCTCCTCTACAACCTGGGTAGCCAGTGACTAGATCTTGTGTAGTCTTCATGTGGTCTGCCCTTCCCCTCCTGGGGCCAATAGGGACTACAGAAAAGCAGAAAGGTGTTGGGCACAGCACGACAAAGAAGGGTCTGGTTTCTACCTACTTATTAGAGTGTCTTGAGCTTTGAAGCCCCACAAATTTTTTGCTTTTTAAGCCCTATATAAACCTTTTTTTCCTGAAGTCTTCAGGAAGTTGGTAACATCACGCACCCCCTTTATTCGTGGCCAGGGTGTACTGTAAAGCATGGTGTACTGTACAGCCATGTTATGTGATGACACACTCCCAGGGGGGGCATAATATTGACAGCTTGCTTGAGTATTGCAGCGATAGCTGCTTTTTCATTTTTGCAACTATAAAAAAACAAAAATGTTTAAACTAAACCCACTAAAACATTCATCCTAAGAAAAAAAAAAAAAAGCTAATCTAATCATTTCAAGTACTAAACTAGTAAGTAGAATTTCGGTGGATTGCTAATTTTCGGGAAAGTGTACTTTTCTCTCTTGATTTCAAATTTTTCCTTTTCTGTTGTTTTTTAGTTTATTTCCTTTACTCAATTCCTAATACACCTAAGTTAATAAAGGGACCAAAGGCTTCCAAATTGATTAAAGGGAACATGCACTGCATACAAGTATAATAGAATTTATCATCTGAGAATACTAGTTGATTGGCACACATGATAATCTCTGAGTTCAATGCTTTCTGATTCACAGGCCAGTAACAAGCATGCAGCAAGTGAAATCAAGTGAAGAGTTATCAATCTGCCTTCTTGTTCCTCATTAGTGCCTTAAAGAGTATTTATAATAGAGAAGCTTTCCCAGGTTTCATTATTCCATTATTCCACATGGTACTTATTTTTCAGGACTTATTCTAAGCTTGCTTGTTCTGTAGCTTTCTAAATTAGGTGGTTTACAGTAAGTGGCTTTAAAAACTCACTGTGAAAATAACTTAAAGATCTAAAAGTTTGGTGCCATTTTGTCCGTTAATACATTAATATTATACTTTGCAGTCTTTACAATCATATTTTGTTTTCTTTTTCCAATATGCCTGTTTGGCTGGTATTGGGGGTGAAAATCCAGGGGAAGCAATGCTGCAACAGGATATGTTCTCTGACATCCAGGAGAGTCAGCGCTGCAGTAAAAATCTGAATTTAAATGCAGCAAAGGCCAGAAAGATGCATATAGAAGAGAACAAATAGGATAGATTGTGGACAAGGCAATGGATGCCAAAATTTGTAATCTTCCATTTGTTTGGGTTCAATATATTGTAAAAAATAGTTCCATTTGGGTATTTGGTAGGGTGTGGTTGGATCAAAAATCGTGGCATACATTAACACTACTAGCAAAGTTTTGGATGGATTGTCCTCAAAATAATTATTAACTAAATTCAAATGTAGAACCTACAAAGTAGCATTTTCTGAAGAACTCCTAGTGCCATGCACTACACTGGAGTGACAATAGGAGATTTGAGTGCTAAATCAATGGGATTGTAGGTGCTAAATACGTAGAAGCTGATACAGAAAGGAGATTTTCAGGTATGTGGAGAAGTAGACTGACTTTTTGCTTAGTTACAGGTTTTATGGTAAGAAAGTGTTGCAGCTTAAATTGGACATTCTTACCCCTGAACACCAATGTGAGGGGGCAAATTCCCTACTGATTGCCAGCATAAGGGGGTAGTCTTCCCACTGATCATTGATATAAGAAGTCAATGCACTGACCACCAATACTACAATTTATACTGTCTGTGTTTCATTTCTAGCCAATATTATTATGTAATTAATGTTTTTTACTGGATTTTTGGATTACTGGACTTTAGGGGATGTTGAAAAGTTATTTGCTCTGGGTGCCAAATATTCTAGATATACCAAATTCCTTATTAATTTTTGAGTGAGCAATAGATATATTTATTTTAAACAGGGGTTCCCTAAGATGTAAAAGGTTCAAAGGCTTCTCCATGGTAAACAGGTTAAGAAAGGCTTAGGCAAGACCATAGATGGTGCATATTTCTTTCCTTCAAAGGGAGAAGACAGTGATTATTGTAAGCGGCTATAGACACTAGCGATAATAGCAACTAAATCAGAAAGGCTGGTTGTACCCAGGTTGATCAGTCAAACAACTTGGCACATTCAGCCTGCCCACACATGGTTTGGGTAATCTTCTTATAGCCTAGGCCATCTTTATGTAGAGCAAGAATTCTTGTGAACTTCAAGTGACCACTATGAGAGAGTGATAACACCAAATTTAACACACCTGCCCCCCCCCCCCCCAATTCACACCTGAGACCTTGCAAACGAGTCACATGACACCGGGGAGGAAAAATTACGAATTGCGCCAAATTTGGACATTTTCACTTAGGGGTTTACTCACTTTTGTTGCCAGTGGTTTAGATACTAATGGCTGTGTGTTGAGTTATTTTGAGGGGACAGCAAATATACACTGTTATACAAGCTGTACACTCACTACTTTACATTGTAGCGAAGTGTAATTTCTTAAGTGTTGTCACATGAAAAGATATAATAAAATATTTACAAAAATGTGAGGGGTGTACTCACCTTTGTGAGATACTGTATATTTTTCATCTCTCTTTGCAAAGGAGTTTCAGAAGATATGCTGGAAAGACCAAAGCTCTCATTCAACATTTCTTACTTAACACATGAAGAGGTATAGCTTTTCCTTAACAAACTTAGTCTAGATAAAGCACTTGACCTAAATGGCATCCATCCCTGCGTGCCAAAGAAATGAATCTCAGTAATTGATAAGCCACTGTATCTTATTTTCGTAAAGTATCCTCTAACTAGGACACTTCCACATGACTGGCATGCCGTGTCTCATGTTGTATCATTATTTAGGTAGAGTAAAAACATAGCAACAGAAAAGTAAGCCTGACTTTCTTTTGTGTAAATTATTTGAAAGTATTCCAGGTATGATATACAAAGATATATAGAAGAGAATAATGTAAAAGTAGGATAAGCATGGGTAAGATATATATAGCGCCGGCCCAAAATGGTCCACGCTATGTTTAAATTTGGGGGATAGTCTGAGCCAATAGTTGGGCTCACACTTGCTGATTTCTTTGAATTTTGCTTCTGCTCTGGTTGTGATACTGCCTGGCAGTTATTTTCCCTGTTCGCCCGTAGGTGGCACTGCCACCGCTGGCCCATGTTGGAATACGGGTGTATCACAGCATATTGGGTGTCCTTTCTCTGCAGCCATACAGTGGGTGTGGTTGGCCTGCTGTGCATGCTGGGGAGGGGTACATAAGGGGCAGACACCATTGAGAGGGTCCTGGTGCGCCTCGTGGCCCTCATGGCACGGGATGTATGTGTGTGTTCTAGCCCCGGGCACCTTCAGCCCGAGGCTACATCTCTGCTCGGTAGGCCTGGCTCTGCTGGTTTGGGCCTACATTTCTGAAAAGTATTCCAAGCTGTCCATCCGTGGGAAGGAAGCTCTTGAGGAGGGGAGCCGGGGGAGGACCTGCCCCGGAGGAGACTGGCAAGGCGCCGATGTCTCGGGAGAGGCCTGGCAACTCAGTCAAGAAGGGATCCACTATACTAAAGCCCTGTAATATGCCGGTCTGGCTTAAAGGTTCTATTATTACTTGGCTGGAGGTTCGGGACTTTTGAAATCCTGTGGCAGAGGATTCCCGGACGCATCCTAAAGTTCATCAGGTCTGTGGCAGAGACCCAAGTTAATCAGGTCTGTGGCAGAGACCTTCGTTCATCTATAGCAGTTTGTGACAGAAACTGTCTAAAATCTGATCACTGCATCATTCTGGTTGTTAGGACCGTGAGAGGGGACTGTCCGGGTGAGCAATACCCACTCAGGCTTGAGTGGTGAATATACTGACAGTTTGCATCTATTGTACCGCGTGCCTGAACCTTCCCCTACTTCTCTTGTTTCACACTTTCTCTCAAGTTATACAGCAAAAGAAAATAAAGCCTTATTGTTGAGGTTTTACATCTGTGTGGACATTGACTTTTCTAAAAACTCTTTACCCTGCCAACGGAAGCCATGGAGGTAGTTTGCATGACCCAAAATTAATCAGCAGCTCGTTCGGGGGTCAGTGCTACATATATTTTTTCTAACAAGTGTTTTTTGAGGAAGAAAGTTTAAATCTGAATGTTACAGATGATAGTAATATGCCATAGCTGGATTTTGCAAATGCTTTTTGTACTGTTCTTCAAAATAGCATGGCTGAAAAGCTGAGGATGCAAGTGCTATGGGAGACAGTTTGTATGTGGACAAAGAACTTGTTAAAATACAGAAGACAAAGTATCATTGTAAACTGCACTTTACCCTTCCATGCCTGTTATACTGCTGCAGCCTGAAGGGGTTTCAGCCGGGTTCCAATTTGTATATCATGAGTGCTGACAGCAGCTTCTAACTGCAAGAAGTTACAGTACAATAAGAGATTGGTTGCGTCTGATGCTGGCTATACACACAACATACAGTATACCTACATTCACTCTAAACAGCACAGATAGGCAAATTTCCTGCTGTGGCCACTGTATTCTGCCAGCCAGCCTCGCCAGCTGACAAAATAACTGGACAGCTGATTAAGGTAATTCACCCCCCCCCCCCCAAATAATTTTGTGCTGCCCTAGGCCTGACTAAACTCATGCAACCCCTAATTTAAATATGATCCACCCCTTCCTGTCAAGGTCACACCCCTTCCTGTTTAAGACCTGCCCTGAAATTTTCCAGTGGGGACACTAGTTCTGAGGGCCTTGGGGGGGGTTCCCTTAATCTGCAGAGATTTTCTCTCACTTCCTTTTTGGCTATGGGGCAGGAAGGGAAATGAACGGATGAAAAAAAAAATTACAGGGGCTATAACCATCCCTTAGGGAGGTGTGGTGGTGGCTGCGCTGTGCAAGAGAGTGGTGGAGAAAGGGGAGGGGAAGGAAGGGGGCGGGGATAAAGGAGGTGGGAAGAAGCAAAAAAAACGCAAAAAACTAGCCTCTCTTCAAAACACAACAAAGTGTATCGTACAAAGAATCTGTGAATTCTAATACAGTAGTATCAAAACATATAAATGAACTGAAAAAACAAAACACGGTGTATCACAATCCTAAATAAATCCAGTGTAAAACAATGATATAAATGGAGGTACCAAACAATATAAATGCATGAAGTACATAAAATGCATCCCAAATGGGGTGAAGGAGAACCTATAAATGCAGTAATGGGTGTGCTTAATGTGACACATATATATATAACACTGTGCAAGTGAAGACCATATACATAAATCGCAAATCACAAATGAATCTAAGGATGTGCCACAAAAGTAAAAAGTATACGTAAATAAAAAGAGTCTGATAGGTCCCGTCACCACAAAGTTACCATGAAGTGCTATAAATCCTACAGAGTGGGACACTTCTGTGTTTGCAAGCCGCTCACCTCCCTACTGTCAGATGGACAGTGTAAATGGCTCCTAGTGCTCCAATCCCGACGTGTGCTGATCCCCTGATGAAGTCACGCGACGTAACGGCACGCGTCGGGAATGGAGCACTAGGTACTAGTGTTGAGCGAACCCGAACTGTAAACCGAACTTTAGCTTTTTCCCGAACCCGAACCCGGACTTTGCGCAAAAGTCCGGGTTCGGGTTCGGGTATCTAATTACGCAGTTAGAAATGCTTCAGGGGCCAGCCAATCACCTTTTGATTAGCTGGTGTGCCCTTAGAAGCCATCATAGCCATGCCTACTAATGGCATGGCTGTGATTGGTCAGTGCAACATGTGACCCAGCTTCTATATAAGCTAGAGCAGTGTTTCTCAACTCCAGTCCTCAAGGCGCCCCAACAGGTCATGTTTTCAGGATTTCCCTCAGATGAAACAGCTGTGGGAATTACTAAAGCAGTTAAACTGATCAAATAACCTGTGCAAAACAATGGAGAGCCTGAAAACATGACCTGTTGGGGCGCCTTGAGGACTGGAGTTGAGAAACACTGAGCTAGAGGCACACAGCACACACGTCACTCTGCTTCAGAATAGATAGGGAGAGGATCTTGTCTGCTGCTGCTGCTTTTAGGGAGAGATAGAAAAATACATGAGTTAGTCCTGATTCTGGAATCTGAGGGAAAAGATAGAGAGACAGTGTAGTGTAGGGCCAGGTTCCTGTTGGTGCTTTCAGGGAGAGAGATATATTATATAGGAATAGGAGTCCAGATTCAGAGATATAACTCAGCGATCTGCATATGTTCAGCTGTTTGTGTTGCAGTGCAGTCTTTTTACACTGCCATGAGCCCAGTGTCAGAGAAAATCTACCTTTTATCTGCAAGCTCAGTGCACCAGCACTGCATATATTACGTTGAGAGATGCACCGTTTCCATACTGTGGGTGTATTCTGCTCTTTGAAAAAGATCCATTTAGGGGGAAAAAAAAGGCACTTTATTGTGCTCTTTTCCAAAAGACCCATTAAGGGCAAAAAAAAAAAAATTGCATTTTATTTTGCTCGTGCAAAAAAAGACCCGTTTAGGGCAAAAAAAAGAAAAAAAGAAAAAAATTTCACTTTAATGTACGCTTGCAAAAAGAGCCATTTAGGGCCACAAAAAATATTTTGCAGTGTGTTATACATATGTGGAGGCGTGTGAAATAAACCATTTCTATATATTTGTCTTCTACTGTGCTATACTAAAAAAACAACATTTTTTTTTAATAGCATTTTCTGCAGTTCTGTAGCTGTGCGATTCAGTGGTTACATACTGTGGGTGTGTTGTGGTCTTCCAAAAAACGCCATTTAGGGCCACAAAAAATATTTTGCAGTGTGTTATACATATGTGGAGGTGTGTGAAATAAACAATTTCTATATAGTTTTCTCCTACTGTGCTATACTAAAAAAACAACATTTTTTTTGAATAGCATTTTCTGCAGTTCTGTAGCTGTGCGATTCAGTGGTTACGTACTGTGGGTGTGTTGTGGTCTTCCAAAAAACGCCATTTAGGGCCACAAAAAATATTTTGCAGTGTGTTATACATATGTGGAGGTGTGTGAAATAAACAATTTCTATATAGTTTTCTCCTACTGTCCTATACTAAAAAAACAAATTTTTTTTTGAATAGCATTTTCTGCAGTTCTGTAGCTGTGCGATTCAGCGGTTACATACTGTGGGTGTGTTCTGCTCTTCCAAAAACACCCATTTAGGGCAAGATCCTAAATTTGGAAAATATGAGGAGAAGGTCAAAGGGACGTGGTGGCCCCGGTCGTGGTGCTGCTGGTGGAGCTCCTGTTGCAGAGAGAGGACGTGGTGGATCTGTGCCAGATACACGCACAAGTGAAACACCTTCCTCAGGTGCGAGTAGGCGACCGAGCCTGCGGCGGTATTTTGTCGCGCCTAATGAGGCTGTACGAATGTTTAGGCCAGGACAAGTACAGGCGATAGTAGATTGGGTTGCTGACAGTGCCTCTGGTTCCTTCACATTGTCTCCCACCCACTCTTCTGATGAAAGATCAGAGTTGGCACCTGAAACCCATGTCCATCAGTCTTTCACCTCACCCCCTTGCAAATCAGCCAAGCAGTCTGAGCCCCAAATCATGCAGCAGTCTCTTCTGCTTTTTGATGACATTGTTAGCAGGGTTTCCCAGGGCCATCCACCTAGCCCTACCCCAGAAGTGGAAGAGATTGAGTGCACCGATGCCCAACCACTTATGTTTCATGATGAGTACATGGGAGGACCATCGCAGTACGTCTCGGATGATGACGAAACACAGGTGCCAACTGCTGTTGCTTTTGCAATTGTGCAGACAGACAAGGAGGGCAGGGGTGAAGACTGGGTGGAAGATGATGTGGAGGACGATGAGGTCCTCAACCCCACATGGAATCAACGTTATGCAGGTGACCAGTGTAGTTTGGAGGAAGAGGCGGTGGTCGCACAGAGCCACCAGCACAGCATAAGAGGGAGCAGGGTGCAAAAGCGGAGCATCCGTCCCCTAGACAGTATGTCTGCTACTGCCCAACGCAGCAAGGGACCGAGCACACCAAAGCCAGGTCCAAGGAGTTCCCTAGCGTGGCAGTTCTTCACACAATGTGCTGATGACAAGACACGAGTGGTTTGCACGCTGTGCAATCAGAGCCTGAAGCGAGGCATAAACGTTCTCAACCTGAGCACAACCTGCATGACCAGGCATCTAAGTGCAAAGCACGAGCTGCAGTGGAGTAGACACCTCAAAAACAAAGAAAGGTCTCAGGCTCCTCCTGCTTCCTCTTCTGCTGCAGTCTCGGCCTCTTCATCCACCTCTGTAGTGACAGTGGCACCTGCCACCCCGCAAACAGAGGATCTGCCAGCAACACTACCACCTGGGTCACCAACCATCTCCACAATGTCCCATGGAAGCGTTCAGCTCTCTATCTCCCAAACATTGGAGCGGAAGAGGAAGTACCCCCCTAGCCACCCGCGATCCCTGGCCCTGAATGCCAGCATTTCAAAACTCCTGGCCTTTGAAATGCTGTCAAAACTCTGCGTCTCCACTAGACGGAATAAAAGCCTGATGGCATTGGCTGTCCCACAGTACGTCATGCCCAGCCGCCACTACTTTTCCAGGCGAGCCATCCCTTCCCTGCACAAGCAAGTGGGGGACAAAATCAGGTGTGCACTGTGCAACGCCATCTGTGGCAAGGTCCACCTAACTACGGATGCGTGGACCAGTAAGCACGGTCAGGGACGTTATATCTCCCTAACAGCACACTGGGTAAATGCAGTGGCGGCTGGGCCTGAGGCAGATAGCAGTTTGGCGCATGTCCTTCCACCACCGAGGATTGCAGGGCGCTTCAGTTTGCCTGCTGTTGCTAACTCCTCCTACTCCGCTTCCTCATCCTCTACCGCCTCCTCATCCGGTCAGCGTAACACCTTCACCACCAACTTCAGCACAGCCAGGGGTAAACGACAGCAGCCAGTTTTAAAACTTTCCTGTTTGGGGGAAAAACCCCACACCGCACAGGAGTTGTGGAGGGACATGGAACAACAGACCAATGAGTGGTTGCTGTCAGTGAGCCTCAAGCCTGGCCTGGTGGTGTGCGATAATGGGCGAAATCTCGTAGCAGCTCTGGGCCTAGCCGGTTTGACGCACATCCCTTGCCTGGCGCATGTGCTGAACTTGGTGGTCCAGAGGTTCCTTAAAAATTACCCCAATATGCCAGAGCTGCTGCAGAAAGTGCGGGCTGTGTGTGCGCACTTTCGACGTTCTCACCCTGCTGCTGCTCGCCTGTCAGCGCTGCAGCGTAACTTCGGCCTTCCCGCTCACCGCCTCATATGTGACGTGCCCACAAGGTGGAATTCCACCTTGCACATGCTGGCCAGACTGTGCGAGCAGCAGCAGGCGATAGTGGAGTTTCAGCTGCAGCAATCACGCGTGAGTCACTCTGCGGAACATCACCACTTCACCACCAATAACTGGGCCTCCATGCGAGACCTGTGTGCCTTGTTGCGCTATTTCGAGTACTCCACCAACATGTCCAGTGCCAATGACGCCGTTCTCAGCGTTACTATCCCAGTTCTATGCCTCCTTGAAAAAACGCTTCGGGCGATGATGGAAGAGGATGTGGCACAGGAGGAGGAGGAGGAGGAAGCGGGATCATTTCAAAGGCTTTCAGGGCAGTCTTTCACAAGTGGCTACGAGGGTGGGTTCCTGCACCAACAAACGCCAGGTACACAATTGTCCGGCAGAAAGGGCACAGTTCTGGAGGATGACGAGGTGGAGGAGGAGATGGAGGAGGAGGAGGAGGAGCCATTTTCACAGCAGGGTGGCACCCAGACCAGCTCGTGGCCATCACTGGTGCGTGGCTGGGGGGATACAGAGGACACAGACGATACACCTCCCACAGAGGACAGCTTTTCTTTGCCTCTGGGCATCCTTTCACACATGAGCGATTACATGCTGCAGTGTTTCCGCAATGACCGCCGAGTTGCCCACATTTTAACTGGTGCTGATTACTGGGTGGCCACCCTGCTGGATCCCCGTTACAAGGACAACGTACCGTCCTTAATTCCCTCACTGGAGCGGGATCGTAAGATGCGCGAGTACAAGCGCACGCTGGTAGACACGCTGCTGGTGGCATTCCCACCTGACAGCGGGCGTACGGTGGAAGCACAAGGCGAAGGCAGAGGAGGAGGAAGAGGTCGCCAACGCAGCCGGGGCACCGGCAGCACCTCAGAAGGCAGGGTTAGCATGGCTGAAATGTGGAAAAGCTTTGTCAGCACGCCACAACAACCAGCACCACCAGCTGAGATGGAACGTCTTAGCAGGAGGCAGCATTTCACCAACATGGTTGAGCAGTATGTGTCCACAGGCCTACACGTACTGGATGACGGGTCTGCCCCCTTTAACTTCTGGGTCTCCAAATTGGGCACATGGCCTGAGCTTGCCCTTTATGCCTTGGAGGTGCTGGCCTGCCCTGCAGCCAGTGTATTATCTGAACGTGTATTTAGCACGGCAGGGGGCGTTATCACAGACAAGCGCAGCCGCCTGTCCAGAGCCAATGTGGACAAGCTCACGTTCATTAAAATGAACCAGGCATGGATCCCACAGGACTTGTCCGTACCTTGTGCAGAATAGACATGTATACCGGTGTTGTGACAAAAACTGTCCGGCCATCGGATTGTGTCCGGCCCATACTGCGAAGGCGCAGCGCTTGCGCAGTACAGAGAACAAGGAGATTCACAAAATCTCCGAAGATGAACGGCGCCTGCGCAGTGAGTGCAGGTTCAAGCCCCACCATCCAAGTGGACATATGGTAGCACATAGTAACAGGGCCTCTCACGGGCTCGGTTCGATCGGCACGCTTCGGGCATGGCCTCACTTGGCTCGGCTTGAACCACGGATGGTGTGGCCTTCACCTGAACTCACCACGCAGGCGCCGTTCGTCTTGGGAGATTTTCTAAATCCCCTTGTCCTACATACTGAGCAAGTGCAGTACAGGGTGGACACTATTTGACGGGGGACAGAATTCGACACATCACCGGCCTTACCCAGCCATTGTTGTATTTTTGAACCAGTGTTGGCTACCTCGTCCTCCTCCACCGCCGCTTCCACCTACACAGCCACATCCACCGCCACCTCAACCTCCTACTCCATCTGGACCTCGTCCTCCTAGGTCAAGATTATAATTTTTATTTTATTTTTTTGTAGCGCACAGATCCTTTCCCCCTTACCTGCCCTTATGTTGTTGGCTCCTCGCAGGAGGGAGAAAGGCACACCGCACTACCAGCCCGTACCCTCCTATATAAAGAGGTTGAGCGGTGTACTTGACGGGCCGTGTCCACAGCCGGAGTCAAAACTCCTCCAGAGGATGATTCTCACCTCTACTGTAGGTAGAGGCAAGTCCTTTAATTCCCAGTAAAGTCAATGTCCACACCAGCTGAAATTACAACTCTTATTCTCTCATGGCAAAATAAACTCTACTCGGATAGAAAAGGTTAGAGCAAAGAAACAGGACAGCTTAAGGTGTGGAGGAGGTCCAGGCACAAACGTAGCACATTCACTTCACTGCTTAGGTTTCTCAAACAGTTTTAGGTGCACGGTCTCTGCCACAGACCTTGAGGTTGGTCTCTGCCACAGACCGGGTGTACAAGGCCCCTGCCACGGACCTGGAGAACTTTGGTCTCTGCCACAGACCAGGGTGTATAAGGCCCCTGCCACGGGCCGGGTGAATAAGGCCTCTGATACAGTCAAGATGACCTTGAGCTTCTCCTTCTACGAACCTAGCCCATATCAAGGGGAAAACATCTCTCCAGGGAGTCAACAGACCCTTCCTTCACCGTGACTCCCGTATCGGTCCATCAGAATGATCCTCCCTTCCCTGGAACATGGTCCCCTACACGAGGCGGCACCCTAAGACTCCTCGACCCTTAGCGGACTCCAGACGAAGGCTCTGGACTCCAGGCTTTACTCCCGCACCTAGGCCTCCATACCCAGGGCAGCAGGAACTCCAGGATAGTACCTCACCCCGGGCTAAAGGTACCCGAGATGGAACAGGAACACATGCACCCAGGCCGAAGGCACCTGGGCGTGGACCCCACTGGACATCAGCCCCCAGGCCAAAGGTCTGCCCCTTTTATATGCTCTCCCGGCATGCACAGCAGGTTCCCCGCCCCGCTGTACTACTGCCAAGAGGGGACACAAAAGGCACAGCACTGTATCGGCGGTTCAACCCTAGCCTACCATGGCAGCGCCACCTGTAGGCCGCAGGGAACTGCACACCAATACTGTCCCCCGAGGACAAAATGGTCCATGAATCCTACAGAATTAGGGTGTTTGAGCCTATTTACCACTCAAACACTTCCCTTAAATTTAGCACCCCGCTACATTTTTATTTCAAAGTATTTTATTTTCCCACTAGCTTATCCATTAAATTGAATAATTTATTCCAGAAAGGGCGTATTCTGGGGCATTCCCACCATATGTGTGGCATCGTGCCGTTGAGTTTCTGAGGTTCTTAATGACTTCCCGTACCTCTTCTGCTGAAAAGGGGGACTCCAGCATATTTTTTTATTTTTTTATTTTTTTTATGTTATTTTAAGTTATTTCCCTATCCACATTTGTTTGCAGAGCACTTGCCATGCTCTTAACAACATTTTGCTGCCATTTGCAGCCCTCTAGCTCTTTCCATTACTTTTTTAGTCCTTAGAAGTCCGGGTCCCCATTGACTTCAATGGGGTTCGGGTTCGGGTTCGGGTTAAAGTTCGGTCCCGAACCCGAACTTTTTTCCGAAGTTCGGCCGAACCCGTCGAACCCGAACATCCAGGTGTCCGCTCAACTCTACTAGGTACACTACCAGCCAGACAGAAGGAGAGGAGCTCGGCGCTCGTACAGTTTTTTATCCCATTCAACTTTACTAAATGTGAGTTTTTTATTTGCAATACTGCACAATAAACCTGTTTTAATATGGAATCATGCTATGAGCTTCTCTCACTTTTTCCATTAAAACACTGCTGTCTAACCTAACATTGGGGACTCACACTGGGGACTGCAGAGCGGACCACAGGCACACAGCTGGGACTGGCGAACTCGGCGTTCATGGATTGACGCCCATGTTCCTCTGTCTAAGAGTGAGTTCATTACTGTATGATCAGCCTATGCCCCATTGTGAATTTCCACGGAGTTATGCAATGAACTTTTTTCTCTTTATATATATATTTTTCATGTTACGCATCTGAATATTGGGAACCATCGCAAAGGGATCTCTACACTGCTACATTGCTGTAATTATCATCTACTAGGAGCCATATGGTCTTCACTTGCACAGTGTTATATATATATATATATATATATATATATATATATATATGTGTGTCACATTAAGCACACCCATTACTGGATTTATAGGTTCTCCTTCACCCCATTTAGGATGCATTTTATGTACTTCATGCATTTATATTGTTTGGTACCTCCATTTATATCATTGTTTTACACTGGATTTATTTAGGATTGTGATGCACTGTGTTTTGTTTTTTCAGTTCATTTACCGGTATATGTTTTGATACCACTGTATTAGGATTCACAGATTCTTTGTACGATACACTTTGTTGTGTTTTAAAGAGGCTATTTTTTTGCGTTTTTTTGCTTCTTCCCACCTCCTTTATCCCCGCCCCCTTCCTTCCCCTCCCCTTTCTCCACCACTCTCTTGCACAGCGCAGCCACCACCACACCTCTCTATTTGCCATTTGTCTTTTAGGATTAGACGCACAGGTGTCTGCAGCAGTGCCCCCTAGGTTTAGTCACTTTTAATAGGTCCATAGACAGCGCGGGAGTTCCTCCTCTTTTTTATATAACCATCCCTTACTCTATCCAAAATGGAAAAAAAAGTGTTGCCTATAGTTCTACTTTAAGCACAAATTTCTGCAAAAAATTATGGAGGACTAAGAGGATATAGCCATGCCAGTGGTGCAGCAGAAAACATGTAGCACAGTGATGGAGGTATGTGGTCCAGGCAGTGAGCAAAGGAAGGATTGGGGGCAGGAACAAATAAATCCATCTGTTTATTTTTCTCATCAGCAATCAACAGAAATAAAATTAAGATTCCTTAATATGTACAACTGACACAAGCAAAGGATTGCAGGAGAATCCTTCTACCTAACTGACAGGTATAGGTGACCATGTCAGTGTCCCTTGTGTCTGCGCCATCCCTATCATACCGGCAGCAGTGCGGCCGCTTTATGGGGGTGCCAGAGCGATTTGTCTTGTGGCCCAGTCCACCTCATAAGACTGGCGCTACACTAAAAGTGTAGCACAAGCCGGCTGGAACTCTTTTCATGCTGCCCCCCTGCAAAGTGCTGCCCTAGGCCTGGTCCTTGTTGGCCTAGGCCAAGATACAGCGTAGCATGTAATACTATACACAACTTACTTACTAGGGCACATGATCTTAGTACAAGCCCACCCTTCCATGCCATTTATAGCAGAGTGCACTGTCAGTCTAGGCATGTACTGCACCCCACCAGGTAGGACACCCAGATTGCTGACCTCAGTTTTCTCTACTGTAGTGAAAGTAGAACCAAGGGCAAAACCTTTTTATTTATTTTTTTATTTTTTTAGGATAGGGTAAGGGAGGGTTATAACCCCTGTTATATTTTTTTGCCATCTGTGTCCCATTAGAGATTTCCTTTTACTTCCTGTCCCATAGACAAAACAGGAGGTAAGGGAAATCCAGCAAAATTCCCTGGTTGTCACCAGGGTCGCTAGTGAACTAGTGTGCCCATTGGAAGATTTCTCTTCTATTACTGTTAGGGACAATCCAAAATCTGCAATTTTTCTTGATGATAATGATATTGGTAGACAAATAGAGAGTGGGCACAGACAGCAATATAAACCTGTGAGGTGTTCTAATTCTTCTCCACTCTATCCAAAGCTAAAAAAAAAAAAATGCCTTTAGTTATACTTTACGTCACCATCCTGCTCCCGGTCTGTGACTAGATAATAAAGGGGAGGCGGAATAATTATGAAGTTATCATTCTGCTCCCTCTTCGTATGCATTTATGGCTCACTCAAGCTTGTCAGGATTGCATTTGGATAACAAACTTTCAGCAAGTGCCAAGTTAATTTTAAGCCAGTTATTAGCAACTAAAATACAATGGGACTGATTTAAAAAAAGAAGAAAAAACTGCAACAATTGAAAATATGTATATTACCTAAGATCAGATCCAAGCTGTCTTCTTTTCTTATAACAATTTATTATAAGTATTTGTTTGATTGCAAGGAAAATACTATGCTTTCCTCTAGTTTGATAAACCTAGGAAATTACACATTAGCTAGCTGTGCATAATTAATTCACTATGCTAAAACCTAGGCTATAAATATAATGTCACAATTTATGTGAACTGTGAAAAGAAACTCAGACAAACATATCTGGGGAGATCATTAACTGGGAAAAGGATAATACTAAAGAACACACAGGTGGTTTTATTTGTAAAAGATTGTTGCTATAACAGCAACTGACAGTAAGATGTGTCCCGTACATCTCCCAAGTGGGTTTACCAATGATAGCATCAAATTATTTCTGATAAAACATGTTCTGTTCTGGCTTTGTCACTCACTGAAGCAAACAGTCAAATTAAGTATAACTCTACAGAGTTGTGTCACCTAAGACTTTATTTTTTATTATGGCACATATATACTATGCAAATTACCCAACAATCTGGCAGCTAGTTATGTGATTATGAAGCCCTATCAAATGGAAGCTATAAATTATTTATCATGTATTTTTATAAAACATTTACATTAAAGCTCCCAACTAGGGATGAGCTTCGTGTTCGAGTCGAACATACGTTCGACTCGAACATCGGCTGTTCGATCGTTCGACGAAGATCGAACGATTTGGGCCGTTCGCGCAAAATTCGAGTGACGCGAACGGCCCACAATGCACTACGCCATCGCAGTGTCATCCAGGCGCTGTGATTGGCCAAGCATGCACTGTGACCCCGCATGCTTGGCCAATCACAGCGCCGGCAGCGAGGAGAGCAATGATTGGCCACAGGCAGGATGCCTGTGGCCAATTATTGCTGAGGGTGTTTGGTACATGCCCCACACTATAAAAGGCCGCCAGCACGGCGGCCTAGTGTAGTGTGTTCCGGAGCAGGGAAAGAGAAGCATAGGCAGGGACAGTGACATTTATTTTTTTCTTGCTTAACCTGGATTCCTTTAGTTTAGGGAAAGAGAAGGATAGGTAGGGAGAGTGTCAGTGTGTTTTACTGTGCGAATCCTTGTTTCTTGGGACAGGGAAGGACAGTGAGGGAATTCTCCTTGTGCTATAGTGTGCTTTAAAAAAACATTTTTTCTAGGGACAGAAAACTATAGGTAGGAAGAGTGTCAGTTTCTTTCACTGTGATAATCCTTGTTTCTAGGGACAAAGAAGGAAAGTGAGGGAAATTCTCCTTGTGCTATAGTGTGCTTTAAAAAAACATTTTTTCTAGGGACAGAAAACTATAGGTAGGGAGAGTGTCAGTGTGTTTTACTGTGCGAATCCTTGTTTCTAGGGACAGGAAAGGACAGTGAGGGAATTCTCCTTGTGCTATAGTGTGCTTTAAAAAAACATTTTTTCTAGGGACAGAAAACTATAGGAAGGAAGAGTGTCAGTTTCTTTCACTGTGATAATCCTTGTTTCTAGGGACAAAGAAGGAAAGTGAGGGAAATTCTCCTTGTGCTATAGTGTGCTTTAAAAAAACATTTTTTCTAGGGTCAGAAAACTATAGGTAGGAAGAGTGTCAGTTTCTTTCACTGTGATAATCCTTGTTTCTAGGGACAAAGAAGGAAAGTGAGGGAAATTCTCCTTGTGCTATAGTGTGCTTTAAAAAAACATTTTTTCTAGGGACAGAAAACTATAGGTAGGGAGAGTGTCAGTGTCTTTTACTGTGCGAATCCTTGTTTCTAGGGACAGGGAAGGACAGTGAGGGAATTCTCCTTGTGCTATAGTGTGCTTTAAAAAAACATTTTTTCTAGGGACAGAAAACTATAGGTAGGAAGAGTGTCAGTTTCTTTCACTGTGATAATCCTTGTTTCTAGGGACAAAGAAGGAAAGTGAGGGAAATTCTCCTTGTGCTATAGTGTGCTTTAAAAAAACATTTTTTCTAGGGACAGAAAACTATAGGTAGGAAGAGTGTCAGTTTCTTTCACTGTGATAATCCTTGTTTCTAGGGACAGGGAAGGAAAGTGAGGGAAATTCTCCTTGTGCTATAGTGTGCTTTAAAAAAACATTTTTTCTAGGGACAGAAAACTATAGGTAGGGAGAGTGTCAGTGTGTTTTACTGTGCGAATCCTTGTTTCTAGGGACAGGGAAGGACAGTGAGGGAATTCTCCTTGTGCTATAGTGTGCTTTAAAAAAGCATTTTTTCAAGGGACAGAAAACTATAGGTAGGAAGAGTGTCAGTTTCTTTCACTGTGATAATCCTTGTTTCTAGGGACAAAGAAGGAAAGTGAGGGAAATTCTCCTTGTGCTATAGTGTGCTTTAAAAAAACATTTTTTCTAGGGACAGAAAACTATAGGTAGGGAGAGTGTCAGTGTCTTTTACTGTGCGAATCCTTGTTTCTAGGGACAGGGAAGGACAGTGAGGGAATTCTCCTTGTGCTATAGTGTGCTTTAAAAAAACATTTTTTCTAGGGACAGAAAACTATAGGTAGGAAGAGTGTCAGTTTCTTTCACTGTGATAATCCTTGTTTCTAGGGACAAAGAAGGAAAGTGAGGGAAATTCTCCTTGTGCTATAGTGTGCTTTAAAAAAACATTTTTTCTAGGGACAGAAAACTATAGGTAGGAAGAGTGTCAGTTTCTTTCACTGTGATAATCCTTGTTTCTAGGGACAGGGAAGGAAAGTGAGGGAAATTCTCCTTGTGCTATAGTGTGCTTTAAAAAAACATTTTTTCTAGGGACAGAAAACTATAGGTAGGGAGAGTGTCAGTGTGTTTTACTGTGCGAATCCTTGTTTCTAGGGACAGGGAAGGACAGTGAGGGAATTCTCCTTGTGCTATAGTGTGCTTTAAAAAAACATTTTTTCAAGGGACAGAAAACTATAGGTAGGAAGAGTGTTAGTTTCTTTCACTGTGATAATCCTTGTTTCTAGGGACAAAGAAGGAAAGTGAGGGAAATTCTCCTTGTGCTATAGTGTGCTTTAAAAAAACATTTTTTCTAGGGACAGAAAACTATAGGTAGGAAGAGTGTCAGTTTCTTTCACTGTGATAATCCTTGTTTCTAGGGACAAAGAAGGAAAGTGAGGGAAATTCTCCTTGTGCTATAGTGTGCTTTAAAAAAACATTTTTTCTAGGGACAGAAAACTATAGGTAGGGAGAGTGTCAGTGTGTTTTACTGTGCGAATCCTTGTTTCTAGGGACAGGGAAGGACAGTGAGGGAATTCTCCTTGTGCTATAGTGTGCTTTAAAAAAACATTTTTTCTAGGGACAGAAAACTATAGGTAGGAAGAGTGTCAGTTTCTTTCACTGTGATAATCCTTGTTTCTAGGGACAAAGAAGGAAAGTGAGGGAAATTCTCCTTGTGCTATAGTGTGCTTTAAAAAAACATTTTTTCTAGGGACAGAAAACTATAGGTAGGGAGAGTGTCAGTGTGTTTTACTGTGCGAATCCTTGTTTCTAGGGACAGGAAACTATAGGTAGGGAGAGTGTCAGTGTCTTTTACTGTGCGAATCCTTGTTTCTAGGGACAGGGAAGGACAGTGAGGGAATTCTCCTTGTGCTATAGTGTGCTTTAAAAAAACATTTTTTCTAGGGACAGAAAACTATAGGTAGGAAGAGTGTCAGTTTCTTTCACTGTGATAATCCTTGTTTCTAGGGACAAAGAAGGAAAGTGAGGGAAATTCTCCTTGTGCTATAGTGTGCTTTAAAAAAACATTTTTTCTAGGGACAGAAAACTATAGGTAGGAAGAGTGTCAGTTTCTTTCACTGTGATAATCCTTGTTTCTAGGGACAGGGAAGGAAAGTGAGGGAAATTCTCCTTGTGCTATAGTGTGCTTTAAAAAAACATTTTTTCTAGGGACAGAAAACTATAGGTAGGGAGAGTGTCAGTGTATTTTACTGTGCGAATCCTTGTTTCTAGGGACAGGGAAGGACAGTGAGGGAATTCTCCTTGTGCTATAGTGTGCTTTAAAAAAACATTTTTTCTAGGGACAGAAAACTATAGGTAGGAAGAGTGTCAGTTTCTTTCACTGTGATAATCCTTGTTTCTAGGGACAAAGAAGGAAAGTGAGGGAAATTCTCCTTGTGCTATAGTGTGCTTTAAAAAAACATTTTTTCTGGGGACAGAAAACTATAGGTAGGGAGAGTGTCAGTGTCTTTTACTGTGCGAATCCTTGTTTCTAGGGACAGGGAAGGACAGTGAGGGAATTCTCCTTGTGCTATAGTGTGCTTTAAAAAAACATTTTTTCTAGGGACAGAAAACTATAGGAAGGAAGAGTGTCAGTTTCTTTCACTGTGATAATCCTTGTTTCTAGGGACAAAGAAGGAAAGTGAGGGAAATTCTCCTTGTGCTATAGTGTGCTTTAAAAAAACATTTTTTCTAGGGACAGAAAACTATAGGTAGGAAGAGTGTCAGTTTCTTTCACTGTGATAATCCTTGTTTCTAGGGACAGGGAAGGAAAGTGAGAGAAATTCTCCTTGTGCTATAGTGTGCTTTAAAAAAACATTTTTTCTAGGGACAGAAAACTATAGGTAGGGAGAGTGTCAGTGTGTTTTACTGTGCGAATCCTTGTTTCTAGGGACAGGGAAGGACAGTGAGGGAATTCTCCTTGTGCTATAGTGTGCTTTAAAAAAACATTTTTTCAAGGGACAGAAAACTATAGGTAGGAAGAGTGTCAGTTTCTTTCACTGTGATAATCCTTGTTTCTAGGGACAAAGAAGGAAAGTGAGGGAAATTCTCCTTGTGCTATAGTGTGCTTTAAAAAAACATTTTTTCTAGGGACAGAAAACTATAGGTAGGAAGAGTGTCAGTTTCTTTCACTGTGATAATCCTTGTTTCTAGGGACAGGGAAGGACAGTGAGGGAAATTCTCCTTGTGCTATAGTGTGCTTTAAAAAAACATTTTTTCTAGGGACAGAAAACTATAGGTAGGAAGAGTGTCAGTTTCTTTCACTGTGATAATCCTTGTTTCTAGGGACAAAGAAGGAAAGTGAGGGAAATTCTCCTTGTGCTATAGTGTGCTTTAAAAAAACATTTTTTCTAGGGACAGAAAACTATAGGTAGGGAGAGTGTCAGTGTGTTTTACTGTGCGAATCCTTGTTTCTAGGGACAGGAAAGGACAGTGAGGGAATTCTCCTTGTGCTATAGTGTGCTTTAAAAAAACATTTTTTCTAGGGACAGAAAACTATAGGTAGGAAGAGTGTCAGTTTCTTTCACTGTGATAATCCTTGTTTCTAGGGACAAAGAAGGAAAGTGAGGGAAATTCTCCTTGTGCTATAGTGTGCTTTAAAAAAACATTTTTTCTAGGGACAGAAAACTATAGGTAGGGAGAGTGTCAGTGTCTTTTACTGTGCGAATCCTTGTTTCTAGGGACAGGGAAGGACAGTGAGGGAATTCTCCTTGTGCTATAGTGTGCTTTAAAAAAACATTTTTTCTAGGGACAGAAAACTATAGGAAGGAAGAGTGTCAGTTTCTTTCACTGTGATAATCCTTGTTTCTAGGGACAAAGAAGGAAAGTGAGGGAAATTCTCCTTGTGCTATAGTGTGCTTTAAAAAAACATTTTTTCTAGGGACAGAAAACTATAGGTAGGAAGAGTGTCAGTTTCTTTCACTGTGATAATCCTTGTTTCTAGGGACAGGGAAGGAAAGTGAGGGAAATTCTCCTTGTGCTATAGTGTGCTTTAAAAAAACATTTTTTCTAGGGACAGAAAACTATAGGTAGGGAGAGTGTCAGTGTGTTTTACTGTGCGAATCCTTGTTTCTAGGGACAGGGAAGGACAGTGAGGGAATTCTCCTTGTGCTATAGTGTGCTTTAAAAAAACATTTTTTCAAGGGACAGAAAACTATAGGTAGGAAGAGTGTCAGTTTCTTTCACTGTGATAATCCTTGTTTCTAGGGACAAAGAAGGAAAGTGAGGAAAATTCTCCTTGTGCTATAGTGTGCTTTAAAAAAACATTTTTTCTAGGGACAGAAAACTATAGGTAGGAAGAGTGTCAGTTTCTTTCACTGTGATAATCCTTGTTTCTAGGGACAGGGAAGGACAGTGAGGGAAATTCTCCTTGTGCTATAGTGTGCTTTAAAAAAACATTTTTTCTAGGGACAGAAAACTATAGGTAGGAAGAGTGTCAGTTTCTTTCACTGTGATAATCCTTGTTTCTAGGGACAAAGAAGGAAAGTGAGGGAAATTCTCCTTGTGCTATAGTGTGCTTTAAAAAAACATTTTTTCTAGGGACAGAAAACTATAGGTAGGGAGAGTGTCAGTGTGTTTTACTGTGCGAATCCTTGTTTCTAGGGACAGGAAAGGACAGTGAGGGAATTCTCCTTGTGCTATAGTGTGCTTTAAAAAAACATTTTTTCTAGGGACAGAAAACTATAGGTAGGAAGAGTGTCAGTTTCTTTCACTGTGATAATCCTTGTTTCTAGGGACAAAGAAGGAAAGTGAGGGAAATTCTCCTTGTGCTATAGTGTGCTTTAAAAAAACATTTTTTCTAGGGACAGAAAACTATAGGTAGGGAGAGTGTTAGTGTGTTTTACTGTGCGAATCCTTGTTTCTAGGGACAGGAAAGGACAGTGAGGGAATTCTCCTTGTGCTATAGTGTGCTTTAAAAAAACATTTTTTCTAGGGACAGAAAACTATAGGTAGGAAGAGTGTCAGTTTCTTTCACTGTGATAATCCTTGTTTCTAGGGACAAAGAAGGAAAGTGAGGGAAATTCTCCTTGTGCTATAGTGTGCTTTAAAAAAACATTTTTTCTAGGGACAGAAAACTATAGGTAGGGAGAGTGTCAGTGTCTTTTACTGTGCGAATCCTTGTTTCTAGGGACAGGGAAGGAAAGTGAGGGAATTCTCCTTGTGCTATAGTGTGCTTTAAAAAAACATTTTTTCTAGGGACAGAAAACTATAGGAAGGAAGAGTGTCAGTTTCTTTCACTGTGATAATCCTTGTTTCTAGGGACAAAGAAGGAAAGTGAGGGAAATTCTCCTTGTGCTATAGTGTGCTTTAAAAAAACATTTTTTCTAGGGACAGAAAACTATAGGTAGGAAGAGTGTCAGTTTCTTTCACTGTGATAATCCTTGTTTCTAGGGACAGGGAAGGAAAGTGAGGGAAATTCTCCTTGTGCTATAGTGTGCTTTAAAAAAACATTTTTTCTAGGGACAGAAAACTATAGGTAGGGAGAGTGTCAGTGTGTTTTACTGTGCAAATCCTTGTTTCTAGGGACAGGGAAGGACAGTGAGGGAATTCTCCTTGTGCTATAGTGTGCTTTAAAAAAACATTTTTTCAAGGGACAGAAAACTATAGGTAGGAAGAGTGTCAGTTTCTTTCACTGTGATAATCCTTGTTTCTAGGGACAAAGAAGGAAAGTGAGGGAAATTCTCCTTGTGCTATAGTGTGCTTTAAAAAAACATTTTTTCTAGGGACAGAAAACTATAGGTAGGGAGAGTGTCAGTTTCTTTCACTGTGATAATCCTTGTTTCTAGGGACAGGGAAGGACAGTGAGGAAAATTCTCCTTGTGCTATAGTGTGCTTTAAAAAAACATTTTTTCTAGGGACAGAAAACTATAGGTAGGAAGAGTGTCAGTTTCTTTCACTGTGATAATCCTTGTTTCTAGGGACAGGGAAGGACAGTGAGGGAATTCTCCTTGTGCTATAGTGTGCTTTAAAAAAACATTTTTTCTAGGGACAGAAAACTATAGGTAGGAAGAGTGTCAGTTTCTTTCACTGTGATAATCCTTGTTTCTAGGGACAGGGAAGGACAGTGAGGGAATTCTCCTTGTGCTATAGTGTGCTTTAAAAAAACATTTTTTCTAGGGACAGAAAACTATAGGTAGGAAGAGTGTCAGTTTCTTTCACTGTGATAATCCTTGTTTCTAGGGACAAAGAAGGAAAGTGAGGGAAATTCTCCTTGTGCTATAGTGTGCTTTAAAAAAACATTTTTTCTAGGGACAGAAAACTATAGGTAGGGAGAGTGTCAGTGTCTTTTACTGTGCGAATCCTTGTTTCTAGGGACAGGGAAGGACAGTGAGGGAATTCTCCTTGTGCTATAGTGTGCTTTAAAAAAACATTTTTTCTAGGGACAGAAAACTATAGGAAGGAAGAGTGTCAGTTTCTTTCACTGTGATAATCCTTGTTTCTAGGGACAAAGAAGGAAAGTGAGGGAAATTCTCCTTGTGCTATAGTGTGCTTTAAAAAAACATTTTTTCTAGGGACAGAAAACTATAGGTAGGAAGAGTGTCAGTTTCTTTCACTGTGATAATCCTTGTTTCTAGGGACAAAGAAGGAAAGTGAGGGAAATTCTCCTTGTGCTATAGTGTGCTTTAAAAAAACATTTTTTCTAGGGACAGAAAACTATAGGTAGGGAGAGTGTCAGTGTGTTTTACTGTGCGAATCCTTGTTTCTAGGGACAGGAAAGGACAGTGAGGGAATTCTCCTTGTGCTATAGTGTGCTTTAAAAAAACATTTTTTCTAGGGACAGAAAACTATAGGTAGGAAGAGTGTCAGTTTCTTTCACTGTGATAATCCTTGTTTCTAGGGACAAAGAAGGAAAGTGAGGGAAATTCTCCTTGTGCTATAGTGTGCTTTAAAAAAACATTTTTTCTAGGGACAGAAAACTATAGGTAGGGAGAGTGTCAGTGTCTTTTACTGTGCGAATCCTTGTTTCTAGGGACAGGGAAGGACAGTGAGGGAATTCTCCTTGTGCTATAGTGTGCTTTAAAAAAACATTTTTTCTAGGGACAGAAAACTATAGGAAGGAAGAGTGTCAGTTTCTTTCACTGTGATAATCCTTGTTTCTAGGGACAAAGAAGGAAAGTGAGGGAAATTCTCCTTGTGCTATAGTGTGCTTTAAAAAAACATTTTTTCTAGGGACAGAAAACTATAGGTAGGAAGAGTGTCAGTTTCTTTCACTGTGATAATCCTTGTTTCTAGGGACAAAGAAGGAAAGTGAGGGAAATTCTCCTTGTGCTATAGTGTGCTTTAAAAAAACATTTTTTCTAGGGACAGAAAACTATAGGTAGGGAGAGTGTCAGTGTGTTTTACTGTGCGAATCCTTGTTTCTAGGGACAGGAAAGGACAGTGAGGGAATTCTCCTTGTGCTATAGTGTGCTTTAAAAAAACATTTTTTCTAGGGACAGAAAACTATAGGTAGGAAGAGTGTCAGTTTCTTTCACTGTGATAATCCTTGTTTCTAGGGACAAAGAAGGAAAGTGAGGGAAATTCTCCTTGTGCTATAGTGTGCTTTAAAAAAACATTTTTTCTAGGGACAGAAAACTATAGGTAGGGAGAGTGTCAGTGTCTTTTACTGTGCGAATCCTTGTTTCTAGGGACAGGGAAGGACAGTGAGGGAATTCTCCTTGTGCTATAGTGTGCTTTAAAAAAACATTTTTTCTAGGGACAGAAAACTATAGGAAGGAAGAGTGTCAGTTTCTTTCACTGTGATAATCCTTGTTTCTAGGGACAAAGAAGGAAAGTGAGGGAAATTCTCCTTGTGCTATAGTGTGCTTTAAAAAAACATTTTTTTCTAGGGACAGAAAACTATAGGTAGGAAGAGTGTCAGTTTCTTTCACTGTGATAATCCTTGTTTCTAGGGACAGGGAAGGAAAGTGAGGGAAATTCTCCTTGTGCTATAGTGTGCTTTAAAAAAACATTTTTTCTAGGGACAGAAAACTATAGGTAGGGAGAGTGTCAGTGTGTTTTACTGTGCGAATCCTTGTTTCTAGGGACAGGGAAGGACAGTGAGGGAATTCTCCTTGTGCTATAGTGTGCTTTAAAAAAACATTTTTTCAAGGGACAGAAAACTATAGGTAGGAAGAGTGTCAGTTTCTTTCACTGTGATAATCCTTGTTTCTAGGGACAAAGAAGGAAAGTGAGGGAAATTCTCCTTGTGCTATAGTGTGCTTTAAAAAAACATTTTTTCTAGGGACAGAAAACTATAGGTAGGGAGAGTGTCAGTTTCTTTCACTGTGATAATCCTTGTTTCTAGGGACAGGGAAGGACAGTGAGGAAAATTCTCCTTGTGCTATAGTGTGCTTTAAAAAAACATTTTTTCTAGGGACAGAAAACTATAGGTAGGAAGAGTGTCAGTTTCTTTCACTGTGATAATCCTTGTTTCTAGGGACAGGGAAAGACAGTGAGGGAATTCTCCTTGTGCTATAGTGTGCTTTAAAAAAACATTTTTTTCTAGGGACAGAAAACTATAGGTAGGAAGAGTGTCAGTTTCTTTCACTGTGATAATCCTTGTTTCTAGGGACAGGGAAGGACAGTGAGGGAAATGCTCCTTGTGCTATAGTGTGCTAAAGCATTCCTCATCAACCATCTTTGAAATCCTTGTTTTTTTGGACAGTCAGGGAAATTGTCGTTGTGCTATTCTGTGCAAAAGCAATCATCCTCAACCATATTTAGAAATCCTTAAGTAAAGGGACAGAGAAGGACACCTGAAGGTAGCCCTTATTGCTTTTTTCCCATCTCCCTGCAGGCCATCTATTAGAATGTCTGGAAGGCAAACAAGGAGAGGCAGACAGTCAGGAGGCAATAAAAGAGGGCAAGCAGGCTCTGTGTCTGGGGGCAACAGTGCTGGTCGTGGACGCGGTGCATTGTCATCAGCACATGGCCATGGGACACGCTTGTCCTTCTTTTCAGCAGCTGGACATGTTGAGCCACATCATGCCGAAGACTTGGTAGAGTGGATGACCAAGCCCTCCTCCTCCTCCTCATCCTCTCTCACCCAGGCTCAGGGTACTGGAAAAGCAGCTGCCAAAGCGTCCTCTTCCCTGGTATCAATGTCAGACTCATCATCAGTCACTCCTTCCCTAGACCCACCATGTCCTCCTCCTGAGGAGTCCCCCGAACTGTTTGAGCACAGTGTTGGGTACATGCTCCAGGAGGATGCCCAGCGTTTCGAAGGGTCTGATGATGAAACCCAGCTACAGGAAGGCAGTAGCGTGAGAGCAGACAGAGGGGATGCTCAAGAAGGACACCAATCTGGCAGTCATGTTCCAGCAGCTGCAGCATACTGCCAGATTGGCTCCAGTGATGAGGAGGGAGGGGATGATGAGGTCACTGACTCCACGTGGGTGCCTAATAGGAGAGAGGAGGAGGAGGAGGATGAGGAGGAGGCACATCTCCAACGAGGCAGGATGCCCTTTGGTGGCCAGCGTAAGGGCAGTACACCGACGGAATCACACCGCAGAGCTCCGCCTGTGCAGGGCGCTGCCTCTGCCCGTCATTCAAAAAGTTCTTTGGTGTGGGCCTTTTTTGAGGCTAGTGCATCAGATCGCACAGCTGCTGTTTGCAACATATGTCTCAAGCGTATATCGCGTGGCCAAAACATCAGCCGCTTGGGTACCACATGCCTGACCAGACATATGTTGACCTGCCATGCAGCTCGTTGGCAAGCCTACCTCAAAGACCCACACCAAAGAACAAAGCGGACCTCTCCTTGCACCGCATCAGCTGGGATCTCCAACCCCACTATAACTTCAGTCCTCTCTGAAACATGCACTGAGAGGAATGAAGGTGTAGAATTAGGTGTGTCACAGCCAAGTACTTGCGGCCACTCTGCTAGCAGTACACCAACGTCCGATTCTAGCAGGCAAATTTCCCTGCCCCAGCTGCTGGACCGTCGAAAGAAGTTCACTCCCAGCCATCCACATGCCCAGCGGTTGAATGCTAGCTTGGCTAAATTGCTAGCGCTTCAACTGCTGCCTTTTCAGTTGGTAGACTCGGCCCCCTTCCGTGAGTTTGTGCAATGTGCGGTTCCTCAGTGGCAGGTTCCCAAACGCCACTTTTTCTCACGGAAGGCTATTCCGGCTCTCTACCGGCATGTGGAAGGCAATGTCTTGGCCTCGCTGGACAGGGCGGTCAGCGGTAAGGTGCATATTACCGCTGACTCATGGTCCAGCAGGCATGGACAGGGACGTTACCTTTCTTTCACGGCCCATTGGGTCACTCTTTTGGCAGCTGGGAAGGATGCAGGACAAGGTGCAGTAGTGTTGGAGGTTGTTCCACCGCCACGCCTCCAAAATGCTACTACTGGTTGTGACACACCTCTCTCCTCCACCCCCTCCTCTTCTTCTTCCTCCATGGCCTCTTCCTGTGGTTTGTCCTCGGAACCAGCGGTGCTCCGTAGGCGTTCAAGGGGCTACGCAAGTACGCAGGCAAAAAGATGCCATGCCGTGCTTGCGCTGGTGTGTTTGGGGGACAGAAGCCACACTGGGGCAGAGGTCCTGTCTGCTCTGCAGGGCCAGGCCGAGAGGTGGTTGACGCCACGCCAGCTTAAGCCAGGAATGGTGGTTTGCGACAATGGCACCAACCTCCTCTCCGCCCTCCGACAGGGACAACTGACCCATGTGCCCTGTGTGGCTCACGTCCTTAACCTGGTGGTGCAGCGGTTCTTGGGCAGGTACCCGGGCTTACAGGATGTCCTGAGGCAGGCCAGGAAAGTCTGTGTGCATTTCCGCAGATCTTATAATGCCAGTGCTCGCCTGGCTGAGCTGCAAAAGGAGTTGAACCTGCCCAAGAACCGCCTTATATGTGACATGCCCACCAGGTGGAACTCAACGTTGGCCATGCTGCAGCGGCTGCACACGCAGCAGAGGGCCATCAATGAGTACCTGTGCGACTACGGCACCAGGACAGGGTCAGGGGAGCTTGGTTTTTTTTCTCCACGCCAGTGGGGCATGATCAGGGATGCATGCACTGTCCTGGCACCATTTGAGGAGGCCACGAGGATGGTGAGCAGTGACAGTGCATGCATCAGTGACACTGTTCCTCTTGTCCACCTGTTGGAGCACACGCTGCGTGGAATAATGGACAGGGCACTTGAGGCAGAACAGAGGCAGGAAGAGGGGGACTTCCTTGCCTCTCAAGGCCCCCTTTACCCAGACAGTGTTCCTTCTGTCCCACCCATCGCACAGGAAGAGGAGGAGGAGGAGGATTGTGTCAGCATGGAGGTGGAGGCTGGCACTCAGCATCATCAGCAGCAGTCTTTTAGGGATGATTTACAGTCCCAAGAAACCAGTGGACTTGTACGTGGCTGGGAGGAGGTGGCTGCGGATCATGTCGTCCTTAGTGACCCAGAGGACTCCGGAGCGAATGCCTCAGCAAACCTACGCTGCATGGCCTCCCTGATCCTGCAAAGTCTGCGGAAGGATCCTCGTATTCTTCGGATCAAGGAGAGGGACCATTACTGGCTGGCCACTCTCCTTGATCCACGGTACAAGGGTAAGGTTGCGGACCTTATGTTACCGTCGCAGAGGGAGCAGAGGATGAGACAACTCCGGGAGGCCTTGCAGAAAGGTCTGTGCAACGCGTTCCCAGAGACTGGGAGGTTACAAACTCCTGGTCCTGGACAACGAGTTGCTGAGGCTTCGGCCAGTCAAAGAAGGAGCGGTGGGGAAGGTGGCCGTCTGACCGATGCGTTCAGACAATTCTTTAGTCCGCAGCCCCAAAGTATGATCGGTTCCAGCAACCATCGCCAGCGTCTGATAAACATGGTGCAGGAATATCTAGGGGCAAGGTCAGACTTGGACACCTTCCCCACCGAAAATCCTCTGGCTTACTGGGTCTTGAGGATGGATCACTGGCCAGAGCTTGCACAGTATGCAATTGAGCTACTGGCCTGTCCTGCATCCAGCGTTCTTTCGGAACGCACATTCAGTGCTGCTGGAGGATTTGTCACGGATCACAGGGTGCGCCTGTCCACCGACTCGGTTGATCGACTGACTTTCATCAAGATGAACCAGTCTTGGATCACCACCAGCTACCACACACCTGATGCTGATATAACAGACTAATTGATTTTAACATGTCACATCCCTTCAAGACTGATGCTGATGCTGAGTGCCTGTGCTGTTATGTTGACTGGCTATCCTCCTCCTCCGAGTCCTCAATGATACGATTGATGATGATAGCTTGGAAGATCATTTTTGTTTATGGGTGCCGCCACCAGTGGCTAAGGCCCAATTTTTCAGCCCCTGTTTTACAGGGGCTTGTAATTACAATTTTTTTAGCAATAATTTGCCATAGGGCTCATTGCTGTGCTCCAAGTACAGTATCTGTGAGGGGTTGGAGTGTTGTGGCACCAGTGCCTAAGGCCCAATTTTTCAGCCCCTGTTTAACAGGGGCGTGTCATTACAATTTTTGAAGCAATACTTTGCAACAGGGCTCATTGCTGTGCTCCAAGTACAGTATCTGTGAGGGGTTGTAGTGTTGTGCCACCAGTGCCTAAGGCCCAATTTTTCAGCCCCTGTTCAACAGGGGCATGCAATTACAATTCTTGATCTAATAATTCACAGCAGGGCCCATTGCTGCACCCACCAAGAGTAACTCTGAGGGCTTACAGTGTTGTGGCAACGCCACCACCACCACCACCACGAAAGGCCCAATTTTTCATCCCCTGTTCAAAAGGGGCATGTAATTACAATTCTTGATCTAATAATTCACAGCAGGGCCCATTGCTGCACCCACCAAGAGTAACTCTGAGGGCTTACAGTGTTGTGGCAACACCACCACCACCACCACCACCACCACGAAAGGCCCAATTTTTCAGCCCCTGTTCAACAGGGGCATGCAATTACAATTCTTGATCTAATAATTCACAGCAGGGCCCATTGCTGCACCCACCAAGAGTAACTCTGAGGGCTTACAGTGTTGTGGCAACGCCACCACCACCACCACCACGAAAGGCCCAATTTTTCAGCCCCTGTTCAAAAGGGGCATGTAATTACAATTCTTGATCTAATAATTCACAGCAGGGCCCATTGCTGCACCCACCAAGAGTAACTGTCAGGGCTTACAGTGTTGTGGCACCAGCACCACCATCAAAGGCCCAATTTTTACTACCACTGTTCAACAATTATATGTAATTAAAATTCCTGATATAATAGTTGACAGCAGGGCGTTCCAGCACCAACCAAGAGTAACTGTGAGTGCTTACAGTGTTGTGCCAACACCAACAACTAAGGGGCCTATTTCTGCAGAGTATATACGGCAGGTCCCTACTTTCAAACATCCAACTTACAAACGACTCCTACTTGCAAACGCAAGAAGACAACAGGAAGTGAGAGAAAATCTACCACTAGGAAGGAAAATTCTCTCCTGTAAGAATAAATATGGGAGAAAGGTGTCTCCTCTGTACTGATGCTTTATCAGCAATCCTTGTTTCAAGAAAAACACCACATTTCAAAAACAGTTGTCATTGGGACGGAAAGTGAGGTGAAATGTTCTGAACAGGGGCACAGACAGCAAAACAAATGTTACAGGGGTGATAACCCTTACCTATGTTTTCCAAAAAGTTTAAAAATAGATTTTTGGGCTGGAGCTACACTTCAACAATGTACCTGTTCAAAATTACAAACAGATTCTACATAAGAACAAACCTACAGTCCCTGTCTTGTATGCACCGCCTGTATACGGCTGTTCAGAGTATATAGGGCCTTTTTTATTTTATGTGCGGGGTTCCCCTTAATATCCATACAAGACCCAAAGGGGCTGGTAATGGGCTGGGGTAGGGGGGGGGGGGTCATGGGGTAGCTATGCCATTTTTCTTAAAGATTTTCATCCATATTACCGGGACCAGACATTACATTAAAGCCGCAAGCAGTTTTAAATGGCTTTTTTTTCCTTTAGAAGTGTCATTTTGTGCAGGGACAGTTCTAAACACGGGAAACACGTGGCACTTCACAGGCATACTTTAGACACCCCACAGGTACGATATTTAAAGGAATATTTGACTTTTTTTTTTTTCACTTTATGCATCATTAAAATGACTGCTCCCGAAAAACGACCGTTTTTAAAACTTCTTTTTGCATTGATACATGTCCCCTGGTGCACAACCCGGGTTCCCAAACCCTTTTTAGGACAATAACATGCATAATAGTTGTTATAATTAGCACTTTAGAATTCGAACGTTCGCATCCATTGTATTTAATAGGGTTCTAATGTTCGTACGAACTTTCGGTCCGTTCGCGGGTTCTGGTGCGAACCGAACCCGGGGGTGTTCGGCTCATCACTACTCCCAACTGTCCCTGATTTCCGATATGGAGCAAAGCCCCTCTATCCTCCTCATCTGTCCCTCATTTTAGTCTGATCTATATAGATGTATATAAAATTTACTTTTTATCTTTCAAAAAGTGTTTCCCAGTGCTAAACCTTTCATCCAATTTCTAAATTGCTGCATTTGTAAATTTCAAAAGCCAATATATAGGGATTGGAGGGGGGAAAAAAGCACTTGTGGGTTTAACAATTTTTTTGTATAATTCACCTTTAAGGGGGCGCGACAGGGGGTGTGTCCTATGCCTACATACTTTTTCTGATAGGTGTCCCTCATTCCCATCTCAAAAAGTTTGAAGGTATGTTTACATTATTATATGCTTGCTGTGTGCCATATTATCATTATTGTAATACAGACAGATTTGCAGGCTCTAAAATTTAATAGAGGAGGCA
Source organism: Rana muscosa (assembly GCA_029206835.1). Classification (NCBI taxonomy): domain Eukaryota; kingdom Metazoa; phylum Chordata; class Amphibia; order Anura; family Ranidae; genus Rana; species Rana muscosa. The sequence goes on along the minus strand of CM055118.1, from coordinate 789,782,280 downwards.
CCCTATTGGCTCAAACCTTGCATTTGTTAGCTAAAGGATAAAACTTGCATAGCTAAGGGATGAAACAAAATCTAAAAAAGAAAAGCAAGTTTTGAATCATACTAATTTGTATCTTTTACTGAATTATTGGATAAAATTAACATATGGAAGTGGGGTGTCCACAAAAGGCAGGTGCTGGTGCTAAGTGCCGGTTCACACAGGGGCAACCCGACTTGCAGCGCGACTTTGCAAGGCGACTTCAGCATGATTTTGAGCAACTTACAACGCGACTTAAAGTTGCCTCCGGGACAGGCGACTTTGGCTGTGGCCAATCACAGAATAATCATCTCTGTGGGAGGCAGGGGTTTGCCTGGGTAAACTATTTTCTTTTTCCTGTAAAGTTGCTTCAATATAGATGGAGATCCGACTTGGAGGCAACTTCCATTGAAATCTATGGGTACAAGTTTCCTAGAAGTCGCCTTGAAGTAGTACAGGAACCTTTTCTGAAGTTGGAGCAACTTCAGTAGTGTACATTAAGACAGCTCTCATTCACTTCAATGGGATTTCTTATGTCCAGCGACTTGGGGCAACTTGAGGTCTGACAAGTCGGATCCCAAGTCGCTGTAGTGTGAACTGGCACTAAAGGAACTTAGAATGTTACAAAATATCAAAGCTAATAACTGCACTTTGTTTGCTGCTGTGGATTGGAGAGGGTTGATTTACTAAAGGCGAAAACACAGTGCACTTTGCAAAATGCAGTTGCACTCCGCAAGAGCATTTGCTCCAGAGCTTATTAAATGAGCAGAAGCTCTGCTGACTTCCACAATCCAATCATGTTCAAGGAAAAATTCAGTTTTTAACCACTTAAGCCCCGGACCATTTGGTAGCTAAAGGACCAGAGGTGAATTCAGAATTTTGCACTGCGCTGCTTTAACTGTAAATTGTGCGGACATGCAATGTTGTACCCAATCTAAATTTTCGTCCTTTTCTTCCCACAAATAGAGCTTTCTTTTAATGGTATTTGATTGCCTCTGCAATTTTTATTTTTTGTGATATAAACGGAAAAAGACCGAAAATTTTGAAAACAAATGATATTTTCTACTTTTTGTTATAAGAAAAATCGAATAAACTCAATTTTAGTCATACATTTAGGCCAAAATGTATTCAGCCACATGTCTTTAGTAAAAAAAATGTCAATAATCGTATATTTATTGGTTTGCGCAAAAGTTATAGCGTTTACAAACTAGGGTACATTTTCTGGAATTTACACAGCTTTAAATTTATGACTGCCTATCTCATTTCTTGAGGTGCTAAAATGGCAGGGCAGTACAAAACCCCCCCAAATTACCCCATTTTAGAAAGTAGACACCCCAAGGAAATTGCTGAGAGGCATGTTGAGCCCATTGAATATTTTTTTTTTTGTCCCAAGTGATTGAATAATGACAAAAAAAAATAAATTACAAAAAGTTGTCACTAAATGATATATTGCTCACACATGCCATGGTTATATGTGGAATTGCACCCCAAAATACATTCTGCTGCTTCTCCTGAGTACGGGGATACCACATGTGTGGGACTTTTTAGGAGCCTAGCCACGTACGGGACCCCGGAAACCAAGCACCGCCTTCAGGATTTCTAAGGGCGCAAATTTTTGATTTCACTCCTCACTACCTATCACAGTTTTGAAGGCCATAAAATGCCAAAATAGCACAAAACCCCCCCAAATGACCCCATTTTAGAAAGTAGACACCCCAAGGAAATTGCTGAGAGGCCTGTTGAGCCCATTGAATATTTTTTTTTTTTGTCCCAAGTGATTGAATAATGACAAAAAAAAATAAAAATTACAAAAAGTTGTCACTAAATGATATATTGCTCACACATGCCATGGTTATATGTGGAATTGCACCCCAAAATACATTCTGCTGCTTCTCCTGAGTACGGGGATACCACATGTGTGGGACTTTTTAGGAGCCTAGCCACGTACGGGACCCCGGAAACCAAGCACCGCCTTCAGGATTTCTAAGGGCGCAAATTTTTGATTTCACTCCTCACTACCTATCACAGTTTTGAAGGCCATAAAATGCCAAAATAGCACAAAACCCCCCCAAATGACCCCATTTTAGAAAGTAGACACCCCAAGGAAATTGCTGAGAGGCCTGTTGAGCCCATTGAATATTTTTTTTTTTTGTCCCAAGTGATTGAATAATGACAAAAAAAAATAAAAATTACAAAAAGTTGTCACTAAATGATATATTGCTCACACATGCCATGGTTATATGTGGAATTGCACCCCAAAATACATTCTGCTGCTTCTCCTGAGTACGGGGATACCACATGTGTGGGACTTTTTAGGAGCCTAGCCGCGTACGGGACCCCGAAAACCAATCACCGCCTTCAGGATTTCTAGGCACAAATTTTTGATTTGACTCCTCACTACCTATCACAGTTTCGAAGGCCATAAAATGCCAAAATAGCACAAAACCCCCCCAAATGACCCCATTTTGGAAAGTAGACACCCCAAGCTGTTTGCTGAGAGGCATGGTGAGTATTTTACAGCTCTCATTTGTTTTTGAAAATGAGGAAAGAACATTTTTTTTTTCTTTTTTTTTTTTCAATTTTCAAAACTTTGTGACAAAAAGCGAGATCTACAAAATACTCACAATACCTCTCAGCAAATAGCTTGGGGTGTCTACTTTCCAAAATGGGGTCATTTGGGGGGGTTTTGTGCCATCTGGGCATTCCATGGCCTCCGAAACTGTGATAGGCAGTGAGAAGTGAAATCAAAAATTGACACCCTTAGAAAGCCTGAAGGCGGTGATTGGTTTTGGGGTCCCGTACGCGGCTAGGCTCCCAAAAAGTCTCACACATGTGGTATCCCCGTACTCAGGAGAAGCAACAGAATGTATTTTGGGGTGTAATTCCACATATGCCCATGGCATGTTTGAGCAATATATCATTTAGTGACAACTTTGTGCAAAAAAAATAAAAAAAAAAATTGTCTTTTTTCCGCAACTTGTGTCAACATATAAAATATTCCATGGACTCGACATGCCTCTCAGTATATAGCTTGGGGTGTCTACTTTCCAAAATGGGGTCATTTGGGGGGTTTTTGAACTGTTCTGGCATTTTATACACAACATTAGGAAGCTTACATCCACTCTTCTAACCACTTGAAGACAAAGCCCTTTTTGACACTTTTTGTTTACATGAAAACATATTTTTTTTGCAAGAAAATTATGTTGAACCCCCAAACATTATATATATTTTTAAAGCAAAGGCCCTACAGAATAAAATGGTGGGTGTTGCATTTTTTTTTCTACACAGTATTTGGGCAGCGATTTTTCAAACGCATTTTTTGGGGAAAAAATACACTTTTTTTAATTTTAACACACTAAAACACACTATATTGCCCAAATGTTTGAAGAAATAAAAAAGATGATCTTAGGCCGAGTACATAGATACCAAACACGACATGCTTTAAAATTTCGCACAAACGCGCATTGGCGACAAACTACATACATTTTTAAAAGCCTTTAAAAGCCTTTACAGGTTACCCCGTTATATTTACAGAGGAGGTCTACTGCTAAAATTACTGCCCTCGATCTGACCTTCGCGATGATACCTCACATGCATGGTGCAATTGCTGTTTACATATGACGCCAGACCGACGCTTGCGTTCGCCATTGGGCAAGAGCAGGGCAGGACAGGGGTGCTTTTTTTTTTTTTTTTTTTATTATTAATTTTGCTTTTTTATTTTATTTTTAAACTGTTGCTTCCATATTTTTATTTTTTTTTATCATTTTTATTGTTATCACAGGGAATGTAAATATCCCCTATGATACCAATAGGTAATGACAGGTACTCTTTTTTGAAAAAACTGGGGTCTATTGGACCCTAGATCTTTCCTCTGCCCTCAAAGCATCTGACCACACCAAGATCGGTGTGATAAAATGCTTTCCCAATTTCCCAATGGCGCTTTTTATATCCGGGGGGGGACATTCCCTCCCACTGCTTGTAAAAGCAGTCCAGAGGCTAATTAGCCACTAGGATTGCTTTTACATGAAAGCCGGCCGCTGGCTGAAAAGAATGATACCAAGATGATACCTAAACCCGCAGGCATCATTCTGGTATAAACATTCAAATTCCAGCAACATACCAGTACGTTGCTGGTCCTTGTTGGACATGTATTGTAATCTTTTTTTTCATGCAGCCTGTTGGCTGAACGAAAAAAAAAGATTGATCGGTGGATATGCCCACCATTAGAATACCGCCCTTCATCCACCCACTTCTAATGATGGGCATACATGCACCATTTATATATGCCGAAGCATGGGGGCATCTTCCCGCAAAAGTTATGCCGCGTACACATGGTCAGACTTTTCCACGGGCAAGCCTCCGTCGGAATTTCGACCGTATGTACGCGGCATTAGGAGCAAAATCGCTCCTCCGCCCCTGCTGCCCCAATGCTTCGGCATATATGCTTTTTTTTTTTTTAACTGTGGTGGTGAAATCACCTCCTACAGCACTGGAGTCGCAGGGATCAGGCCTGTCTCTGCGAACGCTGCAGTTATGTGTGTTGTGTTTTGCAAGTTACAGTGATCGATCGATACTGCACTTGGGTGGCCTGGGCTGGACGGAGGGGCAAAACGCAGGTGCTAGCAGGTATCTGGGCTGATCCCGCTAACACTGCGTTTTTGGGAACCCTAAACTGCTGGGGACGCTAGTATACATCTGATCAGATCAGATATTGATCTGTTCAGATACTATACCACTAAGGGGGGTGTATGCTTAACGCGTGGGTGTTAGCGCTACTGGCACTAACCTGACGCTGCCTGGGGTGTGACGCAGACCCTCTCTGACGCTAAAACCTATTTGATATCACCCGCCGGGCGATCAGGGGGTTAAACCTTTATTGGGTTATATACGGCGGGTGCCCTGACACTATAAAAAGCAAACTAACTAGCCAGCGTCACCCGTAACACTTATATGATGATCACTGGTGAAAGGGTTAACTAGGGGCAATTAGGGGGTTAAAACCTTTATTAGGTAATATATGGGGGTACCTGACGCTATATAAAAACCTGACGGCGAACCTAAAATAAAATTACTGGCTACCTATCGGCATCACCGACACTAAGACAACGATCATAAAAACGATCGCTTAGCGACAGTGGTGATAGGGGGTGAAAGGGTTACCTGGGGGGCGATCAGGGGGTTAAACCTTTATTAGATAATATATGGGGGTACCTGACGCTATAAAAACCTGCGGCGAACCTAAAAAAAATTACTGGCTACCGATCTGCATCACCGACGCTAAGACAGCGATCAGAAAAATGATCGCTTAGCGACAGTGGTGATAGGGGGTGAAAGGGTTACCTGGGGGGCGATCAAGGGGGTTAAACCTTTATTAGGTAATATATTGGGGTACCTGACGCTATAAAAACCTGCGGCGAACCTAAAAATAATTACTGGCTACCGATCTGCATCACCGACGCTAAGACAGCGATCAGAAAAATTATCGCTTAGTGACAGTGGTGATAGGGGGTGAAAGGGTTACCTGGGGGGCGATCAAGGGGGTTAAACCTTTATTAGGTAATATATGGGGGTACCCGACGCTATAAAAACCTGCGGCGAACCTAAAAAAAATTACTGGCTACCGATCAGCATCACCGACGCTAAGACATCGATCAGAAAAATGATCGCATAGCGACGGCGGTGCTAGGGGGTGAAAGGGTTACCTGGGGGGTGATCAAGGGGGTTAAACCTTTATTAGGTAATATATGGGGGTACCCGACGCTATAAAAACCTGCGGCGAACTTAAAAAAAATTACTGGCTACCGATCAGCATCGCCGACGCTAAGACATCGATCAGAAAAATAATCGCTTAGTGACAGTGGTTATAGGGGGTGAAAGGGTTACCTGGGGGGCGATCAAAGGGGTTAAACCTTTATTAGGTAATATATGGGGGTACCCGACGCTATAAAAACCTGCGGCGAACCTAAAAAAAATTACTGGCTACCGATCAGCATCACCGACGCTAAGACATCGATCAGAAAAATGATCGCATAGCGACGGCGGTGCTAGGGGGTGAAAGGGTTACCTGGGGGGTGATCAAGGGAGTTAAACCTTTATTAGGTAATATATGGGGGTACCCGACGCTATAAAAACCTGCGGCGAACCTAAAAAAAATGACTGGCTACCGATCAGCATCGCCGACGCTAAGACATCGATCAGAAAAATTATCGCTTAGTGACAGTGGTGATAGGGGGTGAAAGGGTTACCTGGGGGGGCGATCAAGGGGGTTAAACCTTTATTAGGTAATATATGGGGGTACCCGACGCTATAAAAACCTGCGGCGAACCTAAAAAAAATTACAGGCTACCGATCAGCATCACCGACGCTAAGACATCGATCAGAAAAATGATCGCTTAGCGACGGCGGTGCTAGGGGGTGAAAGGGTTATCTGGGGGGTAATCAGGGGGTTAAACCTTTATTAGGGGGGGTTAGGGGGCTACACTGGACCTAAAACTAAATGTAGTGACACTTTTACAGTCACAAATGTCACTGATTGCAGTGATCACTAAATAAATGGTCACTGCAATCAGTGACACTGTGACTGGGGGCTGGGGGGTGATCTGGGGGTGTCTGGGGGGGCCTGGGGGGGGCGATTTATGTGCCTATGTGTCCTGGTGTCAGTGTGCTGTTTTGTGCACTAACCTGCATCTTCTCCTGTACGGCGCTCGGTATATGTGAGCGCCGCAGGAGAGATGACATCACTTCCTCCTGCCTGGCAGGCAGGGGAAGCTCTCTCATTCGCCGGGAGCGATCGAGAGGGGGGGCCGGAATCGAACGGCCGTCCCCTCATGCTGGATCGCTCCCGAAGGTAAAACGACCACCCACTGTAAAGAAGGGGGGTCCGATCGGACCCCCCAACTATACAAAGGCAATCACGTATATGTACGTGATTCTGCCTGTCGGTGCCATTCTGCCGACGTATATTTACAGTGGGCGGTCGTTAAGTGGTTAAAATGTTCCTTGCAGGTGATTGGGTATTCTTTGCAAAGTGAAGATTTACTTTATTTATTACGTTCTGGAGCAACTGCACTTCCAGAGTGCAACTGCACTTTGTAAAGTGGACAGTCAATTTGCCTTTAGTAAATCAACTCCAAAATGTCTACCACATTTACCAAAACATTCAACATGTATTTACTGCATTTGTCAGAGAGACATATTTACTTATTTATAAAGCACATTGGTCATACATTCCCCACATTCACTAAACAATGACTTTCAAGCATACCTGTGCTTTGCTCATGTACAGAAACCAACAGGTTTGATTTATTGGAACCTTTACAAGCATTTTGTACAAACCTTCCCTTCACTATCCCAACACTTTATTTGGCCACCAGGAATGAAGAAAAATGCCTTATACTTCTAGGAATGAAGAACATGTGACTCATTCCTTGGTGACAATATTGACATATTACAATAGGAATGAGTGAATCGGCCAGGGTGAGGTTCAAGATTCATTGCTTGAACTCGATGTAATGTTTGAAAATTGTGACCTTTAGGCTGGGTTCACATCTTTGCGAATTGGATGCGATTTTCCCTGCATCCACTTCGCATTACAGGAGACCAAAGCTAGGGTTCAGTGCAGGAATATAAGCAACTGTGCTAATTATGGATGGATGAATTGGTTCAGTTCATGTTTTTTTTTTGTTTTTTTCTTAAGGTTAATAGACAAGGAATTGTCAAATAAGGGAATGGAGCGCTAAGCAAAAAAAACGTAAAAAAATTCATTTTATGTGACTTTGAGGGTGACATGGGAAAAACACCAATCCTTTCATTGACATGCTTTGGAGATGCATTTAAAGCAGAGTTCCACCCAAAAGTGGAACTTCCGCTCATTTGTCGTCGTCCCCTCCGGTGCCACAATTGGCACCTTTCGGGGGGGGGGGGGCAGGATACCTGTATTTGACAAGTATCCTGTTTCCACTTCCGGTAGACACAGCCGCAGATATTGACATCACGGCTCGGCTCCCTCCTCTTCCTCCTGTCGCCGGGCCAGTAGGAGAGAGGAGCCATAAGGCAACACTGCCGGGTTCCCTTACCCACAATGGCAGCGGCAGCACCCGACAGCTGATGGAAGCATCAGCTGTGGTGCCGACATCGCTGGACTCCAAGACAGTTAAGTGTCCTATTAGTCTGTTCTGATGAATCATCATCTCTTTTACATCATATGGATGGTTGGGTGCATGTGTATTGCTTATCTAGGGAAAAGAGGACACCAGGATGCAGAATGGTAAGAAGGCAAGCTGGTGGAGGCAGTGTGATGCTTTGGGCAATGTTTTTCTGGGAAACCTTGAGTCTTGCCATTCATATGGATGTTACTTGACAAATACCACCCACGTAAACATTGTTGCTGGCCAAATACACCCCTTCATCTAAATAGTATTTCCTGATGGCAGTGGCCTCCTTTAGAAGGATAATGAGCCCTGCAATGCTGCAAAAATGATTTAAGAATGGTTTGAGGAATACAACAACAAGTTTGAGGTATTGACTTGGCTTCCAAATTTTCCAGGTCTCAATCCATCGAGCATCTGTGGGATGTGCTGGAAGAACAAGTCAGATCCATTGAGGCCCCACCAAGCAACTTACAGAACTTAAAAGATCTGCTATTGAGGGCATAACATAGAAGTCTGGTGGCAGACAAAAGGCCAAGTGGTCCATTGGTGCCAGATATCACAGCTTACCTTCAGAGGTCTAGTGGCATCCATGCCTCAATGGGTCAGGGTTGTTTTCGAGGCAAAAGGGGCTGTTTTGGTGGCAAAAGGAGCACCCACTCAATACTAGGTCATAAAGTTATATCTAATCGATGTACCATACCTGTGGGATCCCTCTAGAAGCTGGAAATCACTGTAATAGACATTCAAGTGATCTCCGCAAGCTTCTGGGTCCTGTGCCGAGCCACTGTCCTGTTGCATTTTGAAGATTGGCCTCTTGGCATAATCACCATTCAGAGAATGCTTTGCATTTTCTTAATGAATGCAAAATGTTCTCTGATTGAATGCGGTGGAGAGGCAGAGCAGTGATCCAGCCACAACAGATGGCACAGTTTAGGTTCCCCTGCAATGGAGGAGGAGGGATGTGGTTCTGAGTGAGACTTCCAACTCCTTTGATAGTCCATGTTCAACATTTCCATTATGCTATCAATACCTTTCCTCCACATTGTAAGAAGAGCCCAGAGATGCAGTTGGGGTCAAATCAAAAAGCTGTTTTACCTCAAAGTACCACATGCAGATAATGGCAGGGATGTCCTTGTTGCCATTATCATCACATTTGTGAGGACAGTGTCTGGGGCCCTTATCTTGCAAGAAACCCATTGTTTAAAATTTTGCATAGGGTCAAGGTTGTCCTTTTTTTTCTTGATGGTAGTGTCTAGGTTGCTGAAGCATTCACACAGCAAATTTATTTTTACAAACTGACCCCTAAGTACATTAGTACATTAGTAGTACATTAGTAGGCTGCAGTTATAGAGGGAGACACCAGGCAGGTTGTAATCAAGAAACCAAAATGAAAGTGTTATTATTCCACAGAAAAATGTCCTAAATATTGTACAGACTTGATGCACAATATGTAAGCAGCTTTAGCCCATGGTGTCCTCACTTCAAAGATGGTTTATGTGCATTTTTTTTCTTTTGCAGAGCCTGCTTGCCCCCTATTAGCTGTGCATGTGGAAAATCTGCCTCTCCCTTTAAACCTGCCTGACATTATGAATACAGGGGTTTGCTTAACTTTATGTGTCAGAAACAAGTTCACACTGCTGACCCCAATTTGTTTTGAAAAATACCCAAGAAAAACGATTATAAAGTAAAATATACTTCACTCATAAAAATAAGACACTAAACCCCCAACCCTAAAACAGTATACCTGAAACACCAACCTTAAGACACTTTACCGTCAACCCTTTTAACCGAACTGAAAGTAAAAAAAAGAAACATGAACATCTGAAATATAAAAAAAAATGTAAAATAAGTACTGCAAAAAACATATATAAACTGCAAAGGCAGTAGCTAAACAGAAAATAAAGTTGTTGCAGTCACACACAAAAAGGTAGTCCAAGAAAGGACTGTTTGGTCTGTTCGCACTGTAGAGCAAGGGTGTCAAACTCAATTTCATCGTGGGCCGCCTCAGCATTATGATTGCCCTCAAAAGGGCCGGTTGCATCTGTAAGATTAGATGTCCAGCGCTCCCCCCCTTTAACATTAGATGTCAAGAGCCACCCCACTGTACTGATCCCGTATCTTTTGGATGTGGCAATTGGGTTATTTCCAAGCTGGTCTGAGGGGGTAGAGGTACTACCTGTTCTAAAAATTGATGTTAAGAGCTGTGATTTTGTTTTGGGGTTTTCCATTAGACAAGCTTAGCATGAGAAGAGAGGCACAGATAAGGATAGTGCACATTTCCTTTTTTGAGGTGATTCTTGTTTGGTTGCTCAACTGGTGCTCGTTACCAATGATTACTTCTCTTTGCACTGGCTTTGCTTGATAAGGCTTCTTCATATCTTCATAGTGCTGCTTGTTTGCAAGCCACAGCATCAGTCTTATTGTAAACAAGGATAAAAAGTTCCCCCCCTCTGACATCTATACAGTATCAGAGATATTTGTATATGTAGCGCTACCCCCAGTTAAGAGAGCTGCTGGATTTTGTTTTTGGGCCCTGAACACAGTACCGCCAACCCCCGGCAAACTACTCGACCCACCCTGGCACAGTTAGTCTAGGGATTGTCTTGTATCACAATCTATCTGTATTGTAAGAGTAACCTCTTTTGCATAATGATAACACACCGATAGCAAGTGATGAAGTATAACAGGTTCTTTTACTTTGGATAAAAGGCACAAGGTTAATACATAACACATATATATATATGCAGAGCCCTGCAGCAGAAATATAGTACACCCTGATAATGCAGGCTATTTCCCTTCTAGTGCAACTATCTCTATCTATGCGCCCTTATGGCGCAGCAACAAAAAGTTTTAACTCCTGGTCAGGCCTGACTCAGATTTAACTCGGTCTCTAGCAGGACGATTTCTTCGCATGCAACTTGACTGGTGGTGCACAGCAGGAACAATATTTGTAATCCAAAGGGTAGACAATAAAGAACACTTCACCGGAGACTAACTCAACTCAGTTCCGCCACTAGTCTCCAGTGGAACAGTAAATAAAGGCCGGTGGGCCAAGGCAGTCTCTAGGCCTAACAACAGTACAGCCTATAGGATTTGAGCAGGTGCTCGCTCACCACTCCGGACGCGATCCCAGTCCGGGACTTCCACCTGCTGTGTCTACACACACAGCGTCTGCAACGATCGGGTCTCCAATCCAACTGATGTAAGTAGTCAGCGAAGTCAGGTGTCACCCAGGTTCGGCAGTGGGGTGGAAGGCTCTCTGGAAGTTGTGCAAGGCCCTGGCTTCAGGCCCTGCACTGCAGCAGATCCGCACAGGAAGACCTGTTGATTGCAGCGCGGTGTCCAAAGAGGCCAAGCTCAGCCTCGCCCTCCTCTTATATAGCCCCTCCCATCAGTCTCTGCAGTGGCTGAATGCACCCTGGGTGCCGAACGGGGTTCTGGGTAACGTAGTCCCGGGGCCTTAAAGGAGACCCCGCTACACACTCCCCCCACTTAAACTCTTTGGTCCCCAAAGATAACATCAAATTATAGTACGCACAATATCAACTAAAGTTGCGTATGATGTTGGCAGAGGAAATTCCCACCAAAAACAAGGAGGTGAACTCCCCTGCCCACAGGTCACACTGTCATTAGTGTCCTGCCTAACTGTGCCAGAGAGTGAGTTGGGGTTGCCCCCCACCAAATGAACAGTGGAGGGGTTAGGGTCTTCCATACTCCTCCTGGCAGTAACCACAGTGTCTTTCAAGCTCCTCCCCATCTGTGGGTAAGTTAATCTTCTGGGAGGCTTTATGGCTCTTCTCATCCTTTGTCCTCATGGGCTTTATGGCCCGGCTAAAACAGGTTCCTCTTCCGGAACCGACTTGGGAGTGTCAACTGGTCCTGGGACACTTGACTCCGGAGCAGGGAGATACATGGAATCCCTTTGATCCTCCTCTGGGAGTAGGACACAGGCATTTTCCCAAGAGCCCGACAAAGAACTGGACGGGATGAACTCAGTAGCTTCTGCATTCAGTGTTCTGTCTATGGTGTCTTCATCAGGTGGAAGACCAATAGCAGAAGTTTCTGGGGCCTAGGAAGGCCAAAGCCAATCAAGTTCTTCTCCCTCATCTTCACTTAGCTCAGAGGTCTCTATATCCCTAATCTGAGGGGTCTGGGACCGAGTGTTTCGCCTGGTAGTACCCAGGATGGAGGTTGGTTCAGGGGAATCCATTGCAGGGGGAATCCGAACTGCTTCAGCTAGTGGGAGTAGGTGGTTCCGATGCCAAGTCTTTAAGGGCCCCACCTTCCCTTCTGGCTTTAGTCTGTAAACAGGTAGGCCCGGTAGTTTCTTGCAAACAACATAGGGTTCAGGTCTCCATCTGTCTGCAAGCTTGTGTTTTCCAGGGACCCCCAAGTTCCGTAGCAACACTCTGTCTCCAGGTTGTAAATCTTGAATTCGAACTTTCAGATCAAAGTTCTTCTTGTTGCGGGCCCCCCTTTGTTCTAAGGCCGCCTGGGCCTGTTCATAGGCAAGTTTCAAATTGTGTCTGAGTCTATCAACATATCCTTTGTGAGAAGTGGCAGAACAATGGTCTATGGAGGTGCCAAAGGCCAGATCTACCGGTAGTCTTGCTTCTCGGCCGAACATAAGTCTATAGGATGAGTAGAGAGAGAGAGAGATTTTTACCGCTCCAGGTGGATACACTCCAACAACCTGTAATGACAGGACTACCGTGGGTGCCAGCAATGCACGTAGCATATGAAGAGGAAAATAAATAAAATATGGACAGCCGCACTCCAAAAAACCATTGACAGTCGCCTTTATTGTAAAAAGATGGAAAAATTACACCAAAATTCATCACAGCATAGCCAGGGTAACTGCTTACATGTTTCACACTGAAGGTCAGTGCTTAATCATAGCTCATGATTAAGCACTGACCTTCAGTGTGAAACATGTAAGCAGTTACCCTGGCTATGCTGTGATGAATTTTGGTGTAATTTTTCCATCTTTTTACAATAAAGGCGACCGTCAAAGGTTTTTTGGAGTGCGGCTGTCCATATTTTTAATTTTTTCCTCTCTATAGGGTGAGTACCCTGTAGCGTCACTGGTGGTGCTGTTGTATGCATGCACAACTGCCGCTATGTGGTTGCTCCAATGCTGTTTCTTCTCACTGCTTAAGGTCCCCAGCATATTGAGCAGGGTCCGGTTAAACCTCTCCGGCTGAGCATCACCTTGTGAATGATAGGGGGTAGTTCTTGTCTGCTTTATCTGCAAGGAATCCAGGAGCTTCCGGATCAACCGACTTTCAAAGTCCCTTCCTTGATCTGAATGAAGTCGTTGCGGCAGCCCATAGTGTACGAAATACTTTTCCATAAGGACTTTGGCTACAGTGGAAGCCTTCTGGTCTTTGGTTAGGAAGGCTCGGGCATACCGGGTGAAATGGTCGGTTACTACCAGAACATTTCCTAGTCCACTCAGGTCGGGTTCGAGGCAGAGAAAATCAATGCATACCAGATCAAGTGGGCCTTGACTTTGCAAATGGCCCATTGGGGCAGCTTGATGGGGTAAAGTCTTTCTCTGGATGCATCGTGCACATGAGTGGCAGTATTCTTCAACTTCAGCCCTCATGCAGGGCCAATAGAAACGGTCCCTAACAAGTTGGAAGGTCCTTTCCGCCCCTAGGTGGCCATGGTTGTCGTGCAGAGCAATCATGACAGTCTCTCGGTGTTTCTCGGGCAGGAACAACTGCCATTTGTCTTCCAGGTCATCAGAGGGGCCCCTTCGGTAGACCACTCCCTGATGCACTTGCAACCTGTCCCACTCCTTCCTCAACAGGCGAGCTTCCTTTGAAGGGTGATGTAAGAGTCTATTCGGATCCTGATTCTCCAGGGCCTCTAGAACCAATCTCCCCATGGGGTCTTCCAATTGGTCAGATCTCAACTCCTTTTTGTACAATTTTGGCAAGTTATCTTCCCCTAGTTGGGTTACCCCACAGTACTGCTTTGGAACTCCTACTATGGTAACCCCTATCTCTTCTGCTCTTGAGCCACAACTGGCTTGGAGTTCAGCCCCCTGACAGAGGGCCCGCACCCCGTCGGGTGCCACTTGGGTCCAGTCTTCTGTACTGCTGGTGGGGACATGAGATCTTCTAGACAAGGCGTCTGCATCTCGATTTCCAGCCCCAGGCCTGTATTTTAGGCTGAAATTGAAGGCAGACAGTGCCGCCAGCCATCTATGTCCTGTGGCATCCAGCTTTGCTGTGGTGAACAAATAGGTGAGGGGGTTGTTGTCGGTTTTCACTGTGAATTCTGCCCCATACAGATAGTCTCTGAGTTTGTCAACTACCGCCCACTTAAGGGCCAGGAACTCCAACTTGTGGGTGGGGTAGTTCTTTTCAGAGGGAGTCAGACTTCTGCTCACATACGCAACGGGCCTTAGTTGCTCTTCATGCTCCTGGTAGAGCACTCCTCCCAGACCGTCGTGACTGGCATCTACATGAAGTTCATAAGGCTTCTTAGGGTCTGCGTAGGCCAGGACAGGGGCAGTGGTTAAGTTTTTTTTCAACATCTGAAAAGCACCTTTACACTTCTCATTCCACTGGTCCTTAATTGACTCCCCTGGCTTCCTGGGGCCCGAGTCATCCTCTTCCCCCTCCGTCTTGAGCAGCTCATTCAGAGGCCTGGCTATCCGAGCAAACCCCTCCACGAACCTCCTGTAATAGGAACAGAAACCCAAGAAAGATCTGAGCTCTGTCACAGTGGTGGGCCTTGGCCAGGAGGTGACTGCCTCCAATTTTTCGGGGTCTGTGGCTACCCCATCTTCAGACACTATGTGTCCCAGATAGTTGACTGATGATTGATAGAATTGGCATTTTTCAGGTGAGAGCTTGAGTCCTTCTTCACTCAGTCTCTTCAAAACTTTCTCCAGCCTCTCTTCATGCTCTTCCAAGGTTCTTCCGAAGACAATGATGTCATCTAAGTATACAAGGACTTCGATGAGGTTCATGTCTCCTACAGTCTTCTCCATGAGACGTTGGAAGGTAGCTGGGGCTCCAGACAGACCTTGAGGCATCCGATCAAATTCAAAGAACCCCACCGGGGTTATGAAAGCCGTCTTCTCTTTGTCTTCTGGATGCATGGGTATTTGATAGTACCCGCTCTTGAGGTCCATAACACTGAACCACTTGGCTCCAGACAAGCTCTGTAGGGCATCCTCTATCCTCGGAGTGGTGTACTGGTCGGGTATGGTTCTCCTGTTGAGGGTCCTGTAGTCTATGCACAGCCTCAACGACCCATTCTTCTTCCTGACCACCACTATCGGGGAGGCATAGGGGCTTCTAGATTCTCGAATCACACCGGTTCGCTTGAGCTCGGCGAGCTGTTCCCTCAAGTCCTCGAGGTCTGCTAACAGAACTCGCCTGACTCTTTCCCTGAAGGGCTTGTCTTCCTGGAGGCGGATTCGATGGGTGGCACTCCTCGCACACCCCACATCGAACTCATCTTGAGAGAAGATTGTTTTCCACCTGGTCAACTGGGCCTTGGCTCTCTCTTTCCAAGCCCTGGGCAGGTTTGGGTTTTCCATGGAAAGTTTCTCCCACACAGGGTTTTCTCCATCTGCCTTCTCCACATCCGACAAAGCAACTGGGGTGGCAGGGCTCACCTGACCCATCAGCATCCTGGCTGGGATCTCCATGGGGCCATCCATAGTATTCCTGACACTCACAGGTACCTTACAGTGGGCCTTCTTCAAGGCCCTCAACGGGACCACTTCTGGGACTACTTCTAAGCCCGAATGCTCTTCCCTTGGGTCGGGTTCCAGCATAACAAAGGGCCCAGGCTGCTCCCAAGTGAGCTTCACAGTGGCTTTCAAGCAGGCTACTTCACTGGGCTGCAGCACTATTCCTCTTCTCCCCAGCCTCCAGACCTTTCCTACCCCCTCTTCTGGGGCCTTCTGCTCCAAGATCAATCGCTGGTAGGCTGTATTCAGCATTGGGTGGATCTTGGTGACTGTGGGGCCTTTTCTTCTTGTTAGAGGTGCCAAGAGTCTTCGGACCAGATCCGTGTTGGTCCCTATTATTAAGGAACTCTTGTTAGCTCCAGGTGGTCGGGGACATACCACAGCCAAGGTATCGAACACTTCGGCCTTCCCGGCTATGGACGGGTCAAAGGTCAATTTTATAGGCAGATAGCCATCATAAGGGAAACTCTCAGTCCCAATTCCCCATATTTCCAACTCCTCAATCTTCTGGATGGGTAAGTGACTTAGATGCTTGTCATAAAAGTCCCTGTGCAACAGGGTCACTTGTGCCCCAGTATCCAATATGGCTCTGGTGTAGACTCCCTCCACTTGGACAGGTACTATCGGGGAGGGACCCACCAGCTTCTCTGGATATCGCTTCGAAGGAGTCTCTTTCCTGGGATCTTTGCGTTTTCCTTTTAGACTTTCTTTCTTCCATTTCTCTTTGGACTTAAGTCTCTTTTGGGCCTGGTATGCATTGATCTCCCTCCTCTTATTGGGTGAAACTACCCGCTGAGGGACATTACCCTCTTTCTTTGGGGTACGTTCCCACTGAGGAACCTTGTGTTTCTTCTGAGGGGTCTTCTCCACTCTTTTTATGTGCTTCTCATTCAGTTTGGAGTTCACTGGAGATGATGGGCACCCGGTTGACTCCTTCACCGGGGCCCGCTGAAGTTTTCCGGCGGCTTGCGGTTATTCATCTTTTTTTTCTTTGGACTGGCACACACTTTGGCCGCATGGCCAACCCCTCCGCAGTTGAAACAAGTCATGTCCCCCCAATCCTGTAGGGATGCGGGCGCTGAGGTAATTGGAAACAGCTCCCTCCTCTGACTTTCCCTCTCCAGTTCCCTTGACTTCTTTTCCATCAGGGAGGTCAGCATCCCCAATAATTGGGACATCTGTGACTTCAAGGTATCCACCTCTGAGTCTCTTTCCAGGGTCATGGCCGTCCTGACCATCACCGGAGAAGGATTAACTGACTCAACTGGTTGGTTCCTCTTCTTCTCCTCCAGCATCGCTTCTTCCTCTCTGACCACTCGGATCAAGTCAGGATACTCCAGGCTCTTCCCGTCCTGTCTTGTGCGTAACGCCAATGCGATGGGGTCCAGGGGCTGAGATCCTCTCATCACTTGCTGAACACGGGCCTCATCCACCTTCCGCGGGTCGATCCCCTTCTTCAGGATCATCTTATGTAGGATCTTATCCAGGCGCCTCATGAACTCCGACAGTTTCTCTCCTGTCTTTTGGTAGCAGTGCTCCAGCTGGTAAGTGAGCTCAGTGATTTTCTCTGTACCACCGAACACATTCTGTAGAATGTCCAGATAATCTTGCGCATCACAGTCTGTTTTGCTCATGTTGAGATTGCGTATGGCCTCTAGAGCAGGCCCCTTCAAGCTTTCAGCAAATCTCTGTTTCTTTCTGTGTTCTGGGACTTCCCATTCTTCTAAGGCCTGGGTGGCGCCGTCTAACCACTCCTCAAACCCCTCCTCACCTGAAGGTACAGGCTTCCTTCCAGAAAATATTCTAAGTTTTCTGTATCCCAACATTTGGTAGTCTGTAGGATCCTTCTTACACTGGGCTACAATTTCCCCCAGGACTGCGCATAATTCTGCTCTGAGGGTGGCAGGTGGTGATCCGGGACTCTCTTTCTTCTCCCGTTTTTCTGCTTTTGGGGACGGTGGTGGAGATAGTTTCGGTGTCTGAAACCATCCTCCTGACTTGAGTGGCAGCGCATGTATTAGGCTATAAGTCTGATCATCTATTGCTTTTATACTTGGATTCTTGAAATGCTCTGGGATTCCATTCTTCCACTCTATTAGTGCGTGGGTCAGTGAAGAATTCAACCTGACATCCACCACCCATACCTTCTGGTGCGGGGACAGTGACATCACTACCTGCTTCACCGCTTCTTCTTGCCAGATCCCAGGGAGTTCTATGACCACTACCCCGGCTGAATCTGTGCCGACCGCCTTGCACCACTGTCCTACTTCTAGTGAGTCCATGCTGGTACTTTTGGCGCGTTACTTTGTGTATCAGGATCCCAGACTCGAGAGCCCCCACGTGTAGCGCTACCCCCAGTTAAGAGAGCCGCTGGATTTTGTTTTCGGGCCCTGAACACAGCACCGCCAACCCCCGGCAATCTACTCGACCCACCCTGGCACAGTTAGTCTAGAGATTGTCTTGTATCACAATCTATCTGTATTGTAAGAGTAACCTCTTTTGCATAATGATAACACACCGATAGCAAGTGATGAAGTATAACGGGTTCTTTTACTTTGGATAAAAGGCACAAGGTTAATACATAACACATATATATATATATGCAGAGCCCTGCAGCAGAAATATAGTACACCCTGATAATGCAGGCTATTTCCCTTCTAGTGCAACTATCTCTATCTATGCGCCCTTATGGCGCAGCAACAAAAAGTTCTAACTCCTGGTCAGGCCTGACTCAGATTTAACTCAGTCTCTAGCAGGATGATTTCTTCGCATGCAACTTGACTGGTGGTGCACAGCAGGAACAATATTTGTAATCCAAAGGGTTGACAATAAAGAACAAGAGCCTCCTTTCCCAGACGACGCCTCTTACGGAGAAGCGCAGCGTAGGGTGGAGCCCAGGATTCTGGCGTCACCACGCCCCCGGCTGATTGGCTCACGCCGCAGCGGGGTTGCAGTGCTGTTTTGAAAAGTTTTTTTACCTTTGCATGGTTGTTAGCCTACCCGCTTGTTTTTGCAATAAAGGGTATTTGTTTTTTTTACCGACCTACACCATGAAGCTTCTTTATTTCTCCCTTTAAAATTGGCATTTATCACAAGTGTTCCTACGGCCCAAGGGGGCATCAACAGTTGCAGACCGGTGAGCGGAGCGAGGACTCGTAGGATTGCATCGCTGACACCTGGACCTGGTGTATTTGCTGAGCCCGTTCGGTCCCCGTGACAGGGACCCACCTGCTCTGGTAAGCCTCCTGTTTGCACATTTCTGCCGGAGTGAAACTTTTATGTTTGAAGATCCACAGTCTTTTGTGATATACACTGGTTGCATTACTTCATCAATGGACACTTTTCTCTTTTTTTCTTTTCTTTCTTTAAGTGAAGTTTTGTTTTGCCTTTTTTCTGATGCCATGACAGCTGGGCAGCATAAGTGAATGGACTTCCTAAGTGTGTGTTTACGCATTCATGTACTAGTTCATTTTATATATAATTTTTTTTGGTTCTATAAAATTCACCATTATATAATATATATTTTCACTTTGGCACTTTGTTTGCCTTTCACAGGGTTGCGCATTTATTAATATTTTTTTGAATAAAGAACACTTCACCGGAGACTAACTCAACTCAGTTCCGCCACTAGTCTCCAGTGGAACAGTAAATAAAGGCCGGTGGGCCAAGGCAGTCTCTAGGCCTAACAACAGTACAGCCTATAGGATTTGAGCAGGTGCTCGCTCACCACTCCGGACGCGATCCCAGTCCGGGACTTCCACCTGCTGTGTCTACACACACAGCGTCTGCAACGATCGGGTCTCCGATCCAACTGATGTAAGTAGTCAGCAAAGTCAGGTGTCACCCAGGTTCCGCAGTGGGGTGGAAGGCTCTCTGGAAGTTGTGCAAGGCCCTGGCTTCAGGCCCTGCACTGCAGCAGATCCGCACAGGAAGATCTGTTAATTGCAGCGCGGTGTCCAAAGAGGCCGAGCTCAGCCTCGCCCTCCTCTTATATAGCCCCTCCCATCAGTCTCTGCGGTGGCTGAATGCACCCTGGGTGCCGAACGGGGTTCTGGGTAACGTAGTCCCCGGGGCCTTAAAGGAGACCCCGCTACATATATATATTGGTTTACCACATAGTATCTACTGGAGCTATTGAACTACCCAGGAATTGAAGGTTTGATTTCTTGGTTTCTTATTTTATGACAAGCAAAACTTTAGAGCTGCAATTATGTCTTCCTGGAAATCAGTCGCCACTGGAAAGTAAAAGAAAAACCATAAAATATATAGCTACCCTGCCAAACCAAAAGGTTGCACATCTGCCAAAAACACTGAAATGTGAAAAAGAAAAGTACTGTGGGCTAGTCACACCATGCAGTGTAACTGACCCTTTGTACCATCAAAAGTTCAGTTCAGAAAATTAATGTCATGACGTGAGAGGGAAAGCACCTGGGTATTCGTGTTCCGTTTCATTAATCCTGAAAAAAGAAATCATCTGGAAATCTTCAACTGTACACTGTGAGTTGATCATAAGAAATCATTTAATACAGCTCACAAAGGTACATGCAGGTTATAAATGGAAATTAAAGCGGAGGTCCACTGACTGTTTTTTTTTTTTGCAAACAGTAACACAATCACACATTGACACTTGCAAATTCACTGTTTGGGAGAATTAGCTTGCCCGATGTCCGGTTTCATTGTAAAAATGAACTTAGATAAAATCAGGACGGACGTTTTCATCTTGCTTGTGGGCATTTGAAGCCCACAAGTATTTACTTCCTGCTTCCAGTGATGCTGAGCTACCAGCATTCCTTGCTCATTCCTGGTCATGCTCAATAGTAACTACGTGGAGCGCCATAAAGTTCATGGTTGCCATCACAACGGGCGGCGTCGCAGAAGTTCCCGCACCCTTGTGATGGCAACAAAAACAAACACAGATGATGCAAAGCTCAGTACGGGGAGAGAGCAGCTTTCGAAATCCCGCAATAACTCGCGGCAGGCCTCCACAATGACTCCTGGGAATAATAATACAAGCTCCCAGGAGACAGTGCGGCCGAAAGGAAATGACGGAATACCCACAAAATACCCGCCCATATCTGCAGCGGACACAGACAGGAAACAGGGAGGAACATCAGGAAATACCAGGTACACTAGAAAAAAAAAAGTTCAGTTTATAAATGAATACCTTGCTGTGATGTGATTGAGCCATAGTTGTAAAATAGGGTGGACCTCCGCTTTAAAATAAATCTAAGGCTACTTTCACACTGAGGCGCTTTGCAGGCGTTATAGAGCTACAAATAGCGCCTGCAAAGCACCCTGAAAGAGCCACTCCTGTGTGAAAGCCCTCAGGCTTTCATACTGGAGCGGTGCGCTGGCAGGATGCTCGAAAATGTCCTGCCAGCCGCATCTTTGCCCTCCTAAAGCGCCCCTGCCCATTGAAATCAATAGGCAGCGACGGCAAAGCGTTGCAAAGCGCTGCTAGTGGCCGAAAAAAGGTTAAAACCACCCAGAAAGCGGTGCTTTGCGGGCAGTTTTAGCCCTTTTTCGGTCGCTAGCAGGGGTTAAAAGTACCCCGCTAGCGGCCGAATAGCGCCACAAAAACGACGATAAAGCACCGCTAAAAATAATGGCGCTTTACCGCCGGCAGCGCAGCGCCTCAGTGTGAAAGTAGCCTAAATTAAATCTCATATTTTATTGGTGGAATTTCAAAAGTTGAAATAAAAAATACCTGATGATCTTGCCATGAAGGTCTTTACTATGGGTATACGGTTATACGGTTGCAGCTGTCTTTCAGTTGAGTTCCTGTATTGTCACCCTCTCACATATGCCCCCTGCTGAAGAATACAGGCGGCTGTACCAACATTTTGCCCAGGTATATATATATCCACTATTGTGCAGCCTCCAGTACAGTGAGTGCATGTAGATAGTGGCTGAAAGAGGCTCTAGAGCAGGGGTGTCGAGCTCAATTTCATTGTGGGCCGCATTAGCATTATGATTGTTCTCAAAAGGGCTGGGTGTATCTGCAAGATTAGATGTCTGGGTGGTAGTACGACCCAGATGCACTATTGGTAGAACAGGGCTATGTTCTATTCGTGTGAGGACATCAGCGGTGTTAAGTTCCGTGCGGCTCAGTAGGTGGCACTGTCACTTTGAGCCGGGGTTGAACCACTACTGCAGTGCCCTACCCTTTGTGACCTCTCGCAGCAGCTGTACTGCGGGGCGGAGAACCCGCTGTGCTTGCTCGGAGAGGATATAAAGGGGCGGACATCTTTACTACGAGGTCTGAGTCCCAGGCACCTTTAACCTGAGGGCTGCTGTCCGTGATCGGTGTCCAGGCGCCCTTGGCCTGTACACGTGAAGTTTGTGTTCCATCCCAGACACCTTCAGTCTGGGGTGAGGTACTCAGCCGGAGGCCTGGGGCCCAGTACCTTCCACTGGGTCCCACAAGGGAGGGATTGTCCTAAGGTGCCCCGGGAGTCGGGCACCTGAATCCAGGGGCGCAAGGGACCAGAGGAGGGATTCAATCGAAGATCTGGTGTAGCATATTGCCAGTGCCGGGTGAACCTCTGGAGACCGTTCAGATGGATATCTTTTCCCGAACAAGGGCCAATTCAGAGGGAAGGTGGTTCAAGTTCTATGACCGGTGGCAGCGGTTCATCTAGTCAACTCAGGTCGGTGGCAGAGACCTGCTATTAGGCCTGTGGCAGGGGCCTCAACAGTTCACCCGGTCGGTGGCAGCGACCAATCTCACGGTCGGTGGCAGAGACTGTGCGTCAAGCCTATTTGCAACAAAAGGAATAGGAGAGTTCACTGTGCCTGGACCTACTCGTATCCACACCCTGTCTGTTCATTTAAAAGTTCAACTGATGCTGTGCACTTGTCGAGAGGAATAAAGAAGTGTTGGACTTTTTATGGTGTGGGGCTCTATTACTGACAGTTAAACTCCCACAGGAGAAGCAGAGGCTTCATCCAGAACACAGGCCCGAAGGTAAAAGAAGTGTTGGCTTTCACCTCTACACATTAGAGGACATAGGCCATAGTGAACCTCATCCTCGTCCCGCATACCCCTAGACAAGCCAGCCGTTTTATTTACAAGGGGACGGGGGGTGAGGCCGCTACAGTTGGTAGCAGAATGATTAATGTGGAATGAATGTTCCTTGCTCTGACGGATCCCGGATACCCCGGCTGGGCACCTCCACCAGAACTGTGTTCTCCAAACGCACCCTTAGCCGACCTACTCGCCATAACCAGCCCTTAACCCCCAATCACGAGCCAAACCCCACAGATGTTGAGGGTTAAACATGCAGAGCATAAACTGTTTATTAAGTACAAAACATACACTTTTAAACACAGTTAGGGACACTCCCCTTAGCCTTGTCATAGAGGGGGTATGGGACAAGGAAGAACCAATGGAAACTCAACATTTGTACATTCAAACAGAAACTACAGTTGAAACACATAAAGAGATTATGTCATGCAGGCAGCCCCTCCTCACACATTTCCCGCTGGGAATGCATCTCCACAACATTTATCTACGTGCCATGACATAACATATTTAAACACATTAAATATTTAAACACATGACTATGGTATTAACTACGGCTTATGCTACTAACCAATGACCCCATCCCTCCCCCTAGTAACCACACAAAACATAGATGGAGTAAATTGGCCAAAGCAGCCATTTTATTAACCAAAATATATATGTAGCGGTCTCACCCGCTCTCTCCCTTCTTCTTCTCGGCTGGTTTACTCGTCTAGGGGGACCAGGAGGAGGGGTGAGGTGCTGCCACCAGCTCGCCCCTCTTATGTGTGTAGAGGGTTGAGCTAAGATCTTTACCTTCGGGTCTGTGTCCCTGTCCAGAGATTCCACTTCAAATATGACTGATAGATAGGTGAATGTAGAACACTTTGCTCCCAGAAAAGTAAGCTCACACCAGGTGACAGTACAACATCTATATTTATTTCCGCAGAGATAAATATGCCTCTTTGCAAGCAGACAGGTTGTTACAAACACAAACTTGGTGGGGTGAGGGTTCAGGCACAATCCTTTCGGATCAGAGAAGCTGTCAGGAGTTCACAACAACTGAGGTTGAGGTTGGTCCCTGCCACAGACCGGGTGAACAATGAGGTCTCTGCCACAGACCTTAGAATAGGCCTCTGCCACCAACCTGATGTAGCTGGGTCTCTGCAAAGACCATAGAACATGAACTACCTTCTAATGGCGACCCCTGTTAGGGAGATGATCCATCCCGGACGGTCCCCAGAGGCCTGCACTGTCACCAGCCAATGCTGCGCTGGGTCTTCAGGCCAGGTCACCTCCCTGGTTCTCCTCGCCCGAGACTCGGGTCCCTTCACTCGGTGGGCCCCCTAGGTATCTTCTCCCATGCGGGACCCAGTCAAAGGTACTGGGCCCCAGGCCTCGGATAGTACCTCACTCCAGGCCTAAGGTGCCTGGGATGGAACTCGAACTCCCTTGCACCCAGGCCGAGGGCACCTGGGCGCGGACGAACAGAACAGCAGCCCCCAGACTGAAGGTGCCTTGGGCTCGGACCTCATGCAAAAGATGTCCGCCCCCTTTATACCCTCTCCCAGCAGGCACAGCGGGTTCCCCGCCCCGCCGCACTACTGCCGCGAGAGGACACAAAGGGCACGGCCCTACAATGATGGGTCAATCCCAGCCCAAGGCGACAGCGCCACCCAGGGGCCGTAGGGAACTGAACACCATTATATCCTCCACAAATCAAATTGGCCATAGATCCCTAACAATTAATGTATCTGGGCCATGCTACCTCCCAGATACTCCCCCTAAATGTTAACCCCCGCTACATATATATAACCAAAATATATATAACCAAAATATATATAACTCTTAATACTTAACATAATAACACAATAAACTTTTATATAAACTTCCAGTATTTCTCACCACCCTGGGGCACAAGGTCCAATAGGCATAACCCATAACTGTACCTGCTAGTCACTTCCAGGCCTCCAGTCGCTAAAACCTCAGACTCAGAGACAACTAGCAGGTACCCACATGCCTACTGGGAGCCGTTCCTCAGACGGGTTCCTAACCATGCCTTTTAGGTGCCCATATGACCTAGTAAGGACCTTGCACCCCGCCACAATGTCCGCCACTCGCAGTCATCAAACCCCATACCAGTAAACAACGGTCCCTTAAAAACACAGGGCGGGTGGGTGGGAAGCTCCTTACCCTCCGCTCCTCGTGGTGAACTGGCCCCTCCCCTTCCTTTTCCTCCTAACCTCACTGAGCCTTCTCCTCCCCCCTGGATCTGCCAACCCCACGCTAACCCTGTGTCCCCCTAAGCTCCGCCCCGAAGAGGGGTGGATGGGGAGAAGGGATGCAACTTAACATTATCCCAGTGCCATTTTGTCCCCAAGTCCACGCTTTGGGCATATCGCCATTTTGTATATGCCTTTATAACCTAAAGGTACATTGTTTGTGGAATAAAAGTATATATTTAGCCCAGCCGGGCCAATAGGTTTAAGTAGCTGGATACAACTCCACGAGCCCAGCCACAGATACCGCGTTCACCCGCTCAGATGAACCAGCGACCACGGACACAAATATCTGGAGGTGGCGTCTTCTCCTGGTGGCAGGAGACAGCAAATAGCCCTCCAAATCTCCCGTTTTCTGCTGGACTGTGGGTAGGGGGCCAGCCCACAGCCCCCTCCAAAACACACAGTGAAAGTGAGTTCTGTCACACTTGCAAAATAACATTATTTTTTATCAATTTGTTATGGGTAAAATTCCACTTTAATGTTCACACCCAACTTTAATGCAATATGAATGTTTTAGAGTGAAATTATATGGATTCATGGGCAAACAAATGACATACGTTAAAATGTATCAAAAATCATACTAACTAAAAATACTACACTAATGCTATGCATGAATCTATCCATGATACATATAGGGGGTGGCGTGATAGAGGTGGCCTAAATGGATGGGCCGCCATTGGCACGTACTTTAATACTTTCTGTTGAAACATATATCCAAATCTAACTTTGCTCTGACTTTCTAATTGTAGCACTGCCCCCACGTAGGGATTGCTGTGTGTAGACTTCCCTGGACTTTTCCCCTTCTTATCTTGCAGCCAGTTGCCATGGGTTTTCACACAACTGCCTGTACTCTGATCCGCTCGTTTCCAATAATCAATCCAGGGGTTTGGGTTTTTTGGTATTTATTGGTAGAACTTAGATAGGAGAAGGGAATAGTGGGATACTCCAACTGGAACTAATTACAATTGAGGACAACTCTCACTCGGCCTCAAAGGTTGTTTTTTTTATCAAATATTCTTTATTTTATTTTTTTCCACATGATTAAAAACCATACAACCATTTTCCCTTTATGTGCAATAATACATGTATCATCCAACAAAAAAAAAAGAGAAAAAGAAGGAAGCCCACATTCCGCTACCCTCCCCTTCCCTTTATCCCCTTATCACTCGACCCTTCCATACTTCCCTCTCCCACATCCATACCCCGTCCTCACTTATCCTTCACCCACCCTTGAACGTGTTTCCACTTCTATCCATTGTTTCCACATGTTTTTAAACTTCTTTTTATTTCCGCTCTTGGTACATATAAATTCCTCTTTTGTGATGGTTTTATCCATCACCTTCCTCCATTCTGTCACTGTGGGGGGGTTTTTTGCTTGCCACTTCTGCGCAATAAGTTTCCTTCATTGCTGTTTGTATATCCCCTGACATTCCTCCTTCATCCTCACAGGTTAAGTGTGGTAACAGACTTGCTGTTATACCATACAACACTTGTATGGGAAGAATAAGTCCTTTGCTTGCTCTGGCAGCAGACTTGATAAAACTGTTTCTCTTCAGGAGACTCACTAGCATCTGCTTTCACTGACACTAGTGCTCTGACTCTACTAGCTGAAGGCATGGCCCTCACAGAACAGGCCCCATGACACAGATCTGTACTCCCTACAAGCCAAAGCAGATCCTTTTTAGAGTGTCTCCTTTCCGGTCAGCTCTGCAGGACATCTGGGTTGCAGCTATTCACAGATTTAGGCCCTCAAGTCAGACACCCAAGGCCACATGGCAGCTTCTACCCCGAGCACATGTGCCCTTGGGCTTTATACTGTCACCCAGCATGCACCGAGACACTTTCCTCTGCCAATAGTGCTAGGACAAGGCCATGGGTGAATTTCTCATATTGCAAACCCCCCTATCCAGCCCCCGGTTTAATTTGCATGAGCCGGTGTCTTTTCAAGGCAAGAAAATATTTTACAATATTTGAAAATAAAACCAGTTTTATTAGATTAAAACAGAATTCACCACAGTTGCCCGAACTTCCACCACTCCCTCTTTCGACCTCCTGGCCCCCGTTTGATGGTTAGTAAAAGGATGAACATTTTGGCATAAGTAGTTAATAGGAGAAAAAGATGCCCTGATGTTAGTGTCATTGGGAGTAACAATATAAGGTGCTTTGAAGTACACTAGGTGCTCTGTATGAGGCTGAAAGACTCTGGATGGGGTTTAGTGTTATTGTGAGAGGATGGAGGATCTGGAGGGGGTGAGAGGAATCTGCAACAGATTTGGTGGCCATCTGGGGAATTAGGGTACTGGAGGGGGCTTGGAGAAACTGTGGAAGGACAGGGTCTCTGGAGTGATGCTTGGGTGTCTTCGAGGGGATGGGGACTTTTGTGGGGGGAATGTGGGAGCCTAGGGGGCACTACAGGGGATGGAAGGAACTGTGGGAGGTTAGGGGCTCCGTGGGACACTGTTAGAGGTATGGTAGGCTGAAGGTTCTTCAGCAGACTGGGGGTACTGTGGAAGGTTGGGGGGTACTGGGGGAGACTGCTGATGGCTGGGGGAGACTGAGCTGCGGGTTGTGGGACCAAGAGTGCTGAATTCTGAATTGTACGCATCATATGGTGCCAGAAAACACCCATGTTAGTCTTCAGATCAATTTCTGTATCCCTGGGGATCATCCTAGGACAAGGTTGTACACAGAACATTTATTTCCTTGCAAGTCAAAATTAACTCCCTTTGTTAACCTAAGGGTTTCCCCTGTCTTCTAGAGGATTCTAGAAGTATAGTGGGAGGGAGGGCAAAACAGGCAGCCTTAATATCTATGGGACTCCAGCCAATCCCTGGGAAGGCGTGCCCAGAAAGTGAACAGAGAGAGACCATTAATAGTCTGAGCCCTGGGCAGTCAATGTAGTGTTCCTGGGTCCAGTCCTGCAGGAGAAGACTCCTGTGCACAGGCTCTTCGCCTTGGTGCAGGATCCTAGAGGAAGCCTTAAGGTAGACACCAAGGTCCCAGGTAGGCTTAGCTGGGGGGCCTATTCGTAGATCCAGTTCCAAGGATCATGACGGGTCTGAAGGAAGTTCTCTGGAGAGAGTGCCAGGAGAAAGTTGTCAGGAAAGAGTTCAGCTGTCCTATGGTATTGTGAGTCTACATCTCCCTCACTAGAAAGAGCCTGGTGGGTATCGGCAGGAGGCAACCGATGATCCTGTGGCTAAGTGAGTAGATAACCCCCAATGCTAAAGGAAAGTGATTGTGTGAAGCTTTTAACTCTGGAATCACCTTCAGCATTAGGAATCATGTGGGACATTTAAGTTGTGCAGTGCAGCCAGTAGATTTGTGCAGTGCAGCCACAAACTGAGGGGTCCATAAGCTGTTCAGTTTGCAGTTCCTTGGGGTATTCCATGCTCCCTTCCCCTATCCAAGTTCATAGTTCCCAATAAAAACCCTAAAAAGAACCCCTAGACTGTTTTCTGAGCCAGTGGAAGTGGAAGGATGAAGAGAATGCTGCGTGCCTGGCTGTATTTTCTCTAAACAGGGAAAAAGGACCAAGGTCACCAGCTGCTTCTTAAGGGGTGCGCTACATAAATTATTTTAACCTATTCCAACTACCAGTCACTTCCACATGATAGCTTTGGATAAAACCGCTCTATCCCGTGTACAGTGGCAGCTGATATTCACAAATATTAAGAAGAGCTGCTGCTCACTCACCTTCAAGAAACTGCTATAGAACTGTTGATCCAGTGGTACCTCACTTCGCACAGACTTAACATTACGTTCCCAGGGGTTGATAAAGCATTGTCTCAGCGACTGTCAAGAACCTGCCATCTTAAAAAATATCTTCTGGAGCTGCTCAAATGCCCAAACCCTCTGGAAAAGGGTGGGAAACCTCATCCATCAATTGACTAAGGCCCCTTTCACACTGGGGGAGTAGCGGCGGTGGCGGTAAAGCGGTGCTATTTTTGGCGGTGCTTTACCGCAAATTTTGCGCCGGTATTCAGCCGCTAGCGGGGCGGTTTTACCCCCCGCTAGCGGCCGAAAAAGTGTTAAAAACCACTCTGCAAAGGCGCATTGCCGGCGGTATAGCCGCGGTTTCCCATTGCTTTCAATGGGAAGGAGCGGTGGAGAAGCGGTAAACACACCGCTCCTTCACCGCTCCAAAGATGCGGCTAGCAGGACCTTTTTTCCCATCCTGCTAGCGCACCGTTCCAGTGTGAAAGCCCTCGGGGCTTTCACACTGGAGAAACATCAGCCACGGTTTAGGGTCAGTTTGCAGGCGCTATTTTTAGCGCAATAGCGCCTGTAAACCGCCCCAGTGTGAAAGGGGTCTTACAAAATGTTGTCTCTTTGGCCCACCACTTACCATTTCTTCCATATCATATGATCCCTCTTGGGTTCCATACACTACCATTTTAGGGGCTGCATAATGGACCATAACGTACAAATGGAAATCACCTCACCTCCACTTTAAACAAATTATCACAAGAGTTGATGACATTCAGCTCATGAAACCAGTCACCTACTGCCTTATAGATGCCTACCTTCCAAAATAACAAGTCAAATGGGAACCTTGGCTAACTCAGTCATAGGCATTACCTGTAAGACCAATATTACAAACAGGTAAATCATTGCTTTTGACTGCCACACGTAATCAACGTCAGTCTCAAGTTCTCCTTGCACTTTCTGTTACTACCCACCCAGTATCTTTGCACTGTGCTATGTTTACCCACTATAGTTTTGTACCATTTATTGAATATACTTTTTTCCATCTTTTGTATTGCAAAATATTTTTTTACTAAAAACACCTTTTGTAAATTAAACAGTAAACCTGCTGGCCCACATTTTGCAGATGCAGATTGAGGACATTCAGAAAATGTAGTTACCAGCAGCTGTGGAGGTTTACCACTTAAGCCCCGGACCATTTGTTAGCTAAAGGACCAGAGGTGAATTCAGAATTTTGCACTGCGCTGCTTTAACTGTAAATTGTGCGGACATGCAATGTTGTACCCAAACGAAATTTGCGTCCTTTTCTTCCCACAAATAGAGCTTTCTTTTAATGGTATTTGATTGCCTCTGCGATTTTTATTTTTTGCGATATAAACGGAAAAAGACCGAAAATTTTGAAAGAAAATGATATTTTCTACTTTTTGTTATAAGAAAAATCGAATAAACTCAATTGTAGTCATACATTTAGGCCAAAATGTATTCAGCCACATGTCTTTAGTAAAAAAAATGTCAACAAGCGTATATTTATTGGTTTGCGCAAAAGTTATAGCGTCTACAAACTAGGGTACATTTTCTGGAATTTACACAGCTTTTAATTTATGACTGCCTATCTCATTTCTTGAGGTGCTAAAATGGCAGGGCAGTACAAACCCCCCCCCCAAATGACCCCATTTTGGAAAGTAGACACCCCAAGGAAATTGCTGAGAGGCATGTTGAGCCCATTGAATATTTTTTTTTTGTCCCAAGTGATTGAATAATGACAAAAAAAAAAAATTACAAAAAGTTGTCACTAAATGATATATTGCTCACACATGCCATGGTTATATGTGGAATTGCACCCCAAAATACATTCTGCTGCTTCTCCTGAGTACGGGGATACCACATGTGTGGGACTTTTTAGGAGCCTAGCCACGTACGGGACCCCGGAAACCAAGCACCGCCTTCAGGATTTCTAAGGGCGCAAATTTTTGATTTCACTCCTCACTACCTATCACAGTTTCGAAGGCCATAAAATGCCAAAATAGCACAAAACCCCCCAAAATGACCCCATTTTGGAAAGTAGACACCCCAAGCTATTTACTGAGAGGCATGATTAGTCCATGGAATATTTTATATTTTGCCACAAGTTGCGGGAATATGACAAACTTTATTTTTTTTGCACAAAGTTGTCACTAAATGATATGTTGCTCACACATGCCATGGGCATATGTAAAATTACACCCCAAAATACATTCTGCTGCTTCTCCTGAGTACGGGGATACCACATGTGTGGGACTTTTTGGGAGCCTAGTCGCATACGGGACCCCAAAAACCAAGCACCGCCTTCAAGGTTTCTAAGGGCATAAATTTGTGATTTCACTCCTCACTACCTATCGCTACCTATCACAGTTTTGAAGGCCATAAAATGCCAAGATGGCACAAAACACCCCAAATGACCCCATTTTGGAAAGTAGACACCCCAAGCTATTTGCTGAGAGGCATGTTGAGCCCATTGAATATTTTTTTTTTTGTCCCAAATGATTGAATAATGACAAAAAGAAAAAAAAAAGAAAAAATGTACAAAAAATTGTCACTAAATGATATATTGCTCACACATGCCATGGTTATATGTGGAATTGCACCCCAAAATACATTCTGCTGCTTCTCCTGAGTACGGGGATACCACATGTGTGGGACTTTTTGGGAGCCTAGCCGGGTACGGGGCCCCAAAAACCAAGCACCGCCTTCAGGATTTCTAAGGGCGTAAATTTTTGATTTCACTCCTCACTACCTATCACAGTTTCGAAGGCCATAAAATGCCAAAATAGCACAAACCCCCCCCAAATGACCCCATTTTGGAAAGTAGACACCCCAAGCTATTTACTGAGAGGCATGTTCAGTCCAAGGAATATTTTATATTTTGCCACAAGTTGCGGGAATATGACAAACTTTGTTTTTTTTGCACAAAGTTGTCACTAAGAGATATATTGCTCACACATGCCATGGGCATATGTGAAATTACACCCCAAAATACATTCTGCTGCTTCTCCTGAGTACGGCGATACCACATGTGTGGGACTTTTTGGGAGCCTAGCCGCGTACGGGACCCCAAAAATCCAGCACCGCCTTCAAGGTTTCTAAGGGCATACATTTTTGATTTCACTCCTCACTACCTATCACAGTTTTGAAGGCCATAAAATGCCAAGATAGCCCAAAACCCCCACAAATGACCCCATTTTGGAAAGTAGACACCCCAAGCTATTTGCCGAGAGGCATGGTGAGTATTTTACAGCTCTCATTTGTTTTTGAAAATGAAGAAAGACATATTTTATTTTTATTTTTTTATTTTTTCAATTTTTAAAACTTTGTGACAAAAAGCGAGATCTGCAAAATACTCAACATACCTCTCAGCAAATAGCTTTGGGTGTCTACTTTCCAAAATGGGGTCATTTGGGGGGGTTTTGTGCCATCTGGGCATTCCATGGCCTCCGAAACTGTGATAGGCAGTGAGGAGTGAAATCAAAAATTTACACCTATAGAAATCCTGAAGGCGGTGCTTGGTTTTCGGGGTCCTGTACGCGGCTAGGCTCCCAAAATGTCTCACACATGTGGTATCCCCGTACTCAGGAGAAGCAACAGAATGTATTTTGGGGTGCAATTCCACATATAACCATGGCATGTTTGAGCAATATATAATTTAGTGACAACTTTTTGTACATTTTTTTTTTCTTTTTGTCATTATTCAATCACTTGGGACAAAAAAAAAAAAAAAATATTCAATGGGCTCAACATGCCTCTCAGCAAATAGCTTGAGGTGTCTACTTTCCAAAATGGGGTCATTTGGGGGGTTTTGAACTGTCCTGGCATTTTATGCACAACATTAGGAAGCATATGTCACACATCATCCACTCTTCTAACCACTTGAAGACAAAGCCCTTTCTGACACTTTTTGTTTACATGAAAACATATATTTTTTTGCAAGAAAATTATGTTGAACCCCCAAACATTATATATATTTTTAAAGCAAAGGCCCTACAGATTAAAATAGTGGGTGTTGCATTTTTTTTTCCACACAGTATTTGCGCAGCGATTTTTCAAACGCATTTTTTGCACTAAAAAACACTATATTGCCCAAATGTTTGCTGAAATAAAAAATATGATCTTAGGCCGAGTACATGGATACCAAACACGACATGCTTTAAAATTGCGCACAAACGCGCAGCGGCGAGAAACTACATTCATTTTTAAAAGCATTTAAAAGCCTTTACAGGTTACCACGTTAGATTTACAGAGGAGGTCTACTGCTAAAATTACTGCCCTCGATCTGACCTTCGCGGTGATACCTCACATGCATGATGCAATTGCTGTTTACATATGACGCTAGACCGACGCTTGCGTTCTCCTTTGCGCAAGAGCAGGGGGGGGACAACGGTGCTTTTTTTTTATTTATTTTTTTTTATTATTTATTTTGCTTTTTTATTTTATTTTTAAACTGTTCCTTCCATATTTATTTTTTTTTATCATTTTTATTGTTATCTCAGGGAATGTAAATATCCCCTATGATAGCAATAAGTAGTGACAGGTACTCTTTTTTTGAAAAAAAATGGGGGGTTAGACCCTAGATCTTTCCTCTGCCCTCAAAGCATCTGTCCACACCAAGATCGGTGTGATAAAATGCTTTCCCAATTTCCCAATGGCGCTGTTTATATCCGGGGGGGGGCATTCCCTCCCACTGCTTGTAAAAGCAGTCTAGAGGCTAATTATCTGCTAGAATTGCTTTTACATGAAAGCCGGCCGCTGGCTGAAAAGAATGATACCAAGATGATACCTAAACCTGCAGGCATCATTCTGGTATAAACATTCAAAGTCCAGCAACATACCAGTACGTTGCTGGTCCTTGTTGGACATGTATTGTAATCTTTTTTTTCATGCAGCCTGTTGGCTGAACGAAAAAAAGAGATTGATCGGTGGGTATGCCCACCATTAGAATACCTCCCTTCATCCACCCACTTCTAATGATGGGCATATATGCCGAAGCATGGGGGCATCCTCCCGCAAAAAAGTTATGCCGCGTACACACGGTCGGACTTTTCCACGGGCAAGCCTTCGTCGGAATTTTGACCGTATGTACGCGGCATAAAAGGTTATGCCGCGTACACACGGTCGAACTTTTCCACGGGCAAGCCTCCGTCGGAATTTCGACCGTATATACGCGGCATTAGGAGCAAAATCGCTCCTCCGCCCCTGCTGCCCCCATGCTTCGGCATATATGCTCTTTTTTTAACTGTGGTGGTGAAATCACCTCCTACAGCGTTGGAGTCACGGCTTTATGTATCGTGGGAGCAAACGCTGTTGCTGTCAAGATAAATAAATCCGCGATGCAACTGAATGGCGTACCTGCTAAGCAAATGATGGTTAACATTACAACAAAGTAACATTACAGTACAACAGTAAGACCTTACCATACCATACCTGCAAAGCAAATACCAAAACAAAACCTAGTAAAAAATAAAACATTTTTTTAATGCAACCTGTGCCTAAAATATATATATGCCGAAGCATGGGGGCATCCTCCCGCAAAAAAGTTATGCCGCGTACACACGGTCGGACTTTTCCACGGGCAAGCCTTTGTCGAAATTTCGACCGTATGTACGCGGCATAAAAGGTTATGCCGCGTACACGCGGTCAAACTTTTCCACGGGCAAGCCTCCGTCGGAATTTCGACCGTATATACGCGGCATTAGGAGCAAAATCGCTCCTCCGCCCCTGCTGCCCCCATGCTTCGGCATATATGCTCTTTTTTTAACTGTGGTGGTGAAATCACCTCCTACAGCGTTGGAGTCACGGCTTTATGTATCGTGGGAGCAAACGCTGTTGCTGTCAAGATAAATAAATCCGCGATGCACCTGAATGGCGTACCTGCTAAGCAAATGATGGTTAACATTAAAACAAAGTAACATTACAGTACAACAGTAAGACCTTACCATACCATACCTGCAAAGCAAATACCAAAACAAAACCTAGTAAAAAATAAAACATTTTTTTAACGCAACCTGTGCCTAAAATATATATATGCCGAAGCATGGGGGCATCCTCCCGCAAAAAAGTTATGCCGCGTACACACGGTCGGACTTTTCCACAGGCAAGCCTTCGTCGAAATTTCGACCGTATGTACGCGGCATAAAAGGTTATGCCGCGTACACACGGTCGGACTTTTCCACGGGCAAGCCTCCGTCGGAATTTCGACCGTATGTACGCGGCATTAGGAGCAAAATCGCTCCTCCGCCCCTGCTGCCCCCATGCTTCGGCATATATGCTCTTTTTTTAAACTGTGGTGGTGAAATCACCTCCTACAGCACTGGAGTCACGGCTTTATGTATCGTGGGAGCAAACGCTGTTGCTGTCAAGATAAATAATTCCGCGCTGCAGTTGAATGGCGCACCTGAAAACAAAAAATTACATACCTGAAAAGCAAGCATGATAAAACATTGCAGAATGGAATACAGTAAAAAAGAGCAGAACAATAGAGAGAAAATAGAGAGAGAGAGAGAACAATAAAACGACAACTATTTTTGGTTTTTTTATTTTATATTTTTTTTGTGTTTTTGTTTTTTACGTTTTTTTTTCTTTTTTACACTTTTTTTTTGTAACTTTAACAACTGTAATGGTTCGGGTCTCTCAAAATGTAATGGCATCTTGGGAGACCCTGTGTAAGTGTGTCCTAGTCTGTGAAATGCTGTACCCTACGCTAAAACTTCACTTTTGAGTGGTAGCGTTCAAAACATTCACCAAGGCAAAGACCAGGTTTGTCAGGACAGAGTGGACAATAATGACGGGTGTCACGCCTAAATCCGCGCTTGCTACAGACACAACATCTTTTTTGGGGGGCTCGTTGGGTGGGGGTACTCGGGAGGACATGCGTATAATGCCTCTCATGCAGCCGGCTTACTGCATTTGGTAGGGGATGGTGAGGTGCAGAACCGCCTGGATACAGGAGTTCTGTGACAATCTCATTCTGGAATTTTAGAAGAGATAACGTCCCGCCTGAAGCTCTGTATAGCACATGAGCGTTCAGCAAAGCCAATTGAAATAAGGATAGAGACACTTTTTTGTACCAGCGTCTTGCCTTACGGTCAATTAGATACGGCGCCAACAACTGGTCGTTGAGGTCCACCCCTCCCATATTTTTGTTATATTCGTGGACACAGAGGGGTTTCTCCACAACACCAGTCGCCGTACGAATTTGGACTGTCGTGTCTGCATGAAGGGAGGTAAGAAGGAAAACATTCTTATTGTCCCTCCACTTCATAGCGAGCAAGTTATTACACTTTACGCAGGCTCTCTCCCCCAGCCTAAGACGGGCATCTACAAGCCGCTGGGGAAAGCCCCGGCGATTAGGTCGCACGGTGCCACATGCTCCAATCTGATGATCAAACAAGTGACTAAACAGTGGCACGCTCGTGTAATAATTGTCCACATACAAGTGGTACCCCTTTCCGAATAAGGGTGACACCAATTTCCACACTATCTTGCCAGCGCTCCCTATGTAATCCGGGCAGTTGACCGGCTCAACCTGACTATCTTTTCCCTCATAAACCATAAAGCTCCATACATAGCCTGTTGCCCTGTCACAGCACTTATAGAGCTTGACCCCGTATCTGGCACGCTTGCTGGGAAGGTACTGCTTGAAAGCCAAGCGGCCAGAAAATTTAATCAGGGACTCATCAACGCAGACAGCTTGATCGGGAATAAACAAGGCTGCAAAACGTTCGTTGAAGTGGTTTATGAGGGGCCGAATTTTATAGAGCCGGTCGTATTCAGGGTCCCCACGTGGACGACAAAGTTCATTGTCGTTGAAGTGCATGAACCGCAAAATCTGCTTGTATCGTTTCCTGGGCATGGAGGCAGAGAACACGGGCATGTGGTCAATTGGGTGCGTGGACCAATAAGCACGCAATGACGGGAATTTATGTGTGCCCATGTTGAGGGAAAGGCCCAGAAAGGTCTTAAATTCGGAAACCGTAATTGGTTTCCAATCTTTGGCAATGGAAGGCAACTGGGGATTAGCGGCGATGAATTGACCAGCATATAAATTACTCTGGTCCACAATAGATCTATAGAGATCTTCCGTGAAAAACAGCAAATAATAGTCAATTGGCATAAAATCAGCTGTTTCCACCTGAATACCGGGTTGGGCAGTGAATGGGGGAAGTACGGGTTCTGCAGAAGTGGTGGGGACCCAATCAGGATAGGCGAATTCTGCAGGAAGGGCACTATGGGCACGACGGGCCTGCCTTTGTCTTCTTATTGGTGGCAGCGGGACACTACTTGTGCTTGCCACCTCGCCAGCTTGAACTGCACTTATGGGACTCGCCACGTCACCAAGTGATACTGCAGTGCTGGATGTACGCCCAGGCTGTACTAGACCGCTGGTGCTTGCCAATTCACCAGAAGGAATAGCAGCGCTAGTACTACTCTGCTCCATGATACGAGAGCCCTGCAGTTATTGCTCCTCAACAACCTCAGAAGATCGGGATCGGGGACGCCTGACCTTAGCAGGGACCTCAACTTCGTCGTCAGAGCTATCTGACGTGGGGCCGCTGACGTCACTGTCTTCTACGGGAAGATATTCTGAGCCTGAATCTGACAGATACGTGACCTCCTCT
The DNA here is from genome assembly GCA_029206835.1 of Rana muscosa. Classification (NCBI taxonomy): domain Eukaryota; kingdom Metazoa; phylum Chordata; class Amphibia; order Anura; family Ranidae; genus Rana; species Rana muscosa. The sequence continues at coordinate 789,744,757 of CM055118.1, read as the reverse complement.
TCACTATCTGTCATGCTCAGAATCTCGTAGGCCTCTTTACTAGTGTACCTTCGTCTTGCCATTTTGGGCTCTAAATTTAGGGGTACACTAGTAAGATTCACAGGAAAAAAAGCACCCGACTGTCGTCAGCAAATATATCAAACGCTACAAAAAAACTGTTAGCGGTCGCAGGGATCAGGACTGTCTCTGCGAACGCTGCAGTTATGTGTTTTGTGTTTGGTAAGTGACAGTGATCGATCGATACTGCACTTGGGTGGGCTGGGCTGGGCTGGGCGGAGGGGCTAAACGCAGGTGCTAGCAGGTATCTGGGCTGATCCCGCTAACACTGCGTTTTTGGGAACCCTAAACCACTGGGGACGCTAGTATAGATCTGATCAGATACTATACCACTAAGGGAGGTGTATGCTTTGCGCGTGGGTGTTAGCGTTACTGGCACTAACCTAACGCTGCCTGGGGCGACGCAGACCCTCTATGGCGCTAAAACCTAATTGATCTCACCCGCCGGGCGATCAGGGGGTTAAACCTTTATTGGGTTATATACGGCGGGTGCCCTGATGCTATAAAAAGCAAACTAACCAACCAGCGTCACCCGTAACCTTTATATGGTGATCACTGGTGAAAGGGTTAACTAGGGGCAATCAGGGGGTTAAAACCTTTATTTTAGGTTAAATATGGGGGTACCCGATGCTATATAAAAACCTGCCGGGTTACCTAAATAACTAAATAACTAACTGGGTAACCAGTGTCACCAGTGACGCTTATACGGTGATCACTGGTGAAAGGGTTAACTCTAGGGGCAATCAGGGGGTTAAAATAATATATGGGGGTACCTGACGCTCTAAAAACCTGCGGCGAAACTAAAAATAAATAACTGGCTATCTAGGGCACCACCGGCACTAAATACAGCGATCGAAAATACGATCGCTTAGTGACGCTGGAGTTAGGGGGTGAAAGGGTTACCTGGGGGGCGATCAAGGGGTTAAACCTTTATATGGGGGGGTTAGGGGGCTACCCTGGACCTAAAGGGGCCTAAACCTAACTGCCCTGCAACTTTTTACTATCACAGATGACACTAAATGCAGTGATCAGTAAAATAAATGATCACTGCAATCAGTGACACTGTGATTGGGGGCTGGGGGGTGACCTGGGGGGTGATCTGGGGGTGACTGGGGGGTGAAATGTGTGCCTATGTGTACCTAAGTGTCAGTGGACTGTTGGTGCACTAACCTGCTTCCTCTCTCCTCGGCGCCGGAATCGAAAAGACCGCCGCGAGGGAGATGACATCACTTCCTCCTGCCTGTGTTTACATCACATGGCGGAGGAAGCATTTTCATTGGGGTGGCCGAAATCGAATGGTCACCCCCTCATCTCTGATCGCTCCCCAACGATAAACGGCCGCTCACTGTATAGGACCCCCCAACTGTACAAAGGCGATCACGTACACTGTACGTGATTGTGCCTGTCGGTGCCATTCTGCCGACGTATATATACAGTGAGCGGTCGTTAAGTGGTTAACTAACAAGACACAATGAGGTTGATTTACTAAATGCAAATCCACTCTGCACTACAAATGCACTTGAAAGTGCACTTGGAAGTGCAGTCGCTGTAAATCTGTGTAGCGGGGTCTCCTTTAAGGCCCCCGGACTACGTTACCCAGAACCCCGTTCGGCACCCAGGGTGCATTGGACCACCGCAGAGACTTATGGGTGGGGCTATAAGAGGAGGGGGCGAGGTGAAGCTCGGCCTCTTTGGACACCGCGCTGCAAGCAACAGGTCTCCCCATGTGGATCCGCTGCTGTGTAAGGCCTGAAGCCTGGGCCTTGCATACCTTCCAAAGAGCCTTCCACCCCACTGCAGAGCCTGGGTGGCACCTGTTCCTGCTCAAGTTTGCTGACATCCACTGGACCGGGGACCCGGCCGTTGGAGACACTGTGTGCGGATACACAGTGGTGGAAGCCCGGACTGGGATCGCGTCCGGAGTGGTGAGCGAGCACTTGCTCACTTCATTAACCTTTACTTTGTTGGGCCTAGTGACTGCCTTGGCCCACCTTGTTCATTTACTACTATTGGATTACAAATATTGTTTCCTGAAAGTGCACCACCGTTCAAGTTGCATGCGAAGAATTGTTCTCCTAAGGGACTGAGTTTAATCTGAGTCAGGCCTGACCAGGGGGGGTTAAATCTTTGTTTGCTGCGCCATATTGCGCATAAGGAAAGAAGATAGTTGCACGTGGCGGGTGACCACTCTGCACTATCACTGATGAATATGTTTATCGCTGCAGGGCTCTGCATGTATGCTATGTGATGTGTTTAACCTTGAACCTTTATACCAAAGTAAATCCAGTTATATTTTATTACCTTGGTATCAGTGTTATCCTTGCAGATAGTAGTTCTCTATCAATACTGCCAGATTGTGTATAATCAGGTATAGACCGTTACGAGGTAACATTCCATAGACTAACTGTGCCAGTGTGGGTTGAGTAGATTGCCGGGGGTTGGTGGTGCTGTATACAGGGCTGGGGGGTAGCGCTACATCTGAGGGGAAGATTGGAAATCAGGGGAAGTTGTATTGTAATTTACATGCTTATTCAATCAATAAAATGCTTTGACAAGGAAATCAGGGGAAGCTCTGCTGATTTTATCATCCAAACATGTACAAGCAAAAATGCTGTTTTTCCTATCCTTGCATGTCCCCCACAGATCTAAAGTGACTGCACTTCCAAGTACACTTGCAGTGCACTTGTAGTGCAAAGTGAATTTGCCTTCAGTAAATCAACCCCAATGGGGTGGTTTTACTAAACACAAATAGACTGTGCGCTCTGCAATGGCAGTTGCTCCAGAGCTGAGTAAATGAGGTGAAGCTTCACTTTGGAAATCATATACAATTACATGCAACAAAAAAAAAAAGAAAAAAAAAGAATTTTTGTTTGCACGTGATTGGATGTTGGAAGTCAGCAGAGCGTCCTCTCATTTACTAAGGTCAGGAGCAACTGCACATGCAGAGTGCAACTGCACTTGCAAAGGGCACAGTCTATTTGCCTTTAGTAAATCCACCCCAGTAAATGCAAGATGAAATCCATAACCACTTAGCCGTTAGGCAGGCTGTATCCCCTGACTAAATTTAAAGCGCAACTAAACCTATTACTATTCTTTACAGGAAAGGAAGCTGCCATCTTAGCCTCTGCTTTATCTGCAGTTGCCATGGTGCTGCACATGTGATCAGCTATGACACCACCAGCCATCTGATGGCTTGACAATTTGGTTGAGAGAACAAGCAAATGTTACAGTTATCATTCACAGTATGCCTGGAATGTAAATGCTTTGGAAAATAGTTAAATCTATGGGTTTAGTTATGTAACATTAACATCTGATTGAAGTGTAGCTTCAGCATTGCTGCTCATTGTGATGCAGTGTGTACGGTCGCTGGCCTTAGCCTCGACTACTTGACTGTCTCGGTCAGCTGTTCTAATAAGACAGCAGCCATCACCTCAACCTGTACATATTTTTCTCTTTGTCCCCAGTACTAAAGTACATTGACAGGTGTAACATAAAATAACCATTATCGCTTTGCCTGTGTTTTATGGACCAGCTGGTAATTTAGTTGCTGTCTAGGATTGCTTACACTTGTTTCTCTATGAGTTATATGTTCAATATGAAGCAAATGTTTGATGGAAAAGACTGACACATGCAATGTACTGTAGATGAGGAAGCGCCATTGAGAATAAAGTCAGACCCCATCTATATTTATGTGCATGTGCCAGGCCTGACTGCCAAAGAGCATTGGTAATGTAAAACGTTAAATTATCTCTGCAGTTAGATCAGTTAACGTAGAAGTAATATTATGCTTTAGTATCTATGCTGTGATTATACCCGAAACCAGGCTTTATCTCTAAAAAGGGAAACCCCACATTCCTCAAATGTTCTGGTCTCTGTCAGGTGATATCAGGAACTGATGTTGAGGTAGAGCTGGTGAATCAGCAGCTCTGCCTGAACAATAACCTGATGTCAGTCCCCCAAGGGACACTGGCATATACAGTAATAGTGACATGGAGGCTGCATTTTTATAGTATTGCACTTGTTGGCAGGTCGTTTACTCTTGTCCAGCAGTCTACCTGGCTGCCCAGGTTGGAAGCGAAGGGGTTATTGCTTGTACCACCTTTCTTGTGTGTTTGTGGGTTTTCCTCTAGGGTCCAGCCTCCCTCCTGTGTTATATAAAGAGAAGAGGCCTGGATTCTGGGGATGGGGACCTAGATTGGGCCAGGGATGCACGCACGGAAACTTAAAGCTATGTCTTAAAGGGGTTGTAAAGGTTTGTTTTTTTATTTTCTTAATAGGTTCCTTTAAGCTAGTAGAAAAAGTGTATAGTTGCGCTAGACCTGGGTATTGGAATACCAGGAGCTGGAATAATAAACCACTAAGTGATCAAATTGCGATGAAGGTACCAATAATAATAGTGATTACAAACTGTGTCTAATAAAAAATAAAATAAACTAAAACATTAACCCCTTAACGACCGCTCACTGTATATATACGTCGGCACAATGGCACCGACAGCCACAATCACGTAGAGTGTACGTGATTGCCTTTGTACAGTTGGGGGGTCCAATCGGACCCCCCTTCTGTACAGTGAGCGGTCGGAATTCGTTGGGGAGCGATCCGACATGAGGGGACGGCCGTTCGATTCCGGCCAGCCCCCCGCGATCGCTCCCGGCGAATGGAAATGCCCCCTCTGTCTGTGTAATGTTTACACAGACAGAAAAAACAGGAGGAAGTGATGTCATCTCCTGTGCGGCGCTCACATATACCGAGCGCCGTACAAGAGAAGACACACAGGTTAGTGCACAAACACTTCACTAACACCAGCACACATAGGCACATAAATCGCCCCCCCAGGCCCCCCCAGATCACCCCCCAGCCCCCAGTCACAGTGTCACTGATTGCAGTGACCATTTATTTAGTGATCACTGCAATCAGTGACATTTGTGACTGTAAAAGTGTCACTACATTTAGTTTTAGGTCCAGTGCAGCCCCCTAACCCCCCCTAATAAAGGTTTAACCCCTTGATCACCCCCCAGATAACCCTTTCACCCCCTAGCACCGCCGTCGCTAAGCGATCATTTTTCTGATCGCTGTCTTAGCGTCGGTGATGCAGATCGGTACCCAGTAATTTTTTTTAGGTTCGCCGCAGGTTTTTATAGCGTCAGGTACCCCCATAAATTATCTAATAAAGGTTTAACCCCCTTGATCGCCCCCCAGGTAACCCTTTCACCCCCTATCACCACTGTCGCTAAGCAATAATTTTTCTGATCGATGTCTTAGCGTCGGTGATGCAGATCGGTAGCCAGTATTTTTTTTTTTTAGGTTCGCCGCAGGTTTTTATAGCGTCAGGTACCCCCATAAATTATCTAATAAAGGTTTAACCCCCTTGATCGCCCCCCAGGTAACCCTTTCACCCCCTATCACCACTGTCGCTAAGCGATCATTTTTCTGATCGCTGTCTTAGCGTCGGTGATGCAGATCGGTAGCCAGTAATTTTTTTTAGGTTCGCCGCAGGTTTTTATAGCGTCAGGTACCCCCATAAATTATCTAATAAAGGTTTAACCCCCTTGATCGCCCCCCAGGTAACCCTTTCACCCCCTATCACCACTGTCGCTAAGCGATAATTTTTCTGATCGCTGTCTTAGTGTCGGTGATGCAGATCAGTAGGCAGTATTTTTTTTTTAGGTTCGCCGCAGGTTTTTATAGCGTCAGGTACCCCCATAAATTATCGAATAAAGGTTTAACCCCCTTGATCGCCCCCCAGGTAACCCTTTCACCCCCTATCACCACTGTCGCTAAGCGATCATTTTTCTGATCGCTGTCTTAGCGTCGGTGATGCAGATCGGTAGCCAGTAATTTTTTTTAGGTTCGCCGCAGGTTTTTATAGCGTCAGGTACCCCCATAAATTATCTAATAAAGGTTTAACCCCCTTGATCGCCCCCCAGGTAACCCTTTCACCCCCTATCACCACTGTCGCTAAGCGATAATTTTTCTGATCGCTGTCTTAGTGTCGGTGATGCAGATCAGTAGGCAGTATTTTTTTTTTAGGTTCGCCGCAGGTTTTTATAGCGTCAGGTACCCCCATAAATTATCGAATAAAGGTTTAACCCCCTTGATCGCCCCCCAGGTAACCCTTTCACCCCCTATCACCACTGTCGCTAAGCGATCATTTTTCTGATCGCTGTCTTAGCGTCGGTGATGCAGATAGGTAGCCAGTAATTTTTTTTAGGTTCGCCGCAGGTTTTTATAGCGTCAGGTACCCCCATGTATTATCTAATAAAGGTTTTAACCCCCTAATTGCCCCTAGTTAACCCTTTCACCCGTCATCATCATATAAGTGTTACGGGTGATGCTGGTTAGTTAGTTTGCTTTTTATAGTGTCAGGGCACCCGCCGTATATAACCCAATAAATGTTTAACCCCCTGATCGCCCGGCGGGTGATATCAATTAGGTTTTAGCGTCAGAGAGGGTCTGCGTCACACCCCAGGCAGCGTCAGGTTAGTGCCAGTAACGCTAACACCCACGCGTGAAGCATACACCCTCCTTAGTGGTAAAGTATCTGAACAGATCAATATCTGATCTGATCAGATCTATACTAGCGTCCCCAGCAGTTTAGGGTTCCCAAAAACGCAGTGTTAGCGGGATCAGCCCAGATACCTGCTAGCACCTGCGTTTTGCCCCTCCGTCCAGCCCAGGCCACCCAAGTGCAGTATCGATCGATCACTGTCACTTACAAAACACAACACACATAACTGCAGCGTTCGCAGAGACAGGCCTGATCCCTGCGACTCCAGTGCTGTAGGAGGTGATTTCACCACCACAGTTAAAAAAAAAAAGCATATATGCCGAAGCATTGGGGCAGCAGGGGCGGAGGAGTGATTTTGCTCCTAATGCCGCGTACATACGGTCGAAATTCCGACGGAGGCTTGCCCGTGGAAAAGTCCGACCATGTGTACGCGGCATAACTTTTTTGCGGGAGGATGCCCCCATGCTTCGGCATATATAAATGGTGCATGTATGCCCATCATTAGAAGTGGGTGGATGAAGGGCGGTATTCTAATGGTGGGCATACCCACCGATCAATCTCTTTTTTCGTTCAGCCACCTGGCTGCATGAAAAAAAAAGATTACAATACATGTCCAACAAGGACCAGCAACGTACTGGTATGTTGCTGGACTTTGAATGGTTATACCAGATTGATGCCTGCGGGTTTAGGTATCATCTTGGTATCATTCTTTTCAGCCAGCGGCCGGCTTTCATGTAAAAGCAATCCTAGTGGCTAATTAGCCTCTGGACTGCTTTTACAAGCAGTGGGAGGGAATGTCCCCCCCCGGATATAAAAAGCGCCATTGGGAAATTGGGAAAGCATTTTATCACACCGATCTTGGTGTGGTCAGATGCTTTGAGGGCAGAGGAAAGATCTAGGGTCTAGACCCCAGTTTTTTCAAAAAAAGAGTACCTGTCACTACCTATTGCTATCATAGGGGATATTTACATTCCCTGAGATAACAATAAAAAAGATAAAAAAAAAAAAAATATGGAAGGAACAATTTAAAAATAAAATAAAAAAGCAAAATTAATAATAAAAAAAATAAAAAGCACCCCTGGCCTGCCCTGCTCTTGCCCAATGGCGAACGCAAGCGTCGGTCTGGCGTCATTTGTAAACAGCAATTGCACCATGCATGTGAGGTATCACCGCGAAGGTCAGATCGAGGGCAGTAATTTTAGCAGTATACCTCCTCTGTAAATCTAACGGGGTAACCTGTAAAGGCTTTTAAAGGCTTTTAAAAATGTATGTAGTTTGTCGCCAATGCGCGTTTGTGCGAAATTTTAAAGCATGTCGTGTTTGGTATCTATGTACTCGGCCTAAGATCATCTTTTTTATTTCATCAAACATTTGGGCAATATAGTGTGTTTTAGTGCATTAAAATTAAAAAAAGTGTATTTTTTCCCCAAAAAATGCGTTTGAAAAATCGCTGCGCAAATACTGTGTAGAAAAAAAAAATGCAACACCCACCATTTTATTCTGTAGGGCCTTTGCTTTAAAAATATATATAATGTTTTGGGGTTCAACATAATTTTCCTGCAAAAAATATTTTTTTTTCATGTAAACAAAAAGTGTCAAAAAGGGCTTTGTCTTCAAGTGGTTAGAAGAGTGGATGTAAGCTTCCTAATGTTGTGTATAAAATGCCAGAACAGTTCAAAACCCCCCCAAATGACCCCATTTTGGAAAGTAGACACCCCAAGCTATATACTGAGAGGCATGTCCAGTCCATGGAATATTTTATATGTTGACACAAGTTGCGGAAAAAAGACAATTTTTTTTTTTTTTTTTTTTGCACAAAGTTGTCACTAAATGATATATTGCTCAAACATGCCATGGGCATATGTGGAATTACACCCCGAAATACATTCTGTTGCTTCTCCTGAGTACGGGGATACCACATGTGTGAGACTTTTTGGGAGCCTAGCCGCGTACGGGACCCCAAAAACCAAGCACCGCCTTCAGGCTTTCTAAGGGTGTAAATTTTTGATTTCACTTCTCACTGCCTATCACAGTTTCGGAGGCCATGGAATGCCCAGATGGCACAAAACCCCCCCAAATTACCCCATTTTGGAAAGTAGACCCCCCAAGCTATTTGCTGAGAGGTATTGTGAGTATTTTGCATGTTTCGCTTTTTGTCACAAAGTTTTGAAAATTGAAAAAAAAAAAGAAAAAAAAATTTTTCTTTCTTCATTTTCAAAAACAAATGAGAGCTGTAAAATACTCACCATGCCTCTCAGCAAACAGCTTGGGTGTCTACTTTCCAAAATGGGGTAATTTGGGGGGGTTTTGTGCTATTTTGGCATTTTATGGCCTTCGAAACTGTGATAGGTAGTGAGGAGTCAAATCAAAAATTTGTGCCTAGAAATCCTGAAGGCGGTGATTGGTTTTCGGGGTCCCGTACGCGGCTAGGCTCCTAAAAAGTCCCACACATGTGGTATCCCCGTACTCAGGAGAAGCAGCAAAATGTATTTTGGGGTGCAATTCCACATTTAACCATGGCATGTGTGAGCAATATATCATTTAGTGACAACTTTTTGTAATTTTTTATTTTTTTTTTGTCATTATTCAATCACTTGGGACAAAAAAAAGTATTCAATGGGCTCAACAGGCCTCTCAGCAATTTCCTTGGGGTGTCTACTTTCTAAAATGGGGTCATTTGGGGGGGTTTTGTGCTATTTTGGCATTTTATGGCCTTCAAAACTGTGATAGGTAGTGAGGAGTGAAATCAAAAATTTGCGCCCTTAGAAATCCTGAAGGCGGTGCTTGGTTTCCGGGGTCCCGTACGTGGCTAGGCTCCTAAAAAGTCCCACACATGTGGTATCCCCGTACTCAAGAGAAGCAGCAGAATGTATTTTGGGGTGCAATTCCACATATAACCATGGCATGTGTGAGCAATATATCATTTAGTGACAACTTTTTGTATTATTTTTTTTTTGTCATTATTCAATCACTTGGGACAAAAAAAAAAAATATTCAATGGGCTCAACAGGCCTCTCAGCAATTTCCTTGGGGTGTCTACTTTCCAAAATGGGGTCATTTGGGGGGGGTTTGTACTGCCCTGCCATTTTAGCACCTCAAGAAATGAGATAGGCAGTCATAAATTTAAAGCTGTGTAAATTCCAGAAAATGTACCCTAGTTTGTAAACGCTATAACTTTTGCGCAAACCAATAAATATACACTTATTGACATTTTTTTTTACTAAAGACATGTGGCTGAATACATTTTGGCCTAAATGTATGACTAAAATTGAGTTTATTCAATTTTTCTTATAACAAAAAGTAGAAAATATCATTTTTTTTTTTAATTTTCGGTCTTTTTCCGTTTATATCGCAAAAAATAAAAATCGCAAAGGCAATCAAATACCATTAAAAGAAAGCTCTATTTGTGGGAAGAAAAGGACGCAAATTTCGTTTGGGTACAACATTGCATGTCCGCACAATTTACAGTTAAAGCAGCGCAGTACAAAATTCTGAATTCACCTCTGGTCCTTTAGCTACCAAATGGTCCGGGGCTTAAGTGGTTAAACACCAATACAGTGATATGGTATTTAGTCCACTTGATTGTAATTAATAAACAAAGTCCATAAAATCTTCTGTGTTCAAAAAAAGCACCCGTGCACATATCCAAGGGCTCTCATCTTCTTCACTTGAAGGCTGATAACCAGAAGTGAAATCCACCACCACAAGTAAGTAGTCCTGCTTACCAGAGCATGTTGGTCCCCTATGACGGAGGACCTCAAATCGCATGGGATAAATCCTAGCTGGATTGACCAGACAAACTTTGACCATTTTTAGTTTATTTAATTTTTTATTAGACACAGTTTGTAATCACTATTATTATTGGTACCTTCATCGGCATTTGATCACTTAGTGGTTTATTATTCCAGTTCCTGGTTTTCCAATACCCAGGTCTAGCGCAACTATATACTTTTTCTATTCCTTTCACTGATTTTTTTGTTTTCTGGTTAGTTGCTGCTTTACTATTTGTAGGCACCTCTGGTCACACATTGGTTCCTTTATTATCCTAGTGCAGCTTCTTTTTAAGCTAGTGCATTGTTGGTTCACTTACCTTTTCCTTCGATTTCCCTTCTAAATGTTTTTTTTCTTTGTCTGAATTTCTCACTTCCTGTTCCCCTCAGTAAGCTTGCCCCCATCATCCGAGCCGTTCTGACTGGGGGTTAGTCAGCATGCTCGCCCCCTCCATTGGGACTACATCCCCGCGGGGAGATGCTGTGAACACTGATACCACTACTGCTGCTAAATTACAGATCCCTGACAGCTATTGTTTGTCAACAAACCAGGGAATCTGTCATTTACAGGTGGTAGCATCATCGCCAGTATAAATTGCAGATCTCTGAAGGTTTGTTTGTAAACAAAAGGGTCGGGGGGGGGGGATTGTGAGTGATGTCATTAACCAAATTCCTAACACTCCCTGCACAGAGGAGGTAATCTTCACTACTCTAAAATGCTTGAAAACACCACAGTCCAAAGGCCCAAATGGCTGTTTGGCAATTTATTTTAAAACATGTTGTCCTCTCCCAATTCCCAAACTAGTCACACTCTATAACCATGTAGCTCCCCCTGGCCCTGAGTATTTAAGGGGGCATTCTACTCCCAATCCATCTGTTGGGGATTGGTCAGGGCCCTCACAACACTCCTGCTAGCTCCTCCTAGACCTCCCAACTGCTTCTTGAATCTTCTGCAAGTTTGCAGTAAACAGGGGGAGTCACAAGAGATGCTGCTGCTGAGTCATCCAGCCTGCCTGAGTCACTCAACTCAGAGTGACTCAGGAAGCCTGTGTGTTTTTCTGAGTTGAGTGACTCAGGCAGGCTGGATGACTCAGCAGCAGCATCTCTTGTGACTCCCCCTGTTTACTGCAAACTTGCAGAAGATTCAAGAAGCAGTTGGGAGGTCTAGGAGGAGCTAGCAGGAGTGTTGTGAGGGCCCTGACCAATCCCCAACAGATGGATTGGGAGTAGAATGCCCCCTTAAATACTCAGGGCCAGCCCAGTTGGGGCAGTGGAGTTCGGGTGGAGGATGGACATGAAGTGTAATGAATTTCCGCCAGCAAAAGTCCGATGTGAGCATTTTGTCGGAAATTCCGACCGTGTGTATGCTCCATCAGACTTTTGCTGGCGAAATGTCCTCCAGCAAATTTTAGAAAATTTAGATATCAGCAATCATGGGAGTTTAACTAACAAGACAAGATAAATGCAAGATGAAAACCAGAGCCACTCAGCAGTCAGGTAGGCAGTATACTCTAACCTAATTTAAATGACTCACATCTGACTGAAGTGTACCTCTAGCATTGTGGTAAAAAATAATAATCTATAAACCGTTTTGGCTACGGAAAGCCTAATCTTCATTATGTTTGAAATGCACAACAATCAAAGCAAATAATACCTAAACTTTCCAGAGGAAAAAATAATCTATATAGTCCGTAGGCTGAAATTATTACTAATTATGTTGTTGTTATTCTTTTCTAACCTTTCAGTAATGTTACATAAAAAGATTACCTAATATATTTCAGTGGGAATCAAAGCATGGCAAATGAAAAGAAAGAAAGTAGATATTTGTCACAATAGTTTGGCTTCCAGCAGGCTTCATTATGATTAGAAATTCATTACCGTTGATATATTGCACACAGCTGTGAGAATATAAAGCTTTTCAGATTATCCATGCTGTAAACATGATACTAACAAAAGCCTCTTGTGTGGACACCTGGTGCACATCACAGATCAACATGTCAGGTACACAACAGCTGTAGGGTGACTTTTGCTTACAGTTGCCCCAAAACTGGTAGCCAGGAGAGAAGTGTAACCTTCACTTAATTTACAACCTTCTAACGTCGCAAGGTATCACTGTGACATTCACACATGTTCTTTTGTGTCGTGATTGCTTGCTGGGCCATGAAGCCTTATTTTAGAAAAAAAAAACATGTTTTTCACAACACTGGGATCAGCCATGCTATACTTCTGAAATTCAGTTGCCCACACTACAAAGATAATCCCCTTGACATAGAACACTATTAATATTGTATCAATACTGCATTGTAGTGTAGGTTTTGGTGCAGGGTTAAAGTCTAAACCAAAACATTTTTAGAATTTTTGAATTATGAATATGTGGGCAGGGGTACCTCTTGCTCATCAATGCCTGGGACCAGACGGTCATATAATAATCAAACATTATAGCTGTTACCCTGCTTATAGATGAGCCCTACACTGTGTGCAGTAGAAAATGTTCAGAGTCCCTTTGTGAAGTGCTGTCCCGCATCACTACACACACTTCCCTTCCTGTACACTGCATGTAGGAGGGACATTGCAGAGCCCATACCAGTCCAGCGTACCTTTGCCATCTCACTCTGTGTGACAGAATGGGCTCCCGCCATGCACCTAGCGTGGACCTCATGCGTGTACTTGCTTAGCTTCTTCTCTCCTGTACCATGCAGCCAGGCACACGAGATCCCCCTAATGCGGGTTCGGTCCCGGTTGCTTTGGGAAACTGACTGCTAAGAAGAGAGCCAGATCACTGACCCCCTTGCTACCAGAGGACCTGTCACTTACACCAAGTACCATGCTTCACAACTGGCTGCAATATACCTTTCACTGTTCTGGTCACCCATAGCAACTGTATTCCTTCTCCTTGTCTTGCTGAGTAGACCTTCCGTAGTGGCTTTGCTTCATACCCTACATGTTCTTTCATAGACCAGAAACCATCATATAACCCTTTAAATTACTTCAGACCAGGCCTAAAATAGTCAATGCACTTTTACTTAACATTTGTGGCAAAGTCCCACAAGTTCATTCCAGTGCAACATTCCCTATCTAATTCAACTAGGCTGCCCAGGCACACCTCAACAAGGTAGTAGTCCATTAGTGTCATCCTTCAAGGTTTGGCAGTTCTCCAGACTCCTGATATCTTCTGACGAACTACATGGAGCAGCAGTCTTACTCTTAATGTCAATACAGCGTCTCCAGGAACAGGGATGAGAGAGCCCCATGGAACCCAGCCTTACCCCTTTTTATACCACAGGGTGTATAGGTAGGGTCCAAAAAGCCCGGGAACAGAGGTGCAGAACATTGTCCCCTTCCCCAGCCTTGGCCAGCCAACTAGCTAACTAACATACTGTCGGCAACCTGCCTTATGGAAACCTTGGAAATTTAAATCTTTTTCCTGCTGTCTGTATACCATTGAGTAGAATTGTCTTCACTTCCTGTCTTAAAGTGATTATAAACCCTTGATTTCATCTTCTCGGTTTCCCTGCCAGCGTTCCTGGCTCTTCCTCCCCATTGAGGGCCCACCATAGCAAGCCACTTGCTGTGGGGGCACATGTGCGGGCTTGCTCCTGAGCCAGCTCTGTGTGCCCATAGACACACAGAGCACAGCTCGGCTCCTCCCACCACTCCCTCCTCACTGGCCATGATCGACAGCATCAAAGGCTCTGAGCCTCTGAGGAGGGAGTGTGTCAAAAAATGTGCTACTCCCGTACACATTGCTGGATTGAGATCTGTTTAGGTAGGTATGGGGGGGGGGGGGGGGGAAGCTGCACTCAGAAAGTTTTTTACCTTAATGCACAGAATGCATTAAAGTACAACTAAAAGGAAACCAGCTTGTTTTTATTTTTGGATAGAGTGGAGATGAGTACCTGTATGAATATGGCAAAAGAACATACTCTCTTTTTCCCCACGCCAGTGGCTGCTGATAAAGGACGCATGCACTATACTGTCACTATTTGAGGAGGCGACAAGGATTGTGAGCCTTGACAATGCATGCATCAGTGACACTATCCCTCTTGTGTTCTTGCTGAAGAATACTTTGTGTGGCATTATGGACAGAGCACACGAGGCAGAGCATCAGGAGGAAGAGGAGGACCTCCTTTCCTCTCAAGGCCCACTTTATGCAGACATCATTCTTGTGACGCCACAGAACTTACAAGGGAGAGGGAGGAGGATTCTGGCAGTTTTGGAGGCATTGAAGCAGAGGAAGACATACGTCAAACCTTAAGAGATAGAACAGGAAAAACTGCGCTTATAACAGGTGAAAATTTAAAAAAAGGCAAGCAGTAATAATGTGATAAGCATGTACAAACGAAATAAATAAAGAAAAAAACTGTGCCAACTTCATTTGCATATGAGACTTCTCAAAAGTCTCAATAGTGTCTCAAAATTGGAGTCCAACAAATGATGGTCAGAAAGAAATCCAAAATTGCAGGCAAATTCCAACTTGCAAACACAACTTTATATGAATTGTAGTCCCCAGTATGTGAAATGGCTCCTTACCACAAATCAAGAGATAATATGCAGATGGATTTAACCCAGCCTAGGCCTTTGGTCCCTGGATAGAATTCACCGGGTCTCCAAGCAATCTGCAAATTGATATGGGAATGCTCCTGACGGCTCCGTATCAGATAATAAAAGGATATATACCATAGGGTGATATCGTTTTTACAAAAATAGAAAAAAACAGAAAAAACACCACTGTGCAAAAAAGGTGAATAATAAGTGACCACCATCTATATGTGAATTGGCTCCTTAACAGACCCCCATAGGAAATAAACATGTGAAGACTGCATCTAGTCCCAATCCGTCACAGACAGCATCAGACCTCCAAACATACCCTCTCCGTATCAAGTGCTGTAACGCTTCGAATGGATACCAAAGAACAGAGGGGGATACCATAGAATAATACCCTCTTAAATGGTTTTTATAAAAAAATAAATAAAAATTTACTTACAAACATATAATCAGTTCAAGCATAAGAACGCCGGCCGGCTCAAACAAAGTACCCTTCCGTACTGATAGCGTGGTGACGTCACTGCATGTCCCTCAGACGCGTTTCGTCATAAATTACGTTTTCAATGGGATAGGGCACGCAGTGATTCACCTCCATATATACATACATCAAGCCTCATTCTGAGATGCCAATATCCGGGTTGCGGGCGCCATCTTGATTGAGGGCATATGCCCTAAACCTGCGTTGCAGCACAAATACGAGACTAAGGAAATCCGAGTAAGGCAAGGCTACTTGAAAAAATGTATTGTTATTTGAAAACAGACGAAAAACAAACAACCGCCAAAAGAGCAGTCATTTGTCTTATAATTAGATAGATCGCGGGACTCTATATACGGCGCCAGCCCTCGTTCGAGCCTACGTCATATATTTAAACTGAAGTCACGCGCGCCATCTTGGGCAGGGGCACCTGCCAGTGTCTCACCTATTAAACACACCAGCATGGCTATAGGTATCACAGCCAAGGGGCGATGCTGAAAATATATTAAACTCAAAATCTAATGGGCAAGCAATCCTTATAACTAAATTAAACTAAAATTTACCAGAACGCGGATTTCTTATATGGCACACAGCCATCCCTAGAGATCCGTGTGCTGCGTGATGTATAAACATAAATTAATCTCGTGTAATAACACAGATAATCTAACATGTGTCTATAAATTAATATATCTTATTAATGATATGACTTGAAAATTTGTTATAAATAATACAAAAATAAATTATTCAATTATTGACTATGCTTATAATAAATAACTTTATCCAATGCTGGATCTATATTACATAATAAATAAATTAAATAAATATAATTAATTGGTCAGTGTGACCACATCATATGTTGTATATATAAACATATGGTTAATAATAAGCAAATAATGATTATATTATAAATAATAACAATACCATTATTTGATGTATCAACATCTTATATTATGTGTTGCATGCTATATGCTACTAGTGTCATCCCTTGGCCTTATGACTAATTCTAAGCATTATTATCCCTAAGGATTAGACCAAGCTGACTATATTGGGTGAGTTATATTAATTTTGTATTCTATAAATTCTAAAAAAGGGGGACCATATTCTCAAAAAGGGGGGGGGGGATGGGGACATCCCATATTGGCAGCCCACAATGAGTTTACAGAGGTAAACCAATCAAGCATTATTAATAAATGTGTTTACGTCTGTCTCTATGTTCGGTCCATAGGGGGCATAAGTCTTAAGCCTATGTATCCACCCCATCTCCATTTTGGAGATTTCTCTAATCATATGGCTCCCCCTCCAATGCGGTTTGTATTTGTCAATCCCTACATATAATGTTTTAGAGGGGTCCCTATTATGTACCAAACGGTAGTGGTTTGACACTGAATGGTTTCTAAACCCTGATATAATGTTTGTTACATGTTCATTTAGATGAACCTTCAGGGGTCGTTTGGTCCGTCCCACATACTGCAGGCCACAAGGGCACTGCAACATGTAAACCACACCCATAGTGTCACAGGTGATACATGGCTTAATAGTGAATCGCTTATTAGTGGCTGTAGATGAGATTTCATTAGTTCTTCTCCTCGGACAGGAGTTGAGGGAACATACCCTACATCTTTTACACATATAGTAGCCACTAAGCTGATCAAAGAAACCCTTTGTCCGAGTTGGTGGATCGAGGATATTTGGGGCCACACGATGTCTCAAAGAGGGCACCCCCTTAAAGATTACCCTGGGCCTTTCCGGAAGGATATCCCTCAAAACAGCATCATTAGTGACCAAGTGCCAATGTTTGTCAATTAGCTTTCTAATGTTTTTATGCTGCAATGAGTAGGTCGTAATGAACGGGACCCCCAAATCCCCACTGTTAGCTCGGGGGCCTTTCTCGATAAGGAGATCCTCTCTCTTTACAGACTTAACTGCATCCAAAGTACCAGCAAGGAAATCCCTCTGATAACCTATTTCTAGGAATCTCCGTGTCAGAAGATCTGCCTGTTCTTCAAACTGATTCTGGTCTGTGCAATTTCTCCGGAGCCTAAGGTATTGGCTTTTTGGAACTCCACGGAGCCAGGGGTCATGGTGACAGCTACCCAAGGGAATAAAGGAGTTTCTGTCTGTCTCCTTAAAGTAAGTAGATGTCACAAAGACCCTCTCTCTAATCTCAATTTTTAAATCTAGATAGTGTACCGCTTCCTGACTTGCCTCATAGTTCAAATGGATTCCCCTCTGATTTAAATTCAGGGTCTCCATGAATTCCACTAAATCCTGATGTTGACCATCCCATAGGAGGAGGATGTCATCAATATACCTTGCCCAAAGGGCCACCTGAGGCATGTTGGTACCATAGATGACATCCTCCTCCCACTTGGCCATAAAAAGATTGGCCAAACTCGGGGCGTACTTGGCCCCCATTGCCACCCCGGTCTCTTGTTTATAAAAATGCTGGTCGAACCAAAAATAATTGGAGGAAGCAGCAAATCTTAACAAAGACATGAGAAAGGATATCTGCTTATATGGGAGGCCAGAATCACGTTTTAAAGAGATGGTTTTCAGTCCCCAGCAACCTTTGGAGTAGTACGTGGCTGGGAGGAGGTAGTTCCAGATAGTGTAATCCTCTGTGAACCCGCAGATTTGCAGTGCATGGGCTCCCTGATTCTTCAAAGCCTGCGAAAGGACCTGATAATTTTTGGCATCAAGGAGAAGGATCATTACTGGTTGGCAACCCTCCTTGACCACCGTAAATAGGGAAAGTCTCAGAATTCATCCAGTGATGCATTTAAAAAAAATGTAAGTCATCAGCGCCCAGGGCTGTCAGCTTTAACATCCCATCAACATCAACAGCATCTGCATCATATGGTGGAAGATTATCTAGGGGCAAAAACAGACATTGAGAACTTTCCAGTAGACAATCCACTGGGTTACTGGGACATAATGACCACTGGCCAGAACTTGCCCAGTATGCAATTGAGCTGCTGGGCTGCCCTGAATCCAGCGTAATTTTTGAACAAGCATTCAGTGCTGCAGAAGGTTTTGTGACAAACTAGTGTGTCTGCCCACAGACTCTGTTGACTGGCTGACATTTGTCAAAATGAATCAGTCCTGGATTAGCAGCAGCTATTAAGCCCCTGATGTCGATGTCACTGATTAAAGGTTTTTGGGATCTCGAATCTCAGCAAGATTGTCTAGACCAGGAGTCTCAACCTGGTGGCCCTCCAGCTGTTGCAAAACTACAAGTCCCATGAGGCATTGCAAGGCTGACAGTCTGCGCCTGCTTTTTACAGCAAGGCAAATTCTTACTTTCATCAAGAGTACCTATAGGGTTACAGTGTGAAGGCACCACCAACACCCAAAGCCCTATTTTTCCACACTTGTTACTTCTATCCAAAATCTGCAAAAGAGACACCAGACTTTATCTAAAAAAAATTGTAAATCTTGGCCTGAGTGTACTATAATTTGACTTCTTCACATAAGACTTGCTTACTGTGGTGCACAAATGTGTTTTTTCCATCCAAAGTCTGCCAAAGAGACACTAGAATTTATCCAAAAAATCTCTAATCTTGTTCTGAGTGCACTAAATTGAGGCCTCATCATACAGACTGGTTCCTCAAATCGTTGTTTACAAAATAAAGAAAGCTTGCAGGGAAAATCAATTTAAATGTTATTTTTTTTTTCTTTATAAATGTCAGTTTTTCTGAAGCAGGTTCTATACACAGTACAGATGTGCCACTTTACAAGCAGGTTAATGGGACCCCCCTAGGCACTATATTTAAATAATTTTTTCGATTTTTTAGAATTTTTGGATAGGCCCTTAAAACATGGTATATCACAAACATATGAAATTTTAACAGAATTAGAAACACGGGGATCATTAGTATGTATAGAAAAATGGGGACAGGACATGGGTAAAAAGCTAGAGGAGGCACAAATGATCAGGGCGGTATTCAATAGTGCAACCGACATAATGACGATAGAGGCAAATTATAAGTGTATGATACGCTGGCACTTGACCCCAGAGAGAATGAACAAAATCCATCCAAACAACTCCCCGCTATGTTGGAGGAAATGTAAACAAAAAGGAACAACAAAGCATATATGGTGGGAGTGCCCAAAAATAAAAGAGTACTGGGAGGAAATTATAGATTACATAAAAGAAATAACCGGGGAGAAGGTCCCACAAGATCCCTGGATATATTTGTTCCACGGTACAAACATAAAAAAAAAACGGTATGAAACAACTTTGATCCCGGTGCTGCTTAATGCGGCAAAGGGACTAATCCCGAAAAAATGCCTAGAAACAACAAAACCGACTATAAAAGAGTGGATACAACGAGTCGAATACGTAGCCGAAATGGAATATCTAGGCTGTGGGGAGCAGGGAGGAGAGGAAAGAAATAAGAACAAATGGGAGAAATGGAGAGTCTTTAAATTGTCAGACAAATACGTACAGGGAATGACTGAATCAGACAGATGATAAGATAAAAGGAGGCAGAGAGATGGACAGATCAGGGGAGGGGTTGGGGGGGAAAAGGGTAATGGGAAACAGGTAATAAGGGAAAAAAAATGGAAATATGAATGTTTGAATGTTTACACCAATGTTGGTGAATTTTGTATTTGAAATTTTTTCCAATAAAAGAGAAAAAAAATAAAAAAATAAAAATAATTTTTTCATTTTTATTGTTTCACTTTAAGCATCATTAAAATCACTGCTCCTTTAAAAACGATCTTTGAAAAAAAAATGTTTTTTGCATTGATACATGTCCCCCCAGGGCAGTACCCGGGCCCCCATACCCGTTTTATGGCCAATAACTTGCATATAAGCCTTCAAGATGGGCACTTTTGATTTTTCAAGTTCGGGTCCTATAGACTTTAATAGGTTTCGTTGTTTGTGACAGAACTTTTGCAATGTTCGAGACTTCTGGCGCGAACCAAACCTGGGGGGGGTGTTCAGCCCAACTCTACTTACGATCATAAATTAGATATCAATAGAAATCCACTTTCCCATGTGCGGTGTATGAATTAAATGGATTATCAACTATAGATTCATTATTCCCACTGAAAGAGATAAATCCAAAAATAAATTGATCATTTATTAGTGTGTATAGCCACTATTAGCCAGTGCATTGTTGCACAAGACTACCTCTGCTCATGAAGAAGAGTACAACAGAATACTCCTAGTAAAAAGTTTTCAAGTGTTTTAAGCTCCTGTAAATATACTGTTTCCCTGACTTATGCTTTATTTGGTTATGCTCCATGCACTGTAAGAGCATTTGACGTAAAACTCCTTAAAAAATCAGCAAAGGACACTCTGCCTGTGCAGCCTCTGCCAATACACAGGGGCCCAGAGGGACAAATGGCCCACAACCAAAATCAGAAATGGCATGGAGTTTTTTGGAGCTTACGATGGAAAAAGCCCTCCCTTCCAGTTTCCCGTAAATTTCTATAGGGGATTCTGATTCCAATAATGCCTATTTTAGGGCTATGATATTGTAATTGACTCACTATTGCAAACAAAAGGAGGTGATAACAGTCCCTCTGGTTAATAAGGTAGTGAATAGTTAAACATTTTGGACAGCTGTACATCCCAACACAACAGGGTGACTGTGATTTGTGAGTTCCAGGCGACGAGATGGCACCATGGCAAGAGGGTGTGGAAATACATGGACCAAACATAATAAACCTTTAAGAAGGCCTAAACTGTCTCCTTTCAGATGGAGCCTCTGCAGTGCACTCTTTACTAGGTCCATTACTAACCAAAAAAAATCATGTAACCTCTATGGCCTTGTGTGGTCCTGCACTCACATTTCAGCTTGCAACCTTTTTTATTCCTAAATGCCACTTTTATCCATTGTGTAAAAGCAGCAGGGTGAAAAAAAATAAAAGCTTAGGATACATATTAAATAAAAGCAGCAGCAGATGTGAACAGTAGCATGGGGATTAAATGAACAAATCACTTTCAGTTATGTATTTTCAGGTAATGATTTAATGTATCACAAGATTGGCCATGGAAACATTTGAAGACGAATATTATGTAAATGTCTTCTTTTTTCTAGGTCATGCAGTTCTTGCTGAAATGGCATTCGGCTGCTAAAAGACATTATAATAAAAAGCACATACGACTTTTAAATTACAAACAAGTGCTTTTTCAAGTCCATCCAGTTAATTCTTACTACTCTGTAATGACTAGAACATTGTCTTCACTCTCAATGTATCTCCTAATTCAATGTCAAATGGATTCCCTGTAGCTAAGGTGATGTTAAAGCTGAACTCAAAGGAAAAAAAGATTTACCTGCAGTGGGTTCCCCTCACCACTGCAAGGGTTATTGATCATTTATCATCTCCATATTCATCAAGGGATGATGAATATGGAGATATACTTACCTTATTCCTCACTCCTGCAGGCTTCATTTGACCATTCCCCCAAAGCTTCTTTCTTCCGTTGCCCAACCAGTTGCAGCTCTCTGTCGTCATCCCATACAAAGCAGGACTGCTGATCGAGGGCCTGACTACATTCCAGAGCATTGGACACAGAATGAGAGAGACATTTACTGAGGGAGTGAGAACTAAGTATATTACCTTATTCATCATTACTTAGGTAATGAGCAGTTAACTCTTGCAGTGGGGAGTGGGGGCCCGCTACAAGGCTAAATATTTTTTTTTCCTTTAAATTAAGATAACTGGAACATCACATATAACATAATGAATTGTATTAGTGGAAAAAACATTAAAGAGACATATATTTTACCATGCATCTGGCCTGTATTGGTGGTATACTTTAAAAATGAGAAGCCATGGATCCTATTGAAATGGGAGGTCATTATATACATAGCCTTCTATAAACTGCCTAAATTGTTTTTTTTTTGCGTGGAAAAAGTAGGATTTTTAAAACAGCTTACCTGTAAAATCCTTTTCTTGGAGTACATCACGGGACACAGAGCAGCATAGTCATTACTATGTGGGTTATATATAATTACTTTCAGGTGCTGGCACTGGCAACTTCCAAAACAGGAAGTACCCTCCCCTATATAAGCCCCTCCCATCCGGGAGCACCTCAGTTTTGTAGCAAAGCAATACGTGTCCCCAAAAGAGGGGTGGGAGCTCTGTGTCCCGTGATGTACTCCAAGAAAAGGATTTTACAGGTAAGCTGTTTTAAAAATCCTACTTTCTTGTTCATACATCACGGGACACAGAGCAGCATAGTCATTACTATGGGGGACGTTCCAAAGCAATGCCAAATGAGGGGGGGGATACACCATACATAAGCTGGGCGCTATCAGGCATGAGGATCTTTTGCGGCCTGCAACACACTGCGCCCAAAGGCGACATCCTCCTGACTTCTAACGTCCACCTGGTAGAACCTAGTAAACGTGTGCACTGAAGACCATGTTGCGGCCTTACAAATTTGAGCCAGGGAGGCCTGGTGATGCACTGCCCATGAAGTTCCAACTGCTCTCGTGGAGTGCGCCCTAACTTTGAACGGAGGCGGTCTACTTCTCAAGCCATAGGCTTGTATTATGACCTGTCGAATCCACTTGGCTAAAGTAGATTTTGATGCTGCCTGACCCTTTCTGGGGCCTTCCGGCAGAACAAACAAAGAATCCGTTCTACGAATCTGAGCAGTGGCTTTTAGATAAGCTTTAACTGCTCTTACTACATCCAAAGAATGCAATAACTTTTCCTCTACCGAGCTTGGTTTGGGGAAAAAAGAAGGAAGAACCACATCCTGGTTCAAGTGAAACCCCGATACCACCTTAGGAAGAAAGGCTGGGTGAGGGCGTAATACTACTCTGTCCTTATGAATAACCAGATATGGCTCTTTACAGGACATGGCGGCTAATTCCGACACTCTTCTAGCCGAGCATATGGCTACTAAAAATATCAATTTTCTGGTGAGTAGAACCAAGGAAATGTGCCGCAAAGGTTCAAATGGCTGCTTCTGCAGAACCGACAGAACCAAATTTAGATCCCATGGGCATATGGGAGCTTTAATCGGTGGAATAATACGAGTCACACCTTGCATAAAGGATTTGACAAGTGAATGCATAGCCAGGGGCCTTTGAAATAGTATTGATAAGGCCGAAACCTGGCCCTTGATAGTACTTAAGGCAAACTTCCTGTCTACAGCCCACTGCAGGAAGTCCAGAATTCTGCCTATAACGTACTTACGTGGATGCCATTTCCTGGCCTCGCACCAAGTGATGTACGCCTTCCAAACTCTATAGTAGATCTGCCTGGATACAGGCTTCCTGGCATTGATTATAGTTGATACCACAGAGTTAGAGAGACCTCTCTTCTTTAGGATGTGGGAATCAATAGCCAGGCCGTTAAACTTAGAGTTAGTAAGGAAGGGTGGTATATCGGTCCTTGCGAAAGCAGGTCCGGTCGACGTGGAAGGGTCCAAGGACTCCCCACAGACATTTTGATGATCTCCGCGTACCAGGCCCTTCGGGGCCACGCTGGAGCCACCAGGATCACCGGCTTCTTTCCCAACCTGACTCTGCGAAGGAGTCGAGGCAACAATTGTAGCGGAGGGAATGCATATATCAGTCTGAACTGATCCCAAGGGAACACCAGAGCATCCGCGCCGCAAGCGAGGGAATCCCTTGTCCGGGAGACAAATCTGTCCACCTTTGCGTTGAATCTGGATGCTAGCAGATCTACATCCGGTGTTCCCCACCGCTGACATATTGCTCGGAAGACCTCGGGATGAAGGGACCATTCCCCTGGGCATAACTGTTGACGACTCAGAAAGTCCGCCTTCCAATTCTCCACCCCTGGAATGAAGACAGCTGATATACATGGGACATGCTTTTCTGCCCATTCCAGGATGTGACTTACTTCCCTCTGGGCTGCACGACTCCTGGTGCCTCCCTGATGATTGATATATGCCACTGCTGTGGCATTGTCTGATTGATTCTGACAGGGGACCCTTGGAGTCTGGATGTCCAGGCTACTAGGGCATACCGGGCTGCTCGTATCTCTAAGAGATTGATGGGCAGGGTTCTTACTAAATTTGACCATCTGCCCTGGAGAGACCATTGCTCCAGTACTGCCCCCCCAGCCTATAAGGCTGGCATCTGTAGTGACCACCTTCCAGGATATCGGACTGAAGGGTTTTCCCTTCTGGAGATTCTGGGGGATCAACCACCAGCAGAGACTCTTCCGAACGGAAGGGGACAAAGCCATCGGGAAGTCTAGAGCCTGAATCTTTCCGTTCCAGGCTGACAATATGGCCCTCTGTAAATTCCTTGAGTGGAATTGGGCGTATGGCACAGCTTCGAATGATGCTACCATCTTTCCTAGCAGCCTCATGCACAGGCGTATGGACGGCTGTCTTTTTGCACAAAGCAGACGGACCAAGCCCCTCAGAGAGGATACCTTGTCTAGAGGTAAGAAAATCTTCCTCTGGTCTGAATCCAGCCGTAGCCCTAGATATACCAGGTTTTTCACTGGCTGTAGGGCTGACTTGTCCAGGTTGATGACCCAACCGTGAGATTCTAGATACTTGATTGTATCGACAATTACCACTTCTAGCTTGGCAACTGAGTGGTCCATCAACAACAGGTCGTGTAGGTATGCCATTATCGTTACACCTCGTGTACTTAGATCGGCCAACAGTGGGGCCAGAATTTTTGTGAACACTCGTGGTGCTGTGGCCAGACCGAATGGTAAGGCTCTGAACTGAAAATGGCGCCCTTCTACTGCAAAGCGTAGAAATTTTTGATGACCTGGAAAGATGGGAACATGCAAGTAAGCATCTTTGATGTCGATCGAGGCTAACCATTCCTCCCCCTGTAGGGCAGCGGTGACCGATCGGATCGACTCCATCCGGAAGGACCGGACGTTTAGAAATTTGTTTAGACTCTTTAGGTCCAATATGGGTCTTATGTCCCCGTTTGGTTTCGGGACTGTGAAAAGGTTTGAGTAGAAACTCAATCCCCACTCTTCCCTAGGAACCTCCATAATTACTCCTTGGAGCAATAGTTGTTCTAACGCCACTAGGAGACACCTTCTTTTCAGAGGGTCTTTTGGCATGCCTGACCACATAAAATGGGAAGGAGGAGACTCTTTTAACTCCAACTTGTATCCCCGAGTTACTGCGGAGAGCACCCATCTGTCTTTGATCGTCTCCCGTCAGGTCTCTGTGAACAACTGAAGTCTTCCCCCCACCCGTTTGAGTGGGGGCAGCCCTTCATAGGCTTGACTTGGAGGCTGGTTTAGTACCTCTTCGGATCCAGGGCTTTTTATTACCCTGTGACTGTCCCTGATTTTTACCTCCTGAGTTTGACCGAGGAGGCCGTCGGAACTGCTTAGTAGCAGACGTCCCAGGGATAGGAGAGGTAGTCCTCTTAAAAGACGGACCCCTAGACCTCTTTTTAATTGGTAAGAGAGTACTTTTACCACTGGAAATCTTCTGGATATATTTATCCAGGTCTTCGCCAAAAAGGCGTTCTCCATGAAATGGGAAGCTAACTAAGAGCTTCTTACAGGGAGCCTCAGCAGACCAGTTCTTGAGCCACAGAAGCCTACGCATATGTACCAAAGACAGCGTGAGGCGGGAGGCCTGATGGATAGAATCCTTGATGGCGTCAACCGCAAAGCATAATGCTCTAGGCAGATCAGCCAGAGCCTGGGCCTGCTGGTCTGGCAAATCCCTCAGGACCATTTTCATTTGATCCTTTAAAGCTTGGCAGACCCCAATAGCTGCCACTGCTGGCTGTGTAACAGCCCCTGCTGTGAAAAAAGCAGATTTTAATAAAGATTCCAATTTTTTATCTACTGGATCTTTGAACATTTGAACATTATCTACTGGACATGTCAGTGATTTGTTCACAGAAGAAATGGCTGCGTCCACCGTAGGAACATTCCATCTCTGGGTGAATTTTTCCTCCATGGGATAGATCACCGGAAATTTCTTAGGCGGAACAAATAGTTTATCAGGATGTTCCCAGTCCTGGTATATAAGTCCTTCCAATAATGGATGAATTGGAAAGGAGCAATTAATCTGGGGAGCTTTTAGCGACCCCAACGAGGAGACAGCAGTAGTTGATGGTTCAACAAGAGGCATTTTAAATGCAGATCGAACCATGTCAGTTAGGGTCTGGACCCACAATCTTTCAGTCTGTGATGCTGAAAATGGTTCATCTACTGTCGATTCCTCAAAAACATAGTTAACCTCCTCCTGATCCCCTTCAGGTAGGTCAGTCCCTTCCTGGGACTGTTGCTCTGCCAACAGGCACTCTAATGGAGGGGATGGAGATCTGGCGCGCTTTCTTTCCTGTAGAGAAGAAGCGATCAATGCTGCCAATCTCTGCTCCAATCCCTCCAGAGTTGAGGCAAAAACCTCCTCTGTTATATATGCAGGAGCAGGTGGACTGAGGACAGCCGCAGTACCTGGCACTCCCGGGGGTTCCTTATGGGTATTAACCTCTGATTTCTCAGGGGAGGAAGGTGCAGATGACTGCTCCAGATCCTCAGAGCCCGATGGAGACCCCCTACACTTCCTGAGAGGTATATCTCGGAGTTTTTTAGGCGGCATATTCCTTAGTTCAAAGCTGAGGTATTCCAGCCGCAATACACCCCTTTACTGAAATAGTCTAATGCAATTTGCTGCTGTGTACATCAGTGGGTGTCTACTAATGCGTCTTTCTGGGGATGCCTGTATCAACCGCCCGCTGTAAGCCCCTATACCATGCTACCAGCTCCTTTTCATGCTCTGTGTCCATAGCAAGCAGCGTGGACTGAGTCCTTTTATCTTGCTGGGACGCCCGCACATGCGCAGAAGCGCTGGGCGCACAGAGCGCGTCACCCGCCAGGCTCCGCCCCCTTTTTTGAAGCTAAATCTTATAAAAAGAAAGCGTGTGTGCGCGCGCGCGCACGTGTGCGCTCTTGGCGCCATGTAGGGAGAGGAGCCAGGGTCCCTGTTTCACCAGGACTCGGGGATGGAAGGAAACTACTTGGCAGCATGACAGAGGAATGCAGCTTCCCTGATAGAGAGCTCACTCATCTGCCTGGACTTTCACCATGGAAGGAATAGTCCCAAGAAAAAAAGACGTTCCACAGCGGCCTCTAGTGGACAACACAGGTACCGCACTTTGTCTTTTTTTTTTTTTTTAAAACCCCCTTTATGAAAAACATTTCTAGTTTTACAGTTTTTAAAACTTCCTTATGAAAATACATTTCTAGGATTTCTTAGGCATATACAGCTATTAGCGGGAATACCTTTAGGTAACAGGCAGAAAGACATATTAGGCTTGGGGGTCCCCTCAATAGAACCAAGTTCCTGAGGGGCCCCCACTTACCTTTTCCCCGCCGCAGGACTTTGTTTGGTCCACAGAAGCCCAAACTTCACCTCTCATGGCAGGCATTGTACTAGACCTTCAGGGACCGGGTTCCCAAGGATTCCACTCCCCTGGACCTGTATAGCACCCTGCACAGATAGCCTCTTGGTTTTGGGTATGACCAGAGCTCTGGATCCCAGGGTCCAGCCCTCCTAAGAGAGGCATTACAGGCAAAACCCTGCTCTTCTCTGCAAGGCCCGGGTACCGACCGTTTAGCTATGAAGCTTTTTTGGTCGGATCCGGAATAGCTTGCTAAGGCCCAGAGAACCTGTACACAAGCCCAGATGAATACATGTTAACCTTGGCCAACACCTTAGACACTGGCAAAAAACTGAGGTGCTCCCGGATGGGAGGGGCTTATATAGGGGAGGGTACTTCCTGTTTTGGAAGTTGCCAGTGCCAGCACCTGAAGGTAATTCTATATAACCCACATAGTAATGACTATGCTGCTCTGTGTCCCGTGATGTATGAACAAGAAACATCTGTGTCCAAACATCACATTTTCAAAATCTTGTAAAACTGGAACAGTTAAAACTGTTTACTAAGACGAGGTCCTCCATCCCATGCTTTGTATCGGAAAATACATTGTACATTCATCCCACTCTTTGTGTTTTTTTATTACTTGTAACAAGAATCCACAAAAATCTGGACAGTTGCATTTCTGTTCATATTACACATTTAGAATATATATAAAGCCAAAAGGTTTCTTTTTTTATTTATTTTGGAAAGCGTAATGACTGGTTAAAATCTCTGTATTTTTTGCCATCTTTGTCATTCTGGGGAGACTTCCCTTTAGAGGGCAATGAGAGGAAAACTAATCAAAATGAAACAAATGCACCCATGGACAGGTGTCTCCATTGGAAGATTCTTTGTGCAGTGAGGCTGATTGTTTCTTATTTTTATCAAAAAGTAATCATGCATTCATGTGCCACTTCTGTCCATGAGCAACAAACACATAGGTAGTTGTCTCCCTAACAGCCATTTTGGAAAATACATCTGTCTATCTATGACTACCTTGCCATACCATCTTTGTGGCATTACTGACCCTTTTTTTTTGTAGAAAAAGATTTTACTGGGGATATGGCGCATTGATAGAAATAAAACATTTAGTTTCAATTACATAGGCACAGTATAACCAACAATGATTATAGATATCAATGTGCGGTCTTATCGATCAGGGACAACATCTCTCGAGGATAAACAATTGTACATTAGCAAAACATTGGTTACCATTAGTCCAAATAAATTAAGACATAGAAGCCAATTAACAAAAAAATTACCATAACAAATGTACATTACAAAAGTATTTACTGTCAAGGCCACCTTTTCCAAGAATTGGCAAATAACAGAGGAATAAGAAGAGAAAGAAGAGAGAAAAAAAAAGACCCAAAGATAGAAGGCATCCAGCAGGGGAGAGATCGATCAACATGGCATTCTAAAAGAAAATACCAATGTATATTTACTCAAGAAAGGCAATAACCTGGAGGAGGTGTAAAATTCCACCCATGGGGTCCATATGTTTCTAAACTTAGAATGATTTTCGATGGCTACTGCCATCCACATAATATAGTTCACTTCTGCAACCCATTCCTGTATTGTAGGGATAATGGTAGACTTCAGTGTCTGGGAATCAGAGCTCTACTTGCCATCAGCAGGAACCTGAATATCCCCTTTTTAATGGATTTAATTGATCCAGGGATCGTGGAAAGCAAGACGACTTCCGGAGTTTCTGACCATTTTTTGCCCGTGATGAAGTGACTAAGCTGGAATATAACCAACCAGAATAGTTTTATTTCTGGACAGGACCACCACATGTAGAGATGTGTACCACCTGGCTCTCAACATCTTTCTAACATCGGTCTGGTAAAGACGGAGTAATCTTATGTAACAGGGCGGGACAACGGTACCATATGGTCTGCAGTTTATAATTCCATTCCTGCGCTTGAGACGCTAAGGTTACCCTAAATGTAAGGTGAAAGGCTTTATCCCAGTCATCAGAGGACAGGTTTCTACCCAATTCTTACTCCAAGTCTCAGGTGTAAGAGGCTCTGAGAATCTGAGAGGCATAGCTCCTTAAACAAGGTCAGGCCCCCGTGGAGCCCCTCCTTAGCAAGCCCGTCATAAATATGACAGAGTTGGAAGTATTGAAGCCACTGTCCTCTACAAGTGCTGGAAATGGAGCTAAGCTCTTCCAAAGATTTCAAGCCTTGTGGGGTAAGTGCTTGCCAGATAGGAGATAACCATGGTGGTTGCCAGCAGAGAAAGCCGATATCGGACAATCCTGGAAAAAACTTGAGTTGCCCAATATCGGGGTTAAAGGTCAGGGGCAGGATGAAACACCATACATTCTAATGACCTTATCCCAAACAAATAGAAGCAAAGAAAGCAGCAGTGGTAATTGTGTTAGGGGTGGACGATCGGAAGGAAGTACCCACGGGAGGGATTTCAATGGAATAGCCAATATGTCCGACTCGAGGGAGACCCACTGTTTGAGGGAGTCATGGTGGAACCTGTCCAGCACCCTGCTAAGCAGTGCCGCAGCATGGTATAACTCCAAATGGGGAAAGCCAGCGCAACCAACGTCCCGCCTCTTCACCAAAATGTCATGCCGAAGTCTAGCCGAGGATCTGGGCTAACTCAGATCACAGTCGTTTGGAAAACGTTAAGAGATCTAGGGAGGATATCCATCCATCTTAAAGAGGGACATCCACCCAAGCCAGGAATGTTGCATTAAGGAACAACTCTTGAGACGTTGCTGCATATTAGACAGAGGCCGTAATGCAACCACGGCTTGCAAGAAAGAAATTTTCACGATTCCCCCATCAACACAGACAGTGCTGACAGCTGAATCCTTCCTGCTGAGCTATTGTCTGCTCCTGGCAGGGGGGAAGGGGTGGGCGGGGGAAGCCGCCCCTGCCAGGAGCAGACAGTGATTATTGCTAAAGGCTATAGCAGCCACTAGCGATAATAGCAAGTGATTGATACTGGTTGTACCCAAGTTGATCGATCAACTTGGTACATTTAGCCTGACCCCAAACTGGTCAAAAATGGTTCGAATCTCGGCCGGTTCAGCAGTCTATGACCAGCCTTACTTCCTGATGTATCTCTGGGACAGGAAGTGAAGAGAAATGTCCCAGATGGAACACCGACAGAAACAAAATCCTTAACTGTTACTACCTAAACCAAAAAATAAAAGTATGGGCTTTACATACACTTTAAACTACAGTATGTATAACGTTCACAAACTACGTTGCAGAAAACTCCATTATATCATGGCTCAAAAGTGTTTTTAGACCTTGCAGGAATTGGTCTACAATCGTATTCATCTCTAAAAAATTATTTTGTACTTCTAAATGCTGTGAATAACACTATATGACTATGCCTGGGCTGCTGGTAAGACTTGGATATTCAGATTGAATATGTTCATGTAAGCCTTTCAGAGATATTTATAATTAATGTGCCTCTGTGGCTTTTCCCTTCCTAAACAATTTATGGTTTAAAATATTTACCAGTCGCTTCATAAATTGTTGTATTTCACCAGGACAAACATAAAGAAATGTGAGTCACCTTTTCCTTCAAATGTTTCTGAGTAAGCTGTGATATATAGGGGCAAAAGGTCAGCAGATATTGAGGATTGGTAAATGGAGATGTAACAGCATCAGTAATCATTCATGTCTTAGCATTGAATCAGTCTTCAAGCGATACACCTTATCAGTGAGTCAGGAACCAAAACTGCCTGAAGGTCAAGACACAAAAAAAAAACTGTCAGCAGCGTTTGGAGCCTCTATACTAACTATGCAAAGTACAGCGATATATCCCTGCTGAGCTATTGTGTTCTGACTGGGGGATGGCCCCCCACCAGAACACTCCGATCAGCGATCTCCGCCATTGGTTGAGAGCGCTGATCGGGAGTCGGACGGCTGCTAGTTTTTCACGTCTGACAGAAGCCGGCCAAACAGCTGGCTTCTGTCGGACAGATCAACATACACACGGGCCGTGTGTACCCGGCTTTATTGCTTTTTAGTGATGAGCCGAACACCCCCGGGTTCGGTTCGCACCAGAACCCGCGAACGGACCGAAAGTTCGAACGAACATTAGAACCCTATTAAATACAATGGATGCGAACGTTCGAATTCTAAAGTGCTAATTATAACAACTATTATGCATGTTATTGTCCTAAAAAGGGTTTGGGAACCCGGGTTCTGCACCAGGGGACATGTATCAATGCAAAAAGAAGTTTTAAAAACGGTCGTTTTTCGGGAGCAGTCATTTTAATGATGCATAAAGTGAAAAAAAAAAAGTCAAATATTCCTTTAAATATCGTACCTGGGGGGTGTCTAAAGTATGCCTGTGAAGTGCCACGTGTTTCCCGTGTTTAGAACTGTCCCTGCACAAAATGACACTTCTAAAGGAAAAAAAAGCCATTTAAAACTGCTTGCGGCTTTAATGTAATGTCTGGTCCCGGTAATATGGATGAAATTCTTTAAGAAAAATGGCATAGCTACCCCATGACCCCCCCCCTACCCCAGCCCATTACCAGCCCCTTTGGGTCTTGTATGGATATTAAGGGGAACCCCGCACATAAAATAAAAAAGGCCCTATATACTCTGAACAGCCCTATACAGGCGGTGCATACAAGACAGGGACTGTAGGTTTGTTCTTATGTAGAGTCTGTTTGTAATTTTGAACAGGTACATTGTTGAAGTGTAGCTCCAGACCAAAAATCTATTTTTAAACTTTTTGGAAAACATAGGTAAGGGTTATCACCCCTGTAACATTTGTTTTGCTGTCTGTGCCCCTGTTCAGAACATTTCACCTCACTTTCCGTCCCAATGACAACTCTTTTTGAAATGTGGTCTTTTTCTTGAAACAAGGATTGCTGATAAAGCATCAGTACAGAGGAGACACCTTTCTCCCATATTTATTCTTACAGGAGAGAATTTTCCTTCCTAGTGGTAGATTTCCTCTCACTTCCTGTTGTCTTCTTGCGTTTGCAAGTAGGAGTCGTTTGTAAGTTGGATGTTTGAAAGTAGGGACCTGCCGTATATACTCTGCAGAAATAGGCCCCTTAGTTGTTGGTGTTGGCACAACACTGTAAGCACTCACAGTTACTCTTGGTTGGTGCTGGAACGCCCTGCTGTCAACTATTATATCAGGAATTTTAATTACATATAATTGTTGAACAGTGGTAGTAAAAATTGGGCCTTTGATGGTGGTGCTGGTGCCACAACACTGTAAGCCCTGACAGTTACTCTTGGTGGGTGCAGCAATGGGCCCTGCTGTGAATTATTAGATCAAGAATTGTAATTACATGCCCCTGTTGAACAGGGGCTGAAAAATTGGGCCTTAGGCACTGGTGGCACAACACTGCAACCCCTCACAGATACTGTACTTGGAGCACAGCAATGAGCCCTGTTGCAAAGTATTGCTTCAAAAATTGTAATGACACGCCCCTGTTAAACAGGGGCTGAAAAATTGGGCCTTAGGCACTGGTGGCACAACACTGCAACTCCTCACAGATACTGTACTTGGAGCACACCAATGAGCCCTGTTGCAAAGTATTGCTTCAAAAATTGTAATGACACGCCCCTGTTAAACAGGGGCTGAAAAATTGGGCCTTAGGCACTGGTGGCACAACACTGCAACTCCTCACAGATACTGTACTTGGAGCACAGCAATGAGCCCTGTTGCAAAGTATTGCTTCAAAAATTGTAATTACACGCCCCTGTTAAACAGGGGCTGAAAAATTGGGCGTTAGGCACTGGTGGCGGCACCCATAAACAAAAATGATCTTACAAGCTATCATCATCAATCGTATCATTGAGGACTCGGAGGAGGAGGATAGCCAGTCAACATAACAGCACAGGCACTCAGCATCAGCATCAGTCTTGAAGGGATGTGACATGTTAAAATCAATTAGTCTGTTATATCAGCATCAGGTGTGTGGTAGCTGGTGGTGATCCAAGACTGGTTCATCTTGATGAAAGTCAGTCGATCAACCGAGTCGGTGGACAGGCGCACCCTGTGATCCGTGACAAATCCTCCAGCAGCACTGAATGTGCGTTCCGAAAGAACGCTGGATGCAGGACAGGCCAGTAGCTCAATTGCATACTGTGCAAGCTCTGGCCAGTGATCCATCCTCAAGACCCAGTAAGCCAGAGGATTTTCGGTGGGGAAGGTGTCCAAGTCTGACCTTGCCCCTAGATATTCCTGCACCATGTTTATCAGACGCTGGCGATGGTTGCTGGAACCGATCATACTTTGGGGCTGCGGACTAAAGAATTGTCTGAACGCATCGGTCAGACGGCCACCTTCCCCACCGCTCCTTCTTTGACTGGCCGAAGCCTCAGCAACTCGTTGTCCAGGACCAGGAGTTTGCAACCTCCCAGTCTCTGGGAACGCGTTGCACAGACCTTTCTGCAAGGCCTCCCGGAGTTGTCTCATCCTCTGCTCCCTCTGCGACGGTAACATAAGGTCCGCAACCTTACCCTTGTACCGTGGATCAAGGAGAGTGGCCAGCCAGTAATGGTCCCTCTCCTTGATCCGAAGAATACGAGGATCCTTCCGCAGACTTTGCAGGATCAGGGAGGCCATGCAGCGTAGGTTTGCTGAGGCATTCGCTCCGGAGTCTTCTGGGTCACTAAGGACGACATGATCCGCAGCCACCTCCTCCCAGCCACGTACAAGTCCACTGGTTTCTTGGGACTGTAAATCATCCCTAAAAGACTGCTGCTGATGATGCTGAGTGCCAGCCTCCACCTCCATGCTGACACAATCCTCCTCCTCCTCCTCCTCCTCCTCCTCCTCCTCCTCCTCCTCTTCCTGTGCGATGGGTGGGACAGAAGGAACACTGTCTGGGTAAAGGGGGCCTTGAGAGGCAAGGAAGTCCTCCTCTTCCTGCCTCTGTTCTGCCTCAAGTGCCCTGTCCATTATTCCACGCAGCGTGTGCTCCAACAGGTGGACAAGAGGTACAGTGTCACTGATGCATGCACTGTCACTGCTCACCATCCTCGTGGCCTCCTCAAATGGTGCCAGGACAGTGCATGCATCCCTGATCATGCCCCACTGGCGTGGAGAAAAAAAACCAAGCTCCCCTGACCCTGTCCTGGTGCCGTAGTCGCACAGGTACTCATTGATGGCCCTCTGCTGCGTGTGCAGCCGCTGCAGCATGGCCAACGTTGAGTTCCACCTGGTGGGCATGTCACATATAAGGCGGTTCTTGGGCAGGTTCAACTCCTTTTGCAGCTCAGCCAGGCGAGCACTGGCATTATAAGATCTGCGGAAATGCACACAGACTTTCCTGGCCTGCCTCAGGACATCCTGTAAGCCCGGGTACCTGCCCAAGAAGCGCTGCACCACCAGGTTAAGGACGTGAGCCACACAGGGCACATGGGTCAGTTGTCCCTGTCGGAGGGCGGAGAGGAGGTTGGTGCCATTGTCGCAAACCACCATTCCTGGCTTAAGCTGGCGTGGCGTCAACCACCTCTCGGCCTGGCCCTGCAGAGCAGACAGGACCTCTGCCCCAGTGTGGCTTCTGTCCCCCAAACACACCAGCGCAAGCACGGCATGGCATCTTTTTGCCTGCGTACTTGCGTAGCCCCGTGAACGGCTACGGAGCACCGCTGGTTCATAGGACAAACCACAGGAAGAGGCCATGGAGGAAGAAGAAGAGGAGGGGGTGGAGGAGAGAGGTGTGTCACAACCAGTAGTAGCATTTTGGAGGCGTGGCGGTGGGACAACCTCCAACACTACTGCACCTTGTCCTGAATCCTTCCCAGCTGCCAAAAGAGTGACCCAATGGGCCGTGAAAGAAAGGTAACGTCCCTGTCCATGCCTGCTGGACCATGAGTCAGCGGTAATATGCACCTTACCGCTGACCGCCCTGTCCAGCGAGGCCAAGACATTGCCTTCCACATGCCGGTAGAGAGCCGGAATAGCCTTCCGTGAGAAAAAGTGGCGTTTGGGAACCTGCCACTGAGGAACTGCACATTGCACAAACTCACGGAAGGGGGCCGAGTCTACCAACTGAAAAGGCAGCAGTTGAAGCGCTAGCAATTTAGCCAAGCTAGCATTCAACCGCTGGGCATGTGGATGGCTGGGAGTGAACTTCTTTCGACGGTCCAGCAGCTGGGGCAGGGAAATTTGCCTGCTAGAATCGGACGTCGGTGTACTGCTAGCAGAGTGGGCGCAAGTACTTGGCTGTGACACACCTAATTCTACACCTTCATTCCTCTCAGTGCATGTTTCAGAGAGGACTGAAGTTATAGTGGGGTTGGAGATCCCAGCTGATGCGGTGCAAGGAGAGGTCCGCTTTGTTCTTTGGTGTGGGTCTTTGAGGTAGGCTTGCCAACGAGCTGCATGGCAGGTCAACATATGTCTGGTCAGGCA
This sequence comes from Rana muscosa, assembly GCA_029206835.1. Lineage (NCBI taxonomy): Eukaryota > Metazoa > Chordata > Amphibia > Anura > Ranidae > Rana > Rana muscosa. The sequence continues at coordinate 789,708,673 of CM055118.1, read as the reverse complement.
TGTGGTACCCAAGCGGCTGATGTTTTGGCCACGCGATATACGCTTGAGACATATGTTGCAAACAGCAGCTGTGCGATCTGATGCACTAGCCTCAAAAAAGGCCCACACCAAAGAACTTTTTGAATGACGGGCAGAGGCAGCGCCCTGCACAGGCGGAGCTCTGCGGTGTGATTCCGTCGGTGTACTGCCCTTACGCTGGCCACCAAAGGGCATCCTGCCTCGTTGGAGATGTGCCTCCTCCTCATCCTCCTCCTCCTCCTCTCTCCTATTAGGCACCCACGTGGAGTCAGTGACCTCATCATCCCCTCCCTCCTCATCACTGGAGCCAATCTGGCAGTATGCTGCAGCTGCTGGAACATGACTGCCAGATTGGTGTCCTTCTTGAGCATCCCCTCTGTCTGCTCTCACGCTACTGCCTTCCTCTAGCTGGGTTTCATCATCAGACCCTTCGAAACGCTGGGCATCCTCCTGGAGCATGTACCCAACACTGTGCTGAAACAGTTCGGGGGACTCCTCAGGAGGAGGACATGGTGGGTCTAGGGAAGGAGTGACTGATGATTTGTCTGACATTGATACCAGGGAAGACGACGCTTTGGCAGCTGCTTTTCCAGTACCCTGAGCCTGGGTGAGAGAGGATGAGGAGGAGGAGGAGGGCTTGGTCATCCACTCTACCAAGTCTTCGGCATGATGTGGCTCAACATGTCCAGCTGCCGAAAAGAAGGACAAGCGTGTCCCATGGCCATGTGCTGATGACAATGCACCGCGTCCACGACCAGCACTGTTGCCCCCAGACACAGAGCCTGCTTGCCCTCTTTTATTGCCTCCTGACTGTCTGCCTCTCCTTGTTTGCCTTCCAGACATTCTAATAGATGGCCTGCAGGGAGATGGGAAAAAAGCAATAAGGGCTACCTTCAGGTGTCCTTCTCTGTCCCTTGAAACAAGGACTTTCACAGTGAAAGAAACTGACACTCTCCCTACCTACAGTTTTCTGTCCCTAGAAAAAATGTTTTTTTTAATCACAATATAGCACAAGGACAATTCACTCACTGTCCTTACAGGTCCCTGGAAACAAGGACTTGCAGAGTGAAAGAAAAAAAACACTCTCCCTACCTACAGTTTTCTGTCCCTAGAAAAAATGTTTTTTTTAATCACAATATAACACAAGGACAATTCACTCACTGTCCTTCCAGGTCCCTGGAAACAAGGACTTGCAGAGTGAAATAAACTGACACTCTCCCTACCTACAGTTTTCTGTCCCTAGAATAAATGTTTTTTTTAAGCACAATATAGCACAAGGACAATTCACTCACTGTCCTTACAGGTCCCTGGAAACAAGGACTTGCAGAGTGAAAGAAAAAAAACACTCTCCCTACCTACAGTTTTCTGTCCCTAGAAAAAATGTTTTTTTTAATCACAATATAGCACAAGGACAATTCACTCACTGTCCTTACAGGTCCCTGGAAACAAGGACTTGCAGAGTGAAAGAAAAAAAACACTCTCCCTACCTACAGTTTTCTGTCCCTAGAAAAAATGTTTTTTTTTAATCACAATATAACACAAGGACAATTCACTCACTGTCCTTCCAGGTCCCTGGAAACAAGGACTTGCAGAGTGAAATAAACTGACACTCTCCCTACCTACAGTTTTCTGTCCCTAGAATAAATGTTTTTTTTAAGCACAATATAGCACAAGGACAATTCACTCACTGTCCTTACAGGTCCCTGGAAACAAGGACTTGCAGAGTGAAAGAAACTGACACTCTCCCTACCTACAGTTTTCTGTCCCTAGAAAAAATGTTTTTTTTAATCACAATATAGCACAAGGACAATTCACTCACTGTCCTTACAGGTCCCTGGAAACAAGGACTTGCAGAGTGAAAGAAAAAAAACACTCTCCCTACCTACAGTTTTCTGTCCCTAGAAAAAATGTTTTTTTTAATCACAATATAACACAAGGACAATTCACTCACTGTCCTTCCAGGTCCCTGGAAACAAGGACTTGCAGAGTGAAATAAACTGACACTCTCCCTACCTACAGTTTTCTGTCCCTAGAATAAATGTTTTTTTTAAGCACAATATAGCACAAGGACAATTCACTCACTGTCCTTACAGGTCCCTGGAAACAAGGACTTGCAGAGTGAAAGAAAAAAAACACTCTCCCTACCTACAGTTTTCTGTCCCTAGAAAAAATGTTTTTTTTAATCACAATATAGCACAAGGACAATTCACTCACTGTCCTTACAGGTCCCTGGAAACAAGGACTTGCAGAGTGAAAGAAAAAAAACACTCTCCCTACCTACAGTTTTCTGTCCCTAGAAAAAATGTTTTTTTTAATCACAATATAACACAAGGACAATTCACTCACTGTCCTTCCAGGTCCCTGGAAACAAGGACTTGCAGAGTGAAATAAACTGACACTCTCCCTACCTACAGTTTTCTGTCCCTAGAATAAATGTTTTTTTTAAGCACAATATAGCACAAGGACAATTCACTCACTGTCCTTACAGGTCCCTGGAAACAAGGACTTGCAGAGTGAAAGAAACTGACACTCTCCCTACCTACAGTTTTCTGTCCCTAGAAAAAATGTTTTTTTTAATCACAATATAGCACAAGGACAATTCACTCACTGTCCTTACAGGTCCCTGGAAACAAGGACTTGCAGAGTGAAAGAAAAAAAACACTCTCCCTACCTACAGTTTTCTGTCCCTAGAAAAAATGTTTTTTTTAATCACAATATAACACAAGGACAATTCACTCACTGTCCTTCCAGGTCCCTGGAAACAAGGACTTGCAGAGTGAAATAAACTGACACTCTCCCTACCTACAGTTTTCTGTCCCTAGAATAAATGTTTTTTTTAAGCACAATATAGCACAAGGACAATTCACTCACTGTCCTTACAGGTCCCTGGAAACAAGGACTTGCAGAGTGAAAGAAAAAAAACACTCTCCCTACCTACAGTTTTCTGTCCCTAGAAAAAATGTTTTTTTTAATCACAATATAGCACAAGGACAATTCACTCACTGTCCTTACAGGTCCCTGGAAACAAGGACTTGCAGAGTGAAAGAAACTGACACTGTCCCTACCTACAGTTTTCTGTCCCTAGAATAAATGTTTTTTTTAAGCACAATATAGCACAAGGAGAATTCACTCACTGTCCTTCCAGGTCCCTGGAAACAAGGACTTGCAGAGTGAAATAAACTGACACTCTCCCTACCTACAGTTTTCTGTCCCTAGAATAAATGTTTTTTTTAAGCACAATATAGCACAAGGACAATTCACTCACTGTCCTTACAGGTCCCTGGAAACAAGGACTTGCAGAGTGAAAGAAACTGACACTCTCCCTACCTACAGTTTTCTGTCCCTAGAATAAATGTTTTTTTAAGCACAATATAGCACAAGGACAATTCACTCACTGTCCTTCCAGGTCCCTGGAAACAAGGACTTGCAGAGTGAAAGAAACTGACACTGTCCCTACCTACAGTTTTCTGTCCCTAGAATAAATGTTTTTTTTAAGCACACTATAGCACAAGCACAAAACACACTGACACTCTCCCTACCTATCCTTCTCTTTCCCTAAACTAAAGGAATCCAGGTTAAGCAAGAAAGAAATAACAGTCACTGTCCCTGCCTATGCTGCTCTATCCCTGCTCCGGAACACACTACACTAGGCCGCCGTGCTGGCGGCCTTTTATAGTGTGGGGCGTGTACTAAACACCCTCAGCAATAATTGGCCACAGGCATCCTGCCTGTGGCCAATCATTGCTCTCCTCGCTGCCGGCGCTGTGATTGGCCAAGCATGCGGGGTCACAGTGCATGCTTGGCCAATCACAGCGCCTGGATGACACTGCGATGGCGTAGTGCATTGTGGGCCGTTCGCGTCACTCGAATTTGGCGCGAACGGCCCAAATCGTTCGATCTTCGTCGAACGATCGAACAGCCGATGTTCGAGTCGAACGTATGTTCGACTCGAACACGAAGCTCATCCCTATTGCTTTTACATAAGATACCTCACCTGGGGGAATTGGTAGGTTAGCATTGTATACCTCTCTGTCCAAGCTTTTTAGTCTTCTGACTGTCTTGATCAGGCATGTCCAAAGTCCGGCCTGCGGGCCAATTACGGCCTGCGTTCCGGTTTTGAACGGCCCGCCTTGTTATCTGGACATATATATATTTTGTGGCCCCCAACGATCTCCCAGCATCGGGGTCACAAAAGATATATATCAGGCATCACTTAATGGGGGATCGCGGGCCGAATCCTGCCCGCCGCCAACATCATTCATTACATGGGAAGCGCGGCAGCCAGGTCTCTCCTTTACATGACATCACTCCCCCTTCCTCCCCCTCCCCACACACCTTATTCACACAAGCCTGGAAGCGCTGCAGGCACGGACAAAGGGCGGGACCTTTCAAGTTACAAAGCAGGTGATTGGTTGCTAGACAGTGGGATGGTCCCAGCAACCAATCACCGCCTTTAACTTGAAAAGTCCCACCCTTTGTCTGGACCTGCCATGCCATGCGTGCTTCCCGACTTGTGTTGATTAAGGTAGGGCAGTCAGTGTGGGGAGGGGGAATCATGCTGCGTTGATGAAAGGGACAGTCTGTCTATCTGTCTCTGTAATATCAAGGGAGGACTGTGAAGTGGGGTCTGATGGGGGGGGGGGATCTGTGATGAAGTGGGGTCTGATGGGGGGGATCTGTGGGGTCTGTAATGGGGGGGATCTGTGATGAAGTGGGGTCTGATGGGGGGATCTGTGATGAAGTGGGGTCTGATGGGGGGATCTGTGGGGTCTATAATGGGGGGGCTGTGATGAAGTGGGGTCTGATGGGGGGATCTGTGATGAAGTGGGGTCTGATGGGGGGATCTGTGATGAAGTGGGGTCTGATGGGGGGGATCTGTGGGGTCTGTAATGGGGGGGATCTGTGATGAAGTGGGGTCTGATGGGGGGATCTGTGATAAAGTGGGGTCTGATGGGGGGATCTGTGATGAAGTGGGGTCTGATGGGGGGATCTGTGATGAAGTGGGGTCTGATGGGGGGATCTGTGATGAAGTGGGGTCTGATGGGGGGGATCTGTGATGAAGTGAGGTCTGATGGGGGGATCTGTGATGAAGCGGGGTCTGATGGGGGGGTCTGTGATGAAGTGGGGTCTGATGGGGGGATCTGTAATGAAGTGGGGTCTAATGGGGGGATATGTGGGGTCTGTAATGGGGGGGGATCTGTGATGGAGTGGGGTCTGTGATAGAGTGGGATCTGTAATGGGGGGAGATCTGTGATGGAGTGGGGTCTGTAATGGGGGGGATCTGTGATGGAGTGGGGTCTGTAATGGGGGGGGGGGGGGATCTGTGATGGAGTTTGGATCTGCTTCACAGACCTTTATTTAAAATGTAAGTTTTTTTTCCTGAAACTTCCCTCTTAAAGTGAAGGTGCGTGTTATACGCCAAAAAATATGGTACATCCAAATAACACACAGAGCTCACCTCTTTACTCACACACAGCCACAAAGGCAAGAGAATTGTTGGGCAGTGTATTAGTGCTCGAACAAACACACTTAGACCGAATTTTTATGGTTCAAAGAATGTCAGGCAAAATGGTCGGCCCTCACGCATGTTCACTTCATCAAATCTGGCCCTCTTTGAAAAAAGTTTGGACACCCCTGGTCTTGATGATCCTCAAATTCAATACCTTTTAGTCAGTGACCCAAAACAAGCATGCAGATAGGAAGTTCTGACTTCGTATTGACTTTATGTCCTTCTTTGCATCTCCCAGTATGTGTTTACTTCAAAGGTAGTCATATTATGTAAGATTGTTTCTTAAAAAGGATTTGCATGGTCGTGACTAGTGATGAGCCGAACACCCCCGGGTTCGGTTCGCACCAGAACCCGCGAACGGACCGAAAGTTCGAACGAACATTAGAACCCTATTAAATACAATGGATGCGAACGTTCGAATTCTAAAGTGCTAATTATAAAAACTATTATGCATGTTATTGTCCTAAAAAGGGTTTGGGAACCCGGGTTCTGCACCAGGGGACATGTATCAATGCAAAAATAAGTTTTAAAAACGGTCGTTTTCCGGGAGCAGTCATTTTAATGATGCATAAAGTGAAAAAAAAAAAGTCAAATATTCCTTTAAATATCGTACCTGGGGGGTGTCTAAAGTATGCCTGTGAAGTGCCACGTGTTTCCCGTGTTTAGAACTGTCCCTGCACAAAATGACACTTCTAAAGGAAAAAAAAGCCATTTAAAACTGCTTGCGGCTTTAATGTAATGTCTGGTCCCGGTAATATGGATGAAAATCTTTAAGAAAAATGGCATAGCTACCCCATGACCCCCCCCCTACCCCAGCCCATTACCAGCCCCTTTGGGTCTTGTATGGATATTAAGGGGAACCCCGCACATAAAATAAAAAAGGCCCTATATACTCAGAACAGCCGTATACAGGCGGTGCATACAAGACAGGGACTGTAGGTTTGTTCTTATGTAGAATCTGTTTGTAATTTTGAACAGGTACATTGTTGAAGTGTAGCTCCAGACCAAAAATCTATTTTTAAACTTTTTGGAAAACATAGGTAAGGGTTATCACCCCTGTAACATTTGTTTTGCTGTCTGTGCCCCTGTTCAGAACATTTCACCTCACTTTCCGTCCTAATGACAACTGTTTTTGAAATGTGGTGTTTTTCTTGAAACAAGGATTGCTGATAAAGCATCAGTACAGAGGAGACACCTTTCTCCCATATTTATTCTTACAGGAGAGAATTTTCCTTCCTAGTGGTAGATTTCCTCTCACTTCCTGTTGTCTTCTTGCGTTTGCAAGTAGGAGTCGTTTGTAAGTTGGATGTTTGAAAGTAGGGACCTGCCGTATATACTCTGCAGAAATAGGCCCCTTAGTTGTTGGTGTTGGCACAACACTGTAAGCACTCACAGTTACTCTTGGTTGGTGCTGGAACGCCCTGCTGTCAACTATTATATCAGGAATTTTAATTACATATAATTGTTGAACAGTGGTAGTAAAAATTGGGCCTTTGATGGTGGTGCTGGTGCCACAACACTGTAAGCCCTGACAGTTACTCTTGGTGGGTGCAGCAATGGGCCCTGCTGTGAATTATTAGATCAAGAATTGTAATTACATGCCCCTGTTGAACAGGGGCTGAAAAATTGGGCCTTAGGCACTGGTGGCACAACACTGCAACCCTTCACAGATACTGTACTTGGAGCACAGCAATGAGCCCTGTTGCAAAGTATTGCTTCAAAAATTGTAATGACACGCCCCTGTTAAACAGGGGCTGAAAAATTGGGCCTTAGGCACTGGTGGCACAACACTGCAACTCCTCACAGATACTGTACTTGGAGCACAGCAATGAGCCCTGTTGCAAAGTATTGCTTCAAAAATTGTAATTACACGCCCCTGTTAAACAGGGGCTGAAAAATTGGGCGTTAGGCACTGGTGGCGGCACCCATAAACAAAAATGATCTTCCAAGCTATCATCATCAATCGTATCATTGAGGACTCGGAGGAGGAGGATAGCCAGTCAACATAACAGCACAGGCACTCAGCATCAGCATCAGTCTTGAAGGGATGTGACATTTTAAAATCAATTAGTCTGTTATATCAGCATCAGGTGTGTGGTAGCTGGTGGTGATCCAAGACTGGTTCATCTTGATGAAAGTCAGTCGATCAACCGAGTCGGTGGACAGGCGCACCCTGTGATCCGTGACAAATCCTCCAGCAGCACTGAATGTGCGTTCCGAAAGAACGCTGGATGCAGGACAGGCCAGTAGCTCAATTGCATACTGTGCAAGCTCTGGCCAGTGATCCATCCTCAAGACCCAGTAAGCCAGAGGATTTTCGGTGGGGAAGGTGTCCAAGTCTGACCTTGCCCCTAGATATTCCTGCACCATGTTTATCAGACGCTGGCGATGGTTGCTGGAACCGATCATACTTTGGGGCTGCGGACTAAAGAATTGTCTGAACGCATCGGTCAGACGGCCACCTTCCCCACCGCTCCTTCTTTGACTGGCCGAAGCCTCAGCAACTCGTTGTCCAGGACCAGGAGTTTGCAACCTCCCAGTCTCTGGGAACGCGTTGCACAGACCTTTCTGCAAGGCCTCCCGGAGTTGTCTCATCCTCTGCTCCCTCTGCGACGGTAACATAAGGTCCGCAACCTTACCCTTGTACCGTGGATCAAGGAGAGTGGCCAGCCAGTAATGGTCCCTCTCCTTGATCCGAAGAATACGAGGATCCTTCCGCAGACTTTGCAGGATCAGGGAGGCCATGCAGCGTAGGTTTGCTGAGGCATTCGCTCCGGAGTCCTCTGGGTCACTAAGGACGACATGATCCGCAGCCACCTCCTCCCAGCCACGTACAAGTCCACTGGTTTCTTGGGACTGTAAATCATCCCTAAAAGACTGCTGCTGATGATGCTGAGTGCCAGCCTCCACCTCCATGCTGACACAATCCTCCTCCTCCTCCTCCTCCTCCTCCTCCTCCTCTTCCTGTGCGATGGGTGGGACAGAAGGAACACTGTCTGGGTAAAGGGGGCCTTGAGAGGCAAGGAAGTCCTCCTCTTCCTGCCTCTGTTCTGCCTCAAGTGCCCTGTCCATTATTCCACGCAGCGTGTGCTCCAACAGGTGGACAAGAGGTACAGTGTCACTGATGCATGCACTGTCACTGCTCACCATCCTCGTGGCCTCCTCAAATGGTGCCAGGACAGTGCATGCATCCCTGATCATGCCCCACTGGCGTGGAGAAAAAAAACCAAGCTCCCCTGACCCTGTCCTGGTGCCGTAGTCGCACAGGTACTCATTGATGGCCCTCTGCTGCGTGTGCAGCCGCTGCAGCATGGCCAACGTTGAGTTCCACCTGGTGGGCATGTCACATATAAGGCGGTTCTTGGGCAGGTTCAACTCCTTTTGCAGCTCAGCCAGGCGAGCACTGGCATTATAAGATCTGCGGAAATGCACACAGACTTTCCTGGCCTGCCTCAGGACATCCTGTAAGCCCGGGTACCTGCCCAAGAAGCGCTGCACCACCAGGTTAAGGACGTGAGCCACACAGGGCACATGGGTCAGTTGTCCCTGTCGGAGGGCGGAGAGGAGGTTGGTGCCATTGTCGCAAACCACCATTCCTGGCTTAAGCTGGCGTGGCGTCAACCACCTCTCGGCCTGGCCCTGCAGAGCAGACAGGACCTCTGCCCCAGTGTGGCTTCTGTCCCCCAAACACACCAGCGCAAGCACGGCATGGCATCTTTTTGCCTGCGTACTTGCGTAGCCCCGTGAACGGCTACGGAGCACCGCTGGTTCATAGGACAAACCACAGGAAGAGGCCATGGAGGAAGAAGAAGAGGAGGGGGTGGAGGAGAGAGGTGTGTCACAACCAGTAGTAGCATTTTGGAGGCGTGGCGGTGGGACAACCTCCAACACTACTGCACCTTGTCCTGAATCCTTCCCAGCTGCCAAAAGAGTGACCCAATGGGCCGTGAAAGAAAGGTAACGTCCCTGTCCATGCCTGCTGGACCATGAGTCAGCGGTAATATGCACCTTACCGCTGACCGCCCTGTCCAGCGAGGCCAAGACATTGCCTTCCACATGCCGGTAGAGAGCCGGAATAGCCTTCCGTGAGAAAAAGTGGCGTTTGGGAACCTGCCACTGAGGAACCGCACATTGCACAAACTCACGGAAGGGGGCCGAGTCTACCAACTGAAAAGGCAGCAGTTGAAGCGCTAGCAATTTAGCCAAGCTAGCATTCAACCGCTGGGCATGTGGATGGCTGGGAGTGAACTTCTTTCGACGGTCCAGCAGCTGGGGCAGGGAAATTTGCCTGCTAGAATCGGACGTCGGTGTACTGCTAGCAGAGTGGGCGCAAGTACTTGGCTGTGACACACCTAATTCTACACCTTCATTCCTCTCAGTGCATGTTTCAGAGAGGACTGAAGTTATAGTGGGGTTGGAGATCCCAGCTGATGCGGTGCAAGGAGAGGTCCGCTTGGTTCTTTGGTGTGGGTCTTTGAGGTAGGCTTGCCAACGAGCTGCATGGCAGGTCAACATATGTCTGGTCAGGCATGTGGTACCCAAGCGGCTGATGTTTTGGCCACGCGATATACGCTTGAGACATATGTTGCAAACAGCAGCTGTGCGATCTGATGCACTAGCCTCAAAAAAGGCCCACACCAAAGAACTTTTTGAATGACGGGCAGAGGCAGCGCCCTGCACAGGCGGAGCTCTGCGGTGTGATTCCGTCGGTGTACTGCCCTTACGCTGGCCACCAAAGGGCATCCTGCCTCGTTGGAGATGTGCCTCCTCCTCATCCTCCTCCTCCTCCTCTCTCCTATTAGGCACCCACGTGGAGTCATTGACCTCATCATCCCCTCCCTCCTCATCACTGGAGCCAATCTGGCAGTATGCTGCAGCTGCTGGAACATGACTGCCAGATTGGTGTCCTTCTTGAGCATCCCCTCTGTCTGCTCTCACGCTACTGCCTTCCTCTAGCTGGGTTTCATCATCAGACCCTTCGAAACGCTGGGCATCCTCCTGGAGCATGTACCCAACACTGTGCTGAAACAGTTCGGGGGACTCCTCAGGAGGAGGACATGGTGGGTCTAGGGAAGGAGTGACTGATGATTTGTCTGACATTGATACCAGGGAAGACGACGCTTTGGCAGCTGCTTTTCCAGTACCCTGAGCCTGGGTGAGAGAGGATGAGGAGGAGGAGGAGGGCTTGGTCATCCACTCTACCAAGTCTTCGGCATGATGTGGCTCAACATGTCCAGCTGCCGAAAAGAAGGACAAGCGTGTCCCATGGCCATGTGCTGATGACAATGCACCGCGTCCACGACCAGCACTGTTGCCCCCAGACACAGAGCCTGCTTGCCCTCTTTTATTGCCTCCTGACTGTCTGCCTCTCCTTGTTTGCCTTCCAGACATTCTAATAGATGGCCTGCAGGGAGATGGGAAAAAAGCAATAAGGGCTACCTTCAGGTGTCCTTCTCTGTCCCTTGAAACAAGGACTTTCACAGTGAAAGAAACTGACACTGTCCCTACCTAGAGTTTTCTGTCCCTAGAATAAATGTTTTTTTTAATCACAATATAGCACAAGGACAATTCACTCAATGTCTCTCCAGGTCCCTGGAAACAAGGACTTGCAGAGTGAAAGAAACTGACACTGTCCCTACCTAGAGTTTTCTGTCCCTAGAATAAATGTTTTTTTTAAGCACAATATAGCACAAGGACAATTAACTCACTGTCCTTACAGGTCCCTGGAAACAAGGACTTGCAGAGTGAAAAAAAAAAAACACTCTCCCTACCTACAGTTTTCTGTCCCTAGAAAAAATGTTTTTTTTAAGCACAATATAGCACAAGGACAATTAACTCACTGTCCTTACAGGTCCCTGGAAACAAGGACTTGCAGAGTGAAAGAAAAAAAACACTCTCCCTACCTACAGTTTTCTGTCCCTAGAAAAAATGTTTTTTTTAATCACAATATAGCACAAGGAAAATTAACTCACTGTCCTTACAGGTCCCTGGAAACAAGGACTTGCAGAGTGAAAGAAAAAAAACACTCTCCCTACCTACAGTTTTCTGTCCCTAGAAAAAATTTTTTTTTTAATCACAATATAGCACAAGGAAAATTAACTCACTGTCCTTACAGGTCCCTGGAAACAAGGACTTGCAGAGTGAAAGAAACTGACACTGTCCCTACCTAGAGTTTTCTGTCCCTAGAATAAATGTTTTTTTTAAGCACAATATAGCACAAGGACAATTAACTCACTGTCCTTACAGGTCCCTGGAAACAAGGACTTGCAGAGTGAAAGAAAAAAAACACTCTCCCTACCTACAGTTTTCTGTCCCTAGAAAAAATGTTTTTTTTAATCACAATATAGCACAAGGAAAATTAACTCACTGTCCTTACAGGTCCCTGGAAACAAGGACTTGCAGAGTGAAAGAAACTGACACTGTCCCTACCTAGAGTTTTCTGTCCCTAGAATAAATGTTTTTTTTAAGCACAATATAGCACAAGGACAATTAACTCACTGTCCTTACAGGTCCCTGGAAACAAGGACTTGCAGAGTGAAAAAAAAAAAACACTCTCCCTACCTAGAGTTTTCTGTCCCTAGAAAAAATGTTTTTTTTAAGCACAATATAGCACAAGGACAATTAACTCACTGTCCTTACAGGTCCCTGGAAACAAGGACTTGCAGAGTGAAAGAAACTGACACTGTCCCTACCTAGAGTTTTCTGTCCCTAGAATAAATGTTTTTTTTAATCACAATATAGCACAAGGAAAATTAACTCACTGTCCTTACAGGTCCCTGGAAACAAGGACTTGCAGAGTGAAAGAAACTGACACTGTCCCTACCTAGAGTTTTCTGTCCCTAGAATAAATGTTTTTTTTAATCACAATATAGCACAAGGAAAATTAACTCACTGTCCTTACAGGTCCCTGGAAACAAGGACTTGCAGAGTGAAAGAAACTGACACTGTCCCTACCTAGAGTTTTCTGTCCCTAGAATAAATGTTTTTTTTAATCACAATATAGCACAAGGAAAATTAACTCACTGTCCTTACAGGTCCCTGGAAACAAGGACTTGCAGAGTGAAAGAAACTGACACTGTCCCTACCTAGAGTTTTCTGTCCCTAGAATAAATGTTTTTTTTAATCACAATATAGCACAAGGAAAATTAACTCACTGTCCTTACAGGTCCCTGGAAACAAGGACTTGCAGAGTGAAAGAAACTGACACTGTCCCTACCTAGAGTTTTCTGTCCCTAGAATAAATGTTTTTTTTAAGCACAATATAGCACAAGGACAATTAACTCACTGTCCTTACAGGTCCCTGGAAACAAGGACTTGCAGAGTGAAAGAAAAAAAACACTCTCCCTACCTACAGTTTTCTGTCCCTAGAAAAAATGTTTTTTTTAATCACAATATAGCACAAGGAAAATTAACTCACTGTCCTTACAGGTCCCTGGAAACAAGGACTTGCAGAGTGAAAGAAACTGACACTGTCCCTACCTAGAGTTTTCTGTCCCTAGAATAAATGTTTTTTTTAATCACAATATAGCACAAGGACAATTAACTCACTGTCCTTACAGGTCCCTGGAAACAAGGACTTGCAGAGTGAAAGAAACTGACACTGTCCCTACCTAGAGTTTTCTGTCCCTAGAATAAATGTTTTTTTTAAGCACAATATAGCACAAGGACAATTAACTCACTGTCCTTACAGGTCCCTGGAAACAAGGACTTGCAGAGTGAAAGAAAAAAAACACTCTCCCTACCTACAGTTTTCTGTCCCTAGAAAAAATGTTTTTTTTAATCACAATATAGCACAAGGAAAATTAACTCACTGTCCTTACAGGTCCCTGGAAACAAGGACTTGCAGAGTGAAAGAAACTGACACTGTCCCTACCTAGAGTTTTCTGTCCCTAGAATAAATGTTTTTTTTAATCACAATATAGCACAAGGACAATTAACTCACTGTCCTTACAGGTCCCTGGAAACAAGGACTTGCAGAGTGAAAGAAACTGACACTGTCCCTACCTAGAGTTTTCTGTCCCTAGAATAAATGTTTTTTTTAAGCACAATATAGCACAAGGACAATTAACTCACTGTCCTTACAGGTCCCTGGAAACAAGGACTTGCAGAGTGAAAGAAAAAAAACACTCTCCCTACCTACAGTTTTCTGTCCCTAGAAAAAATGTTTTTTTTAATCACAATATAGCACAAGGAAAATTAACTCACTGTCCTTACAGGTCCCTGGAAACAAGGACTTGCAGAGTGAAAGAAACTGACACTGTCCCTACCTAGAGTTTTCTGTCCCTAGAATAAATGTTTTTTTTAAGCACAATATAGCACAAGGACAATTAACTCACTGTCCTTACAGGTCCCTGGAAACAAGGACTTGCAGAGTGAAAAAAAAAAAACACTCTCCCTACCTAGAGTTTTCTGTCCCTAGAAAAAATGTTTTTTTTAAGCACAATATAGCACAAGGACAATTAACTCACTGTCCTTACAGGTCCCTGGAAACAAGGACTTGCAGAGTGAAAGAAACTGACACTGTCCCTACCTAGAGTTTTCTGTCCCTAGAATAAATGTTTTTTTTAATCACAATATAGCACAAGGAAAATTAACTCACTGTCCTTACAGGTCCCTGGAAACAAGGACTTGCAGAGTGAAAGAAACTGACACTGTCCCTACCTAGAGTTTTCTGTCCCTAGAATAAATGTTTTTTTTAATCACAATATAGCACAAGGAAAATTAACTCACTGTCCTTACAGGTCCCTGGAAACAAGGACTTGCAGAGTGAAAGAAACTGACACTGTCCCTACCTAGAGTTTTCTGTCCCTAGAATAAATGTTTTTTTTAATCACAATATAGCACAAGGAAAATTAACTCACTGTCCTTACAGGTCCCTGGAAACAAGGACTTGCAGAGTGAAAGAAACTGACACTGTCCCTACCTAGAGTTTTCTGTCCCTAGAATAAATGTTTTTTTTAATCACAATATAGCACAAGGAAAATTAACTCACTGTCCTTACAGGTCCCTGGAAACAAGGACTTGCAGAGTGAAAGAAACTGACACTGTCCCTACCTAGAGTTTTCTGTCCCTAGAATAAATGTTTTTTTTAAGCACAATATAGCACAAGGACAATTAACTCACTGTCCTTACAGGTCCCTGGAAACAAGGACTTGCAGAGTGAAAGAAAAAAAACACTCTCCCTACCTACAGTTTTCTGTCCCTAGAAAAAATGTTTTTTTTAATCACAATATAGCACAAGGAAAATTAACTCACTGTCCTTACAGGTCCCTGGAAACAAGGACTTGCAGAGTGAAAGAAACTGACACTGTCCCTACCTAGAGTTTTCTGTCCCTAGAATAAATGTTTTTTTTAATCACAATATAGCACAAGGACAATTAACTCACTGTCCTTACAGGTCCCTGGAAACAAGGACTTGCAGAGTGAAAGAAACTGACACTGTCCCTACCTAGAGTTTTCTGTCCCTAGAATAAATGTTTTTTTTAAGCACAATATAGCACAAGGACAATTAACTCACTGTCCTTACAGGTCCCTGGAAACAAGGACTTGCAGAGTGAAAGAAAAAAAACACTCTCCCTACCTACAGTTTTCTGTCCCTAGAAAAAATGTTTTTTTTAATCACAATATAGCACAAGGAAAATTAACTCACTGTCCTTACAGGTCCCTGGAAACAAGGACTTGCAGAGTGAAAGAAACTGACACTGTCCCTACCTAGAGTTTTCTGTCCCTAGAATAAATGTTTTTTTTAATCACAATATAGCACAAGGACAATTAACTCACTGTCCTTACAGGTCCCTGGAAACAAGGACTTGCAGAGTGAAAGAAACTGACACTGTCCCTACCTAGAGTTTTCTGTCCCTAGAATAAATGTTTTTTTTAAGCACAATATAGCACAAGGACAATTAACTCACTGTCCTTACAGGTCCCTGGAAACAAGGACTTGCAGAGTGAAAGAAAAAAAACACTCTCCCTACCTACAGTTTTCTGTCCCTAGAAAAAATGTTTTTTTTAATCACAATATAGCACAAGGAAAATTAACTCACTGTCCTTACAGGTCCCTGGAAACAAGGACTTGCAGAGTGAAAGAAACTGACACTGTCCCTACCTAGAGTTTTCTGTCCCTAGAATAAATGTTTTTTTTAATCACAATATAGCACAAGGACAATTAACTCACTGTCCTTACAGGTCCCTGGAAACAAGGACTTGCAGAGTGAAAGAAACTGACACTGTCCCTACCTAGAGTTTTCTGTCCCTAGAATAAATGTTTTTTTTAAGCACAATATAGCACAAGGACAATTAACTCACTGTCCTTACAGGTCCCTGGAAACAAGGACTTGCAGAGTGAAAGAAAAAAAACACTCTCCCTACCTACAGTTTTCTGTCCCTAGAAAAAATGTTTTTTTTAATCACAATATAGCACAAGGAAAATTAACTCACTGTCCTTACAGGTCCCTGGAAACAAGGACTTGCAGAGTGAAAGAAACTGACACTGTCCCTACCTAGAGTTTTCTGTCCCTAGAATAAATGTTTTTTTTAATCACAATATAGCACAAGGACAATTAACTCACTGTCCTTACAGGTCCCTGGAAACAAGGACTTGCAGAGTGAAAGAAACTGACACTGTCCCTACCTAGAGTTTTCTGTCCCTAGAATAAATGTTTTTTTTAAGCACAATATAGCACAAGGACAATTAACTCACTGTCCTTACAGGTCCCTGGAAACAAGGACTTGCAGAGTGAAAGAAACTGACACTGTCCCTACCTAGAGTTTTCTGTCCCTAGAATAAATGTTTTTTTTAAGCACACTATAGCAGAAGCACAAAACACACTGACACTCTCCCTACCTATCCTTCTCTTTCCCTAAACTAAAGGAATCCAGGTTAAGCAAGAAAGAAATAACAGTCACTGTCCCTGCCTATGCTACTCTATCCCTGCTCCGGAACACACTACACTAGGCCGCCGTGCTGGCGGCCTTTTATAGTGTGGGGCGTGTACTAAACACCCTCAGCAATAATTGGCCACAGGCATCCTGCCTGTGGCCAATCATTGCTCTCCTCGCTGCCGGCGCTGTGATTGGCCAAGCATGCGGGGTCACAGTGCATGCTTGGCCAATCACAGCGCCTGGATGACACTGCGATGGCGTAGTGCATTGTGGGCCGTTCGCGTCACTCGAATTTGGCGCGAACGGCCCAAATCGTTCGATCTTCGTCGAACGATCGAACAGCCAATGTTCGAGTCGAACGTATGTTCGACTCGAACACGAAGCTCATCCCTAGTCGTGACCAACATTTACCCCCAGATCCTTCTCTAGAGCATTTCACACCTTTACTTTTTTTCATTTACCTTGCTCCTGTAGCTTTTATTGCTGGCTGTGACTTCATCACTAGGCTTGTATAATCTAGTAGGAACAAGTGCTGAGAGAAGGGATCAGCAGAGTGCCCTACATCAGATTGTAATAATGTAGGCACATCTCCAAGGACAACACAAGAGTGCTTTCTCTTCACAAAGTATGTGGGAAGGCTCTTTTGAATCAAGGTAGCAGCATTGTTTTGCTGGGAAATAAATCAATGTAGGCATGTGGAGAGGGACACAGAGTTGGAAATAAGTGAGTTCTGTAGTCCAACAGGGAAGAACCTGAATAGGCCTGACAACATTTCTTGGAATGTCAGTGGAGCAGACACAGTTGGGTTGATTTACTAAAACTGTAGAGTGCAAAATCTGGTGCAGCTCTGCATACAAACCAATCAGCTTCCAGGGTTTTTTTTTTGTCAAAGCTTAATTGAACAAGCTGAAGTTAGAAGCTGATTGGCTACTACGCACAACTGCACCAGAATTTGCACTCTCCAGTAGGGTAGAATTATTAAAACTGATGCACTCAGAATCTGTGCATGGTAGCCAACAGCTTCTAATTTCATCTCATTCAATTAAGCTTTGGCAATAAAACCTGGAAGCTGATTGGTTTTTATGCAGAGCTGCACCAGATTTTTCACTCTCCAATTTTAGTAAATCAACCCCATAGTGTGTTTGTTCATGGATGCACACAGCCCGGCTAAGGAGCGTGCTCACACAAGTACTTCCAAAGTACACAGCTTGTTATGGGGGCCCTCAGAGAAGAGCAGGAGCAGAACCCAGAATAGGAGGTAAGGAGCCAGAAGCAGGTAAGTATAACATGTTTGTAAGTATATCATTCCACATGTAAGTATACCATTCCACAGAGCAGGTAAGTATAACATGTTTATTTTTTTTAAGAAAAAAAATTATGGTTTTATAACCACGTATTTTAACCACTTCAGCCCCGGAGGGATTTGCCCCCTTAATGACCAGGCCATTTTTTTGCGATAAGGCACTGTGTCGCTTTAACTGACAATTGCGCGGTCGTGCGACACTGTACCCAAACAAAATTGATGTCCTTTTTTACCCACAAATAGAGATTTATTTTGGTCATATTTGATCACCTCTGCGGTTTTTATTTTTGTGCTATAAATAAAAACGGGACTGCGACATTGCGGCGGTCAAATCAGACCGCAAATTATACTTCTTGGGGACCAGTGACATTATTACATTGATCAGTGCTATAAAAATGCAAAATGTAAGAATGACACTGGCAGGCTTTCTGGCTGGGCCTGACAGGAGCCTTGCACCCCAGGGGTGATCAAGGAGAGATCCTACCCCCCCCCCCCCCCCCCCGGGGGTAGACAAAGCACACCCTTAAGTGCACTTTTTGGATGTGTTCACATGCACGTTTTTTGTTCACTTAACGGTTTTTGTTTTTCATTTTCAGCACCACCGTGGATTAAAAAAAAAGGGGGGAGGAGATATTTTCTAAGCATGCCCACCTGTCTGCATGCCTAAGCTGAAGGCAGGAGGATTCCAGGAAGTAAATGCTACATGAATCATCTGCCCTTACTCAAGATCACTGTAGCTAGAATGTTAGTGGGGTGTTGAAGTGATTTCTCAACAAAATAAAGCATAGTTACATAGTTACATAGTTACATAGTTAGTCAGGTTGAAAAAAGACATAAGTCCATCCAGTTCAACCATAAAAAAATAAAATAATAATATCATACAATCCCATATACCTAATTCTATACCCACAGTTGATCCAGCATGGAGACGTGGATGCATTTGTGAATTTGCTTTGAATATTAAAATTTAATTAAATAGCATTTTCAGTTTATGGTGCTTAGATATAGTTAACTTCCATTTTAAGGAACAAACCAAAAGAAAAGTAAAGTATTTATGGCTACAAAAGCTGTCACTAGTAGTTTCATCAAAACAGCATTGACCTGATATATAATAAATGTGTATAGAAAAAAAATGATATGCTTTGCTCAGGATAGCCAGCCAGTATATGGCTTTACTATTAAAACCTGCCCATGAAATATAAATAGGAGGTGTAGTAAACATGATGGAAACAGCAGGGATCTCCATAAAAAGGCAAACACATTTTTCTATGCAACTTCACAGTTATTTTCTTACGCCAACAATGACAGTTAAATTAATAGCCTGAAGAAAAATATTCCTATATTATACTTTGGGAATTCTAAGTGTCAGTATTAGATTTACCTACTTTCACTGTGATGATATTTGCAGTCCAGTAACTAACTCCCTATATACACTTTGTTTTGTGCCCACTTTTCTCTTTGTATAATGCTGACTGATGCTCTGTAGCACAGTTTACACTGAGTACAACAGGATGGTTCCAGTTGCATCCTAGTAGCTGGGATTTTTCCCCTTGCTTCAGATCTTTTAGCTAGGTCATGCCAAAAGAGGAGACTGAATAAAGACATATATTTAAATTATTTCCCATTTAACTGTCAGTTCTAGGTACCTGCATACCATAAAAATTTGTTTTTTACAGAAAATGTTGTGGAATTTATAAAATATGCTTGCATTAAAGAAAAAAGTATAGGCAGCTATAAACTATCCCCATTAAACCCAGTTATGCATCTATTAGAATCATCCTTGCATATATTAGAATCTATCTCTTGTAGTTTCTGCATGGCATCATTCCAATTGGGAGAAGAAGGGGCGGGGCTGCAAACTAATTAGGCTTTTTGACATTGCTTAGTAAACAGGATGCTGGTTGAGTGGACAACAGAGCCAGAGACATAACTAGAACCTTCAGGGCCCCAGAAATCATAAAGGACCCCCTGACCCCCGGCCGGGGCCCCCCCCACGATGGTGAAACACCAGGGCCTGATCGCAAGTGTGACCTTTGTGACCCTGGTAGTTTCACCACTGGTGTCAGTAGTTTTATTTTTGTTATTTTATTTGTTTATTAGTTTTGACCATTTCATTTTATTTATTTTTACAATGCTATTTCTTATAATTTTTTTCAATTTTTTAGGAGCCCTGTCGGGGGGCTTTGGTGTGATATCAGGGGTCTAAACAAACCTCTGATGTTTCACCTTTGAGACAAAGAAAGGACACTGAGGACACAGCCCTCAATCTCCATCTTTGCAGTCTCAGCTCCACAGAATGAATGGACAAGAATAACTCTGAACAGAGGCTTCCTGATCATAAGAAGCATAGTAAACATAGTTTATTATGCCTCAGTTATGAATGAACAGTCAGTGATCAGTACAGATCACTGACTCTAATCATTAAGACAAGAAAGGGGTCAGTGAATGACACATTTACTGGCCCCTTGCCCGCTCTCCATTCTTACAGATCCCCTGCAGCAGCTGGAGGGGGAACCCAGCAGTGCTGCGGCAGATGAGGGAGCCAGGGGAGTAGACAGGAGTCTGGGGGCAGCAGGAGGTAGATAGGATTGGCGTCGGGTGGCATGTAGAGGAACTGATCACCTCCATTTTGGAGGGGATTTGTTGCTTTCTATGCCACGCCCACTGCCCCTCCTGTATACGCTACAATTGCGACCTCTGTACATACCCCCCTGCCCCCTCCATCCTGGAACAAACCATCTCCACTCCCCTAATCCTCTCCAGCACAAATTCTCTTAAACTCCCGAATTCTCCTTCCCAGTGCAACACCCCTCCATCCCAGTACAAATCCCCCCTTCTCCGCCAATGTTCCAGACTGGGCACCTAGGGCACTTGTCCCACATCTCTTATAGGGTGCTAAGGGTCCCAGATGCTGCAATTGCCCCCTGTGAGGCAGGTGGAGGTAAGAGGATATGTGCTGGGGGGTGCTTTGGGAGGGGACAGGACTTGTGCTACAAGGTGTGGTGTCAAATCCAATTTCCCCCCAGCACCCTGTCCTCTCCTCTTCTCTCCCAAAGCACCCCCCAGCACATATCCTTTTACCATCCACCTATCACTCCTCCAGATTTATTTTCGTATTTCCTGCCCCCCTCCCAGTTACAATTGTCCCCCTATTCTGAATACAGCAAAATACATAGACCCCCTTCCTGTTCTATACTCCTCCTCCTTGGTTCCTTCTGTCTGTGTACAGGAGAACATTGTAGCCAAGAAGGAGGAGCCGGCTTCAGCAAGGTGTGGATTGTACAGGTAGTCAGCGGGAGACATGCCGGCGATCACAGAGGGAACGATCGCCGCGTGTGGGACACCGGCACCCTGCAACAGATGTGAGGCAGGTGTCCCGAGTGCCCGCACTGGCGCGCTGCGTTTGTCAGGGAACCGGAGCTCAGTGCTTGAGCTTGCTCCCCGGCACTGGGCTCTGTGAATTAGCACAGTTTCTAAACCTGATTTTTCTGGGGGAGGGTCCTGGGCCCCCCCCCCCCCCCGACGGTGGCAGAAAGTTAGTGCCTAGTCGCCACGGCGACTTCTGCGACCCTGGTAGTTCCTCCACTGGACAGAGCATAGGTTTGCCTCCTTAGTATGTGGCTGCTCCTTCACTATCCACTCACAGGTTTGGTGGTCCTTTACCAAGCTGTATTGCTTTAACTACAGTAAGGAAAATGAAGTTTAAACAAAAAAGGAAGACGAAAGAATGGGACTTTATATGTGGCATGTCACTGAATAAATATCTTGTTTATATTGATCATTAAATTGTTTATTAATTCCAAATCAAGTTAAAAAGTATCAATAATCTTTGGTAAAAGACATGATATACTGTAAATAACAGTTCACTTGTATACACATACAATTATTATACAAAGTAAAATACAACATGATTAGCAGTACGATTTCATAGATCATTCATCCATTAATAATAAACATAAGCAATTGCTCTTAGTGAGCCAAACTTGTCTGGGCATCAGTTCAAACGCACTCAATGCACGTTTCATGGCTCACGCCACTCATCAGGAGTAAAATGCTCTGAAAATAAATCAATAACATATCTTCAAATATAGGATATCCTTTAAAAAGAGAACCATCTCTCAAAAAAATGGGGGGGGGTCTATCACTTACAAAATGGTCCAATAGCGACGCCCAACCTTTAACCAAGGGAATACGGGGGACAGGGATGATGGTTCCCATCCAAACCGGGGACAGCAGCTAGGTGAAGACCAGGCGACCATATCACAACCATGTGAATCTTGTGTGCGCTTGACAACCCACACTGCTCTGCAAGGATCTGTAAATGAGACTATGTGAGATGAATAAACTGTTGATAAGGTGAACCTATACCAGTGTCTAAATGGAGGTGATATATGATGTGTGATTGCTGCAGTGAACTGAAGTGTGCTAACTAAAAGGACTGCTACCAAAAATGATGTGTGTGCATATACCCACCAAAATTAAATCCAAGTCCAAACCCACCATTTGATAACTATATGCACTCCATAATGATGGTGAAATATAATAAGTGATACTAAAATAGACCTGAAAAGTGTTATGTGTATAATATAAATGAGCCTCTGTTTCCTTATGTGTATGATTTTGTGGATGTGAGCATGCCTTGGATCCCTCTCATGTAAATGACCCCTGTGGAATGGTCAGCTGGCCAGCCCGAGCCACTCTTATCCCCGGTGAGGGGCGGGTCTCCACCAACGTCATGGAAAAAACCCCACCAATACAGCAGAGAATAGCACAAGCTTTGTCTTCATCAGCGGCATATGAATCCGCTGCGGAACCAAGCAAGTCCCAGACCCAACTAGATGGAAAGAGGGGAGGATCTACCCCATGCTCAGGCGTAATGACGCACTGAGCGGGGTGTCAAACCACGACGCCGATGCATAGGAGGCAAAGCCCCACCCCCACGCCTGTTTAAATGGGAAGGGGGGAAAGGGGATAGTCTGCCATGCATTGCAACCCTGGGGTCAAAAGCATCCTGTCACCCCCTCTCTCCCTGAAACGGGGGCTCCCTCAGGGCTAAAGGAAGTATACTATATTGTAGCCTATATACTGTGTCTAATACCCCTATGTTCCAGCAATAAAAGCCAGAGAACGAAGTTGTGTAAATTCATGCAGTGGAATAACGTTCTTACAGGATGTCTAAATCGCACAAGCCGACCTCAATGCAATGTTAAATTGGGCAACTATTTGGCAAATGAG
The DNA here is from genome assembly GCA_029206835.1 of Rana muscosa. NCBI lineage: Eukaryota > Metazoa > Chordata > Amphibia > Anura > Ranidae > Rana > Rana muscosa. The sequence continues at coordinate 789,685,727 of CM055118.1, read as the reverse complement.
GTTTAATGTTGATAAATGTAAAGTTATGCACTTGGGGGCTAAGAATATGCATGCATCATACATACTGGGGAAGTAAAACTGGGGGAATCAATGGTGGAGAAGGATATAGGGGCTCAATAATGGCATGCAATGCCAAGCTGCGATTTCCAAAGCGAGCAAAGTACTTTCTTGTATTAAGAGAGGTATGGACTCCAGAGAGAGATATCATTTTGCCCCATGTACAGATCATTAGTAAGACCTCATCTGAAATATGCAGTTCAGTTTTGGGCACCAGTTCACAAAAAGGATATTGGAACTCAGCTATGAGGAAAGATTAGAGGAACTGAATTTATTCTCTCTTGAGAAGAGGAGATTAAGGGGGGATATGATCAACATGTATAAATACATAAGTGGTGCATACTATATAGTAAACTTGGTGTTGAGTTATTTAACTTTCAGGTCATCACAGAGGACAATGAGGCACTCTTTACGTCTGGGAGAAAAGAGATTTAATCTGTAAAAATGTGGAATAGACTCCCTCAAGAGGTGGTTCTGGTCAGCTCAGTAGATTGCTTAAAAAGGCCTTAATTCTTTCCTAAATGTACATAATATAACTAGATACTAACATTTATACGTAGAAATGATCCAGGGAATATCTGATTGCTTCTTGGGGAATCAGGAAGAATCTTTTCCCCCCCTGGAGCAAATTAATTCATGCTTTGCTTGGGTTTTTTGCCTTCCTCTGGATCAACTGTAGGTATAGCATTGTGTATAAAAGATTGTATGATTTTTCCCCCCTTTTATTGGTTGAACTAGATGGACTGAATTAGATTCAACCAGACTAGAAAAAATTTACACAGTTATGTCGAGTAAGATAGCTATTTTGTATTTTAGCTTTGCAACTTGAAGTTTAGCCATTTGCCTTCTCCTCTACTTTTTTATTTTTTTTTACAAGAAGAGACCTTCTCTTCTACTTTAATTGCCTTTTAAGAGCAAATTTTGCCTAGTAGATTTTTTCATTAATCGAGTGCTTTAATTATTTTAGCTCAACAGACCAAAGACTAACTAAGTCTAATGAAATGTCAATCTATTTGATGCAGTATTTCCTGGATTTTTTATTTTTTTTTAAATACATGCAGCACCATATCTGGACAAACCTTTAAGTATAATCTACATTTTTCATAAACTCTGAAAACTTTCCATAATGTTTTATGCAAAAATAGATGTTCCCAACCGATAAGGTTATGCTTTCAACACAGTTTCCATTCATTAGCCACAAGAAGCACTTTACCTGATATGACTGCTGTGGAGAATTGGAGAAGCTACTTGGGTTCTGGTAATTGTGTACTACAAGGGGAATGTGGGGGAGCTGTGGTTTGTAGTAATAGCACCACAGCAAGGCCCTCTTTTCTCTGGGGACCTCACCGGGTGGCCTTTGTAAATGCTGCAGTCCCTTATATTATAACAAATTGAAATAATTGACCTCTTTTTAACTTGCAGGAGTTTAGGACAAGTACATTTATTTTCATTTATTGTAAAAGGAATTTTCAAGATTTTAATAACTTTGCCTACTTCAACAGTCCATAAACCATAAAACTGTATATCATCGATGGCCTATTCAATTGGCAGCCACTTAAGTCTCGTACACGCGGCCAGTTTTCTCATCAAGAAACGACAAGAAAACTGCCGGGAAAGCTTTCTTGCCGAGAAAACCGGCCGTGTGTACGAGGCTTTCAGGTTTCTCGTTAAGAAAACTGGCCAGAATCTCGACGAGAAAAATAGAGAACCTGCTCTCTATTTTCTCGTCGAGATTCTCGTCGGCCTGTTTCCCGACAAGAAACCCGAGAGTGTGTATGCTTATCTGTCGCCGTGGAAACCCGTGCATGCTCGAAATTACTTTGACGCATGCGCGGTAGCTTCCTAGGCATAGGTAGGGTGTAGCAAGATGGTGGCGGCGGCATCGAATGTGAAGAAAGATTGCAGTGATGCAAGTTAAGATGAGCATATCTCTCACCACGCAATTCTTTCCCTTGATAGAAAGCCTTAGCTAGAATATCAGTGATTACAGCAAAATCCTTATGTTTATTTCCTTGAATCCACTTGTTATAAAGAGGTCGATTTACTAAAGGCATATAGGCCTTGCAAGGGAAGTTGCACTTTGCAAAGGAATATGCTTTGGCAGGGGTCTCAAACTGGTGGCCCTCCAGCTGTTGGGGAACTACAAATCCCATCATGCCTCTGCCTATGGGAGTCATGCTTGTGTAGCGGGGTCTCCGTTGAGGCCCCATGGACTACGTTAACCAGAACCCCATTTGGCACCCAGGGTGCATTGTGCTACCGCAGAGACTCATGGGTGGGGTATAAAAGGGGAGGGCGAGGCTAAGCCCGGCCTCTTTGGACACCGCGCGGCTGGCAAGAGGACTTCCTGTGCAGACCTGCTGCGAGTGCAAGGCCCGAGGCCTGGGCCTTGCGCACTTCCAGAGAGCCTTCCACCTCACTGCTGAGCCTGTGCGGCATCTGACATCTACCTGCTCCGCGGACGTCAGTTGGACCAGAGATCCGGCGGTGGCAGATCCTGTGTGCGGAGACACAGCGGTGGGAGTCCCGGACTGGGATCGAGTCCGGAGGGGCGAGAGAGCACCTGCTCACAACTATAACCAAGTACTTTGTTAGGCCTATTAACTGCCTTGGCCCATCGTGTTATACTTGCTTTCCTGATAGGAGACTAGTTGCAGAACTGAGTTATATAGTCTCCGGGGAGTTGCTTCTATTGCCATAGACCACTGTTGGATTACAAATCATTGTTCCTGTATGTGCACCACCGATCATCTTGCATGCAAAGATTCCTTACTTAAAGACTGAGCTTTAAATGAGTCAGGCCTGACTGGGGGGTTTATAGCATTGCTGAGCGCCATATTGGTCACAGGGAAAATAGCTATATGTCAGTGTGTGATAGAACTATATGTGCACTATAGTTGACTAGTGTTATTATTACTGCAGGGCTCTCTATGTATGTGTTATATGGTATTGATCGTTAACCTTTATATACAAGTAAATCTATTACAGTTAATCAATCTGGTATTAGCGTCCATTACTCTATTTCACAACTGTTTGGATTATTGTGGGATTTTTCATGAACTGGTATAGAAGCCATACATATATATATACCACCCCTAGACTAGCTGTGCCAGAGAAGGGTCGAGTAGATTGCCGGGGGTTGGCTGTGCTGTGTACAGGGCCCAAAACAAAACCAGCGGCTCTCTTAGTTTGAGGGTATCACTACACTTGTAACTGTCAGCCTTGCAATGCCTCATGGGAATTGTAGTTCTGCAACAGCTGGAGAGCCTCCAGTTTGAGACCCCTGCTTTAGAGCTTAGTGAATGTGGTGAAGCTCTGCTGACTCACAAAAAGAAAGGACATTCTTTCCTTTCTTTATAGTAATCCTATACTGGATTGTAAAAAAATAACTATTGTTTGTATTGTTATTACAATGCCGAAGTTATAAAATGAAAGTGCATGCTGTGACCATAGAACTCCTTTAAGGTAGAGAGATACAAAGTAACATTAATACTTTTTGTATATTCTCTATTTCCATCATCTGCAGAGCAAAGATTCGATCTGCATATGATGTCAGTTAAAGCAACTTAACAAGTAAAAAGGAGGGACTCTGATGGGGACTCAGATGTAAAGAAGGACTCTGATGGGGACCCTAACATAAGGAGGTTTCTGATGGGTACTCAGATAAAGTGGGGAGACTATGATGGGGATTCTGATGTAAAAGGGAGCCTGCTGTGGTACATGAGGGGATGTGCAGGTGTGAGCGCTGAACTAGTTAAAGCAGAGCTCCACCCAAAAGGAGAAGCTCCACTTGTCTTCCTCCTCCCGCCCTTCTCTCCACATTTGGCACCTTTTTGGGGGGGGAGCGGATACCTGGTTTTGACAGGTACCCGCACCCACTCTTGGCTCAGTTCACCACAGCGAACTGAGCTGGAACTTTAGCCCCCCCTCCTTCCCCCATGGTTTCCCTTAGTCAAGATGGCGGCGGCACCACCCGATAGCCTATTAAAAATCGCCTCAGGTGAGGACATCGCTGGATTCCTGGACAGGTAAGTGCCTGAATATTAAAAGTTAGCAGCTACAGTATTTGTAGCTGATGACTTTTAAATGTTTGGGGGGGGGGGGGGAGCCTGGAGCTCCTCTTTAAGTACAGTGGAGAGAGGCAACTTAGGTATTCTTTGTCCTTGTCAACTGCTAAACAGTAAAGGACTTCTGCTACCCTTTAACACAGGGGTAGGCAACCTCGACCCTCCAGCCATGGTGAAACTACAAATCCCATCATGCTTCTGACTCTAGGAGTCATGCCTGTGATTGTCAGGGTCTTGCAAAGTTTAATGGGACTTGTAGTTTCAAAAAAGCTGGAGGGACGAGGTTGCCTACCCCTGCTTTAACAGCTAATAGAGAAAAAAATCTGATTGTGGTAAAAAAAAAAGAATTTTAATACAAAGGTTTTCCCCAAGAAAAATAATAATCTCTATATGCCTCCTGTCTTTTATTCCTCCTCAAAAATCTTCCATTTTCCTTTTGCCACATGAAGTTAAAAGTCAAGAAAAAGACCAGCGGAGGTCATCAGATACCAGATCCTAGATACTTGCTAAGCTCATCATATAGATGATTGTCCATGGGCCAGTAAACAAAGACATCTGTGTGCAGTTTTGGGTGTTATTACCTTGTATGATAACAGAACTGATCATATTTCCTTGTATGGAAACAATGTCGTGTCTGCTCTGCTACGCATTGTCTGCCTTCCGTGAAAGCAGCTGCACCTACAGTTGTGACTGCAACCTAATCCATATTCTATATACCACACGTCAGGGTCTTTCAAATTGAGTAATGCTAGTTGCTAGTCAATTCACTTAGAAAATCAACTAGCTTTTTTGTTGTTTATTGTATAAGAGGGTATGCCTAGATCTGCCAGTTTGACATGTTTATGACTGAAAGACAGAAGGATGGCTTGAGATAGATAGATAGATAGATAGATAGATAGATAGATAGATAGATAGATAGATAGATAGATAGATAGATAGATAGATAGATAGATAGATAGATAGATAGATAGATAGATAGATAGATAGATAGATATGATTTATGAGATGTGAGTGCTACACTTTTCATTTTGCTGCTGAAATTAGATTTTGAAATTACTGTGAATAATTTCTTATTAAAGTGCCATTTGCCATCACAGCTGTTCATTTTATGTGTGAAGAATTTGATCATAGACATTTTGTAAAAAAATTAAAGTCCTTTTGCCTAAAAATAAAGACCCAAACTGAAATACCACTGGAAACTGTTGCATTGCTTTAAAGATGAAAAGAACAATTCTTAAACAGGATACACACTATACAATTTTATTTATATTTTTTCCTTTAGATTAACCAAAACCATATAATTTGAGGTCAAACCTAAACACTTTCAACGTGTATGCAATCAGGCAGGCCCTTGCACTACATAGTTGAAGGTAAATCTAAAGGAAATTGTTGTATAGTGTGTATCCAGCTTTAATCCCCCCAAATATTCTGTTTTATAAAACTACGAGTAGTACTGACCAAATGAATGCAGTGCGAATAGATAATATCCATTTTCTAAACATACTGCAGCTATCACCGTGCCTTTACAACACTTTTGAATACTTATGGTAACTGAGTTAATATAATTAGCACAAAAGAAAATACAGTATATATTTAGCGTATTCAATTCAAGGACACTGCATTGTTAAAGTAGAACTTTAGTGGGGAAAGTTTTATTGCATAAATGTCTCTTTTACATTAATAAATAATAGTATAAATAAAATAATAAACATAGTATACATACCTGCTCTGTGGAATGGCACAGAGCTACCCAGAACATCCTCCTCTTCTGGGGTCCCCCGCCAGCGCTCGTGGATCTTCCTCTTCTATGTGTAATACCATAAGTTTCTCAACTCCAGTCCTCAAGGCGCCCCAACAGGTCATGTTTTCAGGCTTTCCATTATTTTGCAAAGGTGATTTAATCAGTTTCACTGCCTTAGTAATTACCACAGCCATTTCATCTGAGGGAAATCCTGAAAACATAACCTGTTGGTGCGCCTTGAGGACTGGAGTTGAGAAACACTGCCATAGGAAGCCACTTCTTATGGTGGCACACCTGTGCCCTCAATACCTGAGCAAGGCTGTGTGTGTTTATTGACACACACAGCCTGGCTCGGCCCGGCTCCCTCCTCACAGAATTTGATTGACAGTAGTAGGGGTGATACAACTAGTGGGACATTTTTTACCTTAATGCAGGGAATGCTTTAGGGTGAAAAATGTCTCGGCTTTAGAACTACCTTAAGGCCCTTTTCACGCGGGCGGACCGTATGTCTGTTTTTCACCCATCCGTTTTCGGATGAAAAACGGACATACATGTACACCTGATCTCACCCGTGTTCGCTATGCTCCGTTTTTCAGGATAGAAAATTTATATTTTTCTATCCGTCTGCGGAGCGGATCGGATGAACACGGACAGACGGTCCGTGTTTATCCGATCCCTCATAGGGGAGAGCGGAGATCTGACAGGGCGGTCCCTGCACAGTGTGCGGGGACCGCCCAGTCATCCGCGGGCTCAGCGGGGATCAACGGAGCGATCCCCGCTGAGCAAGCGGAGGTACACGGGGCGGATCATGACTGATCCGTCCCGTGTGAAAGGGGCCTAAAGATTCTCACCTGCCTGTCTGCACTATACAATGAGTAGCACACACGCAACTCAGTAAACTCAGTAAACATGATTAGAGCCAGAGGCTCTAATAGGCTTCAAAATAGGGTGGGCTTGGGGGGCAGAGCACTGAGAACCAAGCTCACCCAGTTGAGTGATAATAGCGAATGAATATTCACTATTTTCACACTGGTTCTTCTCCCGGCCAATCAGGAAGCGGGTCTGAAACCTGTTTTCCTATTGGCCAAAAGGAGAAGCGTTCCGATTGGCCACCAAGAAGGAGGGAGGAGACGGAAGCCGCTGTGGAGAGCAAGGGAAGGGGAAGCCTCCCGTGATGCCCACCGCCTGTCGCCCGGGTGAAGTGCTGCCCGCCATAGATGGGGTAAGTGTTCCGGATGACCCGACCGAACAGGGGGTGCCCCATAAAAATTTACCACCAGTCACCACTATATCTGAGCTCAGCCAATGAAAATAGACACAGATCAATACCCAAAAGCAGATCAGCTGAAGATGTCAGCAGCCATCTGGGAGCTCTAGGACACCGCAGCACTGGATAGAAAGTGGGTATAGTTCCACTTTAGGGAACATTGGGGTTGATTTATTAAAGGCAAATAGTCTGTTCAATTTGCAAGGGAATTTTCCCTTAGCTTAGAAAACGAGGTAAAGCTCTGCTGATTTTCATCATGTGCCAGCAAGAATATATATATTTTTCATTTTTCCGCTAAATTCATTTTCACCACACTCACTAAGCTAAGGAAATTTTCCTTTAAAAAGTGAACATCCTATTTGCCTTTGGTAAATCAACCTTTATGTAGCGGGTGTTTACTTCCCGCCAGTAATTTTGAATTTTTGCAGTGACACCAGTGGTGTATCTCCGGCGGTCCACCGGGTGGCACTGTCACTTTGGGCCGACGGACGAGTCATTGCTGGGTCGAATCCCTTTTTGTCTTTTCTCGGCAGCCGTGTGGTGGGGCGGGGAACCCGCTGCGCATGCCGGGGGAAGGTATAAAAGGGGGCCGGCCATTTTGTCACGGGGGTTCGTTGTCCCTGGCACCTTCAGCCTGCGGACGGAGTTTGTGTTCGTCCTCTAGGCGGACCGGGCCTAGAGGACCACCGGAGATCGTGTTCCACCTCAGGCACCTTTAGCCTGGGGTGAGGTACTCAGTTGGTGGTCCGAAGCTCAGTGCCCAACACTGAGTTCCGCGAGGGAAGGATCCTAGGGTGCTCCGGAGATGGACGCCTGAATCCGAGGTGGACGTAATGGACCGGGAAGAGCTCCTCATCTGAAGACCCGGTGCAGCATACTGCCGGTGACGGATGAGCCTCTTGTCGGAGACCGTCCGGAAGGTGAATTCCCTTGTGCGGAGACCATTGCACACTCTTTGGAGGAGAGTGGAACAAAGAACTTGTGTCTGGGCCTATATACACATTCACACCTCCTGTTCTGTGTTGTAAAGCAAGTAAGTCCATGCTGTGTTCAAATAAAGGAGTGTTGGACTTGCAACGGTGTGAGACTCGTTTCCTGGCAGATGACTCATGAAGGGAGGATTCGATACACAATACAGGCCCGAAGGTAAAGAACTTTTGCTGATACCACTTATACATCTGTGGTGGAAGCCAGGCGTGGCGCCCGCACTCCCTTTCCTATCATATCCCTAGACCAGAGACATTGTGAGCGAGAACTTTAATAGAGGGGATTGGGAGTGTGGTGGGGTCGGGCGACCCTGTGCGCTACATTTATATGGCAATTAAATAATCCCACTACCAGTAGGCAGGTAGTAGCATTTCTGTGTGCGTATGTTGGGTGTTCCACAAGAAACTAGATATGAGAATACCTTTCAGATGTCCCAGGAGGCTTAGTTTTCCGCAGCTTCAATACAATAATAAATTCTGGCACACCTTAAAAAAGAAAGCTTTTGGGTGAGCTTCTATTATCTGCTGTCAGCAGTAGTTTTGCCTTGAGCAGTAGACTTGATGTTTAACCCAAAACTGGTTATGAAGGTAAAATTACAATAATCCTGTAACAGCAAGTCACAAAGATTCCAATAATGGTGCATTTTTTATTGAACATTTTGAAATGTGATATGAATAAAGCCTTACCTTTTATAGATAAGTGTGTACGGTTTACCATGTACTAACATACACTTTAATCTGAGCAAATGCTTTATAGAAGGTACATTTACTGTGAATCCAGCTACTTAAAGCATTTGTTACCCCAACACTTCATATTCCTGATTAGGGATGAGCCGAACACCCCCCCGGTTCGGTTCGCACCAGAACCTGCGAACGGACCAAAAGTTCGCGCAAACTTTAGAACCCATTAAATACAATGGACTCAAACGTTAAAAATCAAAAGTGTTAATTATAAAGGCCAATATGCAAGTTATTGTCCTAAAAAGGGTTTGAGAAAAAGGGGGGTTGGTGTCCTAGTGTATGGATAAAGGTCAGTGCACCCACGTCCCTGATATAGCTAGTATAGAAGTACACTCCGAAGAGTGTGTTTTACCTCAAGTGGGACTTTAATTTTGGGTGACTTGTTAAACCTAATAAGAGAGTATGAAGACCAAAAGGTTCTTTCTAAAATGGTTTTTATTGAAAAAAAGAATTTGTCTCTAAATATAAAAAGCTGCTATTTCCAAAATAGGAGTTTTTCCACATCGAGAGTGATTAAACACGAAGCAAAGGTTAAAGAGCGCAAATACAATACATTACATGAATGACAAATAATACAAAGATTGCAAAAACAGGACCCCAATCTGTCTCAGAGTGAGACACAGACCCAATGTTTCGAGGCTATTGGTTTGAGTAGAACCTCTTCTTCAGGGGTAGGATGCTGTATTGCAAAGGTACTGGTATCATAAATGCATGTGCATGCGTGAGTTGTAGCAACAGGAAAGGAAAAACTTTTTTGTTAAAAAGAAAATGCATGTGGACCAGCCCGGCTCAAAAAGGAGACACGCGGGGCTATATCTTTGCCTCGTGAACAAGTCCGCGGGAGGGGGGAACGGCAATTAACACCCGGCCACAAGGATGGTAGATCTGATCGATACTGACTCACAGAGGGCGTAATAAAGGGGAAAGGCCTGCACCCCGCTGGTAACGATTCTTAAATCAGAGAGAGAGGTCTCTCTAGAGCCGCACTCGGATAATGACTGGTGAAGGACCAATAATGCAGGATTTATGGATTCCTACAGACCAGAGCCCTGGGTAGAGTAGTCATATGTGGACCCCCAGTAGGGAAAGGAGCATGGACTCAGGGCAACATATAAATCGAGCAGAGAGCCAGATATGGCATCCACGTCCTAGCTGAATCCTGTGCTGGGTAAAAAGGGTTTGGGGACCCGGGTCCTGCCCCAGGGGACATGTATCAATGCAAAAAAAAGTTTTAAAAACTGACGTTTTTTTTCGGGAGCAGTGATTTTAATGATGCAAAAAAAAAAGTGAAATATTCCTTTAAATATCATACCTGGGGGGTGTCTAAAGTATGCCTGTGAAGAGGCATGTTTTTCCCCTGTTTAGAACTGTCCCTGCACAAAATGACATTTCTAAAGGAAAAAAAGTAATTTAAAACTGCTTGCGGCTTTAATGTAATGTCTGGTCCCGGCAATATGGATGAAAATCATTGAGAAAAATGGCATGGGTACCCCCCCAACCCCTCCCCCAGCCCACTACCAGCCCCTTTGGGTCTTGTATGGATACTAATGGGAACCCCGCACCCAAATTAAAAAAAGGCCCTATATACTCTGAACAGCAGTATACAGGCGGTGCAAACAAGACAGGGACTCTAGGTTTGTTCTTAAGTAGAATCTGTTTGTAATTTGGAACAGCCAAAAAATATATTTTTAAGCTTTTTGGAAAACATAGGGAAGGGTTATCACCCCTGTAACATTTGTTTTGCTGTCTGTGTCCCTGTTCAGAACATTTCACCTCACTTTCCGTCCCAATGACAAATGTTTTTTGAAAATTCGTTTTTTTTATTGAAACAAGGATTGGTGATAAAGCATCAGTGGAGAGGAGACACCTTTTTTCCCATATTAACTCTTACAGGAGAGAATTTCCCTTCCTAGGGGTAGATTTCCTCTCACTTCCTGTTGTCTCCTTCCGTTTGCAAGTAGGAGTCATTTGTAAGTTGGATGTTTGAAAGCAGGTGCCTGCCGTATATATTCTCTGCAGAAATTTGGCCCTTAGGTGTTGGTGTTGCCACAACACTGTAAGCCCTCACAGTTACTCTTGGTGGGCGCTGGAACGCCCTGCTGTGAACTATTATATCAAGAAATGTAATTACATGTCATTGTTGAACAGTGGTAGGAAAAATTGGGCCTTTGGTGGTGGTGCTGGTGCCACAAGACTGTAAGTTCTCACAGTTACTCTTGGTGGGCGCAGGAATGGGCCCAGCTGTGAAATATTAGATCAGGAATTGTAATTGCATGCCCCTGTTGAACAGGGGCTGAAAAATTGGGCCTTAGGCACTGGTGCTGGTGCCACAACACTGCAACCCCTCACAGATACTGTAGTTGGAGCGCAGCAATGAGCCCCGCTGCAAAGTATTGCATCAAAAATTGTAAATACACGCCCCTGTTAAACAGGGGCTGAAAAATTGGGCCTTAGCCACTGGTGGCGGTGCCCAGAACCAAAAATGTTCTTACAAGCTCTCAGCATGATCATTGAAGAGGAAGAGGATAGTCACTCAGCATAACAGGATAGTCACTCAGCATCAGCATAGGCAGTCTTGAAGGGATCTGACATTTCAAAAAAAAATATTCGGTTACATCATCAGCTTCAGGTGCTTGGTAGCTGGTGGTGATCCAAGACTGATTCATTTTTATGAAGGTCAGTCGATTGACCGAGTCGGTGGACAGGCACACCCTGTGATCGGTTGCAAAGCCTCCAGCAGCACTGAATGTGCATTCCGAAAGAACGCTGGATGAAGGACAGGCCAGTAGCTCAATTGCATACTGTGCAAGCTCTGGCCGGTGATCCATCCTCAAGACCCAGTAACCCAGAGGATTTTCAGTGGGAAAGGTGTCCAAGTCTGATCTTGCCCCTAGGTATTCCTGCACCATGTAAACCAGACGCTGGAGATGGTTGCTGGAACCGATCATACCTTGGGGCTGCGTACTAAAAAACTGTCTGAACGCATCAGTCAGACGGCCACCTTCTCCACTGCTCCTTCTTTGACTGACCGAAGCCTCAGCAACACGATGTCCAGGACCAGGAATTTGTAACCTCCCAGTCTCTGGGAACGCGTTGCACAGACCTTTCTGCAAGGCCTCCCGAAGATGCTTCATCCTCTGCTCCCTCTGCGACGGCAAGATAAGGTCCGCAACCTTACCCTTGTAAGGTGGATCAAGGAGGGTTGCCAGCCAGTAATGATCCCTCTCCTTGATCGCACGAATACGAGGATCCTTCCGCAGGCTTTGCAGGATCAGGGAGGCCATGCAGCGTAGGTTTGCTGAGGCATTCGGTGCGGAGACCTCTGGGTCACTGAGGACGACATGATCCGGAGCCACCTCCTCCCAGCCACGTACAAGTCCACGGGTGTCTTGGGACTGTAATTGATCCCTTGAAGACTGCTGCTGATGCAGAGTGCTGGTCTCCACCTCCATGCTGACACAATCCTCCTCCTCTTCCTGTGTGATAGCCGGGTTAGCAGGAACACTGTCTGGATAAAGGGGGCCTTGGGAGGTAAGGAAGTCCTCCTCTTCCTGCTTCTGTTCTGCCTCAAGTGCCCTGTCCATTATTCCACACAGCGTGTGCTCCAACAGGTGGACAAGAGGGACAGTGTCACTGATGCATGCACTGACACTGCTCACCATCCTCGTGGCCTCCTAAAATGGTGCCAGGACAGTGCATGCATCCCTGATAATGGCCCGCTGGCGTGGGGGAAAAATTCCAAGCTCCCCTGACCCTGTCCTGGTGCCATATTGCAACAGATACTCATTGATGGCCCTCTGCTGCGTGTACAGCCACTGCAGCATGGCCAACGTAGAGTTCCATCTGGTGGGCATGTCACAGATTAGGCGGTTCTTGGGCAGGTTGTAATCCTTTTGCAGGTCAGCCAGCCGAGCACTGGCATTATATGACCGGCGGAAATGCCCACAGAGTTTCTGGGTACCTGCCAAAGAACCGCTGCACCACCAAGTTAAGGACGTGAGCCAAACAGGGCACATGGGTCAGTTGTCCCTGTCAGAGGGCGGAGAGGAGGTTGGTGCCATTGTCGCAAACCACCTTTCCTGGCTTAAGCTGGTGTGGCGTCAACCACCTCTGAGCCTGCCCCTGCAGAGCTTACAGAATCTCTGCCCCTGTGTGGCTCCTGTCCCCCAAGCACACCAGCTCAAGCACCGCATGGCAGCAGCTGGGGCAGGGAAATTTGCCTGGTACAATCAGACGTCGGTGTACCGATAGCAGATTGCCCGCAAGTACTTGGCTGTGACACACCTAATTCTACACCTTCATTCCTCTCAGTGCAGGTTTCAGAGAGGACTGAAGGTATACTGGGGTTGGAGATCCCAGCTGATGAGGAGCAAGGAGAGGTCCACTTTGTTCTTTGGTGTGGGTCTTTTAGGTAGGCTTGCCAACGAACTGCATGGCAGGTCGACATATGTCTGGTCAAGCACGTGGTGCCCAAGCGGCTGATGTTTTAGCCACGCAAGATACGCTTTAGACATATGTTGCAAATGGCAACGGTGCGATCTGCTGCACACGTCTGAAAAAAGGCCCACACCAAAGAACTTTTGGAATAACGCGCAGAGACAGCAGCGCCCTGCACATGTGGAGCTCTGTGGTGTGATGCAGTCGGTGTGCTGCACTTAAGCTGGCCCCTGGAGGGCATCCTGCCTCATTGGAGATGTGCTTCCTCCTCCTCCTCCTCTCTCCTATCAGGCACCCACGTGTAGTCAGTGACCTCATCATCCCCTCCCTCCTCATCACTGGAGCAAATCTGGCAGTATGCTGCAGCTGGGGGATCATGACTGCCAGATAGCTGTCCTTGTTGGGCACCCCCTCTCTCTGGGCTCACGTTACTACCCCCTCTCTCTGGGCTCACGTTACTGCCTTCCTCTAGCTGGGTTCCATCATCAGAGCCTTCAAAACGCTGGGAATCCTCCTGGAGCATGTACCCAACACTGTGGTCAAACAGTTCGGGGGACTCCTCAGGAGGACATGGTGGGGCTAGGGAAGGAGAGACTGATGCCCTTGAGCCGAGGGAAGAGGCCACTTTGGCAGCTGCTTTGCCAGACAAAGTACCCTGAGCCTGGGTGAGAGAGGATGAGGAGGATGAGGACGGCTTAGTCATCCACTCTACCAAGTCTTGGGCATGTTGCGGCTCAACGTGGCCAGCTGCCGAAAAGAAGGACAAGCGTGTCCCACGGCCACGTGCCGATGAGGATTCACCGTGTCCACGACCAGCACTGTTGCCTCTAGACACAGAGCCTTGCCCTCTTTTATTGCCTCGTGACTGTCTGCCTCTCCTTGTTTGCCTTCCAGACAGAATAATGGCCTGCAGTGAGATGTAGCTGCACAAAGGTCGGATGTATATATATATATATATATATATATATATATATATATATATATATATCTGTACTGATAATGCAGCTATCAGAATCAACTGCCTGCTGTGGTATTAGTATGAGAAAAGCAGCAATTGTCTTCAGTTAGTTTTAGGTGAACACTGTGCAGAGGACACAGAACACTAACTGAAAATACTTGCAGCTCTCTGCCTGTGGTTTTATTATGAGAACACCACTAATTGTATTCCGGTTCCTTTAAGTGAACTCTGTGCAAAGGACAGAAGTACACTACATGAAATTAATGCAGCTCCCTGCCTGTGGTTTTATTATGAGAACATCACTAACTGTATTCAGGTAAGCTTTAGGTGAACGCTATGCAAAGCACACAGTACACTAAGTGAAACACTGACTGCAGCTAGCACAATCACCTGCCTGCCTGTCACAGTATAGAGAATAACAGGAACAGATCTAGCTAAACTGAATACAGTGTATAAATATATATACAATAGACATGTGCAAAAGGAAAAAATTTGTTTAGTTTCGTTTAGTTTTAATTCGTTAATTAATTAATTTCGTTTAGTTAGATTTGTTAAATCCGTTAAATTCGTTTTCGGATTTCGGTCCATTTTCGACCGAATTCGTAAAAACGTTCGGATTCGAAAATATTTCGACCGAATTCGAAAATATTTCTACCGGATTCGAAATTATTTCAACATGATTCGAAATTATTTCAACATGATTTGAAATTATTTCAACATGATTCGAAATTATTTCAACATGATTTGAAATTATTTCAACATGATTCGAAATTATTTCAACATGATTCGAAATCATTTCAACATGATTCAAAATCATTTCAACCGCATTCGAAAACAATTAGAATAGAATCGAAAATATTGGAAATAATCGAATAGAAAAACAATAGAACAGAATAGAATAAAATACAATATATATATATATTATATTTTATTCTATTCTGTTCTATTTTTTTTCTAGTCTATTTTCTATTTCTATTCTAATCTTTTCTAATTGGAATTGGAATCGGTCGCATCCGAAAATATTTCAACCAAATTCGAAAATATTTCTACCGGATTCGATAATATTTCATCCGCATTCGTTAATATTTCAACCAAATTCGATAATATTTCAACCGGATTTGAAATTATTTCAACCGAATAGAAAAGATTATAATAAAATAGAAAAACAGATAATAGACTAGAAAAACAATAGGGCAGAATATATTATATTTTATTCTATTCTGTTCTATTTTTTTTCTAGTCTATTCTTTTATATTCTATTCAAATCTTTTCTAATAAAATCAAAATCATTATATACTGAATTCGAAATTCGGAAGATGGTTTTATATATATATATATATATATATATATATATATATATATATATATATATATATAATTTTTCAATCGAATTTCGTATAGAATGAATTCTAATTTGAATAGAAAAGATTAGAATAGAAATAGAAAATAGACTAGAAAAACAATAGAACAGAATTTCATTTTTATTTTTTTTTGCAGATTACTATTTGTTTCCATAAGATCTCCTGCAGACTATTAACATCTATTTAATTATTTTTTTTCAGATCTCCTGCAGACTATTAGTAATTTGCAAAAAAATAAATAAAAAAATAAATAGTCTGCAGGAGATCTTATGGAAACAAATAGTAATCTGCAAAAAAAAATAAAAATAGATAGTATCTATACTCTATTCTGTTCTATTGTTTTTCTAGTCTATGTTCTATTTCTATTCTAATCTTTTCTATTCAAATTAGAATTCATTCTATACGAAATTCGAATGTCGGAAAAAAAAAGATGGTTATATATATATATATATATATATATATATATATATATATATATATATATATATATAAAACCATCTTCCGAAATTTGAATTTAGTATATAATGATTTTGATTTTAATAGAAAAGATTTGAATAGAATATAAAAGAATAGACTAGAAAAAAAAATAGAACGGAATAGAATAAAATATAATATATTCTGTCCTATTGTTTTTCTAGTCTATTATCTGTTTTTCTATTTTATTATAATCTTTTCTATTCGGTTGAAATAATTTCAAATCCGGTTGAAATATTATCAAATTTGGTTGAAATATTAACGAATGCGGATGAAAGATTATCGAATCCGGTAGATATATTTTCGAATTTGGTTGAAATATTTTCGAATGCGACCGTTTTTTCGAATTCCAATTAGAAAAGATTAGAATAGAAATAGAAAATAGACTAGAAAAAAATAGAACAGAATAGAATAAAATATAATATATATATTGTATTTTATTCTATTCTGTTCTATTGTTTTTCTATTTGATTATTTCCAATATTTTCGATTCTATTCTAATTGTTTTCAAATTCGATTCGACTAGAACTATTTTCAAATTCGATTCGAATTTCGTCCGTGGTTTTTCGATTCGAAACGTTCGGATTCGGTTGAATTCGTTAGCATTGTAATTCGTTAATTCGGATGCATCCGAACGTCCGAATAATGAAAATTTGTCCGAATTTCGATTCGGAACGAAACAAAATGCACATGCCTAATATACAACACCTTGGATGCATATATATCCTCTACACACTGTAACTGCAGCTAACTGACTCGACCTGCCTGCTCTATCTAACTCAAAATAAATGAAACTGTCTCTCTCTCTCTGTAAGCTCTCTCTTTATAACCAACGCCAACACACTACACAAGGCCGCCAAGCTGGCGGCCTTATATAGTGTGGGGCGTGTACCTACTCCTCTGAGCCATGATTGGCTAAAGCCACCCTGGCTTTGGCCAATTACAGCTCTCCGTTCTTACCGCGCTGTGATTGGCCAAAGCATGCGGGTCATAGTGCATGCTTGGCCAATCATCAGCCAGCAATGCACTGCGATGCCGCAGTGAATTATGGGCCGTGACACGCCACTCGAATTTGGCGCGAACGGCCCATAATGTTCGCAATTCGGCGAACAGCCGAACAGACGATGTTCGAGCCGAACATGGGTTCGACTCGAACACGAAGCTCATCCCTTTTCCTGATATGTATCAGCTGTACCATGTACTTGTATGAGAAAGTATCCTGTTCTCTTTGTGTTGCTTCCTTTATGAGAAATCCCTTGTGTTCCCGCTAGTCCCCTTGCTTTCCTATTAAAAACTGACCACACTAAGTAGGAGATCACACTGTGGGCAGTTCTCTAGCTTTACAATGATCAGACTTGTCCTGACACGCTCCTGCTGCACAGCCATTCACTGGCAAGCTCAGTGTCCTGCTGCTTCTCCTCCCCCCAGATCTTATACAGCTGAGAACAGAGGGAATGTGATCAGTTAATAAAAAAAGGCAAAAAAAATATTTTTAAATGTTTTTTTTTTATACCTATACAAAAATGTTTTGCCTTTCATTTCTATTTTAAACTAAATGGGTTGTTTTACAAGGTGATCATTTACAATCACTTTAAATGGAAGAAAACCTGTGCAAGTATTTATGGATGTGATGAAAGATTCTGTGGGAAACTATAAGCAACCTTTAACTATTTTTATATGCTTATAAATATATATTTGGTCCGTTTTTTGTCCATTCTGAGGTGCGAATTTACCACGATTTTAACGCAAATTTCAGGAGCTGGACATAGCTGCAATTGATGTTCTAGCCAATGGAATCATAGTGTAAAAAAAAAAAAAAAAGGTGTTAACTCCCTGTGTTCTTCCTGTTTTTTGTGGAGAATCGCGTGGTGAAATTCGCACATATGTGAACCATCAATGCGATTCCAGAACGATTTACATTGATGTCTATAGAGACTAAATTCGCAACGCAGTAAACTCGCACAAGACCCTTTTTTTTATCGCATCGCATTGAATCGCAACGCATGTATGTGAACGACCGTCATTGAAAACAATGACTTAAGGCCGGGTTCACACTGGGGCAACAAACGCTCCGACGTTGGGAGCTCATGTCGCAATACGTGTGAAAATCAATGTTTCCCTATGGGAGCCGTCTTAACTGGTCCGACACACGTCGGTCCGACTTTGAAAATGCTCCCTGTACTACTTTGGTCCGACTTTGATCCTACTTCAGCCCATTGACTATCATTGAAGTCGGATCAAAGTCGGACCGCAGTCTTGCATAATCCGACTTTGGCATGCGACTTGTACTCTGCTGATCTTGAGGGGGAACTCCACGCCAAATTTTAAATAAAAAAATGGCATGGGTTCCCCCTCCAAGAGCATACCAGGCCCTTGGGTCTGGTATGGATTTTAAGGGGAACCCCCTAAGCCGAAAAAACGGCGTGGGGGTCCCCCCAAAATCCAAACCAGACCCTTATTCGAGCACGCAACCTGGCAGGCCGCAGGAAAAGAGGGGGGACGAGAGAGCGGCCCCCCTCCCTCCTGTACCGTACCAGGCCGCATGCCCTCAACATGGGGGGTTTGGTGCTTTGGGGCAGGGGGGCGACCAGCGGCCGCCCCACCCCAAAGCACCCTGCCCCCATGTTGATGAGGACAGGGCCTCTTCCCGACAACCCTGGCCGTTGGTTGTCGGGGTCTGCGGGTGGGGGCTTATCGGAATCCGGGAGTCCCCCTTTAATAAGGGGGCCCCCAGATCCTGGCCCCCCACCCTATGTGAATGAGTATGGGGTACATCGTACCCCTACCCATTCACCTGGTGGAAAAAAATGTCAATAAAAAAACACACAGGTTTTTAAAGTAATTTATTGCACAGCTCCAGGGGTCTTCTTCCGACTCCGGGGGTCTCTTCCGACTTCGGGGGTCTTCTTCCGACTCCGGGGGTCTCTTCCGACTTCGGGGGTCTCCGGTGTCGTCTCCGCGCTCTCCGGTTCTTTCTTCCTTCTGCCGGGCCCGGTCTTCTCTGTCGCCTTCTTCCCTCTTCTCCTCTTCGATGTTGACACGTCGCTTCCTCCCGCTGTAATGCTGGCTGTGCGGTGCGCTCCGATTTATATAGGCCTCTCATGACGTCACAGTCACAAGCTCCGGGTGGCCGACCTTCTCTTAGTAAAAGCACCTCCCCCACAGTACACAAGCACTGGCTAGGAACAGATTTAACCCTTTGTTTGCCCCTGATGTTAACCCCTTCCCAGCCAATGTCATTTATACAGTGACAGTGCATATTTTTTTAGCACTGATCACTATATTAGTGTCACTGGTCCCCAAAAAGTGTCAGTTGTTGTCTGATTTGTCCGCCGCAATATCGCAGTCCCACGTTAGGTCGCTGATCGCTGCCATTACTAGTAAAAAAAATTATATATATATATATATATATATATATATATATATATATGTAGCGGGTATGTACTTTCCCGGGTGTAATTTGAACTTGGCAGAGACATCAGTGATGTGTAATTCCCTGCAGCCCAGCAGGTGACGCTGTCGCCCTGGGCTGGGGTTGAATCATTGCTGTGTGCCGTGCCTCCTTTTTGTCCTCCCTCGGCAGCGGTATGGTGGGGCGGGGCACCCGCCGTGCTTGCCGGGAGAGGGTATAAAGGGGCCGGCCATCTTTGTCACGGGGTCGAGTCCCAGGCACCTTCAGCCTGTGGGCGGTGGTTCGTGTCGGTCCTCTAGGCGGCCTAGGCCTAGAGGACAGCCGGAGGTCGTGTTCCATCCCAGGCACCTTTAGCCTGGGGTGAGGTGCTCGGATGGAGGTCTGGAGCTCAGTGCCCAACACTGAGTTCCGCGAGGGAAGGAGATCCTAATGGACCCAGGGGTTGGGAACCTGAATCCAGGAGGCGTAATGGACCGGGGGGAGCTCCTCACTTGAAGACCTGGTGCAGCATATTGCCAGTGACGGGTGAGCCTCTCATCGGAGACCGCCTGGAAGGAAATCCCCCTCGCTCGGAGACCGCAACCCACTTTCAGGGAGGAAAGTGGAGAACACATTGTGTCTGGGCCTACTTGCATCCACACCTCCTTTTCTGTTCTGTTTCTACAAGGGAGTTCAACTGATTGTGTTCATTCGAGAAGAATAAAGGAGTGTTGGACTTTAATGGTGTGGGGCTCATTTCCTGACAGACATTGTTCAAGGTAACTCTCGGTGGAGGCTCCAGGTGCACAGCACTGACCCGAAGGTAAAAGAACTTTGCTTATACCACACTGACACCTGTGGTGAAGGCCAGGCATGGTGTCCCTGCTCCCTTCCCCTCTAAAGTACCCCTAGACAAGAGAAAAGACGAGCTGAAGACGAAGAGGGGAGTGAGGAGGGCGCTACACGTGGGGGCTCGGGTCCGGCTTAGTGTTTGTGCACCACTGAATTGAACGTGTCTGCTGGAAGAGTTACGCGAGTAGGCAGGCCTTCATTGGCCGAAGTGCATCCCTCTGCTCAAAGTCGTGGACATGACCCATTGAAGGGAAAGGCCCGCGCAGAAGAGCGAGGAAAGGGGGAAGCTCAGCCGTGTGAAGTAGTACACGTGGGGGTTTCTATTTGCACTGCGCCACCAGGCACACCCCCATCGCTTAGTTTGTGGACGTGACTCGAAAAAGAAAAAAGAACAAAAGCCCGCGAACTGGAGCAAAGGGGAGGAGTCCAATACGTGTGAAGGACTACACGTGGGACGTTGGCGCAAAAACTTTGCAGTGTGCGATGGATCAGCAACAGGTCGCCATGTTCGGACATACATTGTGGATTCCAGTTCACCCTTCCACCACGACATTGACTGCTGCTGCTCCGGTAACAGATACGGGGATCCAGCTAAAGCCAAGGGGTCGATTCGCCCTGTATTCGTGCATGGACGTTGAGGCCCTGGGTGTGATTTGTCCCGGCTGTTTGGGACTGGTGTGCCAACTGAAGCCATTCGGGCGATGTGAGGCCTGTGGGGTGTTTCTGTTCGAAGTGGATCCGGCGATTGAGAAGCCGAGAACCATCTACCCCGGCCGTGCTACGGGCAACACCACTCAGAGAGGGGGAATCACTGCTTTGACAGCCATCCCTGCGCACACTGCAGCGACCGCGGAGGAGGTCGTGAAAATTCAACGGGAGAAATCCGAGGATGCTGACTCGGTCACCACTGTCTCGCAGCGTCCACCACCGAAGAGAAAGACCGGCAGTTGTGGTGGACCATCTCGCCCGCTTACGCCCGGCCCGGATGGATCCGTCGACAAGAGTTTCGGACGTCCCGTTTCAAGTAAAGGCCAAGGTAAGCCAGGCGGAGAGATTTGGTGTGTGGGAAGAGGTGAAAACTCAGTCTCCACTACCGGCTACCTGCCCGCGGAGGAGTGTGACACCTCTGACCTGGAGTCGCTCTCGGACATGGGAGACAACGTTGCTATAGACAAACTGTTTGCCAAAAAGGGCTGGGACAAAGCACCTCTCGCTTCATCCCGCAGAACCAGGGATCCACCCATGTCTACAGGAGAAAGTACACCCCCCGGGTGGAGGCACCAGCGCCTGAAGAGGGGTCCCGTCCCCAGCCTGCCTCTACAACCCCGGTACCATCTGTACCCAAGACCGGGGAAAAGAGACTGCTGTTGCGGGCACCAATGCCCAGACCATATGTGGTCAAGGTCCCTCGCCACCCGGACTCAATAGTTTTACCTGGCGAAGGGGACAAAGCTTCCATGCCTCCTTTGGCGAGACTACAACGCCTATTTGGCCAGAAGGTTGCTGCAGAGTACGGATGGGAGTACCCGTACTTGTCTAAGGAGTTGCTCTATGAGGTGGAAGTGTGCCGGGAGCGCTGGTACAATGACTTTGTGTGGATCTACCTTCAGATTCCACACGCCCACAGGTACCTGGCATGCTCTCCAAAGGCCTCTCAACGTTTTAAAGACTGCAAGGCAGAGTGGATGTTGGGACGGCACATCCATGCAGACAAAGTGTTGATCCGGCGCAAGGAAGGAGAAGATGTGGAGTATCATCTGGAGACCATGGATCAACACTTGAAGCCACTTGTTCTGCCGCATCTCCGCTGTGAGGGGTTAGCTCGGTAGCGGGTGTGTGTGACCCCCTGGATGGGCTCCCCACACAAAAACAGGCCCAGCAGACGGAGGTTGTGGTTTTCAAGATCAAAAGGTGCGGTTTATTTCTCTATTTACAGTGACAAAAACACAGCAAAGCAAAAAGAAACATAAACAAAATAAATCCTGGTCAGCTTGACCTCTGACTAAACATGCAGGTTTCCCTAACTAACAACTGGGATCAGCCTGGTGCTGTCCTAGTCCCTAAGTCCCTGGTTTAGTAAATGTCCAAACAAATAGCCACACAGGCTTTGTCTCACCGCACAGGGGTTCACTCTCCCTAGACAGTCCACACAGGTCTGGGTCCAGGCATGAGCAAACACCTAATGAAGCTGGGAGTTTTTATAGAGGCCTTAAACAAGCTGACAAGCTTCAGCTGGTCTCATCAACTCCCTGCCTGCACGACACCCAGCACTCTCCCTAGAGGTATGAATCATCCATGAGCCCACTAGCCTCAGCTGGGCTTCATCAACTCTCTCCCTAGTTGTATAAGTCGGCATAAAGCCTGAATCTGGGAGAAATATACCTACCCCCCTGGATGCAACCAGGTGACTTTACCTTCCTGCTGTCACATACCCCCCCCTCTTGTTTTAACCTTGGGGTTGGAACACCAGCAATCAGGCATTCATGTACTCGAGACAAAGCATCCACATTCCCCATTTGAACGCCAGGGCGATGCTT
This sequence comes from Rana muscosa, assembly GCA_029206835.1. Lineage (NCBI taxonomy): Eukaryota > Metazoa > Chordata > Amphibia > Anura > Ranidae > Rana > Rana muscosa. The sequence continues at coordinate 789,662,858 of CM055118.1, read as the reverse complement.
TACTGTGAAGTTGAATTCCTGTAGGGCCAGGAACCACCTATTTACTCTTCTATTTGTCTCCTTGTTTTGAGCCATCCACTTTAACGGAGCGTGATCCGTAACCATGTCAAAGTGCCTACCTAGCAGATAGTACCGAAGGGAATCTAGAGCCCACTTCACCGCTAAACACTCCTTTTCAACCGTGGCGTAATTTACCTCATGGGACTTCAACTTCCTGCTGAGGTAAATGACTGGGTGCTCTTCCCCGTTCCAGACCTGGGACAATACTGCTCCTAACCCCACATCTGACGCATCACTTTGTACGACAAAGTCTTTAGAGAAGTCGGGTGAGTACGACACTGGCTGGCTACATAAGGCTTGTTTCAAGAATTGGAATGCTGCCTCAGCCTCGGGGGTCCATTTAATCATGACCGACCCTTTCCCTTTCGTCAGGTTGGTTAGGGGCACAGCCTTAGAAGCAAAGTGGGGAATGAAGCGCCGATAATAACCCGCGATTCCCAGAAAGGCTCGTACCTGCTTCTTGCTGTTGGGACGTGGCCAACTCTGGATGGCCTCGACTTTGTTGAGTTGGGGTTTTATTACTCCCCTGCCAATGGTGTACCCAAGATATTTGGCCTCCTCCTGCCCAATGGTACACTTCTTGGGGTTAGCCGTAAACCCCGCTTCCCGGATAGAGTCTAGGACTGCTTGCACTTTTGGCAGATGTGAGGCCCAATCTGTGCTATGGACAATTACGTCATCCAGGTAAGCCGCAGCATACTTCCGATGGGGCCTCAGTATCTGGTCCATTTTCCGCTGGAATGTGGCCGGCGCATTCTGTAACCCGAACGGCATTCTCTTATATTGGAACGCCCCGTCTGGGGTTACAAATGTGGTTTTCTCTTTGGCCGACTTGGCCAGGGGAATTTGCCAATACCCTTTTGTGAGGTCAAGAGTCGTCATGTATCGGGCTGTTCCCAGCCGGTCGATCAACTCATCTATACGTGGCATGGGGTAGGTGTCAAATTTTGTAACTTTGTTCAACTGACGAAAATCGTTACAAAATCGCCAGCTCCCATCCGGTTTAGGCACCAACACAATGGGACTAGACCAATCACTTTGGGACTCCTCTATCACCCCTAAGTTCAGCATTTTCTGTACTTCCTCCCGTATTGCCTCCCGTCGGGCCTCTGGGATCCGATAGGGTTTTAACTTCACCCTTTCACCGGGCGGGGTAATAATATCATGCTCTACCCCAGATGTTTGTCCCGGCAGCTCAGAGAACACCTCCTTGTTGCGAAGCACAAACTCCTTAACCTCCTGTTGTTGGGGTTGTGACAAGGTGGCTGCTATTCCAACCTCCGGAATCACGCAACCAGTTTGAGCTGGTGACCAAGTTTCTGCGACTAGGGACTCTCTATCCCTCCAGGCTTTCAACAGATTAACGTGATAGATCTGTTCGGGCTTTCGCCTTCCTGGTTGTCTGACCTTGTAATTCACTTCGCTCACTTTTTCCATTATCTCGTAGGGGCCTTGCCATTTGGCAAGGAATTTACTTTCAACCGTAGGGACAAGTACCAATATCCTATCCCCCGGGGAAAAGGTACGGGTCTTGGCTCCACGGTTGTACACTCTCTGCTGTGCCAACTGCGCTTGGGCCAAATGTTCCTTCACGATGGGCATTACCTGTGCAATTCGATCTTGCATCAGGGCGACATGCTCAATCACACTCCTGTGGGGAGAACTCTCACTTTCCCAAGTTTCCTTGGCAATATCCAACAGCCCTCTTGGGTGTCTCCCATACAGTAACTCAAAGGGGGAGAATCCCGTAGAGGATTGGGGCACCTCCCTAATAGCAAACATCAAATAAGGAAGTAGACAGTCCCAATCCTTTCCATCTCTATCCACCACTTTCTTCAACATTTGTTTTAGGGTTTTGTTGAATCTTTCAACCAGCCCATCGGTTTGGGGGTGATACACAGACGTACGCAATTGCGTCACTTTGAACAATTTACACAGCTCTTTCATAACCCGGGACATAAAGGGTGTACCTTGGTCCGTAAGCAGTTCTTTACAAATACCCACCCGGCTAAAAACAAGAGATAGCTCTTTGGCTATGGTTTTGGCCGAGGTATTTCGGAGAGGGATCTCAATGATGGGTAGAGGGACCAGCGGGCTACGGAAATGTGGCATCGGGGCCGACCTCTGACACACAGGGCAGGAGGAACAATAATTTTCTATGTCCTTCATCACCCCAGGCCAATAGAATCTCTGTAATACCCTCTCTCGGGTTTTCTCTGTCCCCAGATGACCTCCAAGAATGTGCCCATGGGCCAACTCCAACACCAACTTCCTGTAAGGTTTGGGCACCACAAGCTGCTCAACGGTTTCTTCTGCCCTTTTTGCCACCCGATACAGTAGGTCCTTCTCTACGCTGAAGTATGGGTAAGTGCAGGTATTATCTGGGTTCACTAACTCGCCATCTATTTCCACTACGTTTTCCCGTGCCTTTATTAGGGCGGGGTCTTTTAACTGTTCTGTGGCAAAATTTTCCCTGTGAACCTCAAGATCAAAAAACTCCACAGACGGTAGGTTTTCGTCTGAGGAGGTGGGCTCCTCTCCAGTTTCTTGAGTCTCGCCTGCCAATACTGACAAGGGAAATTCTGGAGAGTCCTCACCACTCTCAGAGGAGTTCTGGCTATCACCTTCCTGGTACATAGGGGCACCAGTGGGGGGCTCAGGATCATCCCACAGTTCCCAGAACTTCGGAAAATCCCTTCCCACAATGGCATCATGCGGTAATTGAGATACTAACCCCACTGGATGAGAGAGGGTACCTTTGGGGGTCTTGAAACACACTGTAGTCACTGGATACTCTCGGGTGTCCCCATGCACACAAATAACAGCTACCTTGCTATTCCCAGAGACCTCTGTTTTAACTAATTCTGCCTTTATCAGGGTCACAAGGCTACCTGAATCCAGTAATACCACAACATTTCTACCATTAATACACATTTTGCATAAATGTTTCTCAGTTCCCCGAATGGCAGTGCATGCGACTGTCGCACACAGCGACTGACGTCTGTCCGTCAGAAAGTCACATTGCATGGGTTCCTCCACAACCGGGCAATTTGCTGCAATATGTCCCGCTTGCCGGCAGCGGTAGCAAACAATCCTTTTGGCTGCCTCTTGAGCCCCCGACTTCCCAGGCTGTTCTCGCCAAACCCTGGGCAGAGCTCCCACCCTCTCACTCTCTCCACCCTCACCCCTTGGAATCATCTTATCCGCCCCTGGGGATGGTCTGGTCTTAGGGTGGAAAGTCCGAGAGTCTCTGGAAGAGGCCGTCAGGTTCTCTGCAGCCAAGTATCTCTCTACACGATCCACAAGTTTACCGGCCGTTTCTGGGTCTCCATGGCTTACCCACTTTTGAATGGCGGTAGGAAGAGCTCTCAAGAAACGATCCATCACAACACGTTCCACAATCTCCGGTGCGGACAAAGTCTCTGGCTGTAGCCACTTCCTGCTCAGGTGAATGAGATCATACATTTGAGACCTGGGGGGTTTTCCAAGCTGGAAAGTCCAGTTATGCACACGCTGAGCCCGGACAGCCAGGGTGACACCCAGCCTTGCCAATATTTCAGCTTTTAGCATCACATAGTCTTTTGCTTGGTCAGGCTCTAGGTCATAGTAAGCTTTCTGCGATTCACCAGTTAACAGAGGAGCCACCAGTCCAGCCCACTGCTCCTCAGGCCACTTTTCTCTTTCAGCAGTCCTTTCAAATGTGGTCAAAAATACCTCTGGATCATCCTCTCCAGTCATTTTTGTCAATAAACGACTCACCCCAAAGGACGCGGTATTAGTGGGACGGCTTTCCTCACTGGTCTGCGGACGTTGCTGCATTACTGCTTCCATCTGTTGTTGTAGTCTCTGCTCTTGCTTCTGCAACAGGTCTATGAAGCGGGCCTCAGATTGCTGCTGGGCTTGTTGCTGGGCTGCGAAGCTCTTTTGCAAACCTGCATTTGTCTGCTGTTGATTGGCATTTGCTAGAGCCAGCTGTTTCAGTATCTCCTCCATGCTGGCTTAAAAAAAAACTGCCACTGGTTCTCCACCAACTGTGAGGGGGTTAGCTCGGTAGCGGGTGTGTGTGACCCCCTGGATGGGCTCCCCACACAAAAACAGGCCCAGCAGACGGAGGTTGTGGTTTTCAAGATCAAAAGGTGCGGTTTATTTCTCTATTTACAGTGACAAAAACACAGCAAAGCAAAAAGAAACATAAACAAAATAAATCCTGGTCAGCTTGACCTCTGACTAAACATGCAGGTTTCCCTAACTAACAACTGGGATCAGCCTGGTGCTGTCCTAGTCCCTAAGTCCCTGGTTTAGTAAATGTCCAAACAAATAGCCACACAGGCTTTGTCTCACCGCACAGGGGTTCACTCTCCCTAGACAGTCCACACAGGTCTGGGTCCAGGCATGAGAAAACACCTAATGAAGCTGGGAGTTTTTATAGAGGCCTTAAACGAGCTGACAAGCTTCAGCTGGTCTCATCAACTCCCTGCCTGCACGACGCCCAGCACTCTCCCTAAAGGTATGAATCATCCATGAGCCCACTAGCCTCAGCTGGGCTTCATCAACTCTCTCCCTAGTTGTATAAGTCGGCATAAAGCCTGAATCTGGGAGAAATATACCTACCCCCCTGGATGCAACCAGGTGACTTTACCTTCCTGCTGTCACACCGCTTTTACCTGTAGGAGAGAAAAGACTCCGTTCTTGTTATGCTGCTGAACTTTCTGGGGCCCGTTGCTTTTGTGTCCAGAGGAATGAAGGACTGTTCCTGTTGTTCTTCACTTTTTCTGCAAGAGATCATGGACTCTGGGGTAGATAGGGTCAAAGAGAAGAGGAAAAGTTCCACGAGTGCAGTTACCGCGGTGCTGTCACCAGGTGGCAGTGTTGCGCAATGTTAAACACTTTTCACGCACTCACTCTTTGAAGAAAAGGGATTTCTTCCAGGAGAAGTTTCTTTTCTCTCACACGAATACATGTGTCAGGGTTATGTGTGCTAATCCTTTTCTTTTCCCTCTGCAGGAGAGCATCCCATCAAGGCCCCTGAGTATGGGGTGGGTCTTAGTCAGGATGGGTGGGAAAAGTAAAATGTGAATATGTGATTCAAAGTTATGGTTTAATGCTGTTGTTTTTCTCTCTTCCTTCTTCCCTTTTTACTACAGGGCTCAGACACAATGTTCCAGTTGGGTACTTTTTTTCTAAAGTATTATTTTTGTACAATTGTTAGTCGGTTTTTGGATTGAATTATGTCAGCTGTTGAGGGCATGACTTACTCCAGACACTGGGGACCAGTGTAAAACCACCAGGGGGAGAGTGTAGCGGGTATGTACTTTCCCGGGTGTAATTTGAACTTGGCAGAGACATCAGTGATGTGTAATTCCCTGCAGCCCAGCAGGTGGCGCTGTCACCCTGGGCTGGGGTTGAATCATTGCTGTGTGCCGTGCCTCCTTTTTGTCCTCCCTCGGCAGCGGTATGGTGGGGCGGGGAAACCGCCGTGCTTGCCGGGAGAGGGTATAAAGGGCCAGCCATCTTTGTCACGGGGTCGAGTCCCAGGCACCTTCAGCCTGTGGGCGGTGGTTCGTGTCGGTCCTCTAGGCGGCCTAGGCCTAGAGGACAGCCGGAGGTCGTGTTCCATCCCAGTCACCTTTAGCCTGGGGTGAGGTGCTCGGATGGAGGTCTGGAGCTCAGTGCCCAACACTGAGTTCCGTGAGTGAAGGAGATCCTAGGGGACCCAGAGGTTGGGAACCCGAATCCGGAAGGCGTAATGGACCGGGGGGAGCTCCTCACTTGAAGACCTGGTGCAGCATATTGCCAGTGACGGGTGAGCCTCTCATTCGGAGACCGCCTGTAAGGAAATCCCCCCTCGCTCGGAGACCGCAACCCACTTTCAGGGAGGAAAGTGGAGAACACATTGTGTCTGGGCCTACTTGCATCCACACCTCCTTTTCTGTTCTGTTTCTACAAGGGAGTTCAACTGATTGTGTTTATTCGAGAAGAATAAAGGAGTGTTGGACTTTAATGGTGTGGGGCTCATTTCCTGACAGACATTGTTCAAGGTAACTCTCGGTGGAGGCTCCAGGTGCACAGCACTGACCCGAAGGTAAAAGAACTTTGCTTATACCACACTGACACCTGTGGTGAAGGCCAGGCGTGGTGTCCCCGCTCTCTTCCCCTCTAAGCAGTGGCGGCCCGTCCATAGGGGGCGCATGGGCGCTGCCCCCCCTCCCAGGCAGTCACAAAAAAAAAAACTGTCCCTTTAAGAATTTTTTTTTTTTAAAACGGTCCTTTAGATTTATTTTGCTGGGCGCCGGACGCAATGCCTTGTGGGAAACGCCACGTCTATGCAATCATGAGATTGCAGACAAGGCGCTTCATTTGCGGGCTTTAAACCCGCCTTGCGGCGCATTCGATCGCGCTGATCAGCATCCGCCCGCGCCGTAGTATGTATTACTACGGCCGGGTGCTTTGAGTTACACTAGAGTTACGTCACTTCCGGTTTTCAGTGTGCCAAAGCGCCCAAGTGGAGGAAACATGAGAAGCGACTCCTCCACCGCTGCTGCTGCCTGCTGCCCACTGAAGGAGATGAGACACACAGGAGAGGACACCACAGCCCGGTAAGTGCCGGACCTCCCGCGGAGAAGGGGGGGGTTCTGTTTTCTGAGTTTTGTTAGCAAGGGGGTGACAGATGTACACATGTAAGGGGCCCCAGCTTGTCAACAGTACTGTCCCCACTACAGCTCACTCCTGGGCTTGGTCAGCAGCAGCGTCATTACATCTAAATACATACACTGCCTGGCATGTGTATGTATTTAGAAGATCTGAGCCTTACAATCTCCTGCACTCACTCTGTGCCCTCTAGCACACCGATCCTCCCCCCTTCCCCCCCACCCCGATCTCCAGTGCCCCACTGTCAGAAGCCAGAGCTGGAGCATAGCCTATGCTGAGTCTGACGCTGCAGAGAGGGAGGTGAGCTGAGCTGCTGTCTGAGGAAAGTTTGTGCAGATAAGCAGGTGGCCTTTCATGTCGGGATATAGGATGGATTTGTTTGCAAGACATGAGATAAGTAGTGTCAAAGAGGAGAGGAGTGTGTGCCTGGGGTGGGGGGAAGGGGGGGAAGTCTGCAGTCTCCCCATAGCTGGTACACATCCCCCAATCAGGCACATATCACTGCATAAGCACCCCCCAATCACTCTGTGTGTCCAGATAATGTGACCATAATTTATGACCATTCCACTTCACCCTTATATATCTATGGAATAACAATCCTCAATAAACAGAGCATAGCACAGTGTTCACAGCTATTTGCATGGTAACACTATTGTATGAACACTGATTATTTCATGAAGAATTTCTGTCATTTTGTGTTTACTCATCACAGGCTCAGTTCACACTTCCAGGTTGTATTTTTCACCTGTCACGTGTAGGGCAATGTGTTCATTTCATTCAGTGGGCTGGCTGGCCAGTAAGCTGGCCCTGGGGAATGTTGGTGGTCAAGCTGGGGGAGGCCAGGCCTAAAGCTGTGTAAGGGGCCCCAACATTTTTCATGGCTGTAAAAAAATAAAACGGAAAATCTGCGCCAATAATCAAATATTTCAATAGTATCCAGGGGCTGATAAGCAAAAAGCAGTGCACACTGGGCAGAGGCACCAGCTACTAGATACTAAAAATATCAATAATTTGTAGAAAAATAATGATAAAAAAGTCCAGATAAGTGCCCAAATGATGCCATTAGAAACCAGAGCCAGACTTATCTGGACTCATTTGGGCACTTATCTGGACTTTTTTTATCATTATTTTTCTACAAATTATTGATATTTTTAGTATCTAGTAGCTGGTGCCTCTGTCCAGTGTGCACTGCTTTTTGCTTATCAGCCCCTGGATACTATTGAAATATTTGGTTATTGGCACAGTTTTTTCTGTTTTTATTTTTATTGTGTTTATTCCACCATTGCTGCTGCCTTTTTGTTTATTCATTTATTTATTTAATTTGATATTAGCGCAGTTTTTTTTATTATATATTTTTCATGGCTGCCCTGCTCGTTAGTCCAGAAGGGGGGCCGGGCACCTGCAGGAGAGGTGAGCCGAATGTTCTGCCTTCTTTCTGGTGTTTAACCCCTGCAGCGCTGCTGGCTTTCTTCCTTTCAGGATTCAGAAAGGGGAGAATGTGCCAGGAGCCAGCCTTGTTCTGCAGGTAGTGTGCAGGAATGTTATCAGTGTGCCTCGATCCCCGCTGGAGGGGGAATTGCTGTCAGTTTGTCCTGTGAGCCCCGAGCCAGTGTGCTGCGATCCGGGGGGAGGGGGTGCTGTTATCGTGTCCTCCACCAGTGTGTGGATGCTGACAGTATGCTGCGAGATCAGTATATGTGATGCTGCTGATCTATATAACCCTTTATGTGATGCTGCTGATCTATATACCATATCTGTAATGCTGACCTATATACCCTGATCTGTGATGCTGAACTGTATACTCCTGACACTATATGGGTGGAAGCAAGTGAAATACAGGGGACGGAGTGGGTTGATTCTATAAGGGGTGGGGCTTATGAGAAATGGGAGGGGTCAAAAAAGAAGGGTGGGGTCTGGCGCCCCCCGATCCTAAAACTTCACCAGCCGCCACTGCCTCTAAGGTACCCCTAGACAAGAGAAAAGACGAGCTGAAGAAAAAGAGGGGAGTGAGGAGGGCGCTACATATATATATATATATAAATATTCCATAGTTTGTAGACACTATGGGGGTTATTTACGAAAGGCAAATCCACTTTGCTCTACAAGTGCAAACTACAAGTGCAAAGTGCACTTGAAATTGCACTGAAAGTGCACTTGGAAGTGCAGTCGCTGTAAATCTGAGGGGTAGATCTGAAATGAGGGGAAGCTCTGCTGATTTTATCATCCAATCACGTGCAAGCTAAAATGCTGTTTTTTATTTTCCTTGCATGTCCCCCTCGGATCTACAGCGACTGCACTTCCAAGTGCACTTTCAGTGCAATTTCAAGTGTAGTTTGCACATGTAGAGCAAAGTGGATTTGCCTTTCGTAAATAACCCCCTATAACTTTTGTGCAAACCAATCAAATTTACACTTATTGGGATTTTTTTTTTACCAAAAATATGTAGCAGAATATATATTGGCCTAAATTGATGAAGAAATTCGATTTTTTCAATCTTTTTATTATTTTATATAGCAAAAAGTAAAAATAATATATATTTTTTTTTTAAAAAACTTGTTGGACTTTGTTTGTTTATAGCTCAAAAAATAAAATCCGCAGAGGTGATCAAATGCCACCAAAAGAAAGCTCTATTTGTGGGATAAAAAGGACATACATTTTATTTTGGTACAGTGTCGCATGCCCACGTAATTAATTGTCAGTTAAAGTAATGCAGTGCCGTATTGCAAAAAATGGCCTGGTCATGAAGCGGGGTAAATCTTCCAGAGCAGAAGTGGTTAAGATTCACCTGCAATGAATATAGGTGAATGTCATACTGACTGCTTTAAAAATACGCCCCCTTAAGTCTTAAATAATAATAGGAGGCGTTTGCTTTTACTATGTTTGGGGTATAGGGTTTGAAGGGTCAGTTTCACAGGTGTCAGAATGATTTACGATTAGTTGCGATTCTGCAGACAACAAATTGTGTGAATATTCACTTTAATTGTCCAGTCATGTGCAGATGAAATAAGTAAACAGGTATTGCTATTTCCTAAGATTGAATGTTGGATGTTTGACGCGAATATTCATATAATTTATTGTGTGAAGATGCCAACTCCTTTATTAAATCAGCCTTCATGTCTTATGCTTTTCATTGATGGCACCACTTGGGGCAAAATTCTTCTTTTTGCTGAAGTCAGTACTGACTTGACTGTGTAATATTAATTTACTACTGATCGTTTTATTTCTTTGTGCCAGGAACTAATGAAAAGAAGATCACCTTTTTCTAGTTTGGCAGCACATAAAGGAAAGGTAATGTACAAAATGAGCCCATAGCAGTCAATCAGATTTTAATGTGTAAAGTAAAAATTTTTTTTTTAATGACAAACATGTCCTACTTACCTGCTCTGTGTAATGGTTTTGCACAGAGCAGCCCTGATCCTTCTCTCTTCAGGTCGCCCGCTGGTGCTCTGGGCTGTTCCTCTTCTCCGTCTGCCACCATGGGAAGCCACTTCTTATGGAGGCACATGTGCAGGATCAATCCTGAGCCAAGCTGTGTGCATCTTGTCTATTGACACACAAACAGTGCAGCAGAGACTGCATTAACCACTTTGCATGCCGACTATTGTACAATGACGGCCACAAGGTGGCTCTACAATGCCGGGAGGCCGTCATATGACGTCCTCGGGCCTCCCGGCCGCTGGGGAAGCGCGTGACTCAGGTGCCGATGCGCGTGCCTGACGGCCGCAATGTCCACCAGGTGCCCACGATCTGCAGTTACAGAGTCAGGGACATGGATCTCTGTGTGTAAACACAGAGATCCACGTCCTGTCAGGGAGAGGAGATCGATGGTGTGTCCCTTGTACATAGGGACAACCATCGGTCACCTCCCCTAGTCAGTCCCCTCCCCCCACAGTAAGAATCATCTAGCAGGGCACACATTTAACCCCTTGATCACCCCTAGTGTTAACCCCTTCCCTGCCAGTCACATTTATACAGTAAATATGCTGTATAAATGTGAATGGTCCCAAAAATGTGTCAAAAGTGTCCGATGTGTCCGTCATAATATCACACTCCTGACAAAAATCGCAGATAACCGCCATTTCTAGTATAAAAAAAAAATAACAAAAAAAAAATTCATAATTCTATCCCCTATTTTGTAGACGCTATAACTTTTGCGCAAACCAATCACTATACGCTTATTGCGATTTTTACCAAAAATATGTAGAAGAATACGTATAGGCCTAAACTGAGAAAAAATATAGTTTTTAAAAAAAAAAATTGGGATATTTATTATAGTAAAAAGTAAAAAATATTGTGTCTTTTTTTGTTTATAGCGCAAAAAATAAAAACCGCAGAGATGATCAAATACCACCAAAAGAAAGCTCTATTTGTGGGAAAAAAAGGACGTCAATTTTGTTTGGGAGCCACGTCACACGACCGCGCAATTGTCATTCAAAGCATGACAGTGCTGAAAGCTGAAATTTCGCCTGGGCAGGACGGGGGTATATGTGCCCAGTAAACAAGTGTTTAAAGTAAAAAAAAAAATTCAGCCTGTACAACCACTTTTATTTATTCTGAATGGATCTGTTGAGGTTGATTTCTGGTTGGTAATGTAGGGGTTAATGCTCACTGCACATTGGTCTTTGACTTAGGAACAAATTTGTTATTTACCTTTCTTCCTTATATGTAGTTTTATGTCTTATAGTTTATTTCTGTGGCTCTTAGGCAAATATCCAGCCAGGAAGTCACACCCGTTAAACTCACTAGCGTTCATGGTTTCCATGTGCAGTGTGTGATTTCTTGGCCCTGGTCTTATTTCCTGATTGCCTCAGCTTTTTTAAACTTTTTTTTATGTGTTTATGTATTTTTTGAGCAAACTTTAAAAAATATTTTAGATCTTAAAAAATTTGCCATTTAAATGAATGTATTTTGGAAAACTAGGAATAGGGATGCCCTAATGTTCTGTTAGTTGGCACACCCATATATACTTTGCCTTAGAGCAGCATAATACATTGATTAATCGTTTTAAGAGAGGGACATTCTGGCAAGAGGAAACCTGATATTTGTCCACAGAAGCTCACAGCTGCAGATGGTAAGCTCGGCCAAGATTTGAGATTTGAGAGAACAAAGACGATAACTGCACTACATGGACTGCTGATTACAAAGTATTTTTGTGAGGGTTACAAGAATAACAACATGTAGCTAAAAGCAACAAGGCCTTGAATGTGTTTCATGCTGAATACACTTGATTGTAGAATAAGCCCTGCAGGAAAGTATACTAAATGTAAGAATTAGGCACCCAATTAAAAACATGAAATCACAGATGTCAACTAATGAGCGCACACAAACATAACTGTGGAACCATTTATTAACGTTTTAAATATTACATTATATAATTTTTTTTTTTTATTCAATTCCCATAGAAATACAATATGCTGTATATTATAAACCCCTGACCATTAGGCTGCTTTCACACTGAGGTGCTTTACAGGCACTATAACGCTAAAACTAGCGCCTGTAAAGCACCTTGAAAGAGCCTCTACTCTCACTCCAATGTGAAAGCCCAAGGGCTTTCACACTGGAGCGGTGTGCTGGCAGAACGGTAAAAAAAAGTCCTGCAAGCCGCATCTTTGCAGCGCTGTAGGAGCGGTGTATACACTGCCCCTAAAGCGCCCACCGCCTATTGAAATCAATGGGCAGCGCCGCCGTGCCGCCGGGAAAAAAAAGGGTGCTTTGCGGGCAGTTTGAATGGTTTTTCGGCCGCTAGCGGGGGTTAAAAGCGCCCCGCTAGCGACCGAAAAGAGCCGAAAAAAACAACGGTAAAAATAGCGGTGCTTTTCCGCCGATGCCCCCACCGCCTCAGTGTGAAAGCAGCCTTACATGGAAAGCAGTTTTTGAAACAGAATGTGAGGAAGTAAGTCAAGAATTGCTTTGGTAGTTTTGGATAGAGAAGGGTTTGAACACCTATCAGTTTTGTTTTTTTTTGCTGTCTGTTCCCCCATTAGATCCCTTTCACACTAAAAAAAGCGCCTGAAAAGCTCCCGAAAACCTATTTCCATTAAAATAAATGAATGCTTTCACATTGGGGCAATGCGCTGGCAGGGCAGTAAAAAAACACCCCCTCTCCATTAAAATGAATGGAAAGCTCTTCAAAAGCACCTGAAAAGGTCTTCAAAAGCACCTAAAAAGCTCTTCAAAAGCACCTGAAAAGCTCTTCAAAAGCGCTTAATGTTTACTGGCAGTTTAGAAGCGCCTCATCGTGAAAGGGGCCTTAGGGAGATTTTCCCCCTTTCTATTTATCATGTTTACCACTATCACTGATGGGGAAAAAAAATCAGACAGGGGTTATAACCTTCCCTTGCTCTATCCAAAATGAAAAAAAGTTTTGCCTTCAAACAGCCCAGGACCCAAGCTGCACTTAACCTGTCATTGACTGCTTTTGATAATGTTCTATATATATATATATATATATATATATATATGTATATATATAAGGATGAGCACTAGGGATGGGCCCGGTGCTCGATTCGAACCCATGTTCGAATCGAGCATCGGGCGTTCGCTCGCTCGTCGAGCCCAGAACTATTTGGGCCGTTCGCATCACATTCGTGTGATGCGAGCGGCCCCGCAATGCATTGCGGCCGGCGCGGCCGGCGCAGTGCATTGCTGGCTGATGATTGGCCAAGCATGCACTGTGACCCCGCATGCTTGGCCAATCACAGCGCCCGAAACTCGGAGAGCAATAATTGGCTACAGGCAGGACGCCTGTAGCCAATTACAGCTCAGGGGCTTTAGTACACGCCCCACCATTTAAAAGGCCGCCACGCCATCGGCCCCGGTCACATGAGTTCCGGCTTTAGGAGAGATTAGTCTGCTGATTCTGTCTTTGCTTGATACTGAAAGATTTGCTCTTCTTTGCTAAACCATTGGCTATTTCTTTGCTAAACCATTGCTACCTAAGTCATTGATCGTTCATTGCTGCTGATTGCACAGTTAGTGTGTTATTAGCTGCTGCTGGGGATTAGTCTGGTGCGTGCTTACTGTTAGTACAGTATTGCAGTAGTACCAAACGCAGTGCTGTTAGCACAGCATTGCACCCCAACAGCACCCATAGGACTTCTAGTGTGTTAGTGGCAGCAAACAGAGCTCCTATATTTTCTTCTCAGCAGCACCCATAGGACTTCTAGTGTGTTAGTGGCAGCAAACAGAGCTCCTATATTTTCTTCTCAGCAGCACCCATAGGACTTCTAGTGTGTTAGTGGCATCACACAGAGCTCCTATATTTTCTTCTCAGCAGCACCCATAGGACTTCTAGTGTGTTAGTGGCAGCAAACAGAGCTCCTATATTTTCTTCTCAGCAGCACCCATAGGACTTCTAGTGTGTTAGTGGCATCACACAGAGCTCCTATATTTTCTTCTCAGCAGCACCCATAGGACTTCTAGTGTGTTAGTGGCAGCAAACAGAGCTCCTATATTTTCTTCTCAGCAGCACCCATAGGACTTCTAGTGTGTTAGTGGCAGCAAACAGAGCTCCTATATTTTCTTCTCAGCAGCACCCATAGGACTTCTAGTGTGTTAGTGGCAGCAAACAGAGCTCCTATATTTTCTTCTCAGCAGCACCCATAGGACTTCTAGTGTGTTAGTGGCAGCAAACAGAGCTCCTATATTTTCTTCTCAGCAGCACCCATAGGACTTCTAGTGTGTTAGTGGCATCACACAGAGCTCCTATATTTTCTTCTCAGCAGCACCCATAGGACTTCTAGTGTGTTAGTGGCAGCAAACAGAGCTCCTATATTTTCTTCTCAGCAGCACCCATAGGACTTCTAGTGTGTTAGTGGCAGCAAACAGAGCTCCTATATTTTCTTCTCAGCAGCACCCATAGGACTTCTAGTGTGTTAGTGGCATCACACAGAGCTCCTATATTTTCTTCTCAGCAGCACCCATAGGACTTCTAGTGTGTTAGTGGCAGCAAACAGAGCTCCTATATTTTCTTCTCAGCAGCACCCATAGGACTTCTAGTGTGTTAGTGGCAGCAAACAGAGCTCCTATATTTTCTTCTCAGCAGCACCCATAGGACTTCTAGTGTGTTAGTGGCAGCAAACAGAGCTCCTATATTTTCTTCTCAGCAGCACCCATAGGACTTCTAGTGTGTTAGTGGCATCACACAGAGCTCCTATATTTTCTTCTCAGCAGCACCCATAGGACTTCTAGTGTGTTAGTGGCATCACACAGAGCTCCTATATTTTCTTCTCAGCAGCACCCATAGGACTTCTAGTGTGTTAGTGGCAGCAAACAGAGCTCCTATATTTTCTTCTCAGCAGCACCCATAGGACTTCTAGTGTGTTAGTGGCAGCAAACAGAGCTCCTATATTTTCTTGTCAGCAGCACACATAGTACCTATAGTGTGTTAGTGTCAGCACCCATAGGACCTACAGTGTGTTGTGAGCACACATAGGAGTTCTATTTTTTATACTATATACACTACCGACTACAATGGCTGGAAGACCGCCAAGGAGAGGCAGAGCGTGCCGAGGCAAGAACACAGGGCAGGCAGGCTCTGTTTCTAGAGACAACAGTGCTGGCCGAGGACGTGGTTGTGCATCGTCATCAGCACGTGGCCATGGGACACGCTTGTCTTTGTTTTCGGCAGCTGGACATGTGGAGCCGCATCATGCCGAAGGCTTGGTAGAATGGATGACCAAGCCCTCCTCATCCTCCTCATCCTCTCTCACCCAGGCTCAGGGTACTGGCAGAGCAGCTGCCAACGCGTACTCAATGGCATCATCAGCCACCCCTTCCCTAGACCCACCATGTCCTTCTGAGGAGTCCACCGAACTGTTTGAGCACAGTGTTGGGTACATGCTCCAGGAGGATGCCCAACGATTCGAAGGCTCGGATGATGATACCCAGCTTGAGGAAGTCAGTAGTGTGCGCGCAGAGAGAGGGGATGCTGAAGGACAGCAATCTGGCAGTAGTGTTCCACCAGCTGCAGCTTACTGCCAGGTTTTCTCTAGTGGTGAAGAGGGAGGGGATGATGAGGTCACTGACTCCACGTGGGTGCCTGAAGGGAGAGAGGAGGAGGAGGAGGAGGATGCAGCGTCACACGTCCAACGAGGCAGGATGCCCCCTGGAGGCCAGCTAGAGGCCAGCACAGCAACTGTACCACACCGCAGAGCTCCGCCTGTGCAGGGCGCTGCCTCTGCACATTATCACAAAAGTTCTTTGGTGTGGGCCTTTTTTGAGACGAGTGCATCAGATCGCACCACTGCTATTTGCAATATTTGTCTCAAGCGTATCTCGCGTGGCCAAAACATCAGCCGCTTGGGCACCACAAGCATGAGCAGACATATGTCGACCTGCCATGCAGCTCGTTGGCAAGCACACATAAAAGACCCACACCAAAGAACAAAGCGGACCTCTCCTTGCTCCTCATCAGCTGGGATCTCCATCCCCACTATATCTTCAGTCCTCTCTGAAAGCTGCTCTGAGAGGACTGAAGGTGTAGAATTAGGTGTGTCACAACCAAGTACTTGCAGTACACCGACGTCCGATTGTAGCAGGCAAATTTCCCTGCCCCAGCTGCTGGACCGTCGAAAGAAGTATACTCCCAGCCATCCACATGCCCAGCGGTTGAATGCTAGCTTGGCTAAATTGCTAGCACTTCAACTGCTGCCTTTTCAGTTGATAGACTCGGCCCCCTTCCGTGAGTTTGTTCAATGTGCGGTTCCTCAGTGGCAGGTTCCCAAACGCCACTTTTTCTCACGGAAGGCGATTCCGTCTCTCTACTGGCATGTGGAAGGCAATGTCCATGCCTCGCTGGACAGGGCGGTCAGCGGTAAGGTGCATATTACCGCTGACTCATGGTCCAGCAGGCATGGACAGGGACGTTATCTTTCTTTCACGGCCCATTGGGTCACTCTATTGGCAGCTGGGAGGGATGCAGGACAAGGTGCAGTAGTGTTGGAGGTTGTTCCGCCACCACGCCTCCAAAATGCTACTACTGGTTGTGACACACCTCTCTCCTCCACCCCCTCCTCTTCTTCTTCCTCCATGTCCTCTTCGAGTGCTCTGTCCTCGGAACCAGCGGTGCTCCGTAGGCGTACAAGGGGCTACGCGAGTACGCAGGCAAAAAGATGCCATGCCGTGCTTGCGCTGGTGTGTTTGGGGGACAGGAGCCACACTGGGCCAGAGGTTCTGGCAGCTCTGCAGGGGCAGGCCGAGAGGTGGTTGACGCCACGCCAGCTTAAGCCAGGAATGGTCGTTTCTGATAATGGCACCAACCTCCTCTCCGCCCTGCGACAGGGGCAGCTCACCCATGTGCCCTGTATGGCTCACGTCCTCAACCTGGTGGTGCAGCGGTTCTTGGGCAGGTTCCCAGGCTTACAGGATGTCCTGAGGCAGGCCAGGAAAGTCTGTGTGCATTTCCGCCGATCTTATAATGCCAGTGCTCGGCTGACTGAGCTGCAAAAGGAGCTGAACCTGCCCAAGAACCTCCTAATATGTGACATGCCCACCAGGTGGAACTCAACGTTGGCCATGCTGCAGCGACTGCACACGCAGCAGAGGGCCATCAATGAGTACCTTTGCGACTACGGCACCAGGACAGGGTCAGGGGAGCTTGGCTTTTTTTCCCCACGCCAATGGAGCATGATCAGGGATGCATGCACTGTCCTCTCACCATTTGAGGAGGCCACGAGGATGGTGAGCAGTGACAGTGCATGCATCAGTGACACTGTACCTCTTGTCCACCTGTTGGAGCATACGCTGCGTGGGATAATGGACAGGGCACTTGAGGCAGAACAGAGGCAGGAAGAGGAGGACTTCCTTGTCTCTCAAGGCCCCCTTTATCCAGACAATGTTCCTTCTGTCCCACCCATCACACAGGAAGAGGAGGAGGAGGAGGAGGAGGAGGATTGTGTGAGCATGGAGGTGGAGCCTGGCACTCAGCATCAGCAGCAGCAGTCTTTTAGGGATGATGTACAGTCCCAACAAACCAGTGGACTTGTACGTGGCTGGGAGGAGGTGGCTGGCGATCATGTCATCCTCAGTGACCCAGAAGACTCCGGACCGAATGCCTCAGCTAACCTACGCTGCATGGCCTCCCTGATCCTGCAAAGCCTGCGGAAGGATCCTCGTGTTCTTCGGATCAAGGAGAGTGACCATTACTGGCTGGCCACTCTCCTTGATCCACGGTACAAGGGTAAGGTTGCGGACCTTATCTTGCCATCGCAGAGGGAGCAGAGGATGAGACATCTCAGGGAGGCCTTGCAGAAAGGTCTGTGCAACGCGTTCCCAGAAACTGGGAGGTTACAAACTCCTGGTCCTGGACGACGAGTTGCTGAGGCTTCGGTCAGTAGCAGAAGGAGCGGTGGGGAAGGTGGACGTCTGACCGATGCGTTCAGACAATTTTTTAGTCCGCAGCCCCAAGGTATGATCGGTTCCAGCAACCATCGCCAGCGTCTGATATACATGGTGCAGGAATACCTAGGGGCAAGGTCAGACTTGGACACCTTTCCCACCGAAAATCCTCTGGCTTACTGGGTCCTGAGGATGGATCACTGGCCAGAGCTTGCACAGTATGCAATTGAGCTACTGGCCTGTCCTGCATCCAGCGTTCTTTCCGAACGCACATTCAGTGCTGCTGGAGGATTTGTCACCGATCATAGTGTGCGCCTGTCCACCGACTCGGTTGATCGACTGACCTTCATAAAAATGAATCAGTCTTGGATCACCACCAGCTACCAGACACCTGAAGCGGATATAACGGAATAATTTATAATGTCACATCCCTTCAAGACTGCCTATGCTGATGCTGAGTGACTGTCCTGTTATGTTCACTGACTATCCTCTTCCTCCTCCTCAATGATCCATGCCACCACACCAGTGCCTAAGGCACAATTTTTCAGCCCCTGTATAACAGGGGCGTGTAATTACAATTTTTTAAAAAGATGCTTCGCAACAGGTGTGACTGCTGTGCTCAGAGTACAGTATCTGTGAGGGGTTGCAGTGTTGTGGCACCAGCACCAGTGCCTAAGGCACAATTTTTCAGCCCCTGTTGGGGCGTGTAATTACAATTTTTAGGCAATGCTTTGCAACAGGTCTCATTGCTGTGCTCAGAGTACAGTATCTGTGAGGGGTTGCAGTGTTGTGGCACCAGCACCAGTGCCTAAGGCACAATTTTTCAGCCCCTGTATAACAGGGGCGTGTAATTACAATTTTTTAAAAAGATGCTTCGCAACAGGTGTGACTGCTGTGCTCCAAGTACAGTATCTGTGAGGGGTTGCAGTGTTGTGGCACCAGCACCAATGCCTAAGGCACAATTTTTCAGCCCCTGTTTAACAGGGGCGTGTAATTACAAATCTTGATCTAATAGTTCACAGCAGGGCCCATTCCTGCGCCCACCAAGAGTAACTATGAGGGCCTACAGTCTTGTGGCAACACCGTCCACCACCACCACCACCACCAAAGGCCCAATTTTTCTGCCCTGTTCAACAGGTGCATGCAATTACAAATCTTGATCTAATAACTCACAGCAGGGCCCATTCCTGCACCCACCAAGAGTAACTGTGAGGGCTTACAGTCTTGTGGCAACACCGTCCACCACCACCACCACCACCACCAAAGGCCCAATTTTTCTGCCCGGTTCAACAGGTGCATGCAAGTACAAATCTTGATCTATTAACTCACAGCAGGGCCCATTCCTGTGCCCACCAGTCTTGTGGCTACACCAACATCTAATAGGGCAAATTTCTGCAGAGTATATACGGCAGGCCCCTACTTTCAAACATCCAACTTACAAACGACTCCTACTTGCAAACGGCAAGAGAAAACAGGAAGTGAGAGGAAATCTACCCCTAGGAAGGAAAATTCTATCCTGTTAGATTTAATTTGGGAAAAAGGTATCTCCTCTCTACTGATGCTTTATCACCAATCCTTGTTTCAATTAAAACCCCACTTTTCCAAAAACATTTGTCATTGGGACGGAAAGTGAGGTGACATGTTCTGAACAGATGTGCAAAGACAGCAAATGTTACAGGGGTGATAACCCCTCCCTATGTTCTCCAAAAAGCTTAAAAATTGATTTTTTTGGGATGTAGCTACACTTCATAATGTACCTGTTCAGATTCTACTTAAGAACAAACCTACAGTCCATGTCTTGTTTGCACCACCTATATACTGCTGTTCAGAGTATATAGGGTTGTAGGTATAGGGTTTTATTTTGGGTGCGGGGTCCCCCTTAGTATCCATACAAGACCCAAAGGGGCTGGGGTGGGGGGGGGTATGATGGGGTAGCCATGCCATTTTTCTCAAGGATTTTCAGCCATATGGCGGCCAGGACAAGACATGACATTAAAGCCGCAAGTGGTTTTAAATGGCTTCTTTTTTTCCTTTACAAATGTCATTTTGTGCAAGGACAGTTCTAAACACGGGAAACACATGCCACTTCACAGGCATACTTTAGACACCCCCCAGGTACCATATTTAAAGGAAAATTTCACTTTTTTTTTTTCACTTTATGCATCATTAAAATGACTGCTCCCGAAAAAACTTTAGTTTTTAAAATTTCTTTTTGCATTGATATATGTCCCCTGGGGCAGGACCCGGGTCCCCAAACCTGTTTTATGACATTAACATGCATATTGGCCGTTGTAATTAGCAATTTTGATTTCGAACGTTCGCGTCCATTATAACGAATAGGGTTCGAAAATTCGCGCGAACTTTCGGTCCGTTCGAAGGTTCTGGTGCGAACCGAACCCGGGGGTGTTCGGCTCATCCCTAATGAGCACAGACTGAACCCTGAAGAAAGCTGTCACTACCACCCAGTACTTCCCAATCAACATTGACCTAATACACTATATTGAGTAAAAGGGGTGCTGCACTTAAATATAAGTCCACAAGAAATTAATCCAGAAGACGGTGTTCAACACAGTTCATAGAATGATTAGCAGATGGTGAAACGTAAAGGAAACCATCACCGGCACCCAATCACACAGCCTCTTACCATCCTTAGTGGACCCTCAATACAAGGGCCACATAAGCATGAAAATGATACAGGAAGCCCATCAGTCTCCACACATCCTAATCTTGGGACAGCCAGCCACAATATGGATACACCAGCCAAAAGTAACAGGTTTCCTTGTCAAACACTCCAGAGATCGGTCACCACCATATGCTGTAGCCTTCAGTGTCTCAGCTATTGTTGGAGAACCATTGTTAGGGTAATGTGACAATCTTCATTTTTTATCTTCTATGAGCAAACCCTTTGCATAGTACAATAGAGGATCAATACACTCAATACACTATATTGCCAAAAGTATTGTGACGCCTGGCTTTACACACACATGAACTTTAATGGCATCTGAGTCTTAGTCCGTAGGGTTCAAAATTGAGTAGGTCCACCCTTTGCATCTATAAGAGCTTCAACTCTTCTGGGAAGACTGTCCACAAGGTTTAGGAGCGTGTCTATGGGAATGTTTGAACATTCTTCCAGAAGCGCATTTGTGAGGTCAGGCACCGATGTTGGACGAGAAGGCCTGGCTCGCAGTCTCCACTCTAATTAATCACAAAGGTTTTCTATCAGGTTGAGGTCAGGACTGCAGGCCAGTCAAGTTCCTTCACACCCAAACTCGCTCATCCACACTATATTGCCCAAAGTATTGGACCCCCCCTCCAAACCATTTGGTGGAGAAGAGATAATGGTATGGGGTTGTTTTTAAGGGGTTGGACTTGGCCCCTTAGTTCCAGTGACGGGAACTCTTACAACATCAGCATACCAAGACAATTTAGACAAGTTCATGCTCCCAACTTTGTGGGAACAGTTTGGGGATGGTCCCTTCCTGTTCCAACATGATTGCGCACCAGTGCACAAAGCAAGGTCCATAAAGACATGGGTGAGCTAGTTTGTGGTGGAGGAACTTGACTGGCCTGCACAGAGTTTCTGGACCTCAACCCGATAGAACAGCTTTGGGATGAAATAGAGCGGAGACTGTGAGCCAGGCCTTCTCGTCCAACATCAGAGCCTAACCTCACAAATGAACCACACATAAATTATTTTAATACATTTTTTGTAAAATTTTATATTTAAATACTGTCATTTATATTGTCGTGTGACAATTGCAACAGTTACATATTTACAGTTGTGTTACGTATGTTACACTATTGCTATACATTTGTTGTCTGCTTCATAACACGTACTTGTTTTCTTGTATGGTCTTAGGTTGGCAAGTACACTAATGAGTTAACATCAGTAATAGGGATGAGCCGAACACCCCCGGGTTCGGTTCGCACCAGAACCTTCGAACGGACCGAAAGTTCGCGCGAATTTTCGAACCCTATTCGTTATAATGGACGCGAACGTTCGAAATCAAAATTGCTAATTACAACGGCCAATATGCATGTTAATGTCATAAAACAGGTTTGGGGACCCGGGTCCTGCCCCAGGGGACATATATCAATGCAAAAAGAAATTTTAAAAACTAAAGTTTTTTCGGGAGCAGTCATTTTAATGATGCATAAAGTGAAAAAAAAAAAAGTGAAATTTTCCTTTAAATATGGTACCTGGGGGGTGTCTAAAGTATGCCTGTGAAGTGGCATGTGTTTCCCGTGTTTAGAACTGTCCTTGCACAAAATGACATTTGTAAAGGAAAAAAAGAAGCCATTTAAAACCACTTGCGGCTTTAATGTCATGTCTTGTCCTGGCCGCCATATGGCTGCAAATCCTTGAGAAAAATGGCATGGCTACCCCATCACCCCCCCCCCCCCACCCCAGCCCCTTTGGGTCTTGTATGGATACTAAGGGGGACCCCGCACCCAAAATAAAACCCTATACCTACAACCCTATATACTCTGAACAGCAGTATATAGGTGGTGCAAACAAGACATGGACTGTAGGTTTGTTCTTAAGTAGAATCTGAACAGGTACATTATGAAGTGTAGCTACATCCCAAAAAAATCAATTTTTAAGCTTTTTGGAGAACATAGGGAGGGGTTATCACCCCTGTAACATTTGCTGTCTTTGCACATCTGTTCAGAACATGTCACCTCACTTTCCGTCCCAATGACAAATGTTTTTGGAAAAGTGGCGTTTTAATTGAAACAAGGATTGGTGATAAAGCATCAGTAGAGAGGAGATACCTTTTTCCCAAATTAAATCTAACAGGATAGAATTTTCCTTCCTAGGGGTAGATTTCCTCTCACTTCCTGTTTTCTCTTGCCGTTTGCAAGTAGGAGTCGTTTGTAAGTTGGATGTTTGAAAGTAGGGGCCTGCCGTATATACTCTGCAGAAATTTGCCCTATTAGATGTTGGTGTAGCCACAAGACTGGTGGGCACAGGAATGGGCCCTGCTGTGAGTTAATAGATCAAGATTTGTACTTGCATGCACCTGTTGAACCGGGCAGAAAAATTGGGCCTTTGGTGGTGGTGGTGGTGGTGGTGGACGGTGTTGCCACAAGACTGTAAGCCCTCACAGTTACTCTTGGTGGGTGCAGGAATGGGCCCTGCTGTGAGTTATTAGATCAAGATTTGTAATTGCATGCACCTGTTGAACAGGGCAGAAAAATTGGGCCTTTGGTGGTGGTGGTGGTGGTGGACGGTGTTGCCACAAGACTGTAGGCCCTCATAGTTACTCTTGGTGGGCGCAGGAATGGGCCCTGCTGTGAACTATTAGATCAAGATTTGTAATTACACGCCCCCGTTAAACAGGGGCTGAAAAATTGTGCCTTAGGCATTGGTGCTGGTGCCACAACACTGCAACCCCTCACAGATACTGTACTTGGAGCACAGCAGTCACACCTGTTGCGAAGCATCTTTTTAAAAAATTGTAATTACACGCCCCTGTTATACAGGGGCTGAAAAATTGTGCCTTAGGCACTGGTGCTGGTGCCACAACACTGCAACCCCTCACAGATACTGTACTCTGAGCACAGCAATGAGACCTGTTGCAAAGCATTGCCTAAAAATTGTAATTACACGCCCCAATAGGGGCTGAAAAATTGTGCCTTAGGCACTGGTGCTGGTGCCACAACACTGCAACCCCTCACAGATACTGTACTCTGAGCACAGCAGTCACACCTGTTGCGAAGCATCTTTTTAAAAAATTGTAATTACACGCCCCTGTTATACAGGGGCTGAAAAATTGTGCCTTAGGCACTGGTGTGGTGGCATGGATCATTGAGGAGGAGGAAGAGGATAGACAGTGAACATAACAGGACAGTCACTCAGCATCAGCATAGGCAGTCTTGAAGGGATGTGACATTATAAATTATTCCGTTATATCCGCTTCAGGTGTCTGGTAGCTGGTGGTGATCCAAGACTGATTCATTTTTATGAAGGTCAGTCGATCAACCGAGTCGGTGGACAGGCGCACCCTATGATCGGTGACAAATCCTCCAGCAGCACTGAATGTGCGTTCGGAAAGAACGCTGGATGCAGGACAGGCCAGTAGCTCAATTGCATACTGTGCAAGCTCTGGCCAGTGATCCATCCTCAGGACCCAGTAAGCCAGAGGATTTTCGGTGGGAAAGGTGTCCAAGTCTGACCTTGCCCCTAGGTATTCCTGCACCATGTATATCAGACGCTGGCGATGGTTGCTGGAACCGATCATACCTTGGGGCTGCGGACTAAAAAATTGTCTGAACGCATCGGTCAGACGTCCACCTTCCCCACCGCTCCTTCTGCTACTGACCGAAGCCTCAGCAACTCGTCGTCCAGGACCAGGAGTTTGTAACCTCCCAGTTTCTGGGAACGCGTTGCACAGACCTTTCTGCAAGGCCTCCCTGAGATGTCTCATCCTCTGCTCCCTCTGCGACGGCAAGATAAGGTCCGCAACCTTACCCTTGTACCGTGGATCAAGGAGAGTGGCCAGCCAGTAATGGTCACTCTCCTTGATCCGAAGAACACGAGGATCCTTCCGCAGGCTTTGCAGGATCAGGGAGGCCATGCAGCGTAGGTTAGCTGAGGCATTCGGTCCGGAGTCTTCTGGGTCACTGAGGATGACATGATCGCCAGCCACCTCCTCCCAGCCACGTACAAGTCCACTGGTTTGTTGGGACTGTACATCATCCCTAAAAGACTGCTGCTGCTGATGCTGAGTGCCAGGCTCCACCTCCATGCTCACACAATCCTCCTCCTCCTCCTCCTCCTCCTCCTCTTCCTGTGTGATGGGTGGGACAGAAGGAACATTGTCTGGATAAAGGGGGCCTTGAGAGACAAGGAAGTCCTCCTCTTCCTGCCTCTGTTCTGCCTCAAGTGCCCTGTCCATTATCCCACGCAGCGTATGCTCCAACAGGTGGACAAGAGGTACAGTGTCACTGATGCATGCACTGTCACTGCTCACCATCCTCGTGGCCTCCTCAAATGGTGAGAGGACAGTGCATGCATCCCTGATCATGCTCCACTGGCGTGGGGAAAAAAAGCCAAGCTCCCCTGACCCTGTCCTGGTGCCGTAGTCGCAAAGGTACTCATTGATGGCCCTCTGCTGCGTGTGCAGTCGCTGCAGCATGGCCAACGTTGAGTTCCACCTGGTGGGCATGTCACATATTAGGCGGTTCTTGGGCAGGTTCAGCTCCTTTTGCAGCTCAGTCAGCCGAGCACTGGCATTATAAGATCGGCGGAAATGCACACAGACTTTCCTGGCCTGCCTCAGGACATCCTGTAAGCCTGGGAACCTGCCCAAGAACCGCTGCACCACCAGGTTGAGGACGTGAGCCATACAGGGCACATGGGTGAGCTGCCCCTGTCGCAGGGCGGAGAGGAGGTTGGTGCCATTATCAGAAACGACCATTCCTGGCTTAAGCTGGCGTGGCGTCAACCACCTCTCGGCCTGCCCCTGCAGAGCTGCCAGAACCTCTGGCCCAGTGTGGCTCCTGTCCCCCAAACACACCAGCGCAAGCACGGCATGGCATCTTTTTGCCTGCGTACTCGCGTAGCCCCTTGTACGCCTACGGAGCACCGCTGGTTCCGAGGACAGAGCACTCGAAGAGGACATGGAGGAAGAAGAAGAGGAGGGGGTGGAGGAGAGAGGTGTGTCACAACCAGTAGTAGCATTTTGGAGGCGTGGTGGCGGAACAACCTCCAACACTACTGCACCTTGTCCTGCATCCCTCCCAGCTGCCAATAGAGTGACCCAATGGGCCGTGAAAGAAAGATAACGTCCCTGTCCATGCCTGCTGGACCATGAGTCAGCGGTAATATGCACCTTACCGCTGACCGCCCTGTCCAGCGAGGCATGGACATTGCCTTCCACATGCCAGTAGAGAGACGGAATCGCCTTCCGTGAGAAAAAGTGGCGTTTGGGAACCTGCCACTGAGGAACCGCACATTGAACAAACTCACGGAAGGGGGCCGAGTCTATCAACTGAAAAGGCAGCAGTTGAAGTGCTAGCAATTTAGCCAAGCTAGCATTCAACCGCTGGGCATGTGGATGGCTGGGAGTATACTTCTTTCGACGGTCCAGCAGCTGGGGCAGGGAAATTTGCCTGCTACAATCGGACGTCGGTGTACTGCAAGTACTTGGTTGTGACACACCTAATTCTACACCTTCAGTCCTCTCAGAGCAGCTTTCAGAGAGGACTGAAGATATAGTGGGGATGGAGATCCCAGCTGATGAGGAGCAAGGAGAGGTCCGCTTTGTTCTTTGGTGTGGGTCTTTTATGTGTGCTTGCCAACGAGCTGCATGGCAGGTCGACATATGTCTGCTCATGCTTGTGGTGCCCAAGCGGCTGATGTTTTGGCCACGCGAGATACGCTTGAGACAAATATTGCAAATAGCAGTGGTGCGATCTGATGCACTCGTCTCAAAAAAGGCCCACACCAAAGAACTTTTGTGATAACGTGCAGAGGCAGCGCCCTGCACAGGCGGAGCTCTGCGGTGTGGTACAGTTGCTGTGCTGGCCTCTAGCTGGCCTCCAGGGGGCATCCTGCCTCGTTGGACATGTGACGCTGCATCCTCCTCCTCCTCCTCCTCTCTCCCTTCAGGCACCCACGTGG
This sequence comes from Rana muscosa, assembly GCA_029206835.1. Taxonomy (NCBI): domain Eukaryota; kingdom Metazoa; phylum Chordata; class Amphibia; order Anura; family Ranidae; genus Rana; species Rana muscosa. The sequence continues at coordinate 789,636,184 of CM055118.1, read as the reverse complement.
AGTCAGTGACCTCATCATCCCCTCCCTCTTCACCACTAGAGCAAACCTGGCAGTAAGCTGCAGCTGGTGGAACACTACTGCCAGATTGCTGTCCTTCAGCATCCCCTCTCTCTGCGCGCACACTACTGACTTCCTCAAGCTGGGTATCATCATCCGAGCCTTCGAATCGTTGGGCATCCTCCTGGAGCATGTACCCAACACTGTGCTCAAACAGTTCGGGGGACTCCTCAGGAGGACATGGTGGGTCTAGGGAAGGGGTGGCTGATGATGCCATTGAGTACGCGTTGGCAGCTGCTCTGCCAGTACCCTGAGCCTGGGTGAGAGAGGATGAGGAGGATGAGGAGGGCTTGGTCATCCATTCTACCAAGCCTTCGGCATGATGCGGCTCCACATGTCCAGCTGCCGAAAACAAAGACAAGCGTGTCCCATGGCCACGTGCTGATGACGATGCACGACCACGTCCACGGCCAGCACTGTTGTCTCTAGAAACAGAGCCTGCCTGCCCTGTGTTCTTGCCTCGGCACGCTCTGCCTCTCCCTGGCGGTTTTCCAGCCATTGTAGTCGGTAGTGTATATAGTATAAAAAATAGAACTCCTATGTGTGCTCACAACACACTGTAGGTCCTATGGGTGCTGACACTAACACACTATAGGTACTATGTGTGCTGCTGACAAGAAAATATAGGAGCTCTGTTTGCTGCCACTAACACACTAGAAGTCCTATTGGTGCTTCTGAGATGAAAATATAGGAGCTCTGTGTGATGCCACTAACACACTAGAAGTCCTATGGGTGCTGCTGAGAAGAAAATATAGGAGCTCTGTGTGATGCCACTAACACACTAGAAGTCCTATGGGTGCTGCTGAGAAGAAAATATAGGAGCTCTGTGTGATGCCACTAACACACTAGAAGTCCTATGGGTGCTGCTGAGAAGAAAATATAGGAGCTCTGTTTGCTGCCACTAACACACTAGAAGTCCTATGGGTGCTTCTGAGAAGAAAATATAGGAGCTCTGTGTGATGCCACTAACACACTAGAAGTCCTATGGGTGCTTCTGAGATGAAAATATAGGAACTCTGTGTGATGCCACTAACACATTAGAAGTCCTATGGGTGCTGCTAAGAAGAAAATATAGGAGCTCTGTTTGCTGCCACTAACACACTAGAAGTCCTATGGGTGCTTCTGAGAAGAAAATATAGGAGCTCTGTTTGCTGCCACTAACACACTAGAAGTCCTATGGGTGCTTCTGAGATGAAAATATAGGAGCTCTGTGTGATGCCACTAACACACTAGAAGTCCTATGGGTGCTGCTGAGAAGAAAATATAGGAGCTCTGTGTGATGCCACTAACACACTAGAAGTCCTATGGGTGCTTCTGAGATGAAAATATAGGAACTCTGTGTGATGCCACTAACACATTAGAAGTCCTATGGGTGCTGCTAAGAAGAAAATATAGGAGCTCTGTTTGCTGCCACTAACACACTAGAAGTCCTATGGGTGCTTCTGAGAAGAAAATATAGGAGCTCTGTGTGATGCCACTAACACACTAGAAGTCCTATGGGTGCTTCTGAGATGAAAATATAGGAACTCTGTGTGATGCCACTAACACACTAGAAGTCCTATGGGTGCTGCTGAGAAGAAAATATAGGAGCTCTGTTTGCTGCCACTAACACACTAGAAGTCCTATGGGTGCTTCTGAGATGAAAATATAGGAGCTCTGTGTGATGCCACTAACACACTAGAAGTCCTATGGGTGCTTCTGAGATGAAAATATAGGAGCTCTGTGTGATGCCACTAACACACTAGAAGTCCTATGGGTGCTGCTGAGAAGAAAATATAGGAGCTCTGTTTGCTGCCACTAACACACTAGAAGTCCTATGGGTGCTGCTGAGAAGAAAATATAGGAGCTCTGTGTGATGCCACTAACACACTAGAAGTCCTATGGGTGCTGCTGAGAAGAAAATATAGGAGCTCTGTTTGCTGCCACTAACACACTAGAAGTCCTATGGGTGCTGCTGAGAAGAAAATATAGGAGCTCTGTGTGATGCCACTAACACACTAGAAGTCCTATGGGTGCTTCTGAGATGAAAATATAGGAGCTCTGTGTGATGCCACTAACACACTAGAAGTCCTATGGGTGCTGCTGAGAAGAAAATATAGGAGCTCTGTGTGATGCCACTAACACACTAGAAGTCCTATGGGTGCTTCTGAGATGAAAATATAGGAACTCTGTGTGATGCCACTAACACACTAGAAGTCCTATGGGTGCTTCTGAGATGAAAATATAGGAGCTCTGTGTGATGCCACTAACACACTAGAAGTCCTATGGGTGCTGCTGAGAAGAAAATATAGGAGCTCTGTTTGCTGCCACTAACACACTAGAAGTCCTATGGGTGCTGCTGAGAAGAAAATATAGGAGCTCTGTGTGATGCCACTAACACACTAGAAGTCCTATGGGTGCTTCTGAGATGAAAATATAGGAGCTCTGTGTGATGCCACTAACACACTAGAAGTCCTATGGGTGCTGCTGAGAAGAAAATATAGGAGCTCTGTTTGCTGCCACTAACACACTAGAAGTCCTATGGGTGCTGCTGAGAAGAAAATATAGGAGCTCTGTGTGATGCCACTAACACACTAGAAGTCCTATGGGTGCTGCTGAGAAGAAAATATAGGAGCTCTGTTTGCTGCCACTAACACACTAGAAGTCCTATGGGTGCTTCTGAGAAGAAAATATAGGAGCTCTGTGTGATGCCACTAACACACTAGAAGTCCTATGGGTGCTTCTGAGATGAAAATATAGGAACTCTGTGTGATGCCACTAACACATTAGAAGTCCTATGGGTGCTGCTAAGAAGAAAATATAGGAGCTCTGTTTGCTGCCACTAACACACTAGAAGTCCTATGGGTGCTTCTGAGAAGAAAATATAGGAGCTCTGTGTGATGCCACTAACACACTAGAAGTCCTATGGGTGCTTCTGAGATGAAAATATAGGAACTCTGTGTGATGCCACTAACACATTAGAAGTCCTATGGGTGCTGCTGAGAAGAAAATATAGGAGCTCTGTTTGCTGCCACTAACACACTAGAAGTCCTATGGGTGCTTCTGAGAAGAAAATATAGGAGCTCTGTGTGATGCCACTAACACACTAGAAGTCCTATGGGTGCTTCTGAGATGAAAATATAGGAACTCTGTGTGATGCCACTAACACATTAGAAGTCCTATGGGTGCTGCTAAGAAGAAAATATAGGAGCTCTGTTTGCTGCCACTAACACACTAGAAGTCCTATGGGTGCTTCTGAGAAGAAAATATAGGAGCTCTGTGTGATGCCACTAACACACTAGAAGTCCTATGGGTGCTTCTGAGATGAAAATATAGGAACTCTGTGTGATGCCACTAACACATTAGAAGTCCTATGGGTGCTGCTGAGAAGAAAATATAGGAGCTCTGTTTGCTGCCACTAACACACTAGAAGTCCTATGGGTGCTGCTGAGAAGAAAATATAGGAGCTCTGTGTGATGCCACTAACACACTAGAAGTCCTATGGGTGCTGCTGAGAAGAAAATATAGGAGCTCTGTTTGCTGCCACTAACACACTAGAAGTCCTATGGGTGCTGCTGAGAAGAAAATATAGGAGCTCTGTGTGATGCCACTAACACACTAGAAGTCCTATGGGTGCTTCTGAGATGAAAATATAGGAGCTCTGTGTGATGCCACTAACACACTAGAAGTCCTATGGGTGCTGCTGAGAAGAAAATATAGGAGCTCTGTTTGCTGCCACTAACACACTAGAAGTCCTATGGGTGCTGCTGAGAAGAAAATATAGGAGCTCTGTGTGATGCCACTAACACACTAGAAGTCCTATGGGTGCTGCTGAGAAGAAAATATAGGAGCTCTGTTTGCTGCCACTAACACACTAGAAGTCCTATGGGTGCTGCTGAGAAGAAAATATAGGAGCTCTGTGTGATGCCACTAACACACTAGAAGTCCTATGGGTGCTTCTGAGATGAAAATATAGGAGCTCTGTGTGATGCCACTAACACACTAGAAGTCCTATGGGTGCTGCTGAGAAGAAAATATAGGAGCTCTGTTTGCTGCCACTAACACACTAGAAGTCCTATGGGTGCTGCTTAGAAGAAAATATAGGAGCTCTGTGTGATGCCACTAACACACTAGAAGTCCTATGGGTGCTTCTGAGATGAAAATATAGGAGCTCTGTGTGATGCCACTAACACACTAGAAGTCCTATGGGTGCTGCTGAGAAGAAAATATAGGAGCTCTGTGTGATGCCACTAACACACTAGAAGTCCTATGGGTGCTTCTGAGATGAAAATATAGGAACTCTGTGTGATGCCACTAACACACTAGAAGTCCTATGGGTGCTGCTGAGAAGAAAATATAGGAGCTCTGTTTGCTGCCACTAACACACTAGAAGTCCTATGGGTGCTTCTGAGATGAAAATATAGGAGCTCTGTGTGATGCCACTAACACACTAGAAGTCCTATGGGTGCTGCTGAGAAGAAAATATAGGAGCTCTGTGTGATGCCACTAACACACTAGAAGTCCTATGGGTGCTTCTGAGATGAAAATATAGGAACTCTGTGTGATGCCACTAACACATTAGAAGTCCTATGGGTGCTGCTAAGAAGAAAATATAGGAGCTCTGTTTGCTGCCACTAACACACTAGAAGTCCTATGGGTGCTTCTGAGAAGAAAATATAGGAGCTCTGTGTGATGCCACTAACACACTAGAAGTCCTATGGGTGCTTCTGAGATGAAAATATAGGAACTCTGTGTGATGCCACTAACACACTAGAAGTCCTATGGGTGCTGCTGAGAAGAAAATATAGGAGCTCTGTTTGCTGCCACTAACACACTAGAAGTCCTATGGGTGCTTCTGAGATGAAAATATAGGAGCTCTGTGTGATGCCACTAACACACTAGAAGTCCTATGGGTGCTTCTGAGATGAAAATATAGGAGCTCTGTGTGATGCCACTAACACACTAGAAGTCCTATGGGTGCTGCTGAGAAGAAAATATAGGAGCTCTGTTTGCTGCCACTAACACACTAGAAGTCCTATGGGTGCTGCTGAGAAGAAAATATAGGAGCTCTGTGTGATGCCACTAACACACTAGAAGTCCTATGGGTGCTGCTGAGAAGAAAATATAGGAGCTCTGTTTGCTGCCACTAACACACTAGAAGTCCTATGGGTGCTTCTGAGAAGAAAATATAGGAGCTCTGTGTGATGCCACTAACACACTAGAAGTCCTATGGGTGCTTCTGAGATGAAAATATAGGAACTCTGTGTGATGCCACTAACACATTAGAAGTCCTATGGGTGCTGCTAAGAAGAAAATATAGGAGCTCTGTTTGCTGCCACTAACACACTAGAAGTCCTATGGGTGCTTCTGAGAAGAAAATATAGGAGCTCTGTGTGATGCCACTAACACACTAGAAGTCCTATGGGTGCTTCTGAGATGAAAATATAGGAGCTCTGTGTGATGCCACTAACACACTAGAAGTCCTATGGGTGCTGCTGAGAAGAAAATATAGGAGCTCTGTTTGCTGCCACTAACACACTAGAAGTCCTATGGGTGCTGCTGAGAAGAAAATATAGGAGCTCTGTGTGATGCCACTAACACACTAGAAGTCCTATGGGTGCTGCTGAGAAGAAAATATAGGAGCTCTGTTTGCTGCCACTAACACACTAGAAGTCCTATGGGTGCTGCTGAGAAGAAAATATAGGAGCTCTGTGTGATGCCACTAACACACTAGAAGTCCTATGGGTGCTTCTGAGATGAAAATATAGGAGCTCTGTGTGATGCCACTAACACACTAGAAGTCCTATGGGTGCTGCTGAGAAGAAAATATAGGAGCTCTGTTTGCTGCCACTAACACACTAGAAGTCCTATGGGTGCTGCTGAGAAGAAAATATAGGAGCTCTGTGTGATGCCACTAACACACTAGAAGTCCTATGGGTGCTTCTGAGAAGAAAATATAGGAGCTCTGTGTGATGCCACTAACACACTAGAAGTCCTATGGGTGCTTCTGAGATGAAAATATAGGAGCTCTGTGTGATGCCACTAACACACTAGAAGTCCTATGGGTGCTGCTGAGAAGAAAATATAGGAGCTCTGTGTGATGCCACTAACACACTAGAAGTCCTATGGGTGCTTCTGAGATGAAAATATAGGAACTCTGTGTGATGCCACTAACACACTAGAAGTCCTATGGGTGCTGCTGAGAAGAAAATATAGGAGCTCTGTTTGCTGCCACTAACACACTAGAAGTCCTATGGGTGCTTCTGAGATGAAAATATAGGAGCTCTGTGTGATGCCACTAACACACTAGAAGTCCTATGGGTGCTGCTGAGAAGAAAATATAGGAGCTCTGTGTGATGCCACTAACACACTAGAAGTCCTATGGGTGCTTCTGAGATGAAAATATAGGAACTCTGTGTGATGCCACTAACACATTAGAAGTCCTATGGGTGCTGCTGAGAAGAAAATATAGGAGCTCTGTGTGATGCCACTAACACACTAGAAGTCCTATGGGTGCTTCTGAGATGAAAATATAGGAACTCTGTGTGATGCCACTAACACATTAGAAGTCCTATGGGTGCTGCTAAGAAGAAAATATAGGAGCTCTGTTTGCTGCCACTAACACACTAGAAGTCCTATGGGTGCTTCTGAGAAGAAAATATAGGAGCTCTGTGTGATGCCACTAACACACTAGAAGTCCTATGGGTGCTTCTGAGATGAAAATATAGGAACTCTGTGTGATGCCACTAACACATTAGAAGTCCTATGGGTGCTGCTGAGAAGAAAATATAGGAGCTCTGTTTGCTGCCACTAACACACTAGAAGTCCTATGGGTGCTGCTGAGAAGAAAATATAGGAGCTCTGTGTGATGCCACTAACACACTAGAAGTCCTATGGGTGCTGCTGAGAAGAAAATATAGGAGCTCTGTTTGCTGCCACTAACACACTAGAAGTCCTATGGGTGCTGCTGAGAAGAAAATATAGGAGCTCTGTGTGATGCCACTAACACACTAGAAGTCCTATGGGTGCTGCTGAGAAGAAAATATAGGAGCTCTGTTTGCTGCCACCAACACACTAGAAGTCCTATGGGTGCTGCTGAGAAGAAAATATAGGAGCTCTGTTTGCTGCCACTAACACACTAGAAGTCCTATGGGTGCTGTTGGGGTGCAATGCTGTGCTAACAGCACTGCGGTTGGTACTACTGCAATACTGTACTAACAGTAAGCACGCACCAGACTAATCCCCAGCAGCAGCTAATAACACGCTAACTGTGCAATCAGCAGCAATGAACGATCAATGACTTAGGTAGCAATGGTTTAGCAAAGAAATAGCCAATGGTTTAGCAAAGAAGAGCAAATCTTTCAGTATCAAGCAAAGACAGAATCAGCAGACTGATCTCTCCTAAAGCCGGAACTCATGTGACCGGGGCCGATGGCGTGGCGGCCTTTTAAATGGTGGGGCATGTACTAAAGCCCCTGAGCTGTAATTGGCTACAGGCGTCCTGCCTGTAGCCAATTATTGCTCTCCGAGTTTCGGGCGCTGTGATTGGCCAAGCATGCGGGGTCACAGTGCATGCTTGGCCAATCATCAGCCAGCAATGCACTGCGCCGGCCGCGCCGGCCGCAATGCATTGCGGGGCCGCTCGCATCACACGAATGTGATGCGAACGGCCCAAATAGTTCTGGACTCGACGAGCGAGCGAACGCCCGGTGCTCGATTCGAACATGGATTCGAATCGAGCACCGGGCCCATCCCTAATCAGTAACTACAAGTTTCTAATTGGATGCTTGATGCTCCCTACAGGACTAAACAAGTTACAGGCCTTGTGGGTTCTAGCTGTAGCTGTTTTCCTTGTAATCTTTGTAATTATCACAATAAAATCTTTGGAATAGGCATGTAATGGAGTGTAGTTGGAGCGTACTGATTAAACAATAGCAGTAAGTCTTATTGCCTCTGCTGTTGTTGCTTAGTTATCCAGTTGTGATGTATGGGGAAAAAATGTTTGCTCATTTGCACAGTAAACATAATGAAGTGTACCCCATCTCATAAATCCACTTCTGCAGAGTTTAATAAATCTTTTGCTTTTTTTTAGCCTGCACTCTCCCGTCAGTGCCAAATATCTGGCGCTGAAACGTATAGTTTTGGCTGCAGTACACTGATCACAGTGGGTTGCTCTCTCTGCACCTCTTTCATGTAAGGCGTTCTATGAATAGAGGAGGTGCGGATGAATGTCACACTCTCCTCTCCTCCAATAAAAAAAAAGCATTGCATTCTTCGAAAAGAATGCAAGGCTTTTTCTGAATTGAAGAGGTGCCAAGTGAGCGACCCAGTGTAATCAGTGCACTGCAGCCAGAGCTGCATGTCCCAGCAGCGGACATATGGCACTGACAGGAGACTGCAGGCTGAGTAAATGTAACTAATGCTGTAGCAACCAGAGATGCTGCACAATTCATTAGAAATAACTTATTATTACTGTGCTGTAGGCAGGTTGCTTACAGGAGTATGGTTAGTGGCTGGCCCAGGCTGGGAGGGGGGGGTTGGCATTTTGGATCCAGAGCATTTTGGATCCAGCATAACTGCCGGTGATATAAATAGGGGGAAAGCTGGGTTTGTGGGGCTCTAGGATCACCCGGGCATTTTGGATCCAGCCTAACTGCCGGTGATATAAATAGGGGGAAAGCTGGGTTCGTGGGGTCTCTAGGATCACACTAGGACATGCTGTGAATCCTGTGGAGAAGGACTTCTGTGCCATGCAGTTTGTCAGAGGCACTGGGGATCCGGAGATTAACCATCCCTTGGAAGACGCCAATATGGACTACTACTTTGTAGAGGTATGCCAGGGCAGCCAATCAGTCATAGTTAGTTTCAGGATGTAAACATTGTTCATGTTGAACTGTACTGCCAGAAAGTAGTAAAGTTTCATCAACTGTTCTGTGCCTGTTCTGAAGTTATTCAAGGAATGGGGATTGAAAGGGGAGAGCCGCTTAGGCCCCCCTTTCCTCATGGGATCATGGCAGCAGCAGTAGGATAGGTTTTAGGTATAGTGTAGTTAGGATTGGTTAAGAAGGCTCAGGTGGAACAGGGGCTATTAGTTCAGGAGGTTAGTTAAGGATAGGAGAAATGTGAAATTCAGGTTAGTTAACAGGATTGGTCAGATAAATCATGTGAGTTAGAGGGTTCTGGAAGGGTTTGCAAGGAATTCAGGAATTGGTTAAAAGGGTCATATGACGCTGGAAGAATAGGCTGGAAACTGGTACCGGCCTATTTAAGGAGCAGGGAAGTATGGGTCAGTACCAGTTCCAGTTTGAAGATTGCAAGGACTCCCCGCCCTACCCCCCCCCTTTTTTTTTGTCGCGGCCGATTTATGTTGTGGCTCCCTCCGGTGTTTACCTAGAGGGGAGGTTTAAGTGAAGGTAATTAAAAATACTGAATCAGCTCGAGTCTAAGTGGCTGGGCTGAATATGGTCATTTGTGAGAATATTTGGTTAGAGTTGGGTTTTATATAAAGAAATTCTTTGATGTGATAGTTATGGTTTAAAAAAACAATTAATCGGGCCGTGGCCAATACAATTCCAAACAATATATAAATAAAGCAAATAATAGAGGGCGCTATTGAGTGATTATTACTCTAGTGCACATAAACAAATAAATAAATGTAAATAAAATGAACAATGCTTGTGAAATAGTGAATTTCAAATGATTATTCCATCAATCATTAGACTAAAATGATATTAGAGTCCCAACTTGTGATTAATTGCATACAGAGTGATTGCATCCAAACAAAGCTTAAAAGTCCAGTGATAAAATGTGATTTCAATCTTGCTGGAAAATAAGCAATAATGTCTTCTCCAGTAGTGCAGTATATATTCCTTCACCAGATAGTTATCTAGTACGACACCCAAAGTGCACAGGATATAGTTTTTGCTTACCAGACCTAGTTGACCTCTTTATTTAAAAAGATAGTCAAATGCGCTTGTGCAGAATTATGCTTGCAGGCATATCGATAGACAGGAGCATGTAGGATATACCTCTTCCTTGGAGTGTTTAAGGATAGGACATGTAACACAAACAGAATGCTTCCGTAGTGCAACACTGTTTTCTTAAAAACTTGTATAAAAACACGAGCCAAATGGCTACTCACATAAAAAGTGCCTACCCGGCACTGGGGCTGCAGGCTTAGCTGGAATCACTGGCTCTCCCACCACGGTGGTGGCATGCGTTCCACCGGCCGTTGGCACTGACCAGATGAACCGGAAGTGGCGTAGGGCGTCGCGCCCCCTGAAGACGCAAACCAAACTAAACGTACGTTGGCGGCGGTACCTGGTCACGTGTAGTACGCCCTATGACACTTCCGGTTCATCTGGTCAGCGCCAACGGCCGGTGGAACGCACGCCACCATGGAGGTGGGAGAGCCAGTGATTCCAGCTATACCCCTGTAAGGCAAAAGGCATAATGAGCTAGTATGCACCGCATACTAGCTCATTATGAAATACTTACCTTAGAACGAGGCGTCGGTAACTCACCTGGTCCACACCAAGGTAGCTGACATGTTGCCTCAGCGTGTCTTCCGGGTATCGCGGCTCCAGCGCTGAGAGTGGCTGGAGCCGCGATGTCATCACTCCCGGCGGGAGACTTCTTTCCGGCAAGGTCCGGCATCTGCCGCGCCTTCAGCCGAGAATCCCCTGTGCGCATGCGCCGCTGCAGTCAGCGGTTCATTGCAAGGGGAACATCTCCTAAACCATAAAGGTTTAGGAGATTCTTTTTTTACCTACAGGTAAGCCTTATTATAGGCTTACCTGTAGGTAAAAGTTACAAAATTGACTATACAACCGCTTTAAGGAAAAGAAAATGCTGCAAGTAAGCATTTAAAATGCTGGAGTTTTCTGTGCTTACATCCAGTTTTTTTGGATTGAAAGAAAAATAGATTGACATGATAATTTACCATAAAACACTGTCCTATGTGAATGTCTGAAGTGTGTTGTTCACAGCTATAAAAACACCCATGAAATATAGCTGTTACCCATATCAGTTGGGTGTGCAAAACAAATAACAGGAACTGTGAATAAAGCAATAGGCTGGGAACGCTATCAGTCTCCAGAGCACATCCGTAAAGGACGGCATTAGAAAGTGAGATTGAGTAAGTGAAAAAAGTCACAGCTTCTATAAGGTGTTTGCAATTGACAATTGAACATTTTTGCTGGAATGAGTACAGAGGTCTGAGGCAAATGGAAAAAAAAAATTGTATGCTGCCTAGACCTGATTCAGAGAGTACTCATTAATTGCTGGCACAGTCAGGGTTCTGAGGTATTGAATAAACATACAATATATACTGAATGTAGCACTACCCCCGTAGGAGCTGCTGGTTATTTTTGGTCCTGCCGTTACCCCACAGTTCACCGTATCAAAACTCGCTTGGCTCTAAATTGGGCAATGTGCCCACAGATGCATGCCACAGGATTTAGTAAATCGGTAATTGACAAAGCTACACAGTACCAAAGTCCTTTAACCACTTCCATACTGGGCACTTATACAGCTTCCTGCCCAGACCAATCTTCAGCTTTCTGCGCTGTTGCACTTTGAATGACAATTGCGCGGTTGTGCTACACTGTACCCAAACTAAATTTTTATCATTTTGTTCCCACAAATAGAGCTTTCTTTTGGTGGTATTTGATCACCTCTGCGATTTTTTTTTTTCTGCTAAATTTTTTTTTAAAAAGACCGAAATTTTTGAAAAAAAAACGTATTTTTTTTGTTTCAGTTACAAAACTTTGTAAATAAGTAAGTTTTCTCCTTCACTAATGGGCACTGATGGGGCTGCACTGATGGGCACCGATAAGGCGGCACTGATGGGCACCGATGAGGCGGCACGGATGGGCACCGATAGGCGGCACAGATGGGCACCGATAGGCGGCACGGATGGGCACTGATAGGTGGCACGGATGGGCACCGGTAGGCGGCACAGATAGGCGGCACGGATGGGCACAGATAGGCGGCACGGATGGGCACAGATAGGCGGCACAGATGGGCACAGATAGGCAGCACAGATGGGCACCGATAGGCGGCATGGATGGGCACTGATAGGTGGCACAGATGGGCATGGATGGGCACTGATAGGTGGCATGGATGGGCACTGATAGGTGGCACTGTACTGTAATGTGTTACAAATGGATGCCAATCAGTGCCAAACAATAATGCCTGCCAATCAGTGATGCCCATTGTGGGCACTGATTGGCATCCATTGTGGGCACTGATTGGCATCCATTAGGGGCACAGAATGGCATCCCTGTGGTCTAGGGAGGCATACCTGGTGGTGGGCATCCCTGATGGTATCCCTGGTGGTCCAGTGGCATCCCTGGTGGTCCAGTGTGGGCATCCTCAGGGGGGCTGCGCTGATAATCGATCAGCACAAACCCCCCCTGTCAGAGGAGCAGCCGATCGGCTCTCCTCTACTCGCGTCTGACAGACGCGAGTGAGGAAAAGCCGATGACCGGCTTTTCCTGTTTACATCGTGATCAGCCGTGATTGGACACGGCTGATCACATGGTAAAGAGTCATATGACGTCCAGTCAGGATTTTGAAACCACTTTGCCGCCGTCAATCCGCTATAGGGTGGGCAGCAAGTGGTTAAGCCATCCGGCAGCACTGTGAGGTAGATTGGTTAGGATGCATCCTCCAATGGAGTCACCAGGCTCTTTTTAAAATACCAGCCTTTTGCTCGGTCCTCTCCAAGAAGAGTCCTCCCCTGGATCTTCCAATTGCTCGGCTTCTTCCCGCAGGCAAGACAGCACAGGACCATCCCCGAACCAGTAGGCCCCAGGCAAACTTCCGGGCCTACTTTCAGTAACATAGCCGGGCCAGCAGGGCCCCGAGGCAGAAAAGGAGTTGTCACATACCTTAGGCCAGGCGGGCCATAAGGTCAGAGAGCGAGAAAAATGGCGTCTTCCCCTTAAGTATCCTCTTCCAGAATGCACAGCGGTAAACTACTCCCAATGGGCTGTTTCTGGGGAAGGGACACCCAATACACTCCAGCCTGTTGTATTTCCAACACTGGCCAGTGGTGACAACGACACCTACTGGCGACAGTGGGAAATGCTCCCAACACAGCCAAAGCTGGAACAGAGGCTAATTTAGCCATGAATATTACATTCTGAACTATGTAAAATTCAGATAACCCACTAAATTTACACAATAGCGCCTGGTCAATAGGGATGAGCTTCGTGTTCGAGTCGAACATATGTTCGACTCGAACATCGGCTGTTCGATCGTTCGACGAAGATCGAACGATTTGGGCCATTCGCGCCAAATTCGAGTGACGCGAACGGCCCACAATGCACTACGCCATCGCAGTGTCATCCAGGCGCTGTGATTGGCCAAGCATGCACTGTGACCCCGCATGCTTGGCCAATCACAGCGCCGGCAGCGAGGAGAGCAATGATTGGCCACAGGCAGGATGCCTGTGGCCAATTATTGCTGATGGGGTTTAGTACACGCCCCACAGTATAAAAGGCCGCCAGCGCGGCGGCCTTGTGTAGTGTGTTCCGGAGCAGGGAAAGAGAAGCATAGGCAGGGACAGTGTCATTTTTTTTCCTTTACTAATCCTGGATTCCTTGTGTTTAGGGACAAATAAGGATAGGTAGGGAGAGTGTCAGTGACAGTGTGCTATTCTGTGCTAATCCTTGTTTGTAGGGACAGAGAGGTACAGTGAGGGAAACTGACAGTGTGCTATTGTGTTCTAAAACTATTTTGCTGAACCATATTTTCAATCCTTGAGTTGAGGGACAGAGAGCTACAGTGAGTGAAATTGTCAGTGTGCTATTCTGTTCTAAAACTATTTTGCTGAACCATATTTTCAATCCTTGAGTTGAGGGACAGAGAGCTACAGTGAGGGAAAGTGTCAGTGTGCTATTGTGTTCTAAAACTATTTTGCTGAACCATATTTTCAATCCTTGAGTTGAGGGACAGAGAGGTACAGTGAGTGAAACTGACAGTGTGCTATTCTGTTCTAAATCAATTTTGCTGTTCCATATTTTCAATCCTTGAGTTGAGGGACAGAGAGGTACAGTGAGGGAAACTGACAGTGTGCTATTCTGTTCTAAAACTATTTTGCTGAACCATATTTTCAATCCTTGAGTTGAGGGACAGAGAGCTACAGTGAGGGAAAGTGTCAGTGTGCTATTGTGTTCTAAAACTATTTTGCTGAACCATATTTTCAATCCTTGAGTTGAGGGACAGAGAGGTACAGTGAGGGAAACTGACAGTGTGCTATTCTGTTCTAAAACTATTTTGCTGTTCCATATTTTCAATCCTTGAGTTGAGGGACAGAGAGGTACAGTGAGTGAAACTGACAGTGTGCTATTCTGTTCTAAAACTATTTTGCTGAACCATATTTTCAATCCTTGAGTTGAGGGACAGAGAGCTACAGTGAGTGAAACTGACAGTGTGCTATTCTGTTCTAAATCAATTTTGCTGTTCCATATTTTCAATCCTTGAGTTGAGGGACAGAGAGGTACAGTGAGGGAAACTGACAGTGTGCTATTCTGTTCTAAAACTATTTTGCTGAACCATATTTTCAATCCTTGAGTTGAGGGACAGAGAGCTACAGTGAGGGAAAGTGTCAGTGTGCTATTGTGTTCTAAAACTATTTTGCTGAACCATATTTTCAATCCTTGAGTTGAGGGACAGAGAGGTACAGTGAGTGAAACTGACAGTGTGCTATTCTGTTCTAAATCAATTTTGCTGTTCCATATTTTCAATCCTTGAGTTGAGGGACAGAGAGCTACAGTGAGGGAAACTGACAGTGTGCTATTCTGTTCTAAAACTATTTTGCTGAACCATATTTTCAATCCTTGAGTTGAGGGACAGAGAGGTACAGTGAGTGAAACTGACAGTGTGCTATTCTGTTCTAAATCAATTTTGCTGTTCCATATTTTCAATCCTTGAGTTGAGGGACAGAGAGCTACAGTGAGGGAAACTGACAGTGTGCTATTCTGTTCTAAAACTATTTTGCTGAACCATATTTTCAATCCTTGAGTTGAGGGACAGAGAGGTACAGTGAGTGAAACTGACAGTGTGCTATTCTGTTCTAAATCAATTTTGCTGTTCCATATTTTCAATCCTTGAGTTGAGGGACAGAGAGCTACAGTGAGGGAAACTGACAGTGTGCTATTCTGTTCTAAAACTATTTTGCTGTTCCATATTTTCAATCCCTGAGTTGAGGGACAGAGAAGGACACTCGTAGAAATTATCAGTGTGCTATTCTGTGCTAAATCTTGTTTGTAGGGAGGGACAGAGTAGGACAGTGAGGGAAAGTGTCAGTGTGCTATTCTGTTCTAAAACTTTTTTGCTGAACCATATTTTCAATCCTTGTGTTTAGGGACAGAGAAGGATAGGCAGGGGACAGTGTCAGTGTCATTGTTGCTAAGCCTCCTGCACAATATACACCTGAAGGTAGCCCTTATTGCTGTTTTTCCCATCTCCCTGCAGGCCATCCATTAAAATGTCTGGAAGGCAACCAAGGAGAGGCTATGGGACACGCTTGTCCTTGTTTTCGGCAGCTGGACATGTTGAGCCACATCATGCCGAAGACTTGGTAGAGTGGATGACCAAGCCCACCTCATCCTCCTCATCCTCTCTCACCCAGGCTCAGGGTAGTGGCAAAGCAGCTGCCAAAGCGTCCTCTTCTCTGGTATCATTATCTTCATTAGTCAATCCTTCCCTAGACCCACCATGCCCTCCTCCTGAGGAGTCCCCCGAACTGTTTGAGCACAGTGTTGGGTACATGCTCCAGGAGGATGCCCAGCGTTTGGAAGGATCTGATGATGATACCCAGCTAGAGGAAGGCAGCAGCGTGAGAGCAGAGAGAGGGGATGCTCAAGAAGGACACCAATCTGGCAGTCATGTTCCAGCAGCTGCAGCATACTGCCAGATTGGCTCCAGTGATGAGGAGGGAGGGGATGATGAGGTCACTGACTCCACGTGGGTGCCTAATAGGAGAGAGGAGGAGGAGGAGGATGAGGAGGAGGCACATCTCCAACGAGGCAGGATGCCCTTGAGTGGCCAGCGTATGGGCAGCACACCGACGGAATCACACCGCAGAGCTCCGCCTGTGCAGGGCGCTGCCTCTGCCCGTCATTCAAAAAGTTCTTTGGTGTGGGCCTTTTTTGAGGCGAGTGCATCAGATCGCACAGCTGCTGTTTGCAACATATGTCTCAAGCGTATATCGCGTGGCCAAAACATCAGCCGCTTGGGCACCACATGCTTGATCAGACATATGTTGACCTGCCATGCAGCTCGTTGGCAAGCCTACCTTAAAGACCCACACCAAAGAACAAAGCTGACCTCTTCTTGCACCGCATCAGCTGGGATCTCCAACCCCACTATACCTTCACTCCTCTCTGAAACCTGCTCTGAGAGGAATGAAGGTGTAGAATTAGGTGTGTCACAGGCAAGTACTTGCGGGCACTCTGCTAGCAGTACACCAACGTCCGATTCTAGCAGGCAAATTTCCCTGCCCCAGCTGCTGGACCGTCGAAAGAAGTTCACTCCCAGCCATCCACATGCCCAGCGGTTGAATACTAGCTTGGCTAAATTGCTAGCGCTTCAACTGCTGCCTTTTCAGTTGGTAGACTCGGCCCCCTTCCGTGAGTTTGTGCAATGTGCGGTTCCTCAGTGGCAGGTTCCCAAACGACACTTTTTCGCAGGGAAGGCTATTCCGGCTCTCTACAGGCATGTGGAAGGCAATGTCTTGGCCTCGCTGGACAGGGCGGTCAGCGGTAAGGTGCATATTACCGCTGACTCATGGTCCAGCAGGCATGGACAGGGACGTTACCTTTCTTTCACGGCCCATTGGGTCACTCTTTTGGCAGCTGGGAAGGATGCAGGACAAGGTGCAGTAGTGTTGGAGGTTGTTCCATCCCCACACCTCCAAAATGCTACTACTGGTTGTGACACACCTCTCTCCTCCACCCCCTCCTCTTCTTCTTCCTCCATGGCCTCTTCCTGTGGTTTGTTCTCGGAACCAGCGGTGCTCCGTAGGCGTTCAAGGGGCTACGCAAGTACGCAGGCAAAAAGATGCCATGCCGTGCTTGCGCTGGTGTGTTTGGGGGACAGGAGCCACACTGGGGCAGAGGTCCTGTCTGCTCTGCAGGGGCAGGCCGAGAGGTGGTTGACGCCACGCCAGCTTAAGCCAGGAATGGTGGTTTGCGACAATGGCACCAACCTCCTCTCCGCCCTCCGACAGGGACAACTGACCCATGTGCCCTGTATGGCTCACGTCCTTAACCTGGTGGTGCAGCGGTTCTTGGGCAGGTACCCGGGCTTACAGGATGTCCTGAGGCAGGCCAGGAAAGTCTGTGTGCATTTCCGCAGATCTTATAATGCCAGTGCTCGCCTGGCTGAGCTTCAAAAGGAGTTGAACCTGCCCAAGAACCGCCTTATATGTGACATGCCCACCAGGTGGAACTCAACGTTGGCCATGCTGCAGCGGCTGCACACGCAGCAGAGGGCCATCAATGAGTACCTGTGCGACTACGGCACCAGGACAGGGTCAGGGGAGCTCGGGATTTTTTCACCACGCCAGTGGGGCATGATCAGGGATGCATGCACTGTCCTGGCACCATTTGAGGAGGCCACGAGGATGGTGAGCAGTGACAGTGCATGCATCAGTGACACTGTACCTCTTGTCCACCTGTTGGAGCACACGCTGCGTGGAATAATGGACAGGGCACTTGAGGCAGAACAGAGGCAGGAAGAGGAGGACTTCCTTGCCTCTCAAGGCCCCCTTTACCCAGACAGTGTTCCTTCTGTCCCACCCATCGCACAGGAAGAGGAGGAGGAGGAGGAGGAGGAGGAGGAGGAGGATTGTGTCAGCATGGAGGTGGAGGCTGGCACTCAGCATCATCAGCAGCAGTCTTTTAGGGATGATTTACAGTCCCAAGAAACCAGTGGACTTGTACGTGGCTGGGAGGAGGTGGCTGCGGATCATGTCGTCCTTAGTGACCCAGAGGACTCCGGACTGAATACCTCAGCTAACCTACGCTGCATGGCCTCCCTGATCCTGCAAAGTCTGCGGAAGGATCCTCGTATTCTTCGGATCAAGGAGAGGGACCATTACTGGCTGGCCACTCTCCTTGATCCACGGTACAAGGGTAAGGTTGCGGACCTTATCGTACCGTCGCAGAGGGAGCAGAGGATGAGACAACTCCGGGAGGCCTTGCAGAAAGGTCTGTGCAACGCGTTCCCAGAGACTGGGAGGTTACAAACTCCTGGTCCTGGACAACGAGTTGCTGAGGCTTCGGGCAGTCAAAGAAGGAGCGGTGGGGAAGGTGGCCGTCTGACCGATGCGTTCAGACAATTCTTTAGTCCGCAGCCCCAAAGTATGATCGGTTCCAGCAACCATCGCCAGCGTCTGATATACATGGTGCAGGAATACCTAGGTGCAAGGTCAGACTTGGACACCTTCCCCACCGAAAATCCTCTGGCTTACTGGGTCTTGAGGATGGATCACTGGCCAGAGCTTGCACAGTATGCAATTGAGCTACTGGCCTGTCTTGCATCCAGCGTTCTTTCAGAACGCACATTCAGTGCTGCTGGAGGATTTGTCACGGATCACAGGGTGCGCCTGTCCACCGACTCGGTTGATCGACTGACTTTCATCAAGATGAACCAGTCTTGGATCACCACCAGCTACCACACACCAGATGCTGATATAACAGACTAATTGATTTTAAAATGTCACATCCCTTCAAGACTGATGCTGATGCTGAGTGCCTGTGCTGTTATGTTGTCTGGCTATCCTCCTCCTCCTCCTCAATGATACGATTAACGATGATAGCTTGGAAGATCATTTTGGTTTATGGGTGACGCCACCAGTGGCTAAGGCCCAATTTTTCAGCCCCTGTTTAACAGGGGCGTGTAATTAAAAATTTTGATGCAATACTTTGCAACAGGCCTCATTGCTGTGCTCCAAGTACAGTATCTGTGAGGGGTTGCAGTGTTGTGCCACCAGTGCCTAAGGCCCAATTTTTCAGCCCCTGTTCAACAGGGGCATGCAATTATAATTATTGATCTAATAATTCACAGCAGGGCCCATTGCTGCGCCCACCAAGAGTAACTGTCAGGCCTTACAGTGTTGTGGCACCAGCAACACCATCACCACCACCACCACCACCAAAGGCCCAGTTTTTCAGCCCCTGTTCAACAGGGGCATGCAATTAGAATTATTGATCTAATAATTCACAGCAGGGACCATTGCTGCGCCCACCAAGAGTAACTGTCAGGCCTTACAGTGTTGTGGCACCAGCACCACCATCAAAGGCCCAATTTATACTACCACTGATCAACAATTATATGTTATTACAATTCCTGATATTATACTTGACAGCAGGGCGTTCCAGCACCCACCAAGAATAACTGTGAGTGCTTTCAGTGTTGTGCCAACACCAACACCTAAGGGGCCAATTTCTGCAGAGTATATACGGAAGGTCCCTACTTTCAAACATCCAACTTACAAACTATTACTACTTGCAAACGGAAGAAGACAACAGGAAGTGAGAGGAAATCTACCCCTTGGAAGGAAAATTCTCTCCTGTAAGAATTAATATGGGAGAAAGGTGTCTCCTCTCTACTGATGCTTTATCACCAATCCTTGTTTCAATACAAACACCACATTTCAAAAACAGTTGTCATTAGGACGCAAAGTGAGGTGAAATGTTCTGAACAGGGGCACAGACAGCAAAAAAAATGTGACAGGGGTGATAACCGTTCCCTATGTTTTCCAAAAAGCTAAAAAAAAGGAATTTGGCATGGAGCTACACTTAAACAATGCAGCTGTTCAAAATTACAAACAGATTCTACATAAGAACAAACCTACAGTCCCTGTCTTGTATGCACCGCCTGTATACGGCTGTTCAGAGTATATAGGGGCTTTTTTATTTTGTGTGCGGGGTTCCCCTTAATATCCATACAAGACCCAAAGGGGCTGGTAATGGGCTGGGGTAGGGGGGGGGGGGGGTGATGGGGTAGCTATGATGTGAGCCATTTTTCCTAAAGATTTTCATCCATATTACCGGGACCAGACATTGCATTAAAGCCGCAAGCAGTTTTAAATGGCTTTTTTTCCTTTAGAAATGTTATTTTGTGCAGGGACAGTTCTAAACACGGGAAACACGTGGCACTTCACAGGCATACTTTAGACACCCCCCAGGTACAATATTTAAAGGAATATTTGACTTTTTTTTTTTCACTTTATGCATCATTAAAATGACTGCTCCCGGAAAACGTCCGTTTTTAAAACTTCTTTTTGCATTGATACATGTCCCCTGGTGCAGAACCCGGGTTCCCAAACTCTGTTTCGGACAATAACATGGATAATAGTCGTTATAATTAGCACTTTAGAATCCGAACGTTCGCATCCATTGTATTTAATAGGGTTCTAATGTTCGCGCGAACTTTCGGTCCGTTCGCGGGTTCTGGTGCGAACCGAACCCGGGGGTGTTCGGCTCATCACTACTGGTCAACAGGAGCAGGGCGCTACATACTCCCCCCACTACAAAAAGACGATGTCTTTAGCGTCTGAAAAAAAAATGCCTCTCAATCCTGAGAGCAGATATCTGAACTTCAAAAACTTGGATGGGAGAGGGAGGGGTAAGAAAGAAGAAAAGTTACAGGTTTAAAACATGAACACACAGTATGGTCACATCAACACATATTTATCAACACCTCACTCTCTATCTAAACCACCCACTCTCCGGCAGCTTGACAGAAGATCCTATTCACCTAAAAAAAGAACAAAGACACACAGGCAAAAATATAAAACAGCATTTCTGTACATTAAGAAGCAAAGCTGCACTTCCTAGCAATACCCCCGCAGGGGCCGCTGGTTTAAGATTTGGGTCTGCCGTTACCTTATTGTTCACCACGTCCGTCCTAGGGGTCTTCCTTGAAGAGTTGTTAATAAATATCTGCACCAAACACTGAAGCCCTGTACACACGATCGGAAAACCTATGGATTTTCGTCCAATGGATTTGACCATCGGAAATCCGATGAAACAGTTTTTCATCAGTCTTGCCCACACACCATCAGTTAAAAACCGACGGCAAGAAAACGACGGCACGTACCAAACATACGACGCGCTATAAAAGGGCCGAACAAATCTAATGGCGCCACCCCTTGGGCTGCTTTTGCTGATTTCGTGTTACCGCGTGTTAGTAAAAGTTTGGTGAGAGCCGATTCGCGTTTTTCAGTCTCCGTGCTTTGCAGATCGTTTCCTGGTGTTCAGTTTGTGCTTGTGGATTTGTATTTGTGATTCAGTGCGTGCAGTCAGGTCGTTACTGCCTTGCAGTGCCTTCTTGGCCGTTCGTTTACTGTTTTTCAGGTCGTTCTTCTCAGGCCTTGCTGTTCCACGGTGCGTTCTGTTTGAGTGCGTTCTGACCAGCCGACCGGTTTAAAACCATATTTGAAGTGCGTTCTCGAGCTCGTGCTGGCTTTGAGCTTGGTGTTGCAGTTAACACTGTAACCCGAGTTCAGTCTGTGAACAGGGTGAGGAGGAGTTCATGGACTAAGAATTGGTTGCTCCAGCGGGACCAATTCTCTCATATGCCTCTGCTGCGGGAAATCCATGAGAATAACCCTGATGATTTCAGGAATTATCTCAGGATGACGGACCCCGTATTTCACCGTCTGTTGGATTTGCTGTCCCCCTATATCATGAGGCAGGACACTGTGATGCGCCAGGCCATCACTGCCGAGCAGAGGCTTATTGCCACGTTGAGATACCTGGCGACTGGGAGGAGCTTGCAGGACCTCAAGTTCTCAACAGGCATCTCCCCCCAGGCTCTCGGGATCATTATCCCTGAGATGTGTTCGGCCATCATTCAGGTCCTGCAGAAGGACTATATGAAGGTAATTTTGCTCCTTTAACCTCACATTATATGTTTTGATTGTTTTAGAATCTTCTTATTTTTCCCCTCCTAACCCAAATTTGCCTTTTTGTAATATCCTGGTAATGTCCCCATTTTCCCCAAGCATTTTTTTACCTGTAAAGGCCTTTTTGGGCCCTACATGCCTATTTCCCTTCACTAACCTCTCCAGCATGCTATCCTGGGCACCAACCCAGCTAGCCTTCTATTTTCCTTTTCCTTTTTTTGGGGTCATTGCCCGCGTAGTTTGACAACCCTCCCTCCCCCCCCCTAAAGATGTAAATAATTTTTTAGTTCTCAATCAAGCTCAGCAGAGTGGTCGAGCCTTTTTTTGGATCCCCCACAATCACCTTAGGCCCCCCCCTTAGTTTATTTTAGAATGTCCACTCAGCGGGGGTGAGGCATCTGCTAAGTGGGCCTTTGTTTATTGGTAGGAAATACTCCCCTAAATAATAATGTTAGAATGATGTTGGTCAACAATGTTTTTGTGTGTAATCTGCTTGCACTGTAAACATAAACCGTACTAATGTCTTCTTTTTGTTTGACTCCACAGTTCCCTAGCACACCACAGGAATGGCTGACTGTGGCCTCCCATTTTGCTCAGCGGTGGGATTTCCCCAACTGCGGAGGGGCAATTGATGGGAAGCACGTCCACATAGTGCCGCCACCCTGTTCGGGGTCATACTATTTTAACTATAAAGGTTTTATTAGCATAGTGGTAATGGCGGTGGTGTCGGCACGGTACAAGTTCCTGTATGTGGACGTGGGGGAGGAAGGGCCGGATGTCCGATGGCGGAGTATTCGCAGAGACGGAGTTCGCTCACCTTCTGCAGGCTGGGGGTCTTGCACTGCCTCCAGATGCAGAGAACGTGGAAGGGCTACCGTTCGTTTTCATTGCGGATGAAGCTTTTGGACTAGGACCACACCTCATGCGGCCGTTTCCCCAACGCACCCTCACCCCGGAGAGGAGGGTTTTTAATTACCGGCTGGCCAGAGCCCGGAGAGTTGTGGAGAATGCCTTCGGGATAATGGCCAGCCGGTTCCGCCTGTTCCAGACAGCGATACATTTGGCGGATTATAAACTCAACAACATTGTGTACTGCTGCTGCTTGTTGCACAATTTTTTAAGGAAATTCTCCACAAATTATGTGTCATCAGTTGGGTCTGAGGCCGGTCCCTCTGAACTGATAAATCTGACCGGCCTCAGCACTGCCCATACTGGCTTGGCCCCCCAAAGTGCCCGTGAAGTACGTCAGAAATACGTAGAGTACTTCACGGGTAGAGGGGCCATCGCAATGCCAGACCACATCTGACCTTTGATTTTACCTTTTTAAAATAAACAAAAATATTTGATTTACTACAAACTTGTGTTGTCATTCTTTTATTTGTGGTTTATGTGTCTCCCAGGTTCTAGTAGTGCCAAGTGTATTTCTCCTTAGTAAATAGCCTCCAATCTCAGAGGTAAAAACACTAATTTTGCATCTTCAGAACTGCTATTGAGCATAGAAAGAACAAGGCACACCTTTTTTCGACTTCCCAAATGTTTTTATTGATTGCAACACAGTTTTCTTTTTTTTTCGAAAAAATTTTTTTTGAGTTTTTGTGCGGCTTTTTGAGCAGAAACATGCATGGGTCAAAAGCCACATTTTTTTTTCTGAAAAAGTAATAAAATAACACAGTGAAAAATACAAACAGGAGATGGGGTGATGTTACCCCTGATCCATCCCAAATGTGAAGAAACACACTTTCTTTTTGGGGCTCAAATAGGTATCTTCAACATGATCCCATGGCTAGGGTAAACATGTGCTATCTGCCATCATGGGGGATCAATGGACGTGCTTTGGGGGTGAAAACCCTTCCTCTCCTCTACTTGAGGAGGGAGGAAGAGGTTGCACCCCCAAAACAGGGACATAGATATCCTGTGACGGCAGATAGCACATGTTGAGTCTTCAGTGTGTGCATCCTCACATTTGGGCTGGTGGAAATCCCATAGAAAAATTCTGACACATAACAAAACACACAAAAAGGGGGGGGTCACACTATTCTCCCCAAAATATCTATCATGTTTTTATATTTTTGCTCAATCACAATCATTCTCTTTCTCATAATGTCCATTTCGCTACTGCATTCCATGATTTCCTGAATGATTATTTTGGCGCTGGCCCTCGAGAATGGAGGATTTGGACTTCCTGACACACCCCCACGTTCAGTCCCTAAAAAGAAACAAAAATTTAACAACTATGCAGGCCTACATCTGTATTTCCCTTGAAGTTGTGGTGACAGACACTGACCTGTTGTGCTGATAAGCTCCACCTCTCCTTCCTCCACCTCCCCTTCCTCCACCTCCACTTTCTCCCCCTCCGCTTCCTGAACCTGCTGAACTTGGTCTGCTTTGGGATCTTCGGGGAGTTTCTGTGGTGTTGGGTTCCTCGTCTCATGAGCATGGTGTCCTCCCACTCTCCTCTCCCCTATGGAAATAGCAAAAAAAAAAGGAACCTTTAGCACACAAACTTTTTAGGCCTGAAAATGGATTCTCAATGTTTTAAAGTGGGGTCCAAATGATATTTGGCCCTGAGTTTCAAGATGAACATATGAGATCTTGCAAACTCAACAAAGCAACATGTTATTTTGGAGGACACTCACAAATACACTTGGATAACCACCAAGGTATCCACTGGACCACCTGTGTGTGACACCGTTTAAGAAATTGGGTCATGTGGCCCAGAGTATAGTATCTTGCTGAAGAACAAAAAAGAGTACACAACTGCTGGAGTGTCATCTCCTTTACCCAGAATACAGTTTCTTCTTTCATTCACATTCTAAATTTCATCTAGCCAACAATGTGTAGATAAACATTGTTGAAGTAAAATGAGGCATGCCCACATGTAGTTTACGTGGATATGTGCCAAACATGTTTAGGGGAAGAGCAGCAATTATTTTTTCAACACATTTAGCAAATAAGTGGACTCTCCACTTAACATAAAAGTTTAGATTTTAAAATGTGAAACCAGTCAAGCCAAGCACATGGTGCAAAACATGGAAGAATACATATTACAATGTGAAAGAACACAGTAAAATAAACTTACTTTTTTCAATGCTTTTTATAAGCTTCCTATACTGCTCCGGCTCCCTGAGCTTCAGGTCTGACCACCTTTTACGGAGTTGTTCCTTGGATCTCCTGACCCCATATTTTTTATAAAGAGTCTTCGCAACTTTGTCCATAATTTGTGACTTCCGGAGATTAGGGGTGTCGTATGGGCCATGCTTGCCGTCGTAATCCTTCCTCCGCAGAATGTCCACCATCTCCGCCATCTCAGAAAAAGACATATTAGTCGCCTTGTATCTTTTTTTACTGGATCGGGACGTTTCCGCCTCTGGGCTTTCCTCGGCGGTAATTTCTAATAAAGAAGCCACCTGTGTCTGCGACATGTCGCCGTCTCACAATGTGCACCGATCGTTAAGGGGCGGGGAAATGCTGAAAAAGTCCGTCATGGGCGGGCGACGAGGGCGGAGTTACACGCATGCGCAGGGTATAAAAAGGGGAAAGAAGTTATTAGGGATGCGCGGAGTAAGGACGTCCGGAAGTGAAGCAACAAAGTGAACTAAGGTAAGAAGGGAACTCGGGCCTGCAGTGGCCTATAATGGTTCATGATTCTAAAGGGCAATATTGTGATAAGTTGAGGAGAATCAATTCTGATCCTTTTATTTTTTTTACATTTTTTTTTTCTTGATGATCCAAAAAGATGCATAAACTACGAGAGCCGGAGGTGATGATGATTTTTATAGAAAAATATAAGGAACAGCGCAACCTGTGGGAACTGAAACACCCTGCGTACCACAAAAGTGATGTACGTCGGGCAACTATTACCAAGTTAGCAGAGGATATGAAGCCATGGATCCCAGATGCAGACTACACTATGATCAATAATAAAATCAACAACCTGCGTAATTCGTATAAAAAAAAATACAAGGAAGTGCGCCAGTCAAAGAGATCAGGAGCAGCAGCTGACAATGTAGTAAAGCCCAAGCTGTGGTACTACAGACATCTTCAATTTCTGGATGACCAGATCGAGGCCAGGGAATCTATTTCCAGCCTTCCCTCAACCCTTCCTTCCACCCTTCCCTCCAGCGTTCCTTCCACCCTTCCCTCCACCCCTGCAGAGGCGGAGGAGGAGCCTCCCGAGCTAGAAGAGCCAGATCTTCACATCTTCAGCCAGGTATAGTATTTTTGATCATAATTATTGTCCACTAAGTAATATTTTGTGGTACTGTTTGGATTAGCCATAAATGATATCATCCCCTCCCACCCCAAAAAAAACAAACCAGTAATGAGATCAAAATTGTGTGTGATAGATTCCCCAAATAATCCAATTTTTCCTTTTATTTTAAAAACAGGATGAGGCAAGCCAGGAGGAAGAGGGTCAGCAGTGTGGCAGGCAGGAGGAGGCAGAGGTGAGTGTCAGCCAGGAGGAGGCAGGGCCAAGTGGGACTCAGCAGGTGCCCAGGCCTAGTGGCAGCACCGTCTCCCAAGTGGCTCCCCTCCACGTCAGACCGCCAAAACAACGGCGGATGACACAAGTGGAGGAGGAGTCACTAAAGATGATTCAGGAGGCTGCTGCCATTATGAGGGCCCCCCTCAACCCTACAGAGGGCTTTAGCACCTATCTTGCGGATAAATTGCTCAGAATGGAGGCGGGACAACGGGTCCTTTGTGAGCACCTTATATATATGGCCGTACACATGGGGGCGAGGGGGCTGCTGACTGAGGCCACCCATATCTTGCAGCAGGCCAATCCCTCTCCTCCTTCTCCTCCTCCTCCTGCCACATCACCACCCACAGTGGCCCAGCCTGCAAGGGTGCGTGGACGGGGCCGTGGAGAGAACGCTGCAGGGAGGCGTGGAAGGAAGGCTACAGGGAAGAGCAGGAGGTGATTCCCTGGCCTCAAGCTGCTCATCCAGAAATTGAAGGTTGATGGAGTACCACAGCTTGGGATGATGTATGTCTTTGGCTGCTGCTCCTGATTTCATGCTGTTGTTGATTTTATTATTGATCATAGTCAGGTCTGCATTTGGGATCTAATGACTTCATATTCTCTGCTAATTTCTGAATAGTTGCCCTTCGGTTTTTGTTTGTTTTTTTTCCGAAATGATAGGATTTTTATAACAGCTTACCTATAAAATCCTTTTCTTGGAGTACATCACGGGACACAGAGCGACATAGTCATTACTATGTGGGTTATATAGATACCTTCAGGTGCTGGCACTGGCAACTTCCAAAACCAGAAGTACCCTCCCCTATATAAGCCCCTCCCATCCGGGAGTACCTCAGTTTTGTAGCAAAGCAATAAGTGTCCCCAAAAGAGGGGTGGGAGCTCTGTGTCCCGTGATGTACTCCAAGAAAAGGATTTTACAGGTAAGCTGTTATAAAAATCCTATTT
The DNA here is from genome assembly GCA_029206835.1 of Rana muscosa. Taxonomy (NCBI): domain Eukaryota; kingdom Metazoa; phylum Chordata; class Amphibia; order Anura; family Ranidae; genus Rana; species Rana muscosa. Next base: position 789,608,792 of record CM055118.1, on the reverse strand, counting down.
TCTTTCTCGTACATCACGGGACACAGAGCGACATAGTCATTACTATGTGGGACGTCCCAAAGCAATGCCCAATGAGGGGGGGGATACACCATACATAAGCTGAGCGCTATCAGACATGAGGATCTTTTGCGGCCTGCAACACACTGCGCCCAAAGGCGACATCCTCCTGACTTCTAACGTCCACCTGGTAGAACCTAGTAAACGTGTGTACTGAAGACCATGTTGCGGCCTTACAGATCTGAGCCAGGGAGGCCTGGTGATGCACTGCCCATGAAGTTCCAACTGCTCTCGTGGAGTGCGCCCTAACTTTGAACGGAGGCGGTCTCCTTCTCAAGCCATAGGCTTGCATTATGACCTGTCGAATCCACTTGGCTAAGGTAGATTTTAACGCTGCCTGACCCTTTCTGGGGCCTTCCGGCAGAATAAACAAAGTATCCGTTCTGCGAATCTGAGCAGTGGCTTTTAGATAAGCTTTAACTGCTCTTACTACATCCAAAGAATGCAATAACTTTTCCTATACCGAACTAGGTCTGGGGAAAAAAGAAGGAAGAACCACATCTTGGTTCAAATGAAACCTCGATACCACCTTAGGAAGAAAGGCTGGATGAGGACGTAACACTACTCTGTCCTTATGGATAACCAGATATGGCTCTTTACAGGACATAGCTGCTAATTCCGACACTCTTTTAGCCGAACAAATGGCTACTAGAAAAATCAATTTCCTGGTGAGAAGAACCAAGGAAATATGCTGTAATGGTTCAAATGGTTGTTTCTGTAGAACCGACAGAACCAGGTTTAGATCCCATGGACATATGGGAATATTAACCGGAGGATTAATACGCATCACTCCTTGTATAAAGGCTTTGACTAGTGAATGCGAAGCCAAGGGCCTTTGAAAAAATATTGACAAGGCCGAAATCTGACCCTTGATAGTACTCAAGGCAAGCTTCCTATCTACAGCCCACTGTAGGAAGTCCAGAATCCTACCTATTAGGTACTTACGTGTATGCCATTTCTTGGCCTCACACCACGCGATGTACGCCTTCCAGATTCTATAGTAGATCTGCCTGGATACCGGCTTCCTGGCATTGATCATGGTAGATACCACAGGATTAGAGAGCCCTCTCTTTTTTAGAATGTGGGCTTCAATAGCCAGGCCGTCAAACCTAGGGCTGGTAAGGAAGGGTGGTATATCGGTCCTTGCGAAAGCAGGTCCGGACGATGTGGGAGAGTCCAAGGACTCCCCACTGACATTTTTACAATCTACGCGTACCATGCTCTTCGGGGCCACGCTGGAGCCACCAGAATCACTGGTTTCTTTTCTACCCTGATTCTGCGGAGTAATCGAGGTAACAATTGTGGCGGTGGGAACGCATATATCAGCTTGAACTGATCCCAAGGGAACACTAGGGCATCCGAGCCGCAAGCTAGGGGATCCCTTGTCCGAGAGACAAACCTGTTCACCCTTGCGTTGAATCTGGATGCTAGCAGATCTACATCCGGTGTTCCCCACCGCTGACATATTGTCCGGAAAACCTCGGGGTGAAGGGACCATTCCCCTGGGCATAATTGTTGGCGACTTAGAAAGTCCGCCTTCCAATTCTCCACTCCTGGAATGAATACCGCGGATATGGCTGGGACATATCTTTCTGCCCATTTCAGGATGTAATTTACTTCCCTCTGGGCTGCACGACTCCTGGTGCCACCCTGATGATTGATATATGCCACTGCTGTGGCATTGTCTGATTGAATTCTGACAGGGGACCCTTGGAGTTTGGATGTCCATGCTACTAGGGCATACCGGGCTGCTCGTATCTCTAAGAGATTGATGGGCAGGGCCTTTTCTGCATCCGACCATCTGCCCTGGAGAGACCATTGCTCCAGTACTGCTCCCCAGCCTATAAGGCTGGCATCTGTAGTGACCACCTTCCAAGAAATCGGACTGAAGGATTTCCCTTTTTCCAGATTCTGGAGAACCAACCACCAACGGAGACTCTTGCGAACGGAAGGGGACAAGGACATTGGTAAGTCTAGGGCCTGAACTTTTTTGTTCCAGGCTGACAGTATGGCCCTTTGCAAATTCCTTGAATGGAATTGACCATAGGGTACTGCTTCGAATGATGCCACCATTTTTCCCAGTAGCCTCATGCACAGGCGTATGGACGGCTGTCTTTTTGTACCCACTAGGTGGATCAAATCTCTCAAAGACAACACCTTTTCTCGAGGCAAGAATATTTTCCTCTGGCCTGAATCCAGCCTTAGCCCCAAGTATTCCAGACTTTTGACTGGTTTTAGGGCTGACTTGTCTCGGTTGATAATCCAACCGTGAGATTCCAGATACTTGATTGTCTTGTGAACGACCACTTCTAGTTTTTTCACTGAGTGGTCTATCAGCAACAAGTCGTCTAGATATGCCATTATCGTTACACCTTGTGTTCTTAGATTGGCCAATAATGGGGCCAGAATTTTTGTGAACACTCGTGGTGCTGTGGCCAGACCGAAGGGTAAGGTAAGAAATTTTTGGTGGACTGGAAAGATGGGAATGTGCAAATAAGCATCTTTGATGTCGATCGAGGCTAACCATTCCTCCCCTTGTAGGGCAGTGGCCACCGATCGGATCGACTCCATCCGGAAAGTCCTGATATGTAGGAATTTGTTTAGCCCTTTTAGATTTAATATGGGCCTCACGTCCCCGTTTGGCTTCGGGACTGTAAAGAGGTTTGAGTAAAACCCAAACCCCCATTCTTCCAGGGGAACCTCCATGATTACTCCTTGGAGCAATAGTTGTTCTAGTGCCAACAGGAGGGACTCTCTCTTCCGGGGATCCCTTGGCACGTTTGACATCATAAAATGGGAAGGAGGAGAGTCTTTTAACTCCAATCTGTATCCCAGACTTACTGCGGAGAGCACCCATCTGTCTCTGATCGTGTCCCGCCAGGTCTCTGCGAACAACTGGAGTCTTCCCCCCACCCGATTGAGTGGGGGCAACCCTACATGAATTTGACTTTGGGGGAGGTTTTGTACCTCTCCTGACCCAGGGTTTCTTATTACCCTGTGATTGTCCCTGATTTTTACCCCCGGGATTTGACCGAGGAGGCCGTCGGAACTGTTTCACAGCCGATGCCCCAGGGACTGGAGAAGCAGGCCTCTTAAAAGAGGGACCTCTAACTCTGTTTTTAACCGGCAAGAGTGTACTTTTACCGCTGGAAATTTTCTGGATATATTTGTCCAGGTCTTCCCCGAATAAGCGTTCACCATGAAATGGGAAGCTAACCAGCAATTTTTTACAGGGAGCTTCAGCAGACCAGTTTTTGAGCCATAGAAGCCTGCGCATATGTACTACAGACAGCGTAAGGCGGGAGGCCTGATGGATTGAATCCTTTATGGCGTCAACCGCAAAGCATAAGGCTCTAGGTAGATCAGCTAGGGCAAGGGCCTGCTGATCTGGCAAGTCCCTTAAGACCTGTTTCAACTGATCCTTCACTGCTTGGCAGACCCCAATAGCTGCCACTGCTGGTTGTGTCACCAAGCTTGCTGTAGAAAAAGCAGATTTTAATAAGGACTCCAATTTTTTATATATTGTGTCCTTGAACATTTGGACATTATCCACTGGACATGTCAGTGATTTATTCACACAAGAGATGGCTGCGTCCACTGTAGGGACCCTCCATTTTTTGATGAACTTATCCTCCATGGGATAGACCACCGGAAATCTCTTGGGGGGAGTAAATATTTTATCAGGATGTTCCCAATCCTGGTAAATGAGCCCTTCCAGTAAAGGGTGAAGTGGAAAGGAACAGACAGTCTGGGGAGTTTTAGCGACCCCAGAGAGGAGACAGTAGTGGTTGATGGTTCCGCAAGGTGCATTTTAAATGCTGATCGGACCATGTTAGTCAGAGACTGAACCCATAATCTTTCAGCTTGAGATGCTGAGAAAGGTTCCTCCACTGTTGATTCCTCTATAACAGAATCAACCTCATCCTGATCCCCTTCAGGCAGGTCGATCCCTGTATGGGACTGTTGCTCCGCTAACAGGCACTCTGAAGGAGGATACGGAGATCGGGCGTGCTTTCCCTGTGACAGGGAGGCAGCGATCAATGTTGACAATCTCTCTTCTAATCCTCCCAGAGCTGAGGAAAAAACCTCCTCTGTTACATACACAGGAGCAGGTGAACTGAGGACAGCCACAGTACCAGGTACTCCTGCGGGGTCTCTACGGTCACTAACCTCTGAATTTTCAGGGGAGACTGGTGCAGCAGAAGCATGCCCAAGATCCTCAGAGCCCGATGGAGACCCCCTTCGCTTCCTGGAAGATTTAGTTCCGGAGCTTCTGGACGGCATATTCCTAAGCCCAAAGCTGAGGTATTCCAGCCGTAATACACCACTTTTACTGATAATAGTCTAGCACAATTTGCTGCTATATAACAGTTGGTGTCTACTAAAGTGCCTTTCTAGGGGATGCCTGCATCAACCGCCTCTGTGTGCCTTATTTACTGTTGCTAGCTCTGTCTGTGCACTTCAATAGCCAGCTGTGATTGTGCCTTTAAACACGCTGGACGCCCGCACATGCGCAGTAGCGCCGCGGCGCACACCGAGCGTCATCCACCAGCTCCGCCCCTTTTTCCAGATCGCCTCTATATATAGAGGCGCGTGCACGCGCACGCGCGCGGGCATGTGCGCCTTCGGCGCTCTTTTTAAAAAAAATAAGGAGCTAGATGGGAGCCAGGGTCCCTGCCGCAGGGCCCGGGGATGGATGAGCGCAGCAACAGGGCAGAGGAGACAGCTTCCCAGCAGAGAACTTACCAACTGCCTGGATTTGACTTTGGAAGAAAAAAATCCACATTACAAGAAAAAAGAACTATAGCGGCTGTAACGGCACCCCAATCTCAAGGGGTATTAACGCCGTTTACGATGTTCCCTCTCCTAGGCACACATCCACTCGCTACCGATATCCACAGCTAAACGACCCTTTCCTATAGGAGCCGACCCCTCTGGAAGAAGACGAGACGCACTCTGTCTCTTCTGTAGTAGGAAAGAATTTATTAATGCCAAACATTGTAACTTTATACACAATTCAGGGCACATGATTTAACATGAACAAGGGCCCAGCTCCACCCACACATCCCAAAACTCAACACCTCATCCTGACGTCTGCTAGGCTTCAAAAGATCCCAACACAATAGAATATACGATCTCCAATACACATCTTCCCACAAAGGGTTGGCAGCCAGTCTGTCTGGCGACAACAGGTTCTAAACCCTTTACATCTTAAATCCCTTTGTATTGTAAATCCCAGTCTGCCTTTACAATACACACAAGTATAGGGTTAATTACTTCTATTCACACCAGACCTTCCCAAGTCATACTGAACAATAGAAATGCAAAACAACTTAATTCCTCACAGCAATGATACTTAACCCCCACATACAGTATACATCCAATCTATATACAATGTATATACAGCCTTGAATATGGCTATCATAGACCATATTGGGGTTTTCATTCACCCTGTGCCCCTAATAGAGACACAGGGTGATTGACACATAAGAGCCATTGGGGAAGCTGGCGCGAGGGTATTTCATACTTCCTAAGCGATTCTGAGTCCCCCGGGCCTTCCCGTTACATCTCTCCCCTTTCGGCAGGAGACTAACAGAGGGGGGAACTCCAGACGGGTTGACTCCGAAGTTAGTCCATAGGTCCCTTCTTCTAATGCCAGTATCCACACAGTACCCCAAATAAATTTCTCCAAACAGAGAATCGCTTACCCAGCCAACCTCTGCCTCTCTCAGAGAACACACCCGCCGCTGGGGAGAGGCCTGGACTGGCCCTTCTCCCTGGAGTCCTTTCTGCCGCTGGAGAGAAGACAGGGTGACTGGGCTCAGTCCGTCATGCTGTTGGGGATCTGGGTCGACTGCCCGGCATCCCTGTGGTATACAAGTGGAGACTGAAGTCCCATCCACTTGTGGTAGGTGAAAATCTCCCAGTGCTTGCAAAGCAAGGCTGACATCCTCCTGTCTCAGTGTCACACCATTTTCTGGGGTTGTGTCAGTGAGGACTGAAGTCCCATCCAATACCACAGGAACTCCCTCTTCTGTTAGTTGGGAGCCGAGGCCCGTGGCGCTCGGCTCTGTTGCCAGCTCTTCTGCTGGGTTGCTGTGAGTGGAGACCGCAGTCCCATCCACCGATATCCGCTCAAGTGGCAGTTGTGTGCAGCGGCCAGTAGCATTCTGCCCTGCTGCCAGTGATTCAGCTGGGAGTAAAAGCTTTACTGCCTCAGCTTGTTGCTGGGGAGAGGGGCCAACTGCCCTGGCTCCCTGAAACTCCACAGTGGTTTCCGGTGCTGGGCAGAGGTGGGTATCACTCTGCCCTGTTGCCAGCACTTCTGCTGGGGACTCCACACCATCTGCTCTGGCTACCTGTTGGGGAGGGAAAATGGCTGCTTCTCCTCCCTGCATCTCTGAAATCCACTCAGAAAGAGGAACCATCACCTTCTCAACTCGGGCCTCCAACACTGCCACGGGTGTCGAGCAGGGGTCTGCAGTACTTTGTCCTGCTGCCAGTACTTGAGCGGGCGATGCATAATTCATAACATCCTCTGCACAGTCCATTAAGTCCATACCTTCTGTAATCTGTGGCTGGGGAGATGAGCCAACTGCCCTAGCTCCCTGGAACTCCATATCATCCACTTCGGCTTTAGGGAGGGCAATCTTCATCTTTTCCACTGCCGATTCTTCAGCCAGGTTAGCTCCCTGGAACTCTGTATCATTCACTTCGGCTTTAGGGAGGGCAATCTTCAGATTTTCCACTGCTGATTCTTCGGCCAGGATTTCATAGTTGTCAACTGGTATTTCCTGATAGTCCCAGGCAAAGGGAGCCCCACCCTGCTGCTGAGCGGAGTCTAGCAGCTGTTTGTAGGCGATCTCCAGCTCCCATTCCTGAACGGCCAGAAACTCCAAATCTTCCTGTGCCCAGTGCCCTTCCGAGACATTCAGTCTTTGTTCTCTGTGCTCCATTATTTCCTCCAAATGCCACTCCTGATCACTCCCAAAGTCAGGGTCCTCGGACAGCCTCCAATACAACAATCCCAGGCCATTATAGTCGAAGCCTTCCGTGGGGCTGTCATCCGCTGACCATGGGCACTCTTGGGCTACATACCACCGGAGGGCTCTGTAGCTCTCGTCCAACCGCATCTCTGCCCGGATCAGCCTGCTTAACTCAGCTGTCCACTCCTGCTTCGGTTGTTCCCCCAATAACAGCATTCGTACTTCATACTGCGACCAGTACCTTACATGGATGGAGGGAAGAACTTTTCCCTGGTGTTGCTGCTCGAGGGCTAGCACTTTCTTCCAGAGTTCGCAGCGGATCGAATCCGACCATCCCAGCAGGACCTCCTCTGATACTGGTCCTCTATGCTGTATCTGCATCTCTCGCAACCTCCTTCTGAATTCCTTTTCCATGTCGGCTGGTATCTGTATCTCTCCTCTCCTTTCAGTTGGTGCTGCTTTTTTAGGTGTTGTCTCTGATTGCCGTATTTCCGCCATTCTCTGCTCATGTTGCCACTCATCCTGCCGCTCGATGTCTCTAATGGCTTCCCGTATGGCGGTCTCTGATGGGTTAGCACCATACAATGCCAACCGCTGTCGCACTCGTTGCTGAAACAAATCTTCAACTGACCGGGGTCCTGCATCACCCTCCTTCGGCTGCATCGCTGGTCATTCACTGTGGTGGTTTGGAGTGTCCCAGGAACTGGAGGGAAAATCCCGCTGCTGCCAACCAATGTAACGGCACCCCAATCTCAAGGGGTATTAACGCTGTTTACGATGTTCCCTCTCCTAGGCACACATCCACTCGCTACCGATATCCACAGCTAAACGACCCTTTCCTATAGGAGCCGACCCCTCTGGAAGAAGACGAGACGCACTCTGTCTCTTCTGTAGTAGGAAAGAATTTATTAATGCCAAACATTGTAACTTTATACACAATTCAGGGCACATGATTTAACATGAACAAGGGCCCAGCTCCACCCACACATCCCAAAACTCAACACCTCATCCTGACGTCTGCTAGGCTTCAAAAGATCCCAACACAATAGAATATACGATCTCCAATACACATCTTCCCACAAAGGGTTGGCAGCCAGTCTGTCTGGCGACAACAGGTTCTAAACCCTTTACATCTTAAATCCCTTTGTATTGTAAATCCCAGTCTGCCTTTACAATACACACAAGTATAGGGTTAATTACTTCTATTCACACCAGACCTTCCCAAGTCATACTGAACAATAGAAATGCAAAACAACTTAATTCCTCACAGCAATGATACTTAACCCCCACATACAGTATACATCCAATCTATATACAATGTATATACAGCCTTGAATATGGCTATCATAGACCATATTGGGGTTTTCATTCACCCTGCGCCCCTAATAGAGACACAGGGTGATTGACACATAAGAGCCATTGGGGAAGCTGGCGCGAGGGTATTTCATACTTCCTAAGCGATTCTGAGTCCCCCGGGCCTTCCCGTTACAGCGGCCTCTAGTGTTTAACACAGGTATCGCGGTCTTACCTTTTTTTTTTTTTTTCTTGTCTACTATTAAATTTTTTTACATTTTCTTAGTAGTAACAGGCATGCACAGATATTAGCGGGAATACCTTAGGTAACAGGCAGAAAGACAAATTAGGCTTGGGGGTCCCCCAATAGAACCAAGTTCCTGAGGGCCCCCACTTACCTTTTCCTCGCCGCAGGACTCTGTTTGGTCCACAGAAGCCCAAACTTCACCTATCACGGCAGGCATTGTAATTAAACCTTCAGGGACCGGGTTCCCAAGGATTCCACTCCCCTGGACCTGTATAGCACCCTGCACAGAAAACATCTTGGTCGTGGGTATGACCAGAGCTCTGGATCCCAGGGTCCAGCCCTCCTAAGAGAGGCATTACAGGCAAAACCTTGCTCTTCTCTTGCAAGGCCCGGGTACCGACCGTTTAGCTATGAAGCTTTTTTGGTCGGATCCGGAATAGCTTACTGAGGCCCAAAAGAACCTGTACGCAAGCTCAGTGAAAAACACATGTTACTTCTTGGCCAACACCTTAGACACTGGCAAAAAACTGAGGTACTCCCGGATGGGAGGGGCTTATATAGGGGAGGGTACTTCCGGTTTTGGAAGTTGCCAGTGCCAGCACCTGAAGGTATCTATATAACCCACATAGTAATGACTATGTCGCTCTGTGTCCCGTGATGTACGAGAAAGAAAAAGGGACATTTGATTTCAGCCAACATACATGCCTGATGTGTTTTTTTTTTGAAGTAGCAATAAGATTTCATAAATACAATGTGTAATAATAACAAGGGACACCAACCTCCATGAGTAAGAAATAAAAAAAATATGTTGTTTGGAGAAATTGACACACCAAAAAATGCACCACAAATTTCAAGACAAAAAAAAAAAAAAGGTGTAATTTGTGAGGTCGGCCTTGAAGAATTAAACTAATTATTCCTAAGATCACAAGAAAGAAGAAAGACATACGTTTCTCCGAACTCATGAGAAAGATCTGCTGCCGAAATTACATTTTAAAGACCGTTCTAAAGCAACAAAACATGCGCTGCATTAAACGAAGCAATAACTTGCAGAATGACGAATGTGCTCTCTCCATTAGGAACGCTAGTTTTACCAGAATGAGCTCTCCCGTCTCCTAATTCAGTCTGAGCATGCGTGGGTATTTTAACCGATGGACTTGCCCATAGACGATCGGAAATTCCCATCGGTTTTTTATCCATCGGAAAATTTTAAAACAAGTTCTATTTTTTCCAACCGATGGAAAAAAGACCGATGGGTACCATACATAGTTACATAGTTACATAGTTAGTCAGGTTGAAAAAAGACACAAGTCCATCCAGTTCAACCGTAAAAAATAAAAATAAAAAAATAAAAATAAACATATATCGTACACTCCCATATACCCAATTCTATACCCACAGTTGATCCAGAGGAAGGCAAAAAAACCCAGAAGAGCATTATCCAATTTGCTACAGCAGGGGAAAAAATTCCTTCCTGATCCCCCGAGAGGCAATCGGATATTCCCTGGATCAACTTTACCTATAAATGTCAGTACCCAGTTATATTATGTACATTTAAGAAAGAATCCAGGCCCTTCTTAAAGCAATCTACTGAGCTGGCCAGAACCACCTCTGCAGGGAGTCTATTCCACATTTTCACAGCTCTTACTGTGAAAAAACCTTTCCGTATTTGGAGGTGAAATCTCTTTTCCTCTAGACGCAAAGAGTGCCCCCTTGTCCTTTGTGTTGACCGTAAAGTGAATAACTGAACACCAAGTTCACTATATGGACCCCTTATATATTTGTACATGTTGATCATATCCCCCCTTAATCTCCTCTTCTCAAGAGAGAATAAATTCAGTTCCTCTAATCTCTCCTCATAGCTGAGCTCCTCCATGCCTCTTATCAGTTTGGTTGCCCTTCTCTGCACTTTCTCCAGTTCCCCAATATCCTTTTTGAGAACTGGGGCCCAAAACTGAACTGCATATTCCAGATGAGGTCTTACTAATGATTTGAACAGGGGCAAAATGATATCTCTCTCTCTGGAGACCATACCTCTCTTAATACAAGAAAGGACTTTGCTCGCTTTGGAAACCGCAGCTTGGCATTGCATGCCATTATTGAGCTTATGATCTACCAAAACCCCCAGATCCTTCTCCACTACGGACCCCCCCAGTTGTACTCCCCCTAGTATGTATGATGCATTCATATTATTAGCCCCCAAGTGCATAACTTTACATTTATCAACATTAAACCTCATCTGCCACATAGTCGCCCAATTAGACAGAGCATTGAGGTCGGCTTGTAAATTGGCGACATCCTGTAAGGACGTTATTCCACTGCATAGCTTGGTGTCATCTGCAAAGACAGAAATGTTACTTTTGATCTCAGACCCAATATCATTTATAAACATATTAAAAAGTAAGGGTCCCAGCACTGAACCTTGGGGTACACCACTGATAACCTTGGACCATTCAGAGTAAGAATCATTAACCACTACTCTCTGAATTCTGTCTTTTAGCCAGTTTTCTATCCATTTACACCATCCATCGGACGGTTTTCATCAGTCAAACCGATCGTGTGTACGGGGCTTTAGTCTCTTTTTCTCAAGGGTTTATTTCAAGAACTTCAGACAGAGGGATGGAGGGTTGGGGGAGATTCAGGTACCTTAGGTTTTGCGGATCACGGGTACTTTCCTTTATCCAGAGGACCAATAACTTGCACACTGGATGTAGCATCCACCGGATAGGCCTCTCTCACTGACCTAGCAGCCGGTGCGAGCTCGTTCAAAAGTCTCTGTCACAGACTTGTGTAATCACACGCTTGATAAAGTTCTGAAACATAACACACAGTACCAGGATCTTTCAGCCAGGCCAGCAGCACTGTGAGGTAGATTTGATCCGGATGCGTCCTCCAATTGAGTCCTCAATAGCTTGGTCCCTTCCCGCAGGCAAGATGACACAGGACCATCTATGGATCAGTAGGCCCCAGCAACTCCTGGGCCTACTCTCAGTAACGAAGCCTCGGGCCAGCAGGCCCCGAGGCAGAAAACTGCAAACACATCCCTGAGGCCAGGAGGGCCGTCAGGTCAGGATCGGAAGACCCCGCCAAAAGGGTGTCTGCCCCTTAAGTACCCTCTCCCAGAATGCACAGCAGGTTGACCAATCCCACTGAGCTGCTTCTGGGCAAGGGGTACCCAATACATCCAGCCAGCTGCAGTTCCAACCTTGACCTGCGGTGACAACGACACCCAGAGGAAGGTGGAAAATGTGCAACTCAGCTGAACTGGAACAGAGACCAATAATTTGGTACAATTATTCTGAGTTGAACTATAACTCAGACAACTAAATTTACACTAGCGCCTACCCAATAGAAGCAGGGCGCTACACACACATATATACATATAAATATATATATACAGGCATACCCCACTTTTAAGTACACAATGGGTTTTATTTACTAAAGCTGGAAAGCACAAAATCAGGCTCACTTCTGCATAGAAACCAATGAGCTTCTAACCCCAGCTTGTTCAATTAAGCCTGGCAATAAAACCTGGAAGCTCATTGGTTTCTATGCAGAAGTGAGACAGATTTTGCGCTTTTCAGCTTTAGTAAATAAAACCCATTGTGTACTTAAAAGTGGGGTATGCCTCTATATATATATATATATATATATATATATATATATATATATACACAGTATATGAATGATTGATATGCATTCAGATGTGAAAAAACTATCCCTACCACCGCAACCCCATTAACACAAATGACCAGCTTTGAAGCTATTTGCAAGAAAGATCCCCATGCTAGGGGTACAATATCTACTATATATTCTCATTTACTGGTCCATTCCAATATAGACAAACCACCTTATGTCCGGAAATGGGAGGTGGACTTGGAGCGTACACTGGATAATTCAGAATGGAACCAAATATTGTCAACAATAAAAACAGCCTCTCCTAACATGCTGCCGGTTGAGGCCAATTATAAAGTGTTAACAAGATGGTACCTTGTACCAGCTAGGGTAGCTAAATATGTACAGAACTATTCAGCACAATGTTTTCGAGGATGTTCAGATTTGGGCACGCATTTTCATACCTGGTGGTCATGTCCAAAAGCACAAATATTTTGGATAGGAATATTTAACATTGCAACAAAATTGCTTGGAAAGAAAGTTCCTCTTGATCCTGCTACGGCGTTACTCAACTTGAAACCAGACTTCATAATGCACACTTTAATTTAAACTGTTAGTGCAGCTTTTTACAGCAGCTATACAGACATTAGCAAAGGCTTGGAGATCACCTAAATTATTGTAAACGAAGCAACAGTCAGGATGAATCACTTTATGACCCACGCCAAGATGGTAGCTATTGAAATGGACATGATCCCTAAGTTTGAAAAAAATGTGGCAGCCCTGGATTGCATACCATGCCAACCTTTAACAATAATGTAGTATTGCCATGGTAGCGGAAACAATAGCCTATAAGATTTAAACTATCCTCTCCCTAGTTGTGGCGGTGGCTCTTGGCTCGACCTCGCGAACTCCTTTACTTTTCCTTTCTTCCCTTTTTTCCTACATTTTCTTCCTTTTTATATATTTTTTTTTCCATTTCCCACTATGATTTTGAAGCTCCTATTTTTATTCAAACAATAATTCTCTAAACAATGTAGTTGTATCTATAGAATATACAATACCACTGTACCTGTTAATCTTAACCCCCTTAGCGGTATTCCCGAGTCAGGCTCGGGGTGAGTTTTTTATACCAAGAGCGGTAACCCCGAGGAAGACTCGGGCTGCATCGCAGTATCCAGGGAGAGTTACTTACCTTGTCCCCTGGATCCTGCGATGTCTCCCCGCAGTGTGTGCGAGCCGTGTCTCGCTCGATTCACACTGCCGAGTGCCGAGCTCCGTTCCTTGCGACGTTGCGGTGCACGAGGGCGGAGTTCGGCGCCAGATTCAAAAAGTGAAAAAGACAGTATAGATACAGTATACTGTAATCTTACAGATTACAGTACTGTATCAAATAATTACACATCCCCTTTGTCCTTAGTGGTCTGTCCAGTGCCCTGCATCCAGTTTTATATTATAAATACTGTTCTTTCTGCCTGGAAACTGGAGATTGTCCATAGCAACCAAAAAGTGTCCCTTTATGTCAAAAGTGGTTTTAGACCAGCTAGAAAACAGCGATAATAAATTAGAATCACTTGCAGAATTGAGCGATAGCGATTTGTGGGGAAATTCGTCATCAAACACTAAATCTAATGACAGCGACAATTCTGCAACTGAGCAAATTTCAGTGTTTTTGATTTGATTACATTATTAAATAATTTTTATTATAATTACATTACTATTTGTTATAATTATTTATAGTTATTTATTATATTATAATTTATGATTTTGTGTTTCAAGCTTTATCATACCCGGGATGTCTACTAGACTCTTGTTTGGTCAGGTTTAAGTAAGTAATTACTAAGAATTGCAGGCCTACAATACATAACACCAAATTTCCATGCAAAATAATTGTACCGCTTTTGGTACATAATTCCAGACAGAATCATACCGCCAGGGAGGTTAATGACGACAGCATCCATTTACTTTACTATATATAATTTTATTACTCATTACTATATACTATTTTGTTTTTGAATAAGTGCAAACGAGCTTCTTCACCTTGGATGAATTATATTTACTCTGTTACTTGTACAATACCTATTAACTCAATAAAATATTTTTGACAAGGAAAAAACTATCCCTAATAGCTTTCCTCAAAAGTTAAGGTAGTTTTTACAGATCGCCAATGCTCTGCACATTCCAGCAACCCAGCTAAAGATGTTTCCACGTTATTTGCGCCTATTGCGTTTTAAGTATTTTGATATTCAGTTCATCAATTTCAGGTCTGAAAACTCTTTATGTTATCCATATGCTCCAATTCTCCAATTAAAAATGTAAGTGTAATATATACAGCAAAAGTCACAGCATAAGGACTGTGGATGCAAATGTGACTCGGTTAAGCTGGGTCAATCCACCAAAAAGTGAAATTATAGCTATATATTTATCCTGGAGTCCACCCAGGACAATGTTCTCAACCACTCTCATGTCTCCACATTTACATTATCTAATACTGTATAAAAACTTCAACAAGAAGAGTTACCTCTGCTGAAGAGAAGATTTATGAAAATGTTTATATTGCTGAGGAGATGCTGTTTCTGGTGAACAATAGATAGGACTTTCTTAGATGAGGGGTATCTTCTGTGCTTGTTTTGAACTCTGAATCCCTCAAATATCCCAATATATATACACAAGTAAGTTTGTGTGTGTGTAGCACTACCTGACCTCCACAAGCATGTTAGCAGACCTCAAAGAGCTAGCATTTCACTCCAGGGCCTCCAGAGTCGGTGGCGAGTGGTGGGGGATGAAATACATTGGGCACCATTCACTTTGACAAATATATTGGATTTATTTGGCAGGTTTATTCAAAAGGAGAAAGGGTTTAGACCTCAGAGTGACCTGACCCAGCAGAAAGGAAACAAAAGTCAGCAGCAGATTTAACCCCTGTGGTATTATTGAGTAACCCAACAGGCACCAAACACCCAAAGTACAGTTCTGCACAGATTTTAGTCTCCACTCCCAGCTTCACAGAAAAAAGCCTTTAAGCTGAGTCTGGCACTTCTGTAATTTACCAGTACTTTGGCTGGTGAGTTGAGGGCTCTATCCTTTCTTTAAGAGAGTTACAAGTCCTAAGTGAACCTCCAGCTGCACACAGGTATCTAGAACACCTCATTCAGTCAGAGATCCTTTTCGTTGGGACTCCAGCTTTAGGGTAGCTCCAGACCTTGACCAAGACCTGGCCTTCAAACACATGTTTTGACCTTCCCTGGGAAACAGGCTTAGGTGGTTAGCAACACTGACACCACCCCTATCCCCAGGCCCAAGGCTTGTGGAAAGGACTCTTGCTGAATGTTAAACCAAACATGTATGTCCTTCTCCAGCGTGCACCACTGGCAACAAAACTCCAAGTGGTTGGTCAGAGAAGGACACAAATATTCATACTCTAACAATATTGCATCTCCCTGCTCTACTCCCAGAGACACTCCCTTATAGCAGGCAATGAGGCTGGAATTAGAGACACCAAAGAAACAGTGCCATCTATAAATTAGGCACTAACTGGATACAGACAATCAGAATAAAATTTTGTGGACACATCTAAGGATCACCAAAAGTATTGGATGAAAATCATTTCATGTGTGTAGGTACATTTTAAAAAAGTAGCTATTTAAAAACTAAATATTTGAACTAGCTAGATAAAGCTCCATTATCTTATTTGAAATTAATCATTTTGTGCTGCTAATTCATAGCAACTGAAATAACATTTCCCTGGTTAGCCCCATGAGATACTTCAATAAAATCCAGAATAATTCATGTGTTTGGCCCAGGGGTAGAAGTTAAGGCTTCTTGACCATTTAATACATCTAAGCATGCAGTTTTTCTCCACGCTGTGATACAAATCAGCCCAGATACTCAAATGGCTTGCATGATGCAATTCTATGTTCTCATTTCTTTTCTCAAAGCCCGTGGCTAGCCGCTTCTTGAATTGCGAGCCTCATACATGACAGTAAACGAAACAATTATGTGTATTGGGGCGATCTGCTAATGTGCTGTCACATTTCCAGGTCAGTAAATATATTGATGTGGTGACTTTTCTTATTTACGCTATTTAAAGTTCATATTGAAGCATTCGTTTTCTTTTGCCTACAGCTTTCTGAATTGCCAATAAACTCTGATTCCCATAGCATATACTGAGTGCACCATCCATGAAGCTTTAATAATCTTTTAAATAATTAATTGGGCCATCCAAGAGAAGTAAACACGATGAGCTGTTTTATTTGCAAATACGAATGATGTGTTGTTAACATAAAGTGGATCTATCAGTAACCTTGCAAGTCTGCATGAGTAAATTCTTGACATGTGACAATCTACAGCAGCAGTATAATTGTTCACAAAGCTCCACCTTTTACCATTTACACCATGCAAGAAACAGCGCCAAGGCATAGAGTGTCAACAATCTGCTCTATGTAGAAGGAAACATTTTCCCAGTCTATGCTTCCTTAATGTGTTCACTTATACTAACATTGCGAGTTTCTTGGTGGGGGGGGGGCAGCCGCAGGGGTTGATTTTCGTGAGACGTGTTACATACAATGCAGGATGTAAAGGCAGTAGAGCACAGCCACCAAAATTGACATAATTGTGAATTCTAAAGGAAAGCATGTAGTGTAGGAATTGGATTGTGACCACTAGTGACACCAGAACAATGATGGTGCTGGTTTTAGATGTTTAGATGTTTTTAGTGGTAGTACTATGATCTCTTTAAAAGATAATAAATGACAATGTAACCCATGCACACTTCTTTTGTAATCCAAACAACTTGAGACTCCATTCACACAGGGGCAACACGACTTAAAGGCAACTTGGACACAACTTGAGTATGAATCACAGCGCGACCTGGAGCTACTTACAAGGCAACTTCAAGTTGCCTCCAGGACAGGAGGCTTTCCAGTGGCCAATCAAACAAGAATCAGCTCTGTGGGAGGGAGGGGGAGAGAGGGGTTTGCCTGAGAAATGTATGTTCTCTTCCTGTATTGTTGCTTCTGTTAAGACAGTGATCCAACTTCTGAGGAGACTTCCATTGAAATCAATGGGTATAAGTTGCCTACAAGTCGCCTAGAAGTTGGATTGAAGTAGTACAGGAACCTTTTCTGAAGTCGGAGCGACTGCAGTAGTGTGCATTAAGACGGCTTCATTCACTTACATTGGTTTTCTCATGCAGCGCGACTTGAGGCGACTAGGGGCGACTTGAAGTCAGATCCAAAGTCGTCCCTGTGTGAATGGGCTCTTACCATCATTTTCCCTTTTGAAGAAAATACAGGAGATTCTCCTGTATTAAATTTTTCTCCTGCATTTGTGAAATAGCATGACTTACACACCAGCCCATCCTCTTGGTTTATGTTATGATTAAGCTCATATTGCATGAAACGCGTTAACTGCTGTTCCTTGTTCAAACTGTGTTGGTGTTGCCTTGCCTTATCTGTCATACAATTGAATAAAGTACACAAGATTTATATCCCTTATCAGGAGTGCCGTCATGCTTTTTTCTTTCCCCATCCTCTTGGTTTGCCTACAGCTATTGGATATAACCTTATTGAGACTCCAGCATAGGAAACTGGCCACTGGCGAAGAAAAATGGTGATTTGCAGTGGACATTTTTTTTATTTTGTTTAGGAATTAGCTTAGGTGCGCAAATAAGCTTTTACGGGATTCTACTATACACAGCTGGAGATGGCAAAAAAATATGTAATCGGGTAAAGAGCCTCAAACACAATGTATAATACATACATTGTAAAAACCTTGCTTCAAAAATAACATTGCACATCCGATTAGATTCCCCAGGATCTGTCTGGGGGAATCATCCACATTTTAGGCCGAAGAAAATATGGTCTGCACTTGTGCCATCCAAGACTTTTCTACCGGCATCGAAATTGGAAAGAATGGGCCTAAAGGGGCTACAGGGACAGGTATTTAGGAAATGGAATAGCAGAATACCTAGGGTAGCAAAATGGAGGAAAGAATGAATGCAAAAAGAATGGGAGAGGAAAGGGAAAGGTGGCAGAGAAGGGATAACTTGAGGGGAAAATGAGGATGAGGGTAAAAGGTGGTGAGAAAGGGGCACCAGAAGTGGATACAAGATCCAGAGAAAAACAAGGCTCCAGAAAGAACAAAGTTTTTTTTTCTATTTTTTCCCATTTCTTTCACCACCCTCCCCCCCCCCCCCCCGAGTGGAAAAAATAAGTAACCACACCTAAGAGATGGGTGCAGTGGGGTGCTTTTGGCTCACAAACTCCTCACAGGCTTACAAATTACAGTGCTCTACATCACCTGTGATTTACTACTGTACAGTATATTTGATATTCAGGACACACACACAATGCAATACACTTGTTCTTTATAGCATACTACACACACTCCACCGACTCGCTCATGTGTTTTACTGTACTGTGTTCCGTAGTGCGGTACAATGCTGCGTGCATTAATGGCACCATGTCTACTGGGGAAGCATTAAAAAGAGCGTTGCCTAACATACACTTGTACAGTACCAGATCTCTCCTGCTGGTAATTAAAGAGGCATTAGCTAACATACACCTGTTATCCGTCTCCCAAGCTGGCAATTAAAGAGGTATCAGCTAGTGTATGTAGGGAGAAGCACAGAAGCGCCACTCTAAGTGCAGTATGATCGATAAAATTTAATATTAAAAATGGGAGGGAACATATATGTAGACTACTAGGTCTGATGAAGGAGCGCATGCTCCGAAAGCGCTTACCCATTGGTTTTCAGCCACTTGGATCCTATTGGTTCTCTGATCACCCGGAATATCACCGCAAGTCACGGCCTGCCAACACCCGGAAGTTGATCAAGAGGCACGGTCTACAGTATGGTCCATCGCCCGTTGTGGATCCCCCTCATCCTGCCTTTCCTGTACTAGCAGAAGTGCGGTACTGCCACACACCAGCTCCAAGCAGCGCCATTTTGTCTGTGCCACCGCTTCTCCACAGATAAGACTTTCTGTTTACATGCTCATTTTCATATCATGGTTCTGAGTACATATATGTTCCCTCCCATTTTTAATATTACATTTTATCGATCATACTGCACTTAGAGTGGCGCTTCTGTGCTTCTTCCTACAGCTCCTTCAGGATTTGCTTCTATTCTTCACTGGGCTGCCTTCTAGGTGCTTTTAGGACGGACTGAAAGGACTTTTTATAGTCTTATGTGGTTTTATTATTATGTATTGATTGACTCATTTACTATATATATTTTTTATTTAGTGCCTTTCCCTTATTCCCATTAGTTTTTACACAGTCTTTGATACCAGCGCCAACTTCCTCCTATTTGTATCAGCTAGTGTATACCTTTAATATGAGCCATTGGTTAAACTGGATCTAATGTGCCACAAAAGTTCTTGTTCTGGGATGAATGATATCAAGGATTGCTGAGAGGGCCGCTGTAGAGCAAAAACATAAAATTAACGTAAGGATTGCTGATGTAGGTAAAATATAATTGTATATATTATGTATAAACACACACACACCTATATACGCTGTATATATTCCAAATAATAGAAATAATTGTGAAACTGTGCCAAGAAAACATGTAATCATGATGGTTGTCATGTAGCATACTGTAGTGACATTAGAGGTTTAATTTATTTAAATAAACATGTTATACTTACCTGTTCTGTGCAACGGTTTTGCACAGAGCAGCTCCGATCCTCCTCTTCTCGGGTCCCACGCTGCTGCTCTTTGTGTCCATTCACACAGGAAGCACGGCTAGGCCCCACCCACACTCTCTCCTCATTGGCTCACTGGCTGTGATCAACAGTAGCTGGAGCCAATGGCTGCTGCTGCTGCTGTCTCAGCCAATGAGGAAGGAGAGACCTGGGAGAGCTGAGGCTCTCATGCACATTGCTGAATCGAGATGGGGTTTAGGTAAGTTTTGGGGGGGGTGGGGGTGCTGCTGCACACAGAAGGATTTTTAACCTTCGTGCATGAAGGTAAAAAAACCTTGAGCCTTTACAACCAGTTTAAAGACTAGTTGAAAGTCCACTTTTCCTGACCCATACAATATGCTTAGACAGGACAAATAACCATAGCACAGGATATAGCATCATTACAGAAGATAAAAGTTTGGCACCTACATGGCAACTGAGGTTCAATACTGAAACACGCTATACAACTGGGTGCCTGTTCTGTCTCTCCAATCTAAGCACTGCAATTGTGATCTGTATAACTGATCCAGTTGTGGCAAGACAGCTGTAGCTTACAGACTCAGTAGAATTAGCAGACAGCGACTCAATCCAAATGACATCTTGCAGATCGTAGAAAGCCAATCCTTGTGCAGATTTTTCAGATTGTGCAGATCCTTGTGAAATGCAGATTTTCACAGATGAACATCAAATAGATCAGAAATCATAGTATGTCTAACTCCAGCAGTTACACATGCTCAAAATAGAAACTAAAGGCACACTGAAAAGAGCGTGGGACTAGCTACTGTATACAGAACATCTCCTAGCTATGGATTGAGGAAAGGAAACAATTATTTTAAGGCAAACAAACATGTGTAATGTGATAGTGCTAAAAATACACATGCAAAATACAGTACACTTTAGGAGGGGTTCCAAGTTGCAGCTAAGCTAGCAAAATTCTATAATGCCACGTACACACGCTCGGAATTTCCGACAACAAAACCGTGGTTTTTTTTCCGTCGGATGTTGGCTCAAACTTGTCTTGCACACACACGGTACTACAAAATGTTGCTCCGAAATTCCGATGGTCAAGAACTAGGAAACATGCAACACTACGACGAGCCGAGAAGAATGAAGTACAATGATTCCAAGCATGCGTCGAATTGATTCCGAGCATGCGCAGCACTTTTGTGCTTCGGAAATGGCTACACACGGTCGGAATTTCCGACAAGAACTTTTGCCGTCGGAAAAATTGAGTACCTGCTCTCAATCATTTGTAGGCAGAAATTCCGACAGCAAATGTCCGATGGAGCCTACACACGGTCGGAATTTCCGACAAGAACTTTTGCCGTCGGAAAAATTGAGTACCTGCTCTCAATCATTTGTAGGCAGAAATTCCGACAGCAAATGTCCGATGGAGCCTACACACGGTCGGAATTTCCGACAAAAAGCTCTCCTCGAACATTTGTTGTCGGAAATTCCAAACGTGTGTACGCGGCATAATGCATTAAGACTGGCATACATTGCAGAGATATAGTAAATTAATAATTCTACTCCTTTATAAAACATTGATTTGGCCTCATTTTGAATTTTAGTTTTGGTCACCAATCCTTAGGAAAGCCATTGCTAAATTAGAAAAGTTCAGTGAAGGCCAACAACATTAATAAAGAGGATGGAGGACCTCAGCTATGAAGATTAATTACGTAAATTACAGTTATGTACTCTGGAGGAGAGACGCTTAGAGCCGGTTCACACTAGGGCGACACGACTTTGGGGGCGACTCGGCAAGGCGATCTCAAGACGACTTGAGAGGCGATTTGCAAAATGACTTCTGTATAGAAGTCAATGCAAGTCGCCCCGAGTCTCCCCCAAAGTAGTACAGGAACCTTTTTCTAAGTCGGAGCGACTTGAGTCGCTCCTATTAGAACGGTTCCATTGAACAGAGCGGGACGCGACTTGTCAGGCGGCTGAGTTGCCTGGCGAGTCGCCCGTGTGTGAACCGGGTCTTAAGAGGGGATTTGGTTACAGTGTACAAATATATCAAAAGTGACTTCAGTGACTGTAAAAAACTATTTGCTCTAAGGTCCCTGAAGAGGACACGCAGCCACGATTTGAGAATAGAAAAAGGAAGTTTAACCTACAGCAGGGTATACATGGACCGAATAACTGTTGGTTCAGCAGGAACAAGACAACTTTCGGTCCGTCGGACTGTTTGACATAAGCAGGTCTAACAACTGGCTTCGGTCGAACAGTATTGCTGGAAAACCAGCATTCGGTCAGCACTTTCAGTCAATGGCTGCAGCACTGATCAGTGTTTTCTAACGGATGGGAGGGAGCCCCCACTGTTAGAATACAATACCGCAGTTTGCGAGATCCCTGCATCACTCATTGTTTGTGTAGATGCAGGAATCTGTAAGTTTTTTTGTCCTTTAACCAGCTGGTTGAAGGAAAAAAACTGAACGTTTATACCCTGCTTTAGGTTGTGGAAAGAGTTATTTACTGTTAGAGCAGTACTATTAGATCAGTTAAAATGTGGAACTCCCTCCCCAAGGGAGTGGAACTAGCTGAGAAGGTTGAAGCAGAATTTCACCCCTAAAGGGAAGTTCTGCTTTTCTGCATCCTCTGTTCCTCCTTTTTTAACTTTTGGACATTTTTTTTGAGTGGGGGTGCTCTAATCAGAAGTGTTGAAGACATGGTACTATACAGGAAAGCTAGAATGGTGTAATACTGTCATAAAACAGAAAAAAAAACCACAAAAAGATACATGTACTTGTACATTCTACCCAAACTAACTCACCATTCTCTGCTCCAGGTGTATACCTGCCATCTTACCAAAGTTCTCCACAATGTTATTGGCCTGCAGCCAAACCTTGTTTGGGGTCACAGTGCCTGTGCTATCAACCCTCATAAACTTCTATGGTGATATTTACCAGCATAAATGGTAGAACAGATAACTGCATGTGTAAAAGTGCACTTATCCTTCAAATCAGTGAGACCGGGCAATTCCCCTTAAGCCAAGATATTCTGTTTGCAGGACTTTTATAAAAGCATGCTAAGGAAATAAAAATAGCATTTTAAGCCCTATATTCTTTAAACTAAAGTGTTGTTTTAGTGAATAAACTGAGTGGTTTTACCTAATGACAGTTAGCCTGCTATAAATAAATGCAGGATATTTCTCTTTTTTGCAGCTGGACATCTGATAAGATTTTGCTGAAGAAATATGACAGCTCCGTCTTTTATATGAACCAAATCATACTGGGATCTTCTTTATTGTGGGAATAAGAGGCTGTGTGGTTAGCAGTATAGTTATGTAAGAATATTTTTTCTGGTTGGTTCACCCTTGGCTGTTATGGAAAGTAGGTCACCTCTGACGTCATGTAAGCTTTCATCCATCAAGAAGTTTGCGATATTTACAATATTTTATTTTGGCTATTATAAGTCTTTTATGTTAACACTGGATAGACAAACAGAAGAGGACACAGACACAATCATTTTTATGAATCTCGTTCTTTTAAATTAAAGTAGAGCTAAACACTCACCAAAGAATACTACGTTTTGTAGAGCGCTGTAAAAAAAAAAAAAAAGAAAAGAATCCTGTTTTGCTCCATAGCTGGAAAGCATGGAAAGGGTGACAATACAACATCTGAAATTATTAAAAGCTGTAACCCTAATAAAAAAAGTGTCTGTGAGCATAAGACTTCTGATATTTCCCAGATGGTTGACAAGCATCACCATCGTGGCTTTGTCTGACTCGATCCAACAGAATGTTCCATTGCTGCAGAGACATGCGTCTCACCAAACATTTCAGGAAATGATCAGAAGATGAGACTCCTACAGCAATCAAGTACAGGCGGTCCCCTAGTTCCGAACATCTGACTTACAAACAACTCCTACTTACAAACGGAGGGAGACAACAGGAAGTGAGAGGAAATCTGTCCCTAGGAAGGGAAATTCACTCCTGTAAAGCCTTGTACACACGATCAGAATTTCCGGTGGAAAAAGTCCAACTGACTTTTTTCCATCGGATATTCCAACCATGTGTATGCCCCATCGGACTTTTTCCATCGGAAATTCAGAGGAATTCCGTCAGAGTTTAGATAGAGAACATATTCTCTTTTACTCCGATGGAATTCCGTCAGAATTCCGATGTGATTTTGGCTGGGCTAAAGTCCGACCGTGTGTACGGGGCATAAGAGTTATCACAGAAAAAAGGTGTCTTTATCATCCATCCTTGTTTCCACAACAACCCAAAATTTTCAAAATCCAATTGTCATATGGACAGAAAGTGAGGTGAAATCTTCTGAACAGAAGCACAGACCGCAAAAGAAATGTTATACAAATGCTATGCTATCCAAAAAACGTAAAAATATTTTTTTTGGCTGGAGCTACACTTAAAAAATGTACCTGTTCCGACTTACAGACAAATTCAACTTAAGAACAAACCTACAGACCCTATGTTGTTTGTATCCCGGGGACTGCCTGTACTCTGTAAATACAGGGTACTCAGGGCTCAAGTCCTCTGTACAGACAGGCTGGAATCTAACATGAGGAGGAGCCTCCAAAAGATTAGAGGGAAGGACTTGCCCAATTCCAGAACTAAATTCCTAAGGCCCCTTTTACACTGGCGGAGTCCACCAGCGGATGTGCCTGCTCAGCAGGGGATCTCTCTACTGAGCAGGCAGATGACAGGCCCTTATCCACTCCGCTGATGCAGAGCGGGCACAGACACAGCCCACTGTCCTCTATAGGCTGTCGGATGGAAACGGATCACATGTCTGTTGACATCCACTGCTCCATAGACAGCAATGGACGGTCAGATCGGGTCCGCCTGAAAAACGGACAGTTGGACTCGATCGGCCTGTCAGTGTGAAAGGGGCCTATACTACCAGGTCAGAAAAATCCTGGTCCTCTGTGCCAAATAAGTCAGTCTGCCCACGTACTTGATTGACCATTGTGTTGTAGAGGTCAGGAGAGAAAGAGGAAAATTTACTGCCTCAAAGGAGGCTACCATTAGGTCCAAGACTCTAATCCAAAGTGGACTTGACTTGAGAACTGTAATCTGCTTAGAAGAATCTCAAGAAAGATTAGACCTAGATACTCCAAATGATGAGTTGGTTCCAGGACTGATTTCTGAAGTTTAGGATCCATCCAAACAGTTGTAACATCTGAACAGTCAAAGCCGCATTGTCTAAAAGGTGTACTCATTTTTGATGTCCACATTAGACAAAAAGGCTCATATGTGCCGGGAGGTGAAGATAGATCTGGTTGATTCAGTCTATAATTTCTGAACTAAAATTAGGGCAGTCAGAGTTTTGAGATCCAAGATGAGGCTCCCTTTGGGTATGGGAATAGTGAAGTAGAAAAATATAATAGAAACTGTGTTGCCAAAGGAACTGGGAAAATTACACCTAGCAACATTAGATCAGCGGGAACTTGATTGGAATCTTCTAAAATGTGCAAAATTCCAGTTTGTAGCCCTCAGAGACCATTCCATGAACCCATGTATTGGAGGTTCAAGTTTTGTAAGGACCATAATTGATTAAAGAAAAAAACATTCCCCCAAATGAAAAGTGTGCGCCTTAAAGCAGTGGAAGGGCCTTCTAAGAATTTTGAAGACTCAAGCCTCGTACACACGGCCGAGTTTCTCGTCCAAAACCGACAAGAAAAGTGCCGCGAGAGCTTTATTGTCGAGAAAACCGTTCGTGTGTATGGTTTTACGACGAGAAAACTGCCGTGAATCTCGACGAGAAAAATAGAGAACCTGCTCTCTATTTTCTCGTCCGGATTCTAGATTTTCTCGTCGTGTTTCTCGTCGGCCTGTTTTGCGACGAGAAAATGGTTTGTGTGTATGCTTTTACGACTCTTCAAAAAACACGCATGCTCAGAATCAAGTATGAGACGGGAGCGCATCTTCTGCTAAAACAAGCCTTCGTAATGGAGATAGCACATTCGTCACGCTGTAAATTATTGCATCGTTTAAATGCTGTGCATTTAAATCTTCTTTAGAATGTTACAATAATGAAAACTAATGAACTTGTTTTGCTGCTGATATTCACTCAGAGTTATGACTATCTATTTTAAACCTTTTTCATGCTGCTCTTAAGAAGATTTAGCTGTATTATATTGTGCATTTAAATGTTTTATATTTTTTAAACAGATGTTAATTGTAATTTGTCAATGTTTTGATAGTGATCTCTCATTGTATATTTAAAATTTAGTTGTGTCAAATTTACACCCTATATTTTTTAAAGAACACCTTTAATGTATTTTTTTGGTGTTATCTGTCCCTTTTTTTTGGTGTCAAATGTATCTGCTTACTCCAAAGGTAAATAAATAATTTTTAGAAAGACACATAGTCAAGTATGAACTTAAACAAAAAAAACATTTATTCATGTTTTGAAGAAAATAAATAGAAGGCAGCGCTGGAGAACCTGCTGCCATTTGTGCATCCCTGGGACCCCAGAGCACACATCAACCCTGTGTGGACACTAAAATTGGGAGCTTGAGAAGCACAACAGTTGTGAGCACAATCTGATGCTGGCCTCCCAGAGGTCAGGAACAGCAGCAGGTGATATATATGTCCCAAGTCTGTGGTACTACAACAGGCTGCCTTCTGTCCGACCACAATGAAGCAAGGCCATCACTTCCTCGTCTTCTTGGCAGCCTTCCCTGCAGCCTTCCCTGAAGCCTTCTCTGCAGCCTTCCTTCTGCGTGTGGCTGGAGGCTGGGCCACTGGAGGGGTACTCCTGTCAGGAGGAGGAGGAGGAGGTGGAGGAGAAGGGGGTGGCGCAGAAGAATAAGGTGGAGGTGGAGGAGGAGGTGGAGGAGAAGGGGAAGGGGGTGGCGCAGAAGAAGAAGGTGGAGGTGGAGGAGGAGGTGGAGGAGAAGGGGGTGGCGCAGAAGAAGAAGGTGAAGGTGGAGGAGGAGGTTGAGGTTGGGATAGCTGTGCGACCTCACATATGGCTGTATTGGGGGTAATTCTCTCCATCACCCCCTTGTTCAGCAAGGTGATGAGCAGGGGCTCGCATAGGAGGCGTTGCTCCATACTCATCACCTTGAACTTGGCCTCAACTAGGCCGGCAATGGCCTCTTCAGGGGATGTGGGCTCCTGGAGGGTGGCATGTGCCTCTCTAATAAGGGCCATTTCTGCCTCACTAGTGGTCCTGTCCCTCCTGCTTCTATTCGGAAGGCGGATGGGAGGCACCTGAGATCTAGTGCTTCTCCTCATGCCGGCCACCTCCTGGCTGCCACTGGGCCCTGCCACCTCCTGTCTGCCACTGGGCCCTGCCACCTCCTGGCTGCCACTGAGCCCTGCCACCTCCTGGCTGCCACTGGGCCCTGCCACCTCCTGGCTGCCACTGGGCCCTGCCACCTCCTGGCTGCCACTGGGCCCTGCCACCTCCTGGCTGCCACTGGGCCCTGCCTCCTCCTGCCTGACAGTTTCCAGACCCTCCTCCTGGCTGATTTCATCCTGTGTATGAAAAAGGGACATAGTTTAATATTTTGGTTTATTATTTTCACACAAATTTGAGATCATGAATGTAGCAATTTGAATGTAAATCAAGAAAAAATACAATTTTTTTTAGGACTACATCAGATTGACTATTTAGCACCCAATTTAGGGCAGACTAATGTCTCTAGATCTTGATTTCACTTTTGGAACCCAAAATAGTTTAGGATTTTCATCTCGACTTCTTTTTCCTGCATTAAGTTTATCACAATACATTTTCATTAAATACTATACCTGGCTCCAGATGGCCAAATCAGGTTCATCCAGGATGGCTGCCTCCTCTTGCTCCAGAGAAGGCTCAGGTTGGCTGCAGGGAAGTCTGGGGGGAAGAGTGGACAGTGATGGCCTTGCCTCAATGTGGTCATCCAGAAAGGACATCCTGTTATAGTACCACAAATTGGGGACATACACATCATCTGCTGCTGCTCCTGACCTCTGAGAAGCCAGGACCTTAGAGCGTTCAGTCCTGTATGTGCCTCTCAAGCTCCCACTTTTAGTGTCCACCTGTTTTGCTGTTGCTGTGGGCACCTTGGTATGCACAAATGGGAGCAGGGTCTCCAGCGCTGCTTTTCTTACCCCTTTTTTCCTATGGATGGGGTTTTTTGTTTCCCACAGAGCGGGCAGCTCCCTTACCCGGTCTATAAATTTCGCAAGGAATTCCTTGTCACTTATGAAGACATTCATTTTGGGTCTGCAAGCCAAACAAAAATAATAAAAAATAATGTGAGGCACACAGTCTAACCTCCTGAAAATCTTAGTCACCATATATATCCTCCAACATTCTCAAGACAGTATAGGCCACCAATTTCTCAAAGTCTCCAAATCACATACCTTCGTTCGCACATCCGTCACTTGTACTCCTCTCTCCGCACACCGAACGTAGTATAGTCACATGTGTGTTTGCTATATATACACCACGCATGCGTAAAACTACGCACACGTCGCTCCGCACACGTCGCCCGCCCATGACGTTATAAGTAACATCTTTTCCCCGCCCCTTCTCTTTCGGCGCGCAGACAGATATGGCAGATTCACAGCAGGTGTCTGCTAATTCCTCAAATAACGAGGAGGAGACAAGCCCGAAGACTGAGGAAACGTCACGATCAAGGAGGAGATTCAAGGCATCTAATATGTCTTACGTGGAGATGGCGGAGATGGTGGACATCTTACTAAAGTCGGATTATGACGCAAAGCATGGGCCGTATAGCAAACCTAATCGAAGGAAGGCCAAAATCATGAAGAAAGTCGTGAAGAGTCTGAAGAAGAATTTTGGGGTGAAACGATCAAATGAGCAGCTCAGAAAGAGGTGGTCTGACCTCAAACTGAGGGAGCCGGAGCAGTTAAGGAGCATTAAGAGAATGCTAGAAAAAAGTAAGTACTTTTTCCACATTTTGGAGATTATTGTATTTCACAACTTGCATGTTGCTCCATGTTATTGCTTTTTTCTATTGTACTACCTTACAAAATGTCATAGTTTGAACTTGGTTTGGCACAGTAATCGTTCGTTACAGACACATCGTTCGGCCACTATCCTCGATTTTTAGAGATTTTACAGGGTTAAAATACTTTACACATCTGCCTGTTTTTATTCAATTGTTGTTCTTACATTGTTGGCTAGATGATGTGTTTGTAAAGAGAATGAAATGCAAACTTTAATCAGTGTAAAGGAGAGGACACTCAGCAGCTGGTTCCACATCTGTACTTTTGAGCACTATAGTGTGGGCCACCAGAACCACCTTTTTTGGGTGTCCCACACAGGTGCATCAGTGCATTTTTGTGGTGCCTCCATGTATAAAAATTGACAGCCAAAGGTGAATACTAAACAAATTTTTGGGAACAAATAATGTCTTCATGTGGAAATTCCGCCCAAACAGACACTTGTCCCCCACTTCCAAGCAATTTAGCCTGTTTTTATTTTTCTGTGAGAATTTCTGTTTGATAACTCTACCTTTTGTTTGATTCTCATAGGGGAGAGAAGACTGGGAGGAGAACACTCCGGGGAGCACAGGAACCCCACACCTTCTAAACAACCCCAACCTCACCAAGACCCACAACCTAAGGATGTTGAGGAAGTTGAAGAAGTGGAGGAAGGAGAAGTGCAGGAAGGAGAAGTGGATGACGTGGTGGAACTGGTCACCACAACAGGTCAGTATCTGTCACCACAGCTTCAGGTAAGAGATGTAGGCCTGCAGAGTTATAATACCTTTTGTATTTTTTTATAGGGGATGTAAATGTTGTGGTGAAAGAAAGTACACATTTCTCTGCTGACAGTGCCCTACGAATCATACAGCAAGTGATGGAATGTAGCACAGAACTGGACAGAATTAAGCAAAGAATTCATGTGATGGATCAAACCTTTAAAGACATCCTAGATGTTTTGGGGAGAATTGAATAAGGCAACCAAACCCCCATTTTTGTTTAGAGATTGTTCTTCCCCCTTTTTTTCTCTTTTAGACAATCAATCCAGCCAAAATTTGAATATGCACACAGTGTGTCAACATGTGCCATCTGCCATCAGGGGATATCCATGTACGGGTTTTGGGGGTGCAACCCCTTCCTTGTATCTCAAGTAGGTGAACTGAAGAAGGGGTTGCACCCCCAAAACACGTCCATTGATCACCCCTGATGGCAGATAGCACATGTTGACAATAGGGATCAGGAGTCTAAAATCCCTATTGAAAATGACTTCAAATTGTGTGCATATTCAAATTTTGGCTTGGCCAGGGGTGCCAATACCCCATATTAGACATATTTTGGGTAATTGAATGTCTCATATTGCCAAGAGGTATCCAATGTTGTAGTTTGTTGAATGCTACAGATGGTTTTGTATTTTCGTAAAAAAAAAAAGCCAGTTTGTGGCCAGCCAAAGAAAAAGTTTGATTTACCATGTGTGTGAATGTGCACAGAGGGGCGCGTGGCCTAGCAGCAGATGTAGAAGGACGTGTGCACCTCCAGCTCCGCCGGCCATCCGTGCATTTATCCTTCTCCTACCTGATCCTGACATTTAACAGCACCGCACATCGCAGTGCCAACATCTGTGAGACAGCCAGATCCTGGCGATACCTTCCGCAGCGCTTGGAACCATGTCTAGGAGGACAAACTCTGGTGAAGACTCAGGCTGAAGTACATGTCCAAGATGGCACTGACCAGCAACGTGCATCAAAGCTACAACACATGGAGGCCGCACAAAAACGTTTGTTTGGAGGAAAATCATATAAGAATACGCTGGCTAATTCCCCTGCTGGTGGAGAATCTTCTGGGAGCACAATGGAGGCAGATGATACGGTCCCCTTGGAGGATGCGGATGGATTGTCTCCTGAGTGGCACACAGTGAGTACTCCTAAAGACACTACCACTAGGCCTCAGACTACCTCCCCAGACTCAGATGCTGCAGAACCCAAGCTGAGAGATATACTCACAGCGATAACATCCTGCAACCTGTCTATCACTCCTTTATCTGATGACATTAAGGGGGTAAAAGCTGAAATGACATTTGTGCGCCATGACATGCAAAAACTGAGGGAGAGAACCGCTGCGCTTGAGGGCAGATTGAGTACAGTGGAGGATGATTTACCCCCCATGCAAAGGGACTTGACACATAATTGCCACCTCATTGAAGCGCATGCAGCGTGGCTCGATGAAATGGAGAATCGCATGAGGCGCAGTAATATCCGTGCCCTGGGCATTCCAGAACATGCCGAGGGTAAAAACCCTGTGGACTTTATTGAACAGTGGCTTACAACCACGTTTGGGAGGGATGCTTTCTCACCCCTCTTTGCTGTAGAGAGGGCTCACAGGGTGCCATCCCGTCCTCTGCCCCCAGGAAACCATCCCAGGGCCTTTCTCTTCAAGCTCCTTAATTATAAAGACAGGGATGCTATTCTGTCCAAAACCAGAACCTCAGCTGGGAAAATGGCGATTGATAATTCCAAAATATCTTTATTCCCTAACTTTTCTGCGGAACTGCAAAAGAGGAGGGCTACCTTTATGGAAGTTAAGAAGAGACTCAGGGACCTCAACCTGCAGTATGCCATGCTATACCCTGCTCGGCTCCGTGTAACTGCCCTGGGAGAAGCCCACTTCTTTGATCGTCCATCCGCGGCCGCGCAATGGCTAGACCGTGAGGACAGAGCGCTTAGAGCTGCCAGACAACAACATCCTGCCCAGGAATAATGTGCTGCTATAAGGAGGAGCCTTTTATCTTCTTTCTTAGTTCAGGCGGATGATGGAGGATACGGAGACTTTTGTATCACTGTTTACTACATGTTGACTGCAAATGTGAAACACCACTTACCACCCAGAAAATACTTCTGCGGGAGTTTCCACTGCTGTCCCCCCCCCCCCCGGAGCATTTCTCTGGGGGATCTTTGCACTTCGGCCCAAGTGGCTGAGAGCCCGGTTGGCTTCAAGTTTGATTTTACAGTTGTTTTGTTACTTTTATTTTCTTGATTGTGTTGCTCTCACCCTCTCTCTACCAGACTTTGCAATGATCTTGGCTTCCGCACGGAGCCCCCTGCTGTATGGACTTGGCCCCCTGCCTGGCTGGACAACACCGGACGGTATAAGGTATCTCAGGTCACACTACCATTGGACAACTTATGTTGGTTTTTCTTTTACAGGCAACTGTACCCCTTATGACTATCGTTGTTATTCTATAGGGGGTCCTGGAGGGGCCCTCCGCTTCCTGATGCTATACCCCTATGTCGGCGAATGTTAAAATTGTGTCCTGGAATGTCAGGGGATTGGGTAGTCCCGTGAAACGATTGGAAGTCCTTAGACATCTAAAAGCTGCTGGGGCGGGTATTGTATGTTTACAGGAGACACACTACCCCTCAGATAGCACTCCCAGTTTCAGTCCCCGGGTATATACATCACAATTTCACTCTACTTACTCTGCCTATGCCAGGGGGGTGAGCGTTCTGATTCGTCAAGATGTACAGTTCCAATGCATACAAAAGCTCATTGACCCGGGGGGTAGATATGTGTTCTTATTGTGTACTATATCACATGTTTCATGTATTGTAGTGGGTATGTATATCCCACCTCCTTATTCGGCCGAGATCCTCAGGGGTCTGGCAAACTTTATGGCGCGGTTCCCAGATATTCCGCTACTGGCAGTGGGTGACTTCAACAATTATATTAACCACAATCTGGACAAACTGCCAGTGCCAGCCAATGTGCCCATCCGAAATGATGGGTCCACATCCTTTAACGGACTACTTGAGGAGCTTGGGCTGACGGATGTGTGGTGAGTGAGCCATCCTCAGGTTAAACAGTATTCTTGCTGTTCCACAGCACATGGGAGCCTATCTAGAATTGATATGGGATTAGGAAATGCCCCATTGTTACAGCTGGTTATTGACTCTGGATACGGAGACAGACATATATCTGACCACTCCTCCTTGTGGGTTACGATTACGCTACCTACTACTGTAAAACCTAAAAGCTGGAAACTGAATCCGTTCTGGCTTTCTCTGTTCCCGAGCCCAGACCTGATAAGGGAGAACTTGCAGTGGTTCTTACAGGAGAATATAGACTCTGCCAGGGTGGGGGTTGTCTGGGATACTGCTAAGGCTTTTCTGCGAGGGCAATTTATTACCACTATTAACAAGATAAAAACAGACACAAAGGCCTGGGAGGGGGAGGTTTGCCGGACACTAAGGGAATCGGAGGAGGCATATATTTCTAACCCCACTGCGGACACAAAGAGGGTCTGGTTGGGGGCACAGGCAATGTCAACTCAGCTAGCTCTGCAGCTTGCTGAAAACAAGCGTTTTTTCCTGCAGCAATCCCATTTTGAGGAAGGGGAGTCGACTGGCCACATGCTGGCCTTATTGGCTAGGACGCAGAGGTCTACCTCAATAGTTTTGACCCTCTGTGATTCCCAGGGGATAGCCCACACCCAAACATCTATGATAACGCAAATCTTCAGATCATTCTATGCTGATCTATACACTTCAAAGGTACGGCCCACAGAGGGAGACATACTAGGATTTCTGGGAGAATGTGAACTACCTCGTTTGTCTGCTTCGGACGCAGCTCTGCTTGATGCCCCTATATCGGAGAACGAATTGGCTACCGCATTAGAACAGACTCAAAATAACAAATCTCCGGGGGCAGATGGCATCCCGTCCGAGGTATACAAACGATATGCTGCCACATTGTTACCTATGCTTGTAAGGGTCTATAATGAGGCACTTAGAGAGGGTGTTCTCCCGGACTCAATGAATGAAGCTGTTATAATAGTTCTGCTGAAACCCGGTAAGGAAGCCTCACAGCCTGACTCCTATAGGCCGATCTCCTTGCTTACGACCGATGTCAAGTTATTGGCACGGGTGATGGCAACGAGATTGTCACAGGTGGTCCACAAGCTGGTCCATGAGGACCAGTCGGGATTCATACCTACTAGATCCACAGCTCAAAATATAAGGCGACTTTTCTTAAACTTACAGCTGCCAGTGGAGAATACAGGCAACAGGGCTATTTTTTCACTGGACGCAGCTAAGGCCTTCGACAGTGTCGAGTGGCCCTATCTGTGGAAGGTGTTAGAACGGGCTGGGTTGGGTGTTAACTTCATTAATTGGGTCAAACTACTGTATGCTAACCCATCGGCCAGAGTCAGGGTTAATGGGGAGCTTTCGGGCCCATTTCCATTGTTCAGAGGCACTAGGCATGGGTGTCCGCTATCCCCCCTGCTGTTTGCCCTGGCACTGGAACCTCTTGCCGCACGTATAAGGGGGGGCGGTGAGATAGTGGGATTCAGGCGTGGCACGGGGACAGATGTTATCTCCCTATATGCAGATGATACCCTACTATACCTGGGTGATACGCAGGGCTCCTTGTCCACTGTTATGCACTGCATTAAGACCTTTGGCGCATTGTCTGGCTTCTCCATTAACTGGAATAAGTCGGTACTCATGCCCTTAGATCCCCTGACGGTGCCCCTCCCGGACTGTGCATCGATGGTACAAATTGTGTCATCCTTCCGCTATCTGGGGGTGCAGGTGTCCCCGGACGTTTCTCAATACATTCCTCTCAATCTCGCCCCGTTACTTGCTAAATTTAGGGCCAAATGTAGTGCCTGGTGTAAATTGCCCTTATCGGTAGTTGGGAGGGTGAACCTTATAAAAATGGTGTGGGCGCCTCAATTATTATACATAAGTCATAATTCCCCGGTGTGGATTCCACGCTATTGGTTTGATAGGATTGACTCCCAATTTAGAGAACTGATTTGGCGCAAGCAAACAGCGAGGATTAGACTCTCTACCTTACAGTATAACAAGGATGAGGGGGGTTTGGCGGTTCCACACGCCAGAACCTATTTTCTAGCGGCTCAACTACAGCAGCTGGGCGGTTGGGGACTGGTAGATACATCGGACCCTATCCGTGGACTTCTGGCCACTCCGACAGACGAGGCCCCGGCGTTGTCTGGCTTGGAGGCTGGCCATGCACATTTGTGGGGTGGGACCCCTTCTCTGATCTTACTAAAAACTCTGTGGACTTCTGTTAAACGACTATTGGGTGTTAGGGGATTCATACCACTCACCCCCATCTGGCGTAATCTTCATTATAAAGAATTATACAAACTTACAGGATTTAGACGATGGGAAGCTGCGGGGCTCAAATACTTAGCACAACTTTACAATGGCAGAGTCCTCAAATCCTTTTTGGAGCTCCAGGCCGAGTTTGGTATACCTCGCTCTCACTTTTTTAAATACCTGCAGCTGTGTCATGCACTACAGGAACAATCCAGGCAGAGGCCACTTAGACTAACGGACCACGCCATAATCCAGGGAATTTTTATGGAAGGAGAAAAAAAGGGTATGATTTCACGGGGCTACAATATTTTGCTCAACGCGCTCCAAGATCCAACTAGTTTACCATGTAGAGCTAAATGGGAGGAGGATGTGGGGCCTATTGATGGGGAAACGTGGGATGTCTGTTTGACGGTTGCTCCTATGGTCTCGGTGTCTTCCTCTCAGAGGCTGTCACATTTATACCTATTACACAGGGTATATAGAACTCTGGCCAGGCTACATGATTGGGGGCTTAGAGACTCCCCACTGTGCCCCAAGTGCATGAGAGATCATGGTGACCTCATGCATATGTTCTGGAAATGCCCCAAACTCTTCCGATACTGGACTGAGGTGCTTGATGTGATTACACAGGTGTTCGCCTTAGCTGTCACGTGATCACCTGTTGTGTGTCTGCTGGGTGCCCTGGATGAGGAACTCCTATCTCCACCGGTTTTCGCGGCAATTATCCGTTTACTTTATGTGGCACGCAAGCTGATAGCTCAGCTTTGGATTACTCCCAGGGTACCCACCAGAAGACAGTGGATTGATCAGGTAAACAAACTACTAATTAGAAAAAAACTGACTTATCAGCATAGGAATGCACCGCGTAAGTTTAATTCAATGTGGCAGGCCTGGCTTGATGTCCCGGGGTTAGCACCCCACCAATTGGTTAAAGACAGACTACTGCAATGCTAAAAGATGTGCCGAACTATAGAGGGGATTGATTTCATAGATCGTGATGGGCATTTGGGAACCACATACTTTGAAGGAGGGCGGGGGGTGCACGTGCGGAGTGAGCACCCTTGTATTTTCTCCGATTACAGCTATATGACACCATTGGGGGGGAGGGGGGAGAAAAGAGAGAGGTTGACTGTAGGATAGGTGCCTTAATGTACTCTTTGTAAGGTTTGACTGATATATTTTGTTGTTACATACACTGAATTTTTTTTATTTTTTATTTTTTCCTTTCTTTTTGCACTATGAGGAATGTTCTGAATCTGTGCAATACACTGACGATTCTAATGTGATGCTTCTGTTTTATTCGTGGACTTTTTTCATGTACAATGTGTATGGTATGTTTGGCAACATTCAATAAAACTTTTTCTGATTTAAAAAAAATATAAATTGTGCACAGAGTAAAATGTTTGAAAATAAACAAAGTGTAGCTTCTTTTTTAAATACGCTCTAACCTTATTTGTGTATATTTTTGTGGTTCATAGTGAAATGGTTGGTATTTACTAAAGGAAAATACACTTGGCACTACAAATGCAATAAGACAAACTAGGAGACAGGAAACAAACAAAGTTACAAGATTAAATCTGATTTTTATTGAGTTCTTTCTGCACGAATCTTTACTCATGGCCTGGCATAGGAATTGCCCCCCTACCCATGAAATATTCCATATATTTCTCCCGAACCTCACGGGCATTTTGGGGGGGCAAGCCAGGACGGGCAGATTTGAGGCCCGGCAGGGTATTGCCATAGGAAAGTCCTGCCTCAGGCAATATTGAGGCCATATAATTTGAAGATTTTCGGCTCAGAAAATTATGGAGCACACAGCAGCATAAAACGACATAGTTTATCTTGTACTCCGCCAAGTGAATTGGAGTCATAAAAAGGCGGAACCGGCTGGCCATTATCCCAAAGGCATTTTCAACGACTCTTCGGGCCCTGGCCAGCCGGTAATTGAACACCCTCTTCTCTGGGGTCAGGGTCCTCTGGGGAAATGGCCTCATGAGGTGCGGTCCGAGTCCGAAGGCTTCATCAGCCAAAAAAACAAAGGGGAGTCCTTCAACATTCCCTGCATTCGGTGGCAATGCAAGGTCGTCACTCTGGAGACGGAGGGCAAACTCCGTCTGGATGAAGGATCCCCCATCGGACATCTGGCCATTCTTCCCCACATCCACATAGAGGAATTCATACCGTGCTGACACCACCGCCATCAGCACAATGCTATGAAACCCCTTGTAGTTGAAGAAGTAGGACCCAGAACGGGGTGGCGGCACGATGCGGATGTGCTTCCCGTCAATGGCACCACCGCAGTTGGGGAAGTCCCACCGCGTGGCAAACTCCGATGCCACAGTCTGCCATTCCTGTGGCATGGAAGGAAGCTGTGGAGTCAAACAAGATGAAAAAAAAATTAGTACTTTTGCACATAACATTGCAAGCAGATTATAAGAAAATACATTCGAGGCCAACATCAATAAAAATCTCAGTTTAATGTGTTTTTACTAAGCATAATGGAAGGCTCAAGTTTCATATTCATCACCCCCTCTGATGGTCCATTATAACCAAATTTGGGGGGGGGGGTAGATGTGTTTGGCCACAGGATAGCATTGCAGTGGCGGTGCGTCCAGAGTGGGCGCTGGAGCGCTGCCCCCTCTCTCCTGCGCCCGTCACTCAGAACAATACATAGGTTCATGCCTTGCATTAACCTATGTATTGTCAATGCCGCCCACTATTCAGGTGGATGGCCCCCTGTTGAGTGACGGCCATATGAATAACTGCAGCATTTTTGGGGTGAAAATTGCCTATCAGAGACAGGGGGGCAAATAGGCTTGGCGATTACAGCCTGAGGGATGTAATTGGCTTCCTAAAAGTTAAAAAGGGGATGCAGGGGGGGGGCATTCCTTGGGTAAACACTGACAGGCTCCTCTGCCAATCATGTTCACCAAGTCTGTTTAACGGTAACATGATTGGCTGATGCAACATCGAGGGCAGGAGAAGACATCAAGGACAGAAGAAGGATGGCGCTGACCAGAAGAAGGTAAGTGCAGGGCTGGGGGGGAACTGGCTGCATTGGAGGGGGCAAAATGGATGCATTGGAGGGGGCAACTGGTGGCGTTTAATAGGCACAGTCGCAAAAAAGGAGGAAGTTTAGTTAAAAAATTTGGGGGTGGACCCCCAAACATTTGGAGCAGCAGTCGCCACTGATGGAGAGGTTAGTGAAGGGAAATATGCATGAAGGAGAAAAAAGTGGCATTTAAAAGCTTCCAGCATGCATGAGGACAAAGGGGACATTCTCAGCATATTACAATCATGGTAATTAGGGAAGGATGAAAGAAATACAATACATTAGCATACATGAAATACATAAAATGTGATGTAAAAGGAGCAAACTTACCCTAATATAGTCCTCCTGCAGGACTTGTATAATGGCAGAACAGGTGTCTGGGATTATGAGGCCAAGAGCCTGGGGGGAGATGCCTGTCGTGAACTTCAAGTCCTGCAGACTTCTCCCTGTCGCCAGGTAAGGTAACGTGGCGATGAGCCTCTGCTCAGCACTGATGGCTTCCCGCATAACGGTGTCCTGCCTGGTAATATAGGGGGACACCAAAGCCAACAGTTGCTGAAAAACGGGGTCAGACATCCGCAGAAAATTCCTGTAGTCCTCAGGATTATTCTCGACAATCTCCCGCAGCAGAGGC
Organism: Rana muscosa; assembly: GCA_029206835.1. Lineage (NCBI taxonomy): Eukaryota > Metazoa > Chordata > Amphibia > Anura > Ranidae > Rana > Rana muscosa. The sequence goes on along the minus strand of CM055118.1, from coordinate 789,570,202 downwards.
ATATGGCAGAATTGGTCCCGCTGGAGCAACCAATTATTGGTCCATGAACTCCTCCTCACCCTGTTCATGGACTGGTCTTGGTCCAAAACAAGCAGACCAAGACCAAGCGCCCGCACAGCACAAACTCTACGACGAGAACATACCCACGACATGGCTAGGAAACGGTCGTCTTATCAGAACGTACAGAACAGAACGCACTTTAGAACAGCAAGGCCTATGAAGAACGAACTGAAATTCAGAAACGAACGGGCAAGAACGCACTGTAAAACAGATACGACCTGCCTAGACGCCCTGAAAGACAAGATACGAACCCACAAGCACAAACTGAACCGCAGAAAACAAACTGAAAGCACGAAGACTGAAAAGCGCGAATCGTCTCTTCCCAAACTTTTACTTCACACGCGGTAACACGAGATCAGCAAAAGCAGCCTAAGGGGTGGCGCCAGGGAAATCGATCTTCCCCTTTATATTGCCGTCGTACGTGCTGGACGTGACCGCGGAGAACAACGAGGAAATTTGGAATTGTCAGTGTGTACGCATGGAAAGCTTGACGAGAAACTCGTCAAGGTTAACAAGAATCTCGGCGAAAAAAACGACGTGTTTTTAACAACGAGAAACTCGGCCGTGTGTACGAGGCTTGAGTGCCAAGCTTTGTTAGTGGACAGAAAACCAAGCTAGAAATTGAGTTAGGACCTCACTAGACAAAAGGGCCTTGACAAGACAATGTGGATACCAGATACACTTACCGGCCACTTTATTAGGTACAGCTGTTCAATTGCTTGGTAACACAAATTGCTAATCAGCCAATCACATGGCAGCAACTCAATGCATTGTTGGTGCCAGACTGGCTGGTCTGAGTATTTCAAAGACTACTGATCTACTGGGATTTACACACACAACCATCTCTAGGGTTTACAGAGAATGGTCCTAAAAAGAGAAAATATCCAGTGAGAGGCAGTCGTGTGGACGAAAAATGCATTGTTGATGTCAAAGGCCAGAAGAGAATGGGCAGACTGATTCGAGATAATAGAAAAGCAACAGTAACTCAAATAACTACTCGTTACAACCAAGGTATGCAGAATACCATCTCTAAACACACAACACATCAAACCTTTGAGAAGATGGGCCACAGCAGCAGGAGACTACACCAGGGGCCACTCCTTTCAGCTAAGGACAGGAAACTGAGGCTACAATTTTCACAAGCTCACCAAATGTGGACAACAGAAGATTGGAAAAATGTTGCCTGGTCGGATGAGTCTCGATTTTAGCTGCGACATTCAGATGGTAGGGACAGAATTTGGAATAAACAACTTGAAGGCTTGGATCTATCCTGCCTTGTATTAACAGTTCAGGCTGGTAGTGTTGGTGTAATGGCGTGGGGGGGGGGGTATTTTCTTGGCACACTTTGGCTTAGTAGCAATTGAGCATTGTTTAAACGCCACGGCTTACCTGAGTATTGTTGCTGACCATGTCCATCCCTTTATGACTACAGTGTACCCATCTTCTGATGGCTACTTCCACCAGGATAATGCACCATGTCACAAAGCTAACATCATCTCACCACTGGTTTCTTGAACATGACAATGAGTTCACTGTACTCCAATGGCCTCCACAGTCACCAGATCTTAACCCAATAGAGCACCTTTGGGATGTGGTGGAACGGGAAATTTACATCATGGATTTTCAGCCGACAAATCTGCAGTAACTCCGTGATGCCATCATGTCAATATGGACCAAAATCTCTGAGGAATGTTTCCAACACCTTGTTGAATCTATGCCACGAAGAATTAGGAAGTTTTGAAGGCAAAGGGGGGTCCAACCTGGTACTAGCAGGGTGTACCTAATAAAGCTGGTGAGTGTATATTTGCAAATGTTGAGCAACTAAAACCTCTGTCTTTAATGCAAATTGTTAGTGTTTTTTTTTTACTTGATGACTAGTTGGCAAGTGTGTAGGGAAATACATTTTGTTTGGATTTCTTTGTACAGGGGCCTTCCATGTGCACCTTGCTCTAAAAGCTAGTTATATATTGGGACGGTCGCCATTGTTGCTTAGATTACTGGATATGGTGCAAGAATACATTAGATGATTTCAGCCGCCATTGTGCTTTGCTGGTCTTCTGGTGTGTCTTTGCACTTTTAAGGAGAACTGGGCTTGTAAACAGGGGAATTACCATGGCTGTATTCTACAATATTATTGTATTGGTATTTTAAATGAAGTAACTTTAATTGCCGGATAAGCAGCAGTAGAAAAATAGGATTTTTTTGTACTCACCGTAAAATACTTTTCTCTGACATCCATGGACTGACACAGCATCTTCAATCTTGACAAAGTGGGTTATGTTCCTGCTCATAGGAGAAGACTAGGCAGAATGTTAGATGTTTTAACATACATTCCATTACCAGAGCTGAACAGCTCTGCTCAGGGGGCAGTCCCTCCGGACATAACCCTTCTCCCTTCAGCCAGCTGCCTCAGTTCGTAACAAAGCAGTACAAACCTAAAAATAGGAGGGGTGGGTGCTGTGTCAGTCCATGGACGTCAGAGAAAAGGATTTTACGGTGAGTACAAAAAAATCCTATTTTCACTTAACGTCCATAGACTGACACAGCATGTTCAATCAAAGTCCCAAAGCAGTGTCAAAGAACGAGGGGTGGGAACAGTATCAAGGAAAAAAACAAAGTTCACCCCAAACAAGCAGAGCACCTTAACGGAGGAGGTGCAACCTTAAACAGCCGCGGCCGAAGGAAGCATCAGAAGATGCACTCACATCAATCTTATAGAACGTTGAAAAGGTATGTGCAGACGAACAGGTCGCCGCCTTGCACACTTGTGCAACAGACGCTTGATGTCGGAAAGCTCAGGAAGCACCAATTGCCCTGGTTGAATGCGCCGTAACCGGAAAGGGAGGCGCATGCCCCTTAAGGGCATAGGCCTGTACGACAGTCTGTCTGATCCACCTAGAAAAGGTGGCAGACGAAAACCGCTTGGCCCTGTTTTGGACCAGAGACAGACACAAACAGCGAGTCAGACTTCCTAAATGAAGCCGTAGCAGACAGGTACACCTGTAAAGCACGTACCAAGTCTAACGTGTGAAGTGCAAACTCTCTGGAATGCGATGGACGAGGACATAAAGATGGAAGTACAACGTCCTCAGTAAGGTGGAAGGCCGAGACCACCTTCGGGAGAAAAGAAAACTGTGGGCGTAGCACCGCCTTATCCTCATGGAGGACCCAGTATGGCGGTTTGCAAGACAAAGCCGCTAATACAGAAACCCTTCTCACAGAAGTAAAGGCTACCAGAAAAGCCACCTTCTGAAATAAGGTTAAGAGAGGAATCTCTCTGATGTTTTCAAAAGGAGGTTCTTGAAGAACCGAGAGCACCAATTCAAATCCCAAGGAGGAAGAGGTGTATTAATAGGGGGAAGCACATGGCGGACCCCCTGAACGAAGGTACTAATCAAGGAATGGCCCGCTGAAAGAAAACAGCTAAAGCTGAAATCTGACCCTTAATGGTGCTTAAGCAAGCTTTTGGATCACACCACGCTATAAAAACAGCAGAATCCTGGAAATGGAATACGTCCGTGGACGTCAATCCAGCTCCTCGCACAAAGCGATGTAGGTCTTCCAGGTACAGTAGTATCCCTTCCTGGAGGAAGATTTCCGAGCCCTTAGCATGGTCGAAATTACCGAATCTGAGAGATCTCGTTTCCTCAGCACCTGGCTTTCAATAGCCATGCCTTTAAAACCAGCGACTGCAAAACGGGATGAAGAATGGGACCTTGAGACAGAAGGTCCTCCCGCAGCGGTAGCCTCCATGGAACGTCCGCCACTAGGCGCACAAGATCGGCGTACCAAGGACGCCAAGGCCAATCAGGGGTAGTGAGGATCACCGGAATTCCCTCGACCTCCAACCTGCGAAGTAGTTGAGGAAGCAACTTCAGTGGAGGATAGGCATAAATCAGCCGATACCGACCCCACGGGCCACCAACGCGTCTGATGCGTCTGCCCAGGGAACCCTGGACCTGGCCACGAATCTCGACATTGTCAAGAAGCCAGTCGGTCCATATCTGGCGTGCCCCACCTCCCGCAAGGAGGTGAAACACCTCCGGATGTAAGGACCATACCCCCAGGTCCAACAGCTGTCTTACAGCGCGGCCTTAGTAGGCTGAGGAATAAGGGTGCTCTTACCTCCCGTGACATTTTTAATAATGTCATCCAGGGAAGCACCAAATAGTCTTTTGCCCTTAAAAGGTAAATCCGTCAGGAGCTTCTTAAAGGCCAGGTCAGCAGACCAGCATTTCAACCAGATAAGGTGAAGCAATACCACCGCAGACACTGAGGCCCTAGAAACTAAGGGGGCAGCGTCCATAGTGGCATCGCACACAAACACCAGGCCCTGCACCATTTGATTGGCCAGTACAATGCAATCCGGAGGAAGATTATGCTCCTGCACAGTCTGGTGCAAAATTGTAGCCCATGCCGTGAGTGTCTGAGACACCAGGGTCGCCGCTACAATGGGACGTAGCGTGGATCCCAGCATGGTGAACATGGCTCTGCTCACCACTTCCGACCTCCTATCAGTAGGGTCCCTAAAGGCAGGAGTCCCCTCAACCGGGAGAGTCGTGGCTTTATTCAACCGGGCGACCGGGGGGGCCAACAACCGGAGTAGAGGCCCATTTTTTAATCAGGCTCTCCTCAAAGGGATACCTAACCGCCAGACGCTGCGAGAACGCAAAGGTCTTCTGCGGCATGTCCCAACCCTGGTCAATGAATTTGTCAAAGAAAGATATATAGGGAAAAACCTTTTTAGAAGGATTTATCTGGAAATGAACCAAAGGAGACTGCCTCCACCAGAGGTTCCTCAGCCGCAGCATCCAGCTTGAGAGTGTCCCTCACAGCATCAATGAGTTCACTGACAAGCGTCCTGTCATGTACTGACCCAGATAAGGAGTTTTCCTCACAAGGAATGTCCTGGTCAAAAAATATGCAAAAATTCTGAGTTAGGGTCCTGTATCGCAGCAATGCCCATATCTGAATCAGAACACTCCCCTAGAGATGGTGTGGGGAGAGGGCGTTTTTTAGCCCCCTGCGCTCGCACGCCGCTTTCATCCTGGCAACAAATGAGTCCAGGACTGTCGACAACTGGTCCCTAGGGATCGCAGGTGCAGTAGCACTGCCTGTTGCCTCTGACACGAAGGGGGAAGCAGGTGACACTGACTGCATGATAACACAGCACCCTCTGAGACTTTGTCAAAATATGAGAAAAAAGTCCACCCTCCAGCTGCACTGACTGTGGGGGGTTACCCAGGGGACTCACCAACCCAGCTAGGACCGCGCGGTTCCGCTGCCTGTGTCCTGCTCCCAGCGCGAGTGAACAGTGAGAAGACTGTGAGGAGGATCGCGCCATTCTTAGCAGTAGAGGCCAAACTAGCACCAGAAAAGCGCACGACTTCAACAAAATGGCCGCCACTATTAAAAAGTGTGACACAGCGTGTCCACAGCAAAATTGCCTGCCAATGCAGTTTTCAATAGTAATAGAAAAACATAGCAAAAATGGCGCCCGACGGTGCAAGCGAAAACACAAGGCCCAGGCTGACACAGACAGCATTCCCACACATAATGCAGACCCCCATGAGCCCCCATGAGCCCCCACCGGGGCAGAGTGACCCCCAGTCAGCGCACAACAGAGTAATGAAAGAGAGTAGCAAATACAAGGGGGGGGGACAGGGAAACCCCCCTACCATAGGAACACACAGTATGTACTCACCTGCATAGGCAGGGGAACCAGTACTTACCCGTCCAGCGAGTACCCACTGGTGTGTTCCTGACAGGTCTATCATAGTGCAGTACTGAGCAGCTGTCGGCCCGGCCCACTGTGAAAGATACAGCAGAACTGTTCAGTCATGTGTGGGCCCTGGAGCAAAATAGCTCACCGGCCACCACTGCAGTGCCGTACCCTTTGTGACCTCTCACAGCAGCTGTACGGCGGGGAACCCGCTAGGCTTGCTGGGAGAGGGTATAAAGGGGGCAGACATCTTCACCACGAGCTCCGAGTCCCAGGCACCTTTAGCCTGAGGGCTGCTGTCCGTGATCGGTGTGCAGGCGCCCTTGGCCTGTACACGTGGAGTTCGTGTTCCATCCCAGACACCTTCAGTCTGGGGTGAGGTACTCAGCCGGAGGCCTGGAGCACAGTATCTTCCACTGGGTCCCGCGAGGAAAGGATCGTCCTAAGGCGCCCCGGGTGTTGGGCGCCTGAATCCAGGGCGTAAGGGACCAGAGAGGGGATCCCCCCGAAGAGCTGGTACAGCATATTGCCAGTGCCGGGTGGACCTCTGGAGACCGTCCGGATGGATGTCTTTTCCCAACAAGGGCCAATTCATCTAGGAAGGTGGTTCATGTTCTATGACCGGTGGCAGCGGTTCACTTAATTCACTCAGGTCGGTGGCAGGGACCTGCTCTCAGGCCTGTGGCAGGGGCCTCAACAGTTCAACTGGTCGGTGGCAGCGACCAACCTCACGGTCGGTGGCAGAGACCGTGCGCCAAGCCTTTTTGCACTAGAAGGAATAGGAGTGTTCATTATGCCTGGACCTACTTGTATCTACACCCTGTCTGTTTATTCAAAAGTTCAACTGACGCTGTTCACTTGTAAGGAAGAATAAAGGAGTGTTGGACTTTTTATGGTGTGGGGCTCTATTACTGACAGTCAAACTTCCACAGGAGAAGCAGAGGCTCCATCCAGAACACAGGCCCGAAGGTAAAATAAGTGTTGGCTTTCACCTCTACACATTAGAGGACATAGGCCGTAGTGAACCTCATCCTCCTCCCGCATACCCCTAGACAAGCCAGCCGTTTTATTTACAAGCGGACAGGGGGTGAGGCCGCTACATGTGCAACCTCCTGTGTTCACTACAGTATGTAACAGTGCAGGCGCTCAGCGCAGGAGCTGGAAGACAGCGGCGACCACTTTAGTAGCAACACCTACTTTAGTAGCAACACCTACTAGAATAAGGAAAGAATATGGCTGAAGAGTTGACCTTAATTTTCGTAGACCATCTACATTCTGGCCAGTAGTAAATACGATATGCTCCACTTTGTCTATTGTTTTTATTAATTCTTGAATGTATTGTATGTCTTTAACATTGATGTAATAAAATATGATATGTTTTAATTGATTTGTGTATGGGTCGCTAGGCACTGCTATAATCCCTATCTCCTTCTTCCCTTTTACCTACTAGAATGGTTTCCAGCTTCCACAGAGATCCCTCAGATGAGGCATATGTACAGTATACCTATGCTGGTCCAAGCTGGAACCATGTAGCGATTGTATAAAATGCGTACCTAAACTTCAGTTTTAAACAGTAAGGGAACTGTGTGGGCACTAACATTACTCCAGTGGAAAACTGTCATCCCTATTGAAACAGCCGTGTTCTACTGTTGGGAACATAATGTTCAAACTGCTGGAGAACAGGGACACGTTTTGAAAAGCAAGGGCTGGGATTGTCAGCCTCTGGCACTTCCTAGTGTTATATGTGTACAGTTCGTGGGTGCTGTGTGTGGCTTGGGACAACCAGTCCCTGTGTCTGTGATATAGACCTGAGAGAACGGAACCTCTTGCTGACCAAGTAACACATATGTGTGGCAGCAGAGCGGGTGCCTTAATGCCCACATACTGCACATATGTGTCCATTGGGAAAGGAGGATTCTATGCTGAGAGGCCGCTTACTGTGGGCTCTCGACACAGTGACAGAGCTGTCACTGAGTGCTCCTGGTCTTTGTTTATCATTGGGAGCTAACAGGACAGGCTGCCAATCATGTGACAACTGTGACAGTTAATCACAATGATCAGGTGATTGAGAAGTCCATCCTGCTTTAAAGTGACTGTAAACAATCACCTTGTAAAACAACCCATTAAGTTTAAAATAGAAATGAAAGGCAAAACATTTTTGTAGAGATATAAAAAAATATAAATACCTTTTTTCCCTTTTTTATAGGTGATCACATTCCCTCTGTTTTCAGATGCACTAGAGCTGAAGGGAGAAGAAGCAGGAGCACACTGAGCTTCCCAGTGAATAGCTGTGTAGGGGGGCGTGTCAGAACTAGGGTTGCCACCTGTCCGGGATTCACCCAGACAGTCCGGGTTTTGAATCATGTGTCCAAGTTTCAGTCTGCCTGAAACCCGGACACAATATTCAGACACCAATGAAGTTTGGAACTGGGCCTGACAGGAGGGTGAAGGGGCACTATGCGTGCCACATTACTATTCTCTTTGGAGCGCCCAAAGGTGTCCCAGGTTTGTTACAATCCTATGGTGTATGTTGCCTTCTCTCTGCATGTTTTAACCCTGAAAATGGCAACCCACCCCATCGCAAACCACATGCATTGCACAGGGCTGCAGGGCGGTTGTGATGCTGCTCCATTCAATTTAATTTGTTGACTGAAAAAAACAGTGTTGCGCTGTAAGCAAAATGTCTAGCTCAATATATAGTGTATAACAAAAACATAATAAAATCCTATGTAGCCACCCCCTCACCCCGTCCTCTTTAGCTAGGGGTATGTCACGCGACAGGGTGAGGTGCGCTACGGCCCATGTCCTCCCCGCAAAGGCGGGCGAGGTGAAGGCCAATACCTGATGTTTCCTCGGGCCGGTGTGTCCTGAGCATGAACCGAGTCTATCGTGCAGAAACCACCCTTTGCTCCCATTAACAGAGTCCATACACCGATCACAGTCCCACTGTTGGTTTATTTCGTATCTTCACATACAGGCAATGCGATGGCATGATACGGTGGGATGAGCAGGTCGAGGCACTATACTGATCTGGGTCCCCACACCCCCTGTGCTATGACCAAGGGTTGTAGGAGTCTTGACATGAATACCTCCATTGCGTTGCGGCCTCTATCAGGGGAGGATGTCCTCCAAGGGAGTTACCGAAGACCCATCCGTCACCGGGTTGACACTACACCGGGTCTTCGAACGGGTGACCTCTCCAGCCTCCTCACCTCAGATGCGGGCCCCCTCGCAAGGGGCGCCCTGGAGCAACTTCACCCTCGCGGGACCCAGTCGGAGTCACCGGGTCCCAGGCCCCCTCAATAGTACCTCACCCCAGGCTGAAGGTGCCTGGGATGGACCCCATCTTCATTCCGGCCAGGCCTAGGGCGCCTAGGCCGGAACCTTGAACCGCCCGCACCCAGGCTGAAGGTGCCTGGGTGCGTGAAGAGATGATCCCCGAAGACAGACCTCGTGGCGAGGGCGTCTCCCCCTTTTATCTCCTCCCGTCGACACCACGACGGGTTCCCCGCCCCGGCCGTACCATCTCCAGGAAGGGACAAAGAAGGGTAGCACTCCGGTAGTGATTCTACCCTGAGCCAGTAGGTACACTGACACCCACTGGTCAAGGAGAATATTACACCACCCAATCCTCCACGAATAACAAAAAGGGGTCTGAACCCTAACATAATTACACACTTGGGTCACACTACCCCCAAGTGTATCCCACTAAATTGAGGACCCCGCTACACACTCCCCCCTGTGATTTGACGCTGGTCCCCAGCGTCAGGTGCACACCCATGTCTCCCAAAGAGTGGTGACATGAAGTGGGCCCCAGAGGCTATCCCTCAAATTTTTTTGAATACTAAATGTGCCAAGACCTGCTCAAAAGGGAAAGGGGAAATATAAAACGATAAACATTTGTATAAGACATCTATTCTGTACACATGTACAATCCCTCCCATCGCTGTCTAAGAACCACCCCACTCTCAGTAGTCTTGACCGACGAATCTCCTGCAGAAGGGAAACAACAAAAAGAAAACACATCCTAACACTCTGTGTTAAATTGGCATGAGTGGGTCCGTCAGCCGAGAGACCCGCTCACTCCAATAAGTAAGTAATGCATGTGTAGTATTTCGAACAACCGTTGCACAACACTGCCACCTGGTGACAGAGCCGCGGTAATGACACTTGGTGAGATCTTCATTCTTCCTGCTTTCCTACTCTGACTCTACCCCAAAAGTCTCTGCCTTTGGCACATGAAGAAAAGGGAGAAAAAAAAACAACAGCTCCCAAGTCTCCAGTGAGTAAAAGAAAAGCCCAAATCAAAACAAAAGTAGGGCACAGTTCTAGGCGTCTGGGAACGTCTCATCCAGAAAGTTTCAACAGCAACAAGATAGGAGCTCACTCCTCCTATAAGTAGAACCTTGGATCCGGCAGAAACAGAGGCTTCAGGTGCCCGTCAAACACTTCCACTGAATACTCGACATCCTCTCCTTCTTTCCTACAGATGAGCACCTTATCAGCATGAATATGGCGCCCAAGTCTCCAATCAGCTCTGCAGTCCTTGAACTTTTTAGACACAGGCGGCGAACATGACAGGTATCGCCTGGCATGGGGTACTTTAAGCTTTTCCCATACAAACTCGTCATACCACCTTGATCGCAGGACCTCAACTTCATACAATAAGTCCCGAGGCAAGTAGGGGTACTCCCACCCATATTCACGGGCGACTCTCTGGGAGAAAAGTCTCTGCAACCTGGCTAGGGGCGGCATCACATCTCGCTCACCTTCTCCTGGCTGTACGATGGCCTCCGGGTGCCGAGGTACCTTCACCATCTCAGGTTGCTTTGTCTTTGGTGCCCGCAACGAAGCACGCTGCGTCCCCACCATCAGAGCGGGTGATGTAGTTGAATGAGGAAAGTTGGTCAGAGGGTTAGATTTCCTCGGGAACTCCGGGGCCTGCGCCCGGAGCGTACTGTCTTCTATGGACATGGGGGAATCCTGTGGTTTACCCAGCACAGGTAGCGGGCGTCTGTCCCAGCCCTTCCGGTGAAACAGCTCGTCTATTTCCCCATCATCCCCACAGTCTGACAACGACTCTGGGTCGGAGGTGTCATACATCTCGGCGGGAAGGTAGTCTCTAGTAGACGGAAGGCTACCCTCCCTTTCGGGCTCCACCGGCTGTGAACTCCCGACACCTCCAACCAACACTACAGTCCCAGCCCCTAGCTCACCTGGACCTACTGAAGAACTGGGATGTCCGGGACTCTCTTCTCTACCGGCGCCATCCAGGCCAGGCAAGCGGCGGGGTGAAGCTCGACCACGACCACAGGAGGCCTGCACCAGGCCTATCTTCCTCTTCGGGGGTGGCAGCAGGGAGTCTGTGGTGACCGAAGCAGTGTCTTTGGATTTTTCTCTCTCAATCTCTGGTTGGGCAGTCACTTCGCCCTGGTCAGCGCGTACAGGGACCTCCGCAGAGGCCTGGATCTCTCCCTCCGGAGTGGTGTATCCTGTGATGCAGTTGAGGCGTAGGGCCCGGGGCCTTTCCGTGTATGGTTCAACCTCAAAAAGAAACTCTTTGCACGCTTCACATCACCCGAATGGCTTTAGTTGGACCACCAGTCCCGAGCATCCGGGACAGATCACACCGAGAGCCTCCGTGTCTCTGCATGAATACAGAGCCAACTGTCCTCGGGGCCTAAGTCTTATCCCCGTGTCTGTCAGGGGAGCAGCAAATGCAGTCATCTTCGTGGGGTAAGGTACCGGTATCCACGGGGAACTTGAGGCCATCCCGACCACTTGCTGTTCCATCACGCGCTGACCACGCGCCGGAGTCTCTACGTGTATCTCCACACGTGGCCAGACTCCTCCCACAACTTGTAAGTTTTCGCGGGCTTCCGCCAGCCTCCGCCCACGAATTGTACAGTCATGGGGTGCCTCGTGGCGCAGTGCATTAACAGTCCCCACATGTAGTACTTCACACGGCTGGACCTCTCCCTTTTTTTACGCTCCTCTGCGTGGGCCTTTACCGACTTAGGGTCATGTCCACAACTCCGAGCAGGGATGCACTTTGGCCAATCACATGGCCGACCTGTTCGGAACTCCTCCGGGCAGCAAAGTTCGAACACAGACGTTCTCAGTTCCATCGCCAAAACACACACTATCCCGGACGAGCCCCCACGTGTAGCCACCCCCTCACCCCGTCCTCTTTAGCTAGGGGTATGTCACGTGACAGGGTGAGGTGCGCTACGGCCCATGTCCTCCCCGCAACGGCGGGCGAGGTGAAGGCCAATACCTGATGTTTCCTCGGGCCGGTGTGTCCTGAGCATGAACCGAGTCTATCGTGCAGAAACCACCCTTTGCTCCCATTAACAGAGTCCATACACCGATCACAGTCCCACTGTTGGTTTATTTCGTATCTTCACATACAGGCAATGTGATGGCATGATACGGTGGGATGAGCAGGTCGAGGCACTATACTGATCTGGGTCCCCACACCCCCTGTGCTATGACCAAGGGTTGTAGGAGTCTTGACATGAATACCTCCGTTGCGTTGCGGCCTCTATCAGGGGAGGATGTCCTCCAAGGGAGTTACCGAAGGCCCATCCGTCACCGGGTTGACACTACACCGGGTCTTCGAACGGGTGACCTCTCCAGCCTCCTCACCTCAGATGCAGGCCCCCTCGCAAGGGGCGCCCTGGAGCAACTCCACCCTCGCGGGACCCAGTCGGAGTCACCGGGTCCCAGGCCTCCTCAATAGTACCTCACCCCAGGCTGAAGGTGCCTGGGATGGACCCCATCTTCATTCCGGCCAGGCCTAGGGCGCCTAGGCCGGAACCTTGAACCGCCCGCACCCAGGCTGAAGGTGCCTGGGTGCGTGAAGAGATGATCCCCGAAGACAGACCTCCCCCTTTTATCTCCTCCCGTCGACACCACGGCGGGTTCCCCGCCCCGGCCGTACCATCTCCAGGAAGGGACAAAGAAGGGTAGCACTCCGGTAGTGATTCTACCCTGAGCCAGTAGGTACACTGACACCCACTGGTCAAGGAGAATATTACACCACCCAATCCTCCACGAATAACAAAAAGGGGTCTGAACCCTAACACAATTACACACTTGGGTCACACTACCCCCAAGTGTATCCCACTAAATTGAGGACCCCGCTACACCTATAAACTAAATATCAAAGTCCACCAAAAGTGTGTAAAATCTCCACGCAGCTGTGCAGCTGCATAAAGATTTTACACACGTTTGGTGGACTTTGTTTCGTTTATAGGACTTTATAATTTTTTATTTTGTTATACACTGTATATTGAATTAGAAGTTTTGCTGACAGCGCAACACTGTTTTTTTTTTCAGTTGTCTTTCGATATTTATGTGTGAATATCAGTGAGTGCTGCAGTCAGGTTTTTTACTTTTCCACCTTCAATTAATTTGGTTGATTAATTTGCAAATCACGGGTGAGGCCGGGTTCACACTTGTGCGACACGACAGCCGTCTTACTTTGGATCCAACTTTGCCCTGCGACTTGAAGCCGACATATGTCCGAATTTAAGTGAACAGGGATCCGACTTGGATCCCCGCCAACACCAGGCACTGTGTTTGGTATGAATCTTGAGGGGGAACTCCACGCCAAATTTTAAATAAAAAACGGGCATGGGTTCCCCCTCCAAGAGCATACAAGGCCTTTCGGTCTGGTATGGATTTTAAGGGGACCCCCTACGCCGAAAAAACGGCATGGGGGTCCCCCAAAATCCATACCAGACCCTTATCCGAGCACGCAGCCCGGCCGGTCAGGAAAGGGGGTGGGGACGAGCGAGCGCCCCCCCTCTCCTGAACCGTACCAGGCCGCATGCCCTCAACATAGGGGGTGGGTGCTTTTGGGCAGGGGGGCGCCCTGCAGCCCCCCCACCCCAAAGCACCCTGTCCCCATGTTGATGAGGACAAGGGCCTCTTCCCGACAACCCTGGCCGTTGGTTGTCGGGGTCTGCGGGCTTATCGGAATCTGGGAGCCCCCTTTAATAAGGGGCCCCCAGATCCCGGCCCCCCACCCTATGTGAATGAGTATGGGGTACATCGTACCCCTACCCATTCACCTGGGGGAAAAGTGTCAATAAAAAAACACACTAGACAGCTTTTTAAAGTAGTTTATTAGGCACCTCCGGGGGGCTTCTACTGACTTCGGGGGTCTTCTTCCGACTTCGGGGGTCTCTTCCGACCCTCCGGTGCCTTCTCCGCGCTCTCCTGTTCTTCTCCCACTCTCCGGTGCTTTCTGCCTTCTCCCCATCGTCTTCTTCCCTCTTCTCTTCTTGAGATGTTGACACGACGAGGTCTCCCGCTGTAATGCCGTGTGCCCGGCGCGCAACAACTTATATAGGCATGGTCACCGGGTGATGTGACCCCGCCCCCTTATGATGTCACCGTCCCATAATGCCGTGGGGCTGGGACGCCATAGGGGGCGGGGTCACCGTGTGACATCACTCGGTGACCACGCCCCATGCCTATACAAATCATTGCGCTCCGCGCACACGGCATTACAGCGGGAGACCTCGTTGTGTCAACATCTCAAGAAGAGAAGAGGGAAGAAGGCGACGGGGAAGACTGGGCCACCGCTAGCAAAAGAGCTGGCAGAAGATAGCGGAGGTGCCCGGCAGAAGGCAGAAAGCACCGGAGAGCGTGGAGAAGGCACCCCCGAATTCGGAAGAAGACCCCCGAAGTCGGTAGAAGACCCCCGGAGCTGCCTAATAAATTACTTTAAAAAGCTGTCTAGTGTGTTTTTTTATTGACACTTTTCCCCCAGGTGAATGGGTAGGGGTACGATGTACCCCATACTCATTCACATAGGGTGGGGGGCCGGGATCTGGGGGCCCCCTTATTAAAGGGGGCTCCCGGATTCCGATAATCCCCCCCCTGCAGTCCCCCGACTACCAACGGCCAGAGTTGTCGGGAAGAGGCCCTTGTCCTCATTGACATGGGGACAGGGTGCTTTGGGGTGGGGGGGCCACAGGGCACCCCCCTGCCCCAAAGCACCCACCCCCCCATGTTGAGGGCATGCGGCCTGGTACGGTTCACGCTCGTCCCCACCCCCTTTCCTGACCGGCCGGGCTGCGTGCTCGGATAAGGGTCTGGTATGGATTTTGGGGGAACCCCACGCCGTTTTTTCGGCGTAGGGGGTCCCCTTAAAATCCATACCAGACCGAAGGGCCTGGTATGCTCTTGGAGGGGGAACCCCTGCAAGTTTTTTTATTAAAAATTTGGCGTGGAGTTCCCCCTCAAGATCAGCAGAGCACAAGTCGCATGCCAAAGTCGGATCATGCAAGACGGTGGTCCGACTTTGATCCGACTTCACTGATAGTCAATGGGCTGAAGTAGGTTCAAAGTCAGACCAAAGTAGTACAGGGAGCATTTTTAAAGTCGGACCAACATGTGTTGGACCAGTTAAGTCGGCTCCCATAGGGAAACATTGATTTTCACACGTTATGCGACATGAGCTCCCAATGTCGGAGCGTTTGTCGCACCAGTGTGAACCCGGGCTTAAGCACAACCTTGGATCATTTGAATTTGTTGCATTTGTCAGCAGTACCACTTGCCAAATGCGACATGCCCTTTAAGTCTTACTGGCATGGCCATGGCATGTGTACAACTATGAGTGGCTGCATTCCCTTGTGTAGGTGGGTGGTCAGGAGGCCCAGCTGAAATGGCTGATGTTACCGCCCTCTGGCCGCACATGTGATCAAACCCTACCTTGGCTGGATCAGAATAATGCCATAACTAAAATCAAGGTGTTTTCTTTATTAATTTCAATACTTTTATCAGAATTTTTCCCTAGATGTTGAAAAATACAATGCTGTGTATATTTAACCACTTAAAGCGGAGTTCCAGCCACAAACATTTATTTTATTTTTTTAAAGTCAAAAGCTATAAACACTGTAGCTGCTGACTTTTAATAAAGACAATTACCTGTCCAGGGAGCCTGCGATGTCGACCCCCCGAGGCTGATCCGTCCTTCGGATTGGGTGCAGGCGCTGCCATTCTAACTAAGGGAAACCGGCAGTGGAGCCTTGCGGCTTCACTGCTGGTTTCCTACTGCGCATGCGCGAGTCGCATGGCGCTTTGTGAATGGTCAGCTTGTCTTCTGGGGGACACACAGGTCCCAGAAGACAGCAGGGGGGCTCGCCGCACAAGAGGACATGACATCCTGCGCCGTGGCCGCGGCCCGGCTGGAACGAACGTACACTTAGTATTTCAGAAAAGATGAGCTAGAAAAAAATTAAAAAAACGAGTGGTTGGGGGGTTGTCTTTCCTTTAAGAAAAAGTTCTAAAAGTGGATGGAACTCCGCTTTAATGACAGAGTCTCTTTTTGAGATTTGTTGTTTACAAGTTAAAATCATTTTTTTTTGCTAGAAAATTACTTAGAACCCCCAAACATTACAGTATAACGGAAAATTTAT
Organism: Rana muscosa; assembly: GCA_029206835.1. Lineage (NCBI taxonomy): Eukaryota > Metazoa > Chordata > Amphibia > Anura > Ranidae > Rana > Rana muscosa. The sequence goes on along the minus strand of CM055118.1, from coordinate 789,553,987 downwards.
ATCAAATACTTACCGTAATTTTCCTTTCCTGATGGACTCCATGGCAGCCTACGTGTGGGTTAATCCCACCCCTCATACCTCATAGGACCCTTCTCCCATAAATCTTTGCTCTGAGCCAGAGGCCGTGTTCCATAATTTAGCCTACTCCAGCCACTGGGAGGGAACTCCTGCTGCCATGGAGTCCATCAGGAAAGGAAAATTACGGTAAGTATTTGATATAAATTTTCCGTTTTCCTGACAGACTCCATGGCAGCCTACGTGTGGGAAATAACTAGCCATACACACCCGGGTGGGCAGAGTGCTGGACAAAAGAAAAAAAAAAGGTTTAATTGGCACCATCAACAGAAAAGATACGTAAACCAAATTTAACAGAAGATAATGAGGCTGGCTCTACGCAGTAGTGTGCCATGAACGTGTTAATTGAAGACCACAAGGCCACCTTGCAAATAACTTCTGGAGGCACGTGACGTGATGCCGCCCATGATGAAGACACACTTCTAGTTGATTGAGCAGTCACCGCTTCTGGAGGCGCCAAGCCCTTGGCTTTATAGGCCCACTGAATGGCCTGAACAATCCATGCTCCGATAGATCTGGAAGAGGCACGCATTCCCTTATACTTCCTGTGAAAAGAACGAGCAGGTGGTCGGTCTGACGGAAAGAAGCTGTAGCTTCAAGATACTGACTCAGAGCTTTTCCAACATCTAAGGGATAAACACTGGAATCCTCGGTAGATCTGAACGTTGGAAGAGCAATCTCCTGATTGTCATGAAACACAGATGCCACTTTGGGGTTTGAACCCAACATAGGAATTAAAAAGTTTAGAAATGGCTCCTTGCATCCGAGAGCTGATTTCAGAGACCCTCTTGGCCGATGTTATAGCCACCAAGAAGACAACTATTAGAGAGAGTCATTTGACAGAAGATTGATCTTCATGTTCCAACTCTCTACCTAAGAAAAAATCCAGGACAAAAGGAAGATCCCAATTAGAAAAACTTGGCTCTGAGGTCTGAGCCTTATTGCTCCTCTGAAAAACTACTGAGTAAGAGGGTGTCTAGCCCAGGAAACACCCGTAAAGGCAGAGATTACAACGATTTGGACTCGCAGCGAGCTGACTGACAATGAGAGATCCAATCCTGATTGTAAGAAGCCCAGGATATCATGCCTAGGGCCTCCAACCTTCCCCTCTCAAGAACCAGATCATCAGATGTAGATGGGCCGGGCATGGATGTAGAAATGCCCCTTGTGATAGGAGATCTGGTCTGGAGGGTAGAGGAACTGGGTCCCGGAAGCTGAGTTGCATCAGCAGTGGAAACCATGGCTTGTTTGGCCAGTACGGAACTATTGCCACTATCTCTGCTTCTTCCATCCTGAGCCTCGACAAAAAACGGAGAATGACAGGAACCGGGGGAAAGGCATAGGCCCTGTGGAACCGCCAATGGTCTGTCAGAGCATCTACCCAAAAGCCTGGGGATACCAAGACCTCGTGTAGTATCTCTCTAGTCTGAAGTTGCATGGGGAGGCGAACAAGTCTACTTCCGGAATGACTCCCAGGGACAGGACCCACCTGAAGACTTCGGGGGGAAGTCCACTCGTTGTCCAGAGAAACTCTCAACGGAAAATCTGCCTGAACGTTCGGGACTCCAGGGAGATAGACAGCTGTCAGGTTGGCCAGGTTTTTCTGGGCCCAGATCATGATGGGCTCTATTTCCTTTGACAGGGAGAGACTGCGAGTACCCCCCTGTCTCTTGATGTATGCGACTGCCGTTGTGTTGTCCAGTCTTAGGAGGACTGAGTCTCCTGCTGTTAAGTGGTGAAAGGCCTGCAGAGCGCAGAACGCTGCCCGGGAGTTCCAGAACATTGGAGACTATCCTGTGAGAGGGAAAATTCCATATGCCTTGGGCTACTTCTGTCAGCCCCTGTTGCTGGCATCTGTAGTGATGGTGACCCAAGACACAGGTGCGATGGAGTGACAATTGAGGAGGTTCCTCTATTGTAGCCACCAAGGAAAGCTCTCCAGCATGGATGAGGTTATTTGGATAAAGTGATCCCGAAGCCCTGGATTATACTGCTGGAGGAAACCCTTCTGGAAGGGCCGCATTTTCCATTGAGCCCACTTTACCATGGGTGTTGTTGCCACCATGGTGCCAATGATCTTTAGGCATTGAGAGGCTTGGAGATGAGGACGACATTGCAAGCCAAACTCTGTCCCGGATCACTGGGATGTTTCCAGGGGTAACAAGATGGTGCTCTTGATAGCGTTGAAGTGTGCCCAGAGGAATACCAGGGACTGCGTAGGATCCAGATGGCTCTTTTCCAGATTCAGAAGCCAACCAAATTCGAGTAGAGTGGAGATGACCTGGGATCTGTGGATTAGCAACTGCTCCTTGTCCCGAGACAACAGCAGGTCGTCTAGATAGTGATACAGACGGATACCTCTGGTCCTGATCAGAGCCACGACAGCCAACAAGTTTTGAAAACACACGAGGCGATGTTGTAAGCCCGAAGGGGAGACAGGTGAACTGCAGACAGATTTGATCGACAGCAAAGCAAAGGTATTTCTGGAATTCTGACGCTATCGGAACATGGAAGTAGGCGTCCTTCAGGTCTATAGAGACAAGCCAATCGCCTGGTTGGATTGCTTGACTGATCATGAGTAGTGTCTCCATCTTGAACTTCTCCTTCTAGATAAAAGAATTCAAGTGGGTTAGGTCTATAACTGGCCTCCAGGAGACTATTTTCTTCAACACCATGAAGAGGGGCGAGTAGACCCCTTAAAACCTTTTGTCGTCTGGAACTGGAATTGCAGCGCCCTGAGCCACAAGAGAGACAGGAGAATTCGCTTTTTCTCTTCCGAGAGAGGCAAGGATGCCGACTCGCTCTGTTTTAGGCAGGTGCAATATCATAAAGACTTAGGGGATTCTTGTTCACCGGAAGATGCCCCTTTTGAAAACTTCTGGCCTGAAGGCTGTTTTTTTTTCCAGGTCGTCTTGAATTCACGGCCAGGCCTATAGTAGCGAGCATTCCTTGCTCGATCTGAACTTTGCCTGGGCTGTGTTCTCTTCTGGTTTAGCAGACGGCGATCCTGGGGAAGGAACCCCGACTTGCCCCCTGTGGCACGGGTGATGATCCTGTCCGATATGTTCCCAAAGAGGGACGAACCCCCAAATGGAATCCTGCACCATGCCTGCTTGGAGGCAGGGTCAGCTACCCATGGGCGCAGCCACAAGGCACGCTTAGCCGTGACAGATGTCAGCATGATCCGAGCCACCAGGCGAATTATGTCTAGGGAAGCCCCACAAGAAAAGCCAACGTCAACCTTAGCCCATGAATAGGTGAGCTCCTGGCCAGTTCTTCCGAGATGCTCCTCAGAGAAGCATCTACGTCATCTGCCCAGACTTCCATCGCTTTAGAAAGGGCTGCGAGAGCTAGAGCTGGTTTGCAGGTCATACCCGCTGTAATGTAGATCCGTTTGAGGTCGGTATAAATTTTCCACTCCAGGCAATCCCTAAAGGAAACAGTATCCTCCAATGGGAGGGCTGAGTCAATGAGAGGAGCCGACTCCAGGTGTTTTACATCCTTGCTTTTAAATGGGTACATTTTTGATACCTTCATTAACAGGCAATTCTTCCTTTCAACACCACCCCATTCTTCGTTAATTATTGTGCTGAGTTCACCCAAAAAGGAGAAATTAGGGCGTTCTTTTTTGAGGTGTTTAAAATATTTCCTCTGTTTGGAGGGTGCCTCCACTGGCTCTTCCATCTCAAAGCTTCTTTGACAGCTTTTGACCAGCTGTGGAACTAGGGCAAATTCAAAACCTGCACCAGGGTCATCTACCTCCACCTCACTGTCTGAGGCTTCAATTGAGGAATGGCTCGGCTGTGAAGGGCCTGGAGCCTTGAGATAATCCATAATAGGGACTGACATAGTGTCGCCAGCAGAGTTGTGGGTATGACCAGAAACCCCTTTACTCAGGGACTCACAGACCACCTTTCTGACCAGTGCTTCCACTTGTTGGTCTCCACCCTCACTTTCTTATGCGACTTTAGAAAAGCATCGCTCGCAGAGCGATTTGCCTTCAGGAACCTGGGCCCCGCATACCCAGCAGGCTTTCCTCACAGAGCAGCTGGAGTGGCGGTGAGAGTGACGCCCAGAGGTGGTTTTAGACTCCTATCTGTGGTACCTAGATCTAAAGGAAGATCTATGACGTCTGGACCTTGAAGAGGAGTGACAACGTTGAGACCTAGGACGGTCTTTGCCGTGCTTTGGTGTTCAGACCTAGAAGAGCTGAGTGAAAAAGAAAGGGTTAAGAGCTCCTGAATGAGTGAACCCAAGCATCACAGGTAGAAAAGAAATAAATCCTACCTGCAGCGCAAGGGTTGGCCACAAAAGGGCGGTGACAGATCCATGGCAAGGCAGTTTGAAAGTGAAATGAATCATTAAAGCCTTATGAGAAACAGGAGTGACAACAGGCATGAGAGAGCACATAACAAAACATAGCCAGCACCCAGGGAGCCTGCAGCAAACAATTTACCTTGTAAACCAGAGCCCAGTGCCTGGGTAAAGGTAAGACTATATCTTGGTCCTAGGAGAAGGACAAAAAAAGAACATGGCCTCTGGCCCAGAGCAAAGATTTATGGGAGAAGGGTCCTATGAGGTATGAGGGGCGGGATTAACCCACATGTAGGCTGCCATGGAGTCTGTCAGGAAATATTTTTTTCAGACACCCTAGAGAATAAAATGGCGGTAATTGCAATACTTTATGTCACACCGTATTTGCACAAAAAAATACACGTTTTTTAATTAAAAAATAAGACAACATTAAAAGTTAGCCCAATTTTTTTGTGAAAGATAATGTTACGCCAAGGAAATTGATACCCAACATGTCATGCTTCAAAATTGCGCACGCTCATGAAATGGGGAAAAATTTTGCCACTTAAAAATCTGTATTGGTGACATTTAAAAATTTCTACAGGTTGTCAGTTTTGAGTTACAGAGGAGGTCTAGTGCTAGAATTATTATTATCGCTCTAACAATCGTGGCGATACCTCACATGTGTGATTTGAACACCGTTTTGATATGCGGGCGCGACTTACGTGTGCGCTCACTTCTGCACGCAAGCTAGGCGGTCACTTTACTTTTTTTCTTATTTATTTTACTTTTTATTTTTTATTTTTAAACTGTCCTTTTAAAAAAAAAATGTTGGGTCACTTTTATTCCTATTACAAGGAATGTAAATATCCCTTGTAAGAGAAAAAAAGCATGACAGGGCCTCTTTAATGTGGGATCTGGGGTCAAAGAGACCTCAGATCTCACATTTACACTTAAATGCAATAAAGAAAAGAAAAGAAAATGTCTTTTGGGAAAAAAAATATTCCCCTTTAAGAGCATTGAGCAGACGACGCTTCCATCATCCAATGTTTTGGAGCCAAGTGGAAGCCATCCTTCCCTCACTCGGCATCCAGTCTCACAGGGGAGAAGACCCGATTGTCTCTGCCGCTTACCGGAGTCATCGGTGGCGGCGGAGAGGAGAGGGGACCGCTCCCGCCGCCGATAAAAGTGATCTAGCTGCAAATCTGCCGCAGAGACCACTTTTATCTAAAAGCCAGCTGCCCGCCATTTCAGAAAATGGGGTTATGGCAGCTATCTGCTGCCATAATTACGGTATTCCATGTCAAAGTACCAATGTATAACGACGGCGGGTGGTCGTTTCTCCCAATCAACATTAACAATTTGTAATGCTTTTGCTGCTAGAATTAGTAAATACATAGGAAAGTATATCATATTTACTTGTTTTAAACCATTTTTCAAATTTCTTCAGTTACTTCCTGGTTTCCTTTGAATATTAAAAAAAAATTCAACAGCATTTTGGTTTGTGGTGCTCAGATGCGGTGTAGTTCCTCCTACAGCCGGTTGAATATAACGCTGTAATACATATTTAGAACTTTTTTTTAAATGCAAATTTTAATTTTTTTACGTTTCCATAGATGGTATTGTAGAGAAAGTGATTATTCTGCCATACATGTATAGCAAATCAAAGATAGATTACACTTTTTCTCTTATCAGGTATAAACCAGACCCACATTTTCTTAAAGAAGCAATTAAAAAATGTTATAAATCCTTTTTGTCCCCGCCAACTTATGTTCTTAACTGAATGAATAGTAAAATAAAGAAGATACTAAAAACACTAAAACTACTCTGTAAGAGAATAAAAAGAGGATTATAATCGTAATGTAATGCAAACAGAGACTATTTAAAAGCTTAGCATCCTAAATGACCAATTCGGCTTGGTTCCCTATGATACACTGTAGATGTTACAGATTCCAAACTATGGGGCCAATAAATCTATCTTCATTGCATACAGTGTACACTGTGAATCTATATAATATTTATTATTATTATACAGGATAACAGTACAACTACAATACACTTTAATACAGTAGGAATCAGAGAGCCCTGCTCGTTGGAGCTTACAATCTAATATATATACAGGTCCTTCTCAAAAAATTAGCATATTGTGATAAAGTTCATTATTTTCTGTAATGTACTGATAAACATTAGACTTTCATATATTTTAGATTCATTACACACAACTGAAGTAGTTCAAACCTTTTCTTGTTTTAATATTGATGATTTTGGCATACAGCTCATGACAACCCAAAATTCCTATCTCAAAAAATTAGCATATCATGAAAAGGTTCTCTAAACGAGCTATTAACCTAATCATCTGAATCAACTAATTAACTCTAAACACCTGCAAAAGATTCCTGAGGCTTTTAAAAACTCCCAGCCTGGTTCATTACTCAAAACCGCAATCATGGGTAAGACTGCCGACCTGACTGCTGTCCAGAAGGCCATCATTGACACCCTCAAGCAAGAGGGTAAGACACAGAAAGAAATTTCTGAACGAATAGGCTGTTCCCAGAGTGCTGTATCAAGGCACCTCAGTGGGAAGTCTGTGGGAAGGAAAAAGTGTGGCAGAAAATGCTGCACAACGAGAAGAGGTGACCGGACCCTGAAGAAGATTGTGGAGAAGGACCGATTCCAGACCTTGGAGGACCTGCGGAAGCAGTGGACTGAGTCTAGAGTAGAAACATCCAGAGCCACCGTGAACAGGCGTGTGCAGGAAATGGGCTACAGGTGCCACATTCCCCAGGTCAAGCCACTTTTGAATCAGAAACAGCGGCAGAAGCACCTGACCTGGGCTACAGAGAAGCAGCACTGGACTGTTGCTCAGTGGTCCAAAGTACTTTTTTCGGATGAAAGCAAATTTTGCATGTCATTCGGAAATCAAGGTGCCAGAGTCTGGAGGAAGACTGGAGAGAGGGAAATGCCAAAATGCCTGAAGTCCAGTGTCAAGTACCCACAGTCAGTGATGGTCTGGGGTGCCATGTCAGCTGCTGGTGTTGGTCCACTGTGTTTTATCAAGGGCAGGGTCAATGCAGCTAGCTATCAGGAGATTTTGGAGCACTTCAGGCTTCCATCTGCTGAAAAGCTTTATGGAGATGAAGATTTCATTTTTCAGCACGACCTGGCACCTGCTCACAGTGCCAAAACCACTGGTAAATGGTTTACTGACCATGGTATTACTGTGCTCAATTGGCCTGCCAACTCTCCTGACCTGAACCCCATAGAGAATCTGTGGGATATTGGGAAGAGAAAGTTGAGAGACGCAAGACCCAACACTCTGGATGAGCTTAAGGCCGCTATCGAAGCATCCTGGGCCTCCATAACACCTCAGCAGTGTCACAGGCTGGTTGCCTCCATGCCACGCCGCATTGAAGCAGTCATTTCTGCAAAAGGATTCCCGACCAAGTATTGAGTGCATAACTGAACATAATTATTTGAAGGTTGACTTTTTTTGTATTAAAAACACTTTTCTTTTATTGGTCGGATGAAATATGCTAATTTTTTGAGATAGGATTTTGGGGTTTTCATGAGCTGTATGCCAAAATCATCAATATTAAAACAAGAAAAGGCTTGAACTACTTCAGTTGTGTGTAATGAATCTAAAATATATGAAAGTCTAATGTTTATCAGTACATTACAGAAAATAATGAACTTTATCACAATATGCTAATTTTTTGAGAAGGACCTGTATATATATATATATATATATATATATATATATATATATATATATGTAGCGGGTGTTTACTTTCCCGCTAGTAATTTTGAATTTTTGCGGTGACACCAGTGGTGTATCTCCGGCGGTCCACCGGATGGCGCTGTCACTTTGGGCCGACGGGCGAATCATTGCTGGGTCGAATCCCTTTTTGTCCTACTTCGGCAGCTGTGTGGTGGGGCGGGGAACCCGTTACGCACGCCGGAGGGGGGTATAAAGGGGGCCGGCCATTTTGTCACGGGGGGTCGTTGTCCCTGGCACCTTTAGCCTGCGGACGGAGTTCGTGTTTTCGTCCTCTGGGCACTAGGCCTGGAGGACCACCGGAGGTCGCGTTCCATCTCAGGCACCTTTAGCCTGGGATGAGGTACTTGGAAGGAGGTCCGGGACTCAGTGCCCAACACTGAGTTCCGCGAGGGAAGGATCCTAGGGTGCTCCGGAGGTGGACGCCTTAATCCGAGGTGGACGTAATGGACCCAGGAGAGCTCCTCATCTGAAGACCCGGTGCAGCATACTGCCGGTGACGGGTGAGCCTCTTGTCGGAGACTGTCCGGAAGGTGAATTTCCCTCGTGCGGAGACCATAGCCCACTCTTTGGAGGAGAGTGGAGGAAAGAACTTGTGTCTGAGCCTATGTATCTACACTTTCACACCTCCTGTTCTGTTTGTAAGCAAGTAAGTCTCTGAATAAAGGAGTGTTGGACTTGCAACGGTGTGAGACTCAGTTTCCTAGCAGACGATTGGATTCGATGCACGATACAGGCCCGAGGGTAAAGAAATAACTCTGGCCAATACCACTTATACATCTGTGGTGGAAGCCAGGCTTAGCGGCCGCACTCCCTTTCCCATCATACCCCTAGACCAGAGACATTGCGAGCGAGAACTTCAAAAGAGGGGATTGGGAGTGTGGGACGAGTGCCCGCTACACGTGGGGGCTCGTCCGAGATGTGTGTTGTTCATCACTTGTTAGAAGAGCATGTCTGCCGGGAAGAGTCAAGTGCATAGGCTGAAGTGCAGCCCTGCTCGAAAGTCGTGGACATGACCTCAGACGAGGAAAGGCCCGCGCAGGCAGAGTGGTGAAAGGGGGAAAGCCCAGCCGTGTGATGGACTACACGTGGGGGTTTTTAATTGCACTGCGCCATCAGACACAAGCCCCGCCGCTTAGTTCGTGGGCGTGTCTCAAGAAAACAAGTGAAAAGCCCGCGAACTGGAGCAAAAGGGGAGGAGTCCAGTACGTGTGACGGACTACACGTGGGACATTGGCGCGAAAACTCAGCAGTGTACGATGGAACAGCAACAGGTCGCCATGTTTGGACCCGCCTCATGGATCCCAGTTCACCCGGCAACTGCAGCCCTGACTGCTGCTGCTCCGATCACGGATACAGGGATCCGGCTGAAGCCAAGGGGTCGGTTCACCCTATACTCCTGCATGGACGTGGAGGCCCTGGGCATGATTTGTCCTGGGTGCTCGGGACTGGTATGTTTGCTGAAGCCCTTTGGACAGTGTGAAGCCTGTGGGGAGTTCATGTTCGAGGTCGATCCGGCGGTGGAGAGACCGAAGACCATCTACCCAGGCCGGGTTCCAGGCATCGTCACACAGAAGGCAGGAGTCACAGCCGTGAGAGTCGCCCCTGCGCACACTGCGACGACCGCGGAAGAGGTCGTGAAGCAACAACGGGAGAAATCCGAGGATGCTGACTCGGTCACCACTGTCTCACAGCGTCCGCCACCGAAGAAGAGAACCAGCGTGGTAGCCCCGACCAGCGGTGGTGGTGGACCGTCTCGCGCGCTTATGCCAGGCCCGGATGGATCCGTAGACGAGAGTTCCGGACATCCCAAGGAAGGCCAAGGTAAGCCGGCTGAGAAGACTTGGTGTGAGGGAGGATGTGTCAGGAAGGCATGGCCTAGCAAGTCTCCGGAGTGTGGATGTTCTGTTTCCACACAGGGCTACATGCCAGCGGAGGAGTGTGACACTTCTGACCTGGAGTCTCTCTCTGATATGGGAGATGATGTCCAAATAGACGATTTTTTTGCCGAGAAGGGCTGGGACAAGGCACCGCTTGCTGCATCCCGGGGGTTTCGGAATTCGCCTATGTCTGTGGGAGAGAGCACACCAAGGGTGGAGGCATCAGCGCCTGAAGGAGGATCTTTCCCTGAACTTGCTCCTGTATCACCGGTGTCACACGCATCTGACACTGGGGCAAAGAAACTTTTATTGAGGCCTCCAATGCCTAGATTAGAGGTGGTCAAGGCACCGCGCCACCCAGATGCGGTCGTTCTGCCTGGGGAAGGGGACAGATCAACCATGCCTCCTTTGGCGAGATTACAGAGACTGTTTGGTCAAAAAGTTGCTGCAGAATATGGATGGGAGTATCCCTACTTGCCGAAGGACCTGCTGTATGAGGTGGAGGTATGCAGGGAGCGTTGGTACAATGATTTTGTTTGGACCCATCTCAAAGTCCCGCACGCTCGCAGATACTTAGCGTGTTCTCCTAAGGCTTCACAGCGCTTTAAAGACTGCAAGGTGGAATGGATGGTGGGAAGACACATCCACGCAGATAGAGTAGTGATCAAACGCAAGGAAGGTGAAGATGTGGAATATCATCTAGAGACTGTAGATCAGCACCTAAAGTCACTAACTCTGCCGCACCCACGTTTCTACCTCTAGGAGAAAGAGACTCCGTTTGTGTTATGCTACTGAACTTTTTGGGGCAATTGTGTTTTGTGTGCCCGAAAGAAAAGAGAAAGGAACTGTTCCTGGTCATATTTTCACCGCCAAGAGATCACAGACTCTGGGGTAGTTAGCTTTAGGGAAGGAAAGAGAAGAATTTCCATGGGTGCAGTTACCGTGATGCTGTCACCAGGTGGCAGTGTTGCGCAGCGTTACAGACACTTTCCACGCACCCACACTTTGGAGAAAGAGGGATTTCTTTTAGGAGAAATTTCTCTTACTCCCACACACAAATATATGTGTCAGGATTTACATGTTGGTTTCTTTTGTTTTTTTCCCTCTGCAGGAGAACATCCCAGCAAGATTTTAGACTCTGGGGAGGTCTTTAGTCAGGATGGGGAGGGAAAAAGTAAATGTTAAAATGCAACCTTGAAATGTTTGATTATGTCTTTGGCTCCTTTTTTTCTTTATTACAGGGGCTCAGACACAACTTTGAAAAAGTTTTTTGTGTTTTTCAAAATGTTAACGGTTTCTGGACTGAGTCATGTCAGCCGTTGAGGATGTGGTTTACTCCAGACACTGGGGACCAGTGTCAAAAGACCGAGGGGAGTATGTAGCGGGTGTTTACTTTCCCGCTAGTAATTTTGAATTTTTGCGGTGACACCAGTGGTGTATCTCCGGCGGTCTACCGGGTGGCGCTGTCACTTTGGGCCGACGGGCGAATCATTGCTGGGTCGAATCCCTTTTTGTCCTACTTCGGCAGCCGTGTGGTGGGGCGGGGAACCCGTTACGCACGCCGGAGGGGGGTATAAAGGGGGCCGGCCATTTTGTCACGGGGGTCGTTGTCCCTGGCACCTTTAGCCTGCGGACGGAGTTCGTGTTTTCGTCCTCTGGGCACTAGGCCTGGAGGACCACCGGAGGTCGCGTTCCATCTCAGGCACCTTTAGCCTGGGATGAGGTACTTGGAAGGAGGTCCGGGACTCAGTGCCCAACACTGAGTTCCGCGAGGGAAGGATCCTAGGGTGCTCCGGAGGTGGACGCCTTAATCCGAGGTGGACGTAATGGACCCAGGAGAGCTCCTCATCTGAAGACCCGGTGCAGCATACTGCCGGTGACGGGTGAGCCTCTTGTCGGAGACCGTCCAGAAGGTGAATTTCCCTCGTGCGGAGACCATAGCCCACTCTTTGGAGGAGAGTGGAGGAAAGAACTTGTGTCTGAGCCTATGTATCTACACTTTCACACCTCCTGTTCTGTTTGTAAGCAAGTAAGTCTCTGAATAAAGGAGTGTTGGACTTGCAACGGTGTGAGACTCAGTTTCCTAGCAGACGATTGGATTCGATGCACGATACAGGCCCGAGGGTAAAGAAATAACTCTGGCCAATACCACTTATACATCTGTGGTGGAAGCCTGGCGTAGCGGCCGCACTCCCTTTCCCATCATACCCCTAGACCAGAGACATTGCGAGCGAGAACTTCAAAAGAGGGGATTGGGAGTGTGGGACGAGTGCCCGCTACATATATATATATATATATATATATATATATATATATATATATATATATATATATATATATATTTATTTATATATATATATATATATATACTGTTTATACAGTATAGACACACAAATTGGAGCTTACAATCTAATAAATATATATATATACAGTCATGCTCGAAATTGTTGGCACCCCAGAAATTTTTCCAGAAAATCAAGTATTTCTCCCAGAAAAGTATTGCAGTAACACATGTTTTGCTATACACATGTTTATTCCCTTTGTGTGTATTGGAACAAATCAAAAAAAGGGAGGAAAAAAAGCAAATTGGACATAATGTCACAAAAAACTTCAAAAATGGGCTGCTCAAAATTCTTGGCACCCTTTAAAAATTGTGGATAAATAAGATTGTTTCAAGCATGTGATGCTCCTTTAAACTCACCTGGGGCAAGTAACAGGTGTGGGCAATATAAAAAAAACACCTGAAAGCAGATAAAAGGGAGAGAAGTTCACTTAGTCTTTGCATTGTGTGTCTGTGTGTGCCACACTAAGCATGGACAACAGAAAGAGGAGAAGAGAACTGTCTGAGGACTTGAGAACCAAAATTGTGGAAAAATATCAACAATCTCAAGGGTACAAGTCCATCTCCAGAGATCTAGATTTGCCTTTGTCCACAGTGCCCAACATTATCAAGAAGTTTGCAACCCGTGACACTGTAGCTAATTTCTCTGGGCGTGGACGGAAGAGAAAAATTGATGAAAGGCTGCAACGCAGGATAGTCCGGATGGTGGATAAGCAGCCCCAAACAAGTTCCAAAGAAATTCAAGCTGTCCTGCAGGCTCAGGGAACATCAGTGTCAGCACAAACTATCCGTCGACATTTAAATGAAATGAAAGGCTATGGCAGGATACGGATACCCAGGAGGACCCCACTGCTGACACAGAGACATAAAAAAGCAAGACTACAGTTTGCCAAAATGGACTTGAGTAAGGCCAAAATCCTTCTGGGAAAACGTCTTGTGGACTAAGGAGACCAAGATGGAGCTTTTTGGTAAAGCACATCATTCTACTGTTTACCAAAAATGGAATGAGGCCTACAAAGAAAAGAACACGGTACCTACAGTGAAATATGGTGGAGGTTCATTGAAGTTTTGGGGTTGTTTTGCTTCCTCTGGCACTGGGTGCCTTGAATGTGTGCAAGGCATCATGAAATCTGAGGATTACCAAAGGATTTTGGGTCGCACTGTAGAGCCCAGTGTCAGAAAGCTGGGTTTGTGTCCGAGATCTTGGGTCTTCCAGCAGGACAATGACCCCAAACATACGTCAAAAAGCACCCAGAAATGGATGGCAACAAAGCGCTGGAGAGCTCTAAAGTGGCCAGCAATGAGTCCAGATCTAAATCCCATTAAACACCTGTGGAGAGATCTCAAAATTGCTGTTGGGAAAAGGCGCCCCTCCAATAAGAGAGACCCGGAGCAGTTTGCAAAGGAAGAGTGGTCCAAAATTCCGGGTGAGAGGTGTAAGAAGCTTATTGATGGTTATAGGAAGCGACTGATTTCAGTTATTTTTTCCAAAGGGTGTGCAACCAAATATTAAGTTCAGGGTGCCAAGAATTTTGAGCAGCCCATTTTTGAAGTTTTGTGTGACATTATGTCCAATTTGCTTTTTTTCCTCCCTTTTTTTGTTTTGTTCCAATACACACAAAGGGAATAAACATGTGTAAAGCAAAACATGTGTTACGGCAATACTTTTCTGTGAGAAATAATTGATTGTCTGGAAAAATTTCTGGGTTGCCAACAATTTCGAGCATGACTATATATATATATATATATATATATATATAATTTTTTTTTATATATACTGTTTATACAGTATAGACACACACATATTGTATATAATACTGTTTATTTTGCTATATTTATTTCCTGCCAGTCACAAGCCTATGTATGCTTACCTGTTTTTTGTTTTGAGTAGTGTCTGTTCCAATCTATGTGGGCAGTTCTTTGTTCATTGACAATGTTTTGCAATCATTGCAAGTCAGAATTTGGGTCATATGAGGCCCCCAAGTGGTTACTTTAAAAAGTTCATCTTGAACCATCTCAAAGCACTACCGTCTACTGAATTTATTAGCTTGATGTTAGTTCTCAAACAGGACATTGTATGAAATATAAAAAAAAAAAATCTGTAGTTTATTAACAGATGATAATGTTTGTAGGATAGGTTAAACTAAAATAATTTACCTGAATGATCCCATAAATCAAAGTAATTGTTAAACTATATTAGGAAGTTAATATTTTAACTACTTCAATTCATTTTTTTTTTACTACAAAAATGACATAATTTCAGTGATTATCACACAGGCCAAGAAACCCATTTGCATCGGTGTAGGGTGTCTTCACTCTGGATGGAGGATCAATGGAGACACCTTTGGACAGCAACATTGACATTGTCTGTGGAGTGGGTAGCAGTAGATGCACTAGTAGATTAAGGCCCCTTTCACACTTGTACGACTTGTCCCACAATTTGGGACTGCAAAGTAGCATGACAAGTCGTTCCCAATGATTTCCAAAGACAACCATTCATATTAGTAGGATTTCAAGTTGTGCGGACTTCAAAGTAGTTCCTGCACTACTTTGGTCTAACTTTGATACGAGTTACACAGTCATTCCCTGAAATTGCGGCAAAATCGCATCAAAATCGCTGTAAAATTGCACGACTTTGAAGTCGCAGTAGTGTGAAAGGGGCCTTAGATGGACTTGACTAACAAACTCCAGCTAACATTTTTTAAACAGTTACAGAATTTTTTTTTCCTTTTTTACATAAAATAAAAGCTTATCATTGTCGGCACCCTTGTCTGTGTTAAAGTGGTTTGTCTCAACCCTCAAACTGACACATTTGCAGGATAGCTTGGTCCATTAACCACTTGCCGACCAGTGCACGCACTTTTACGTCGACAGAATGGCACGGATAGGCAAATGGGTGTACAGGTACGTCCCTTTAAATTTGGCGCCATGTGGTCGCGCGCGACCCTGCCTCGAGCTCCGTGACCGTGCCCGCCGGACCTGTGGACACGATGTCCGCCGGTGTCCCGCGATCGTGTCACGGAGCTGAAGAACAGGGAGATGTCAGTGTAAACACAACATCTCCCCGTTCTTCCTAGTGACATGTCACTGATCGAATGTTCCCTCTCATCGAGAGCAGCGATCAGTGACGTGTCACTCATAGCCACGCCCCCTAACAGTTAGAATCACTCCCTAGGACACACTTAACCCCTTCCTAGCCCCCTAGTGGTTAACCCCTTCACTGCCAGTCACATTTACACAGTAATCAATGCATTTTTATAGCACTGATCGCTGTATAAATGTGAATGGTCCCAAAATAGCGCCAAAAGTGTGCGATGTGTCTGCCATAATGTCGCAGTTACGATAAAAATCGATGATCGCCGCCATTTCTAGTAAAAAAATAAATATTACTAAAAATGCCATAAAACTATCCCCTATTTTGTAGACGCTATAACTTTTGCGCAAACCAATCAATAAACGCTTATTGCAATATTTTTTCACCAAAAATATGTAGAAGAATACGTATCGACCTAAACTGAGGAAAAAATAATTTTTTAATATATATTTTTGGGGGATATTATAGCAAAAAGTTAAAAATATTGAATTTTTTTCAAAATTGTCGCTCTATTTTTGTTTATAGCGCAAAAAATAAAAACCGCAGAGGTGATCAAATACCACCAAAAGAAAGCTATATTTGTGGGAAAAAAAGGACGTAAATTTTTTTCAGGAGCCACGTCGCACGACCACGCAATTGTCAGTTAAAGCGACGCAGTGCCGAATCGCAAAAAGTGCTCTGGTCTTTGGCCAGCCAAATGGTTCGGGGCTTAAGTGGTTAAAGGAAGCTGGAAAATAAAATAGTATCATGGGTAAAAAGAAAAGAAAAAAGAAAACGAATGCAGCCACCTCTTTTAAGAACTGGTAAGCTGCAATATATACAATTTTAGTTCTTGGGTTTAATCTTGCTTTAACTAGCCCACTTTGCCCCACTTAAAGGGGTTGTAAAGGTTTGTTTTTTATTTTCTAAATAGGTTCCTTTAAGCTCGTGCATTGTTGGTTCACTTACCTTTTCCTTAGATTTCCCTTCTAAATATTTTTTTTCTTTGTTTTCTTTGTCTGAATTTCTCAAGCCTCGTACACACGGCCGAGATTCTCGTCGAAAAAAACATGTTGTTTTTTTCGACGAGATTCTTGGACAAGAAACTTGTCCCGGCCGAGTGTACACACGCTCGATTCAAAGAACCCGCGGTTCTTTGAATGGAGCGTACGCGGTGACGTCATCGACTACGACGAGCATGCGCTCGTCACATTCAATGCCGTCGCCGCCATCTTGGTATACCCTACCTATGCCTAGGAAGCTACCGCGCATGCGTGTAATTCATTTCGAACATGCGCGGGCTTCCGGGAGGACAGGTAAGTGTACACACACTCACTTTTCTCGTCGAGAAACATGCCGACGAGAATCTCGACAAGAAAATAGAGAGCAGGTTCTCTATTTTCTCATCGAGATTACTTGTCGGTTTTCTTGACGAGAAACCATACACACGAACGAGTTTCTCGGCAAGACATCTCTGCCAGCAAGTTTCTTGCTGGTTCTTGCCGAGAAACTCGGTCGTGTGTACGAGGCCTCACTTCCTGTTCCTCCTCAGTAAGCTGTTCAGTAAGCTGTTCTGGCTGACTCCACACCACTCGGATGATGGTGTGAAGTTTAGTGAGGAGAAACAGGAAGTGAGAAATTCAGACAAAGAAAAAAAAACATTTAGAAGGTAAATCTAAGGAAAAGGTAAGTGAAGCAACAATACACGAGCTTAAAGGAACTTATTTAGAAAATAAAAAACAAACCTTTACAACCCCTTTAAGTCAGTTTAGCCAGAATGATTTTTTTTTTTCAGATAGTATACCGCTACACACGCTTTATTTTATTTTAGTTTTGGAAGGATTAAGGTAGGTTACACCACTCATGGGGTTATTTACACTTGTGCTACACACGCAATTAAAGCCCAGTGTAAGTATGATACCTTTAAGGCTGGATTCACACTTATGCGTTGCGTTTTTGAGCTCCGAAGTATTTGCCAAGTTCGCAATCAGTCGTTCAGCAGTTCCCTTGCGTTTCAGCTGCGGATTTGCCGACCTGGGAGAGGGGAGGGAAGTCTCACCGCTCTTATCATGAGGGGGAACTCCACGCCAAATTTTAAATACAAAACCGGCATGGGTTCCCCTCCAGGAGCATACCAGGCCCTTAGGTCTGGTATGGATTTTAACGGGAACCCCTACGCCTAAAAAAACGGTGTGGGGGTCCCCCCAAAATCCATACTAGACCCTTTTCCGAGCACGCAGCCCGGCCGGTCAGGAAAGGGGGTGGGGACGAGCGAGCGCCGCCCCCTCCTAAACCGTACCAGGCCGCATGCCCTCAACATGGGGACAAGGTGCTTTAAGGGGGGGCGCGCAGGGCGCCCCCCTGCCCCAAAGCACCCACCCCCCCATGTTGAGGGCATGCGGCCTGGTACGGTTCAGGAGGGGGGGTGCTCGCTCGTCCCCACCCCCCTTTCCTGACTGGCCGGGTTGTGTGCACGAATAAGGGTCTGGTATTGATTTTGCGGGGACCCCAACACCGTTTTATTCAGCGTTGGGGTTCCCGTTAAAATCCATACCAGACCTAAGGGCCTGGTATGCTCCTGGAGGGGAACCCATGCCGGTTTTTTATTTAAAATTTGGCGTGGAGTTCTCCCTCAAGATCCCTGTTCAGAACGGAACACATGTGCGAATCAGATGCGTGCCCATAGAAGATAATGGGCCTGAATTCGCACCTGAGCCGCACCGCAATGCCTAGAAAACGCACACGTTTTTTGGGCAATGCGCAGTGCGAATGCATTGCGCATATGTGAACCAGCCTCATTGAAATCAATGTATTTTATAATGTTATGCGAATTGGATGCAGTGTAAGCCACAACCAATTCGCATAGGTGTGAACCCGGCCTTAATCTCCTTTATAGGTGTAGCGGCCTCCTCACTCCCCACTTTCTCTCGTCTCGTCTTTCTCTTGTCTAGGGGTATCTTAGAGGGGAGGGAGCGGGGACACCACGCCTGGCTTCCACCACATGTGTCAGTGCGGTATAAGCAACGTTCTTGTATTACCTTCGGGTCAGTGCTGTACACCTTGGTACCTCCCTCTAAGAGTCACCTTGAACAATGTCTGCTAGGAAATGAGCCCCACACCATTAAAGTTCAACACTCCTTTATTCTTCTGCGAATAAACACAATCAGTTGAACTCCCTTGATTACAGAACAGGAAAGGAGGTGTGGATGCAAATAGGCCCAGACACAATTTGGTTCTCCACTTTCCTTCCTGAAAGTGGGTTACGGTCTCCGCACAAGGGGGATTTCCTTCCAGGCGGTCTCCGACGAGAGGCTCACCTGTCACCGGCAATATGCTGCACCGGGTCTTCAAGTGAAGAGCTCCCCCCGGTCCATTGCGCCTTCCGGATTCGGGTACCCACTCCCGGGGTTCCCTAGGATCTCCTTCCCACCGTGGAACTCAGTATTGGGCACTGAGCTCCGGACCTCCATCCGAGTACCTCACCCCAGGCTGAAGGTGCCTGGGATGGAACACGACCTCTGGTTGTCCTCTAGGCCTAGGCCGCCCTGAGGACCGACACGAACCACCGTCCACAAGCTGAAGGTGCCTGGGACTCCGACCCCGTGACAAAGATGGCCGGCCCCTTTATACCCTCTCCCAGCAAGCACGGCGGGTTCCCCGCCCCACCATACCGCTGCTGAGGGAGGACAAAAAGGAGGTACGGCACACAGCAATGATTCAACCCCAGCCCAGGGCGACAGCGCCACCCACAGGGCCGCAGGGAATTACACATCACTGATGTCTCTGCCAAATTCAAATTTACACCCGGGAAAGTGCATACCCACTACATAGTCTTATACCTGCCACATGTTATTATTTGGTACTGATTTTTGCATGGAAATACCTTAAAATAGTCCTTTCTGTCAATGAAAATGCTGCTTCCTGCTCTCACATGCCAGTGCTCTATGTCAGCATAGCTGCGTAATAGCCACACCCTCACTACAGCAATTGTCACACAGACTTGCATTGCAAGGGAATAGGGGGATATTGGAATGTACTGTCATACTAAGGCCTCATTCACACATGCGTTTAAGTGCAGACTTTAAATTCCTATGGGAGGCTCAATGGGGTTTCTGCAAACAACTGGACACAGGAAGTTACATGCAATCAAAGTTTGACAGTACCCTGTTGGCATGTTATTAGAAATACAGCAGTTACCTGTGGATGATTGGCTCTACATGCAGACTTTTTGTGTCCAGGGATTACTTGGCCTCAGGCGTTGTCAGCCCCTCGTTCCCTTGTATGGGGTTGTTTGAAAAATCCCACTGAGTCTCCCGCAGGTGCTCTACATCTAAACGCCCATGTGCATGAGATCTTAAGCCTCGTACACACGGTTGGACTTCAAACAAACTTTTCCGTGGATTTTTGTCCGAAGCGAGTTGGCCGGGGACACCCATAGCATACACACGGCAGGACTTTTCTGCAAACTTTCCCAAAACTTTCTCAACATCACGTGATTTTTCTGCTCTTTTCTGCTCTTTACTGCCACCCTTTGGTCAACTTCTGCTATTGTTGGTTGATTTTACCATTGGTTCTGGGCATGCGTATTTGTACTTCAGACAAAAGTCCGATGGCATTCTGTACACAAGGTCTGACTTTGCACCATCGGACTTTTGTTGCCGAAAAGTTTGTCCGTTTGCAGAGCGAACTTTTGTCCGATGAAAACCAAAAACAATTGTCCAATGGAGCGTACACACGGTAGGATTTTTTGGAAAACTTGCTCATTTTGAAGTTTGTTGGCAAAAAGTCAGACCGTGTGTACGGGCCTTAAGACACAGAAGTAATGGATGCTAAAGACCCTGGGGGAGGCTGAAGGGCACTACAGCACAAATTGGACATGCACCATATTTTCTGATGCAGCACATCACAACGCACGGCATGGGGTTTAAAGGCAGCAGAGGTTGCATTGTCAGCCCATAACTGGAGGTTTGAAGCTCACTGGATTTCTGCCAGATCATCAGGTATTTTTTTCTGTACTTGCTTCATTTTTGAAACATGGGGAAATGTGTGCGTACTGAATAGACAGACACAAATTTAAAGTACACTTGTCATTTCAAATTTCTAAATAAAAGTGTATTCTGCTTGAAAAAGCCAACATATCCTCTACTATAACTTATAAAAACAAATATAACAAGTTCCACCTTCTTCATTTCCAACCTTCACAAGCTATCCATTGTATAATAATTAAGACATATTACAATTAGTTTTTACTCATACGCAGTTACATAGGTTACAGCAAAGAACCAAATAAGCACCTCCTGAACCAAAGGAATTCAACAAGATTATAATTTGGAAAGTGGCTGTTTTCATGTCCTCTACAAAAAAGATTATCTTTCTTGCATAGTTTAGAATAGCATACAATTTACATACAATCAGAGCTATGAAGGCAAATACCATAGTGAAATGAAATGGTTAAATGTGGATAAGGTGAAACGGAAGAGAGTATATTACCAAAGAAATGCAAAAATAAAGCTTGGTTACTTTTTCTCACTCATTGCGGGTTTATTTTATTTGAATCTAAAACTAAACCACAAATATTGTTGTCAGTGAGATTGTTGTCGTTCGTGGAAGGGAACGTGAATTTGAGGCGAAACTTGTCAGCGATCCTGTGTCGTGACACGAAGACGAATCAGAATATAATGGAACAGTATATTAAACATAAAAATTGCTAACAATGTCCAAATTTCTTCACGGACCACCAATTTTCTCGCGGACTACTGGTTGGCGACCGCTGATCTAGAGGGGCATTAGGAGGTTGGGGGTAAACATGGGCAATGCCAGGACATTTTATTCTTCCACTGGCCACAGTCTGGCCCCCTAAAGTCTAAAGCCTTGTACACACTACCGATTTTCTCGGCAAGAACCAGCAAGAAACTTGCTGGCAGAGCTTTCTTGCCGAGTAAATCGGCCGTGTGTACGCGGCTTTCAGGTTTCTCGTCAAGAAAACAGGCAAGAATCTCGACGAGAAAAATAGAGAACCTGCTCTCTATTTTCTCGTCGGTATTCTCGTCGGCCTGTTTCTCGACGAGAAACCCGAGTGTGTGTATACTTACCTGTCGCCGTGGAAACCCGCGCATTGCTTGAAATGACTTTGACGCATGCGCGGTAGCTTCCTAGGCATAGGTAGGGTGTAGCAAGATGGCGGCGACGGCATCGAATGTGACGAGCGCACGCTCGTCGTAGTCGATTACGTCACCGCGTTCGTGCCATTCAAAAGAACGGTGGTTCTTTTGAAAGGTACGTGTGTACACTCGGCCGGGACAAAATTCTTGTCCAAGAATCTCGTCAGGAAAAACGACTCTCGGCCGTGTGTACGAGGCTTAAAAGGACAATACACTGGCCCTTTATTTGGAAAGTTTGGAGACCCCTGATCTAGAGGGGTAGATGGAAGGTTGGGGGTAAATGGGAAAATGCCTTAACATTTTTCAAGTCTATTTAATTTTCCAAGTCTTTCAAAACGAAGCATTTAGCATTCCTAGACAGTATGTTGATTAAGGGTAGAATAATTTACCCCAAAACAGCCAACAAAGTAACCTTTTTTTTTTTTTTTTTTCACAATAACATTGATAATCGTATTTTTCCACCAGTTAATCATTTTGAATCTCATGATTGGGACATTGATTTCAGGTATGGTTTAAATGACTTGACCTACTTGATTGTTTGGGAAGGGGGAACAATGATTACAGTTTTGGAATTCCCCCTTACGAATCCAGTCCTTGCCCCCTGCAGGGGGCCCCTTTTGGAACTGTAATGGATATTGCAGCTAGCAAATCAGCTGGAGTTTCTAATAGAGTTTAGTGTTCATCAGCATCCATGCCACTTCTTGAGAATGTGACAGCTGGGTTGTAAGCTATGTCTGACCTCTTTTCTAAGATCCTCCCAGTATAAAGTTTTATGTGCAGTTGTACATCTGTTTGCTTTCATGCTCTGCAGTCTGGTTTAAAGCAGAGCTGTACTCTGGCATAAATTGAGCCCAACAAACAGCATCCTTTTGTGTGCTGAAAAACAATGACGAGAGCAGGTGGCACCAAGACCAGTGTCAGCCTGATTTCATGATGTCTTAGGCAACAGAATAAAGGTTTTCTTCTGAATGGAGTGTTCTTCTCCTAGGCAAAAAAGAATGAAAACAGCAACTGGACAAAAGATTAAGATAAAAAAAAAAAAAACATGTTTCTATGGAGTATGCCCACGTTGTAAAACGTGCCAAGAAAGCCCAGTAACTCTACACTTTAACTCTTGGACCTACACATCCCATCACATATCAGAAGAGTTTTACTTTATGGCCTCATTCCAGAATCATTGCAACTGTGAGGCTGGCTGAAAATGTTAAACGCTAGGGGGAAAGCTATTTTTCTACACATGGCTGACTTATTGTCATAGTTACATGGGTTGGAATAAGACTCAAATCCATCAAGTTCAACCATTAAATGTCACAGTCACTAACTTAAAGCAAGAATTTGTAAATATCGTTTATAATGTCATCATGAATATTGTGTTATGAAAAGTTTTTCTGTTTGGATGAACATTTAGTACTTTTATCCTGTGCTTAAAATGATATGCTTATGATATTCTTTACACTGTGCTGTACAAGTTAAAATTGCGGTTGGTGTCAGGATATTCACAGACTGTGATATAAAGGGGACTGCACTGTAACAGTGCCCCTTTATATCACAGTGTCCCCTTTACATTACAGTGCCCCTAGCAAACACAGCCCCTCATCACAGTGCCCCTTGCAACCTCCCCCCCCCCCCCTTTTCTCTTTAATCACAGTGCCCCCCTTTTACTCTCTGTTCACTGTGCAGATCTCCAGCTCCTCCCGCCCCCTGCTTCCTTACATCAAAGTCTGCACAAGCCCCCTTACATCACAATCCACAGAGCCCCCCTTACATCAGAGTAAGTAAGAGGGGAGCTCGGTGGACTCCAATGTAAAGGGGAACCCTGATTTAAGGGGGGGCTCTGATGTAAAGGGGAACTCTGATGTAAGGGATGTTCTGGGAACCCTTATTTAAGGGAGAGCTCTGATGTAAGGGGGAATGCTGTGGACTCTGGTGTAAAGGGTAACTCTGATTTAAGGGGGTCTCTGCTCACGAAAGACATTCCCCTTGCATCCCCTTAACCCCTTTGCACTGGCGCCTCCTGGCCCTTTAAGGGGTTTCTGATACCAGGAGGCGGGGTGTTTTTTTAAATGATGTGGCAGCTGTGATTGGATGTCATGGCGCTCCCGATCAGGGCTGGTGCAAGGATTTTTGACACCCTAGGCCAGGGGTGTACAAACTTTTTTGAAAGAGGGCCAGATTTGATAAAGTGAACGTGCGTGAAGGCCGACCATTTTTTTTTATATTCTCTCTGGCCCCCACTTGTAATTTGCCCTTATTTGCCCTTATCTCTTCTATGGTCCCCAAGCTCTGATCAGGGCAAGGATGAGCTCCTTTTTTTAAATTCTTATATATATTGAAATATTCGCTTTATATCCGTTACAGTAGTAAACTTATCTTATCCCCTGAGAAATCCTTGATGACCTCTGGCGAGCCTGCTAGGACGCTGACAGCATGCAGCGCCATAGCCAATCACAGGCACTGAGACACAGAGCTCAGCAGCTGTGGACCGGGAAATGACTCAGTGTCAGTTATTGGCGAAGCGCGCTTCCCAATGGGCTTTGGAACATGCCCCAGCAACACCCAACAACACGCCCAGCTTATCAGTGAGAGGCGCTCAGGGATTAGAGAATATATATATATATATATATATATATATATATAATGTGTAAACCGAGCTCATCCTTACCCTGTGCGGAGCTTGGGGGGGCACAAAAGTGACAAAAACAAATTGCAAGTGGGGGCCGTATAAAACCGGCCCACGGGCCGCAATTGGACTTTGGACATGCCTGCCCTAGGTGAAACCTAATTTTGCTGCCCCCATTGGCTCCACCCCTGACTCCACCCCCTTTGCCCTACCAATTTGACAGGAGGCAGCGCTATACAGAAGCATTGGCTCTGCTTCCTCTAGCCCTGGCTCCAGTGCAGCGATGTGCCTCTAATTACACCACCGGTTGGACGGAGCAGCTGCCTGGGACTGAGTTAGTTACATGCTGCAGCCGCAGAGCATGCAGACACGGAGGGAAACCAGCGGCCGGGTGCCCCTAGGCAGCAGTGCGCCCTAGGCAGCTGCCTAGTTTGCCTAGTGGTAGCACCGGCCCTGCTCCCGATCACAAGCAGCGACTGGGAGCTTTCCATTAGCCGCAGGTAATCATGCTTAGAGCTTGCAGGGCGCGTGCTCTCAGCACAGCTGTGTTTGCGGTGTGGCACGCAAATATGCAGCCGATCGCCACCATGGTCCACCAGCTGAGAGGCCGCATAGTTGCATACTGTCGGCACGAAGGGG
Source organism: Rana muscosa (assembly GCA_029206835.1). Lineage (NCBI taxonomy): Eukaryota > Metazoa > Chordata > Amphibia > Anura > Ranidae > Rana > Rana muscosa. The sequence continues at coordinate 789,529,130 of CM055118.1, read as the reverse complement.
TTAAATTAGTTTATACACTGGTATGCAGGAGAGAGGGTGAGCTTACTCACCCCAGAATGAAGGCTCAGGCATAGTCAGCAGCTTTCCTCTTCTGGGTTCAAATTTCCCACCCACACATTCCTGGGGGAGTGTGGGCGGGGCAGACAAAGGAGGAGAGGGCGGGAGGAGGAGCAGACAAAGACGAGCTCTCTCTCCTCTCCTGTCCATGTAGAGCGAGGAGGGGGGCAACTGTCAGCGCTGGCTCTAAGGCTGAGCTTTGTGTGAGAGAGACACTCAGCTCAGCCCTGCAGCCAGCCGGAGGAGACACAGGCATGGCCACATAGTGGGAGGTGAGCGGCGGCCATGGTCTGTGTTAGCCCCTCCTGGACTGCGGTCGCCACTTACCTCCCGCTGTGCAGCCCGGTCATCAACAGGCCACGGACTGGACAGGCTCAGCCCTACGGCCCTAAGGCCCTATGGCCAGGCCTGGTTCCACTCTGTACATTGTGCTGTATATTATATATTCCACACTGCTCTACTCTGCACACTGTGCTGTAATTTACATATTTGACACTGCTCCACTCTGCACACTGTGTTGTATATTACTTATTCCTCACAGCTCCACTCTGTACACTGTACTTAATATTACATATTTCACACTGCTGCATTCTATATAATGTAGCAGAATCTCGGACCTCTTCCAGTCTGATGGGAACTTTCAAAGCCAAAGATAACTGACATCCTTCTTTAAGTGGTGGGTTGTGAGGCATAGTGGGTGCAATTTGCAAAGGTGGTAAAAGTCATTGGGCTCCAGACACTTCTTGGATGTAAAAGAGGTTTTATTTCTTTGACAGTCCTTTTTATATTTTGTAGGGGAAAGAGGGTTAGGGCCAGGACACCCTTAAGTAGTTGCAATTTCAAATGGCAGACTCTGAGAATTTAATGGGAGAACAGCCGTACAGGGAAAGGCCCCAGAAAGGTGCCACATCTGCACATAGAGGATTGCTGTCTCCTATGGTAACAGTACCAAACTCAAAGTAACAGTTCTCTCAGCTGTACTACAACTTCTCCTTGTAGTTCTTCAGCCCCTTGAGCTCCTGGTCTCTCACTGGACCCTCTGATTCACTAACTCTGAACCCCGTGAGCTCCTCAAAGCTTTTGCTGTGGTATCTCCCTTAAGCGTCACCCACGCTTCCCTGCTGGGTCCCTAGCTTGGCACTTCGGATACCTTCAAGCTTCACCCCTGCTGACCGGCTCGGTCCCTAGCTTGACACACAAGGCTGCTCTGCAAGCGACACCTCCGCTGGTTGGGTCCCTGACTTGATCAAGTTTCCAGATTCTCCACAGTGCCCGTTTGGTGAGAATATTGCTCTGGTACTTGCTTCAGTTACTCACTGTGGTCCCTGGTAAAGGTGATTGTCAGTGGTCGGAGGTAGAAGGGAAGCTGTCGCCACAAAGGGACCAGATTCTCCGGCCGGCAGAACCGTCACTTTTGGTTGGACTGCAAGCCGCAGTCCCAACCCTGCGCTGCCCTCTTACTTCTAGATAGGCCCTCACACAGCCTGATGCCCCCGGGATAGGTCCAATCTCCGGCCTAGCAGCCCAGGGCGTATGACACACGTCCACCCAGACGGCGGTCCAGGTGGCACACAAGAACCTGGATCACCTGACCTCATCCGAATATATAGGCTCTCCCAGCAGGCCAAGGGTTTCAACAAAATCCTTGCCCATTGGCTGAGATTCCCCACATACCCATGACCTGTCCTTCAGTTGTACTTCTCAATCTAATACCTCCAAGTGCCCGGCCACCTGGTGGTAGAAGAGGAAAGTACAAACATGGCAAACTTAGGGAGAAGTCAATGGATCCCTAGTAATTAACTACAGTAGCTACTCCTGACAAGGAAATGGGTGAGGTGCTCCCTGACTAAACCCCAGGGCGCTACATCAATGTGCTGTGTTTTACATATTTCATACTGCTCCACTCTGTTCATTGTGTTGTATATTACATATTTCATACTGCTCCACTTTGTACGTTGTGCTGTATATTATGTAATTCCCACTGCTCCACTCTGTACACTGCACTTTATATGGCATATTTCACACTGCTTCACCCTGTATATTGTGCTGTACATTATACACTCCTCCTGCATCAACCTTTACACCATGCTGTGTGCAAAACAGCACACCACTCCACTCTGTATTCTGTTGCGCACATTCCTTGCAGCACAGTGCTCTGAACTGTACAATCTGCTGTACATTCAATACACCATATGGCTTCACACAATAAATTATGCTGTATGCTATATTTGCAACATTTCTCCATAGTGTATAATATACTGTATAGATAGTGCTACTTAATGTCATTCAACTGCACTACAAGCTATCCCATGACCTGGGTAACTGAAAACCTAGTCACTGTCTGTTTCCATAGACAGCAGACGGCATCCATTGTCATAAACCCTTCTATGTGCAAATGTGCGACCTTATGCCTTTATACTGTATACTGTGTAATTATATATGTAGCGGCCTCCTCACTCCCTTCTTTGCATCAGCTCGTCTCTCTTCTTGTCTAGGGGTATCTTAGAGGGGAGAGAGCGGGGTCACCACGCCAAGCCTTCACCACATGTGTCCGTGCGATGTAAGCAAAGTTCTTTCTCTACCTTCGGGTCAGTGTTGTGCACCTGGAGTTACCTTAAACAATGTCCACCAGAAAAGAGCCTCACACCATTAAAGTCCAACACTCCTTTATTCTTCTCGAGTGAACAGCACAATCAGTTAGACTCCCTTAAAGAACAGAACAAACAAGGAGGTGTGGATGCGAGAAGGCCCAGACACAATGAACTCTCCACTTTCCTTCCTGAAAGTGGGGTGAGGTCTCCTAGCGAGGGGGGATTTTCCTTCCTGGCGGTCTCCGATGGGAGGCTCACCTGTCACTGGCAATCTGCTGCACCCGGTCTTCAAGTGAGTAGCTCCCCCCGGTCCATTACGCCTTCCGGATTCGGGTACCCAATCCCTGGGTTCCCTAGGACCTCCTTCCCTCGCGGAACTCAGTGTTGGGCACTGAGCTCCAGACCTCCATCCGAGTACCTCACCCCAGGCTAAAGGTGCCTGGGATGGAACACGATCTCCGGACGTCCTCTAGGCCTAGGCTGCCTAGAGGACCGACACGAACCACACGCCCTCAGGCTGAAGGTGCCTGGGACTCGACCCCGTGACAAAGATGGCCGGCCCCTTTATACCCTCTCCCAGCAAGCATGGCGGGTTCCCCGCCCCACCATACCGCTGCCGAGGGAGGACAAAAAGGAGGCACAGCACACAGCAATGGTTCAACCCCAGCCCCAGGTGACAGCGCCACCCGCTGGACCGCAAGGAACTGTACATCGCTGGTGTCTCTGCCAGTTTGAATTACATCCGTGAAAGTACATACCCGCTACATATAGCATTGTGTCTACTACAGTATCAATGAATCAATGGACATCTGCTTGCAGCCTATCAATGTAAATGTCTCGGAGGTCAGGCCTCTGACATCACTGGTAGTAATGTTCCATTTTACCATTAAAATCTAGTATCACTGTGATGGGAATTCAATATGTATTCAAATGACTGGGTAAAATGCAGCATGGGCTATTTTACTGAAGGTCAGGATCTACAAAACAATGTCACTTTTAACAGTTTAGTAATATAATGGAGCTGGCTTTCAAGAGATTGCACTTGAGCAAGTTCATTTGATTGACTTTAATGTTGCTGCAGAGTACCATTAGTGTGTGTTAGTGCCTTCTTTCAATCTACACAAAGCTAATCATAGGTTTGATAATCCTTGGTTTGCAGCTCCCAAGAGCATGATGTATTCTCTATAACTGTAAATGACCACATTCTGTCTGCACTATTACTATAACGTTTCTTAGGAAACAAGCACATGGATTGGTACATGGCTAATCAAAGCCGACACTTACGCAGACGTTAAATCACATTTTGCTTTTAAGATAATATGGTTAAGATCTTATTAGTTAAAATGGTACTTCAAAACAAATCAAAGAATTTGAAGAAGTTTTCAGTCCAACCATGGATCATAGGAGGGGTATTATTCCTTGTGAGAGTTTTACTATTTAAATTAATGTAGATTCCAACTGTCTGCTACACGGGGATACATTATGTTTAAAGAGGAAATGAAGGCAACGCTTGTCTCTCTGAAAGAGGTACTGTACTGGCTCATAGCAGCAGAATTGGAGAATATACAGTAATAGGAAATATATACCTTGTTTCTCAACATTTTTCATGTACATAGCAGCAGCTGTATTTGCTTATCACAAACACAGGCCAACTTGTTTGCAGTGCTATATGGTAGTTGCATAGTTCCCAACTGTCCCTGATTTCGAGGGACTGTCCCTGATTTGAAACAAAGTCCCTCTGTCTCTCTTTCCCCCTCATTTGTCCCTCATTTTAGTCTGATCTATATAGTTGTATATAAAATGCACTTTTTATTTTTCAAAAAGTGTTTCCCGGTGCTAAACCTTTCATCCAATTTCTAAATTGCTGCATTTGTAAATTTTAAAAGCCAGTATAAAGTTATAGTAGTGGTAAAAAAAAGCACTCCTGGGTTTAACTAATCAAGGGGGGCCTGTCCTGTGCCTGGATACTTTTGCAATAGGTGTCCCTCGTTCCCATCTCAAAAAGTTGGAAGGTATGTAGTTGTGCTTTTGGACCCAATCTCACTTTTGCACTGCATTGTACTGTTACAGATCACATGTTAAGGAGCATCATCATTTATCTGATTGGCTGCCAAGGCAGCTAAAAGCCAACTTGCACCAGTTTTCCAATCCAACGCACCATAACTATGCCATGCATTGTGGTACACTGCAGTGTGCAAGTCCATTGGTGCACCATTTAAAATTAATGGCACCACAGCGCATGGCACGTTTTTTTAATCCTTTGTAAAGCAGCAATCAGACTGGTAGAGAAAGAGGCAGCCAATAAGGTGTCCCGCATGAAAATGTGGTAACATGGAACAAGCTGATGGGAGGAGAGAGCAGAGATGACCATATTATTCTGCTGTTGCTCTTTCATGATCCAGTCTGCAGGCTGGGGTTGGGTAGATGACACCAGTGCTTAACTAGAGAATTTAAAGTGAAAGGCAAGTCAAAACCTAACTAAGCTTACATCTACTTCCACCCTCTATTATTCTAATGCCGCGTACACACGACCGTTTTTCATGACGAGAAAAATGCAATTTTTTAATTTGGTCATTAAAAACTATCGTGTGTGGGCTCCAGAGCATTTTTCACGACGTGAAAAATGGCCATTAAAAATTTGGAACATGCTCTAATTTTTCTCGTCGTTTTTCTCATCATGAAAAACGGCTGTGTGTAGGCTTTAACCACTTAAGCCCCGGACCATTTGGTAGCTAAAGGACCAGAGGTGAATTCAGAATTTTGCACTGCGCTGCTTTAACTGTAAATTGTGCGGACATGCAATGTTGTACTGAAACGAAATTTGCGTCCTTTTCTTCCCACAAATAGAGCTTTCTTTTAATGGTATTTGATTGCCTCTGCGATTTTTATTTTTTGCGATATAAACGGAAAAAGACCGAAAATTTTGAAAAAAAATGATATTTTCTACTTTTTGTTATAAGAAAAATCGAATAAACTCAATTGTAGTCATACATTTAGGCCAAAATGTATTCAGCCACATGTCTTTAGTAAAAAAAATGTCAATAAGCGTATATTTATTGGTTTGCGCAAAAGTTATAGCGTCTACAAACTAGGGTACATTTTCTGGAATTTACACAGCTTTTAATTTATGACTGCCTATCTCATTTCTTGAGGTGCTAAAATGGCAGGGCAGTACAAAACCCCCCCAAATGACCCCATTTTGGAAAGTAGACACCCCAGGGAAATTGCTGAGAGGCATGTTGAGCCCATTGAATATTTTTTTTTTGTCCCAAGTGATTGAATAATGACAAAAAAAAAAAATTACAAAAAGTTGTCACTAAATGATATATTGCTCACACATGCCATGGTTATATGTGGAATTGCACCCCAAAATACATTCTGCTGCTTCTCCTGAGTACGGGGATACCACATGTGTGGGACTTTTTAGGAGCCTAGCCATGTACGGGACCCCGGAAACCAAGCACCGCCTTCAGGATTTCTAAGGGCGCAAATTTTTGATTTCACTCCTCACTACCTATCACAGTTTCGAAGGCCATAAAATGCCAAAATAGTACAAAACCCCACCAAATGACCCCATTTTGGAAAGTAGACACCCCAAGCTATTTACTGAGAGGCATGATTAGTCCATGGAATATTTTATATTTTGCCACAAGTTGCGGGAATATGACAAACTTTATTTTTTTTGCACAAAGTTGTCACTAAATGATATATTGCTCACACATGCCATGGGCATATGTGAAATTACACCCCAAAATACATTCTGCTGCTTCTCCTGAGTATGGGGATACCACATGTGTGGGACTTTTTGGGAGCCTAGTCGCGTACGGGACCCCAAAAACCAAGCACCGCCTTCAAGGTTTCTAAGGGCATAAATTTTTGATTTCACTCCTCACTACCTATCACTACCTATCACAGTTTTGAAGGCCATAAAATGCCAAGATGGCACAAAAACCCCCCAAATGACCCCATTTTGGAAAGTAGACACCCCAAGCTATTTGCTGAGAGGCATTTTGAGCCCATTGAATATTTTTTTTTTGTCCCAAATGATTGAATAATGACAAAAAGAAGAAAAAATGTACAAAAAGTTGTCACTAAATGATATATTGCTCACACATGCCATGGTTATATGTGGAATTGCACCCCAAAATACATTCTGCTGCTTCTCCTGAGTATGGGGATACCACATGTGTGGGACTTTTTGGGAGCCTAGCCGGGTACGGGGCCCCAAAAACCAAGCACCGCCTTCAGGCTTTCTAAGGGCGTACATTTTTGATTTCACTCCTCACTACCTATCACAGTTTCGAAGGCCATAAAATGCCAAAATAGCACAAAATCCCCCCAAATGACCCCATTTTGGAAAGTAGACACCCCAAGCTATTTACTGAGAGGCATGTTCAGTCCATGGAATATTTTATATTTTGCCATAAGTTGCGGGAATATGACAAACTTTGTTTTTTTTGCACAAAGTTGTCACTAAATGATATATTGCTCACACATGCCATGGGAATATGTGAAATTACACCCCAAAATACATTCTGCTGCTTCTCCTGAGTACGGGGATACCACATGTGTGGGATTTTTTGGGAGCCTAGCCGCGTACGGGACCCCAAAAACCAAGCACAGCCTTCAAGGTTTCTAAGGGCATAAATTTTTGATTTCACTCCTCACTACCTATCACAGTTTTGAAGGCCATAAAATGCCAAGATAGCACAAAAACCCCCAAAATGACCCCATTTTGGAAAGTAGACACCCCAAGGAAATTGCTGAGAGGCATGTTGAGCCCATTGAATATTTTTTTTGTCCCAAGTGATTGAATAATGACAAAAAGAAAAAAAAATGTACAAAAAGTTGTCACTAAATGATATATTGCTCAAACATGCCATGGTTATATGCGGAATTGCACCCCAAAATACATTTGGTTGCTTCTCCTGAGTACGGGGATACCACATGTGTGGGACTTTTTGAGAGCCTAGCCGCGTACGGCCCCCGAAAACCAAGCACCGCCTTCAGGATTTCTAAGGGCACAAATTTTTGATTTCACTCCTCACTACCTATCACAGTTTTGAAGGCCATAAAATGCCAAGATAGCCCAAAACCCCCACAAATTACCCCATTTTGGAAAGTAGACACCCCAAGCTATTTGCAGAGAGGCATGGTGAGTATTTTACAGCTCTCATTTGTTTTTGAAAATGAAGAAAGACTTTTTTTTTTTTTTTTCAATTTTTAAAACTTTGTGACAAAAAGCGAGATCTGCAAAATACTCAACATACCTCTCAGCAAAAAGCTTGGGGTGTCTACTTTCCAAAATGGGGTCATGTGGGGGGGTTTTGTGCCATCTGGGCATTCCATGGCCTCCGAAACTGTGATAGGCAGTGAGGAGTGAAATCAAAAATTTACACCCATAGAAATCCTGAAGGCGGTGCTTGGTTTTCGGGGTCCTGTACGCGGCTAGGCTCCCAAAATGTCTCACACATGTGCTATCCCCGTACTCAGGAGAAGCAACAGAATGTATTTTGGGGTGCAATTCCACATATAACCATGGCATGTTTGAGCAATATATAATTTAGTGACAACTTTTTGTAATTTTTTCTTTTTTTTTTCTTTTTGTCATTATTCAATCACTTGGGACAAAAAAAAAAAAAAATATTCAATGGGCTCAACATGCCTCTCAGCAAATAGCTTGAGGTGTCTACTTTCCAAAATGGGGTCATTTGGGGGGGTTTTGAACTGTCCTGGCATTTTATGCACAACATTAGGAAGCTTATGTCACACATCATCCACTCTTCTAACCACTTGAAGACAAAGCCCTTTCTGACACTTTTTGTTTACATGAAAACATTTTTTTTTGCAAGAAAATTATGTTGAACCCCCAAACATTATATATATTTTTAAAGCAAAGGCCCTACAGATTAAAATAGTGGGTGTTGCATTTTTTTTCCACACAGTATTTGCGCAGCGATTTTTCAAACGCATTTTTTGGGGGGAAAACACACTTTTTTTATTTTTAATGCACAAAAAAACACTATATTGCCCAAATGTTTGATGAAATAAAAAAGATAATCTTAGGCCGAGTACATGGATACCAAACACGACATGCTTTAAAATTGCGCACAAACGCGCAGCGGCGAGAAACTACATTCATTTTTAAAAGCATTTAAAAGCCTTTACAGGTTACCACGTTAGATTTACAGAGGAGGTCTACTACTAAAATTACTGCCCTTGATCTGACCTTTGCGGTGATACCTCACATGCATGATGCAATTGCTATTTACATATGACGCTAGACCAACGCTTGCATTCACCTTTGCGCAAGAGCAGGAGGGGACAGCGGTGCTTTTTTTTTTTTTTTATTATTTATTTTGCTTTTTTATTTTATTTTTAAATTGTTCCTTCCATATTTTTTTTTTTTATCATTTTTATTGTTATCTCAGGGAATGTAAATATCCCCTATGATAGCAATAAGTAGTGACAGGTACTCTTTTTTTGAAAAAAAATGGGGGGTTAGACCCTAGATCTTTCCTCTGCCCTCAAAGCATCTGACCACACCAAGATCGGTGTGATAAAATGCTTTCCCAATTTCCCAATGGCGCTGTTTATATCCGGGGGGGCATTCCCTCCCACTGCTTGTAAAAGCAGTCCAGAGGCTAATTAGCCACTAGGATTGCTTTTACATGAAAGCCGGCCGCTGGCTGAAAAGAATGATACCCGCAGGCATCAATCTGGTATAACCATTCAAAGTCCAGCAACATACCAGTACGTTGCTGGTCCTTGCTGGACATGTATTGTAATCTTTTTTTTCATGCAGCCTGTTGGCTGAACGAAAAAAAGAGATTGATCGGTGGGTATGCCCACCATTAGAATACCTCCCTTCATCCACCCACTTCTAATGATGGGCATATATGCCGAAGCATGGGGGCATCCTCCCGCAAAAAAGTTATGCCGCGTACACACGGTCGGACTTTTCCACGGGCAAGCCTTCGTCGGAATTTCGACCGTATGTACGCGGCATAAAAGGTTATGCCGCGTACACACGGTCGAACTTTTCCACGGGCAAGCCTCCGTCGGAATTTCGACCGTATATACGCGGCATTAGGAGCAAAATCGCTCCTCCGCCCCTGCTGCCCCCATGCTTTGGCATATATGCTCTTTTTTTAACTGTGGTGGTGAAATCACCTCCTACAGCGTTGGAGTCACGGCTTTATGTATCGTGGGAGCAAACGCTGTTGCTGTCAAGATAAATAAATCCGCGATGCAACTGAATGGCGTACCTGCTAAGCAAATGATGGTTAACATTAAAACAAAGTAACATTACAGTACAACAGTAAGACCTTACTATACCATACCTGCAAAGCAAATACCAAAACAAAACCTAGTAAAAAATAAAACATTTTTTTAACGCAACCTGTGCCTAAAATATATATATGCCGAAGCATGGGGGCATCCTCCCGCAAAAAAGTTATGCCGCGTACACACGGTCGGACTTTTCCACGGGCAAGCCTTTGTCGAAATTTCGACCGTATGTACGCGGCATAAAAGGTTATGCCGCGTACACACAGTCGGACTTTTCCACGGGCAAGCCTCCGTCGGAATTTCGACCGTATATACGCGGCATTAGGAGCAAAATCGCTTCTCCGCCCCTGCTGCCCCCATGCTTCGGCATATATGCTCTTTTTTTAACTGTGGTGGTGAAATCACCTCCTACAGCGTTGGAGTCACGGCTTTATGTATCGTGGGAGCAAACGCTGTTGCTGTCAAGATAAATAAATCCGCAATGCAACTGAATGGCGTACCTGCTAAGCAAATGATGGTTAACATTAAAACAAAGTAACATTACAGTACAACAGTAAGACCATACCATACCTGCAAAGTAAATACCAAAACAAAACCTAGTAAAAAATAAAACATTTTTTTTAACGCAACCTGTGCCTAAAATATATATATGCCGAAGCATGGGGGCATCCTCCCGCAAAAAAGTTATGCCGCGTACACACGGTCGGACTTTTCCACGGGCAAGCCTCCGTCGGAATTTCGACCGTATATACGCGGCATTAGGAGCAAAATCGCTCCTCCGCCCCTGCTGCCCCCATGCTTCGGCATATATGCTCTTTTTTTAAACTGTGGTGGTGAAATCACCTCCTACAGCGTTGGAGTCACGGCTTTATGTATCGTGGGAGCAAACGCTGTTGCTGTCAAGATAAATAGATCCGCGCTGCAACTGAATGGTGTACCTGAAAACAAAAAATTACATACCTGAAAAGCAAGCATGATAAAACATTGCAGAATAGAATACAGTAAAAAAGAGCAGAACAATAGAGAGAAAATAGAGAGAGAGAGAGAGAGAACAATAAAACGACAACTATTTTTTTTTTTTTTTTTTATTTTTTTTTTGTGTTTTGTTTTTTTTCGTTTTTTTTTTTCTTTTTTACACTTTTTTTTGTAACTTTACCAACTGTAATGGTTCGGGTCTCTCAAAATGTAATGGCATCTTGGGAGACCCTGTGTAAGTGTGTCCTAGTCTGTGAAATGCTGTACCCTACGCTAAAACTTCAATTTTGAGTGGTAGCGATCAAAACATTCACCAAGGCAAAGACCAGGTTTGTCAGGACAGAGTGGACAAAAAACACGGGTGTCACGCCTAAATCCGCGCTTGCTACAGACACGACATCTTTTTTGGGGGGTTCGTTGGGTAGGGGTACTCGGGAGGGCATACGGATAATGCCTCTCATGCAGCCGGCTTACTGCATTTGGTAAGGGATGGTGAGGTGCAGAACCGCCTGGATACAGGAGTTCTGTGACTATCTCATTCTGGAATTTTAGAAGAGATAACGTCCCACCTGAAGCTCTGTATAGCACATGAGCATTCAGCAAAGCCAATTGGAATAAGGATAGAGACACTTTTTTGTACCAGCGTCTCGCCTTACGGTCAATTAGATACGGCGCCATCAACTGGTCGTTGAGGTCCACCCCTCCCATATTTTTGTTATATTCGTGGACACAGAGGGGTTTCTCCACAACACCAGTCGCCGTACGAATTTGGACTGTCGTGTCTGCATGAAGGGAGGTAAGAAGGAAAACATTCTTATTGTCCCTCCACTTCATAGCGAGCAAGTTATTACACTTCACGCAGGCTCTCTCCCCCAGCCTAAGACGGGCATCTACAAGCCGCTGGGGAAAGCCCCGGCGATTAGGTCGCACGGTGCCACATGCACCAATCTGATGATCAAACAAGTGACTAAACAGTGGTACGCTCGTGTAATAATTGTCCACATACAAGTGGTACCCCTTTCCGAATAAGGGTGACACCAATTTCCACACTATCTTGCCAGCGCTCCCTATGTAATCTGGGCAGTTGACCGGCTCAACCTGACTATCTTTTCCCTCATAAACCATAAAGCTCCATACATAGCCTGTTGCCCTGTCACAGAACTTATAGAGCTTGACCCCGTATCTGGCACGCTTGCTGGGAAGGTACTGCTTGAAAGCCAAGCGGCCAGAAAATTTAATCAGGGACTCATCAACGCAGACAACTTGATCGGGAATAAACAAGGCTGCAAAACGTTCGTTGAAGTGGTTTATGAGGGGCCGAATTTTATAGAGCCGGTCGTACTCAGGGTCCCCACGTGGACGACAAAGTTCATTGTCGTTGAAGTGCATGAACCGCAAAATCTGCTCGTATCGTGTCCTGGGCATGGAGGCAGAGAACACGGGCATGTGGTCAATTGGGTGCGTGGACCAATAAGCACGCAATGACGGGAATTTATGTGTGCCCATGTTGAGGGAAAGGCCCAGAAAGGTCTTAAATTCGGAAACCGTAATTGGTTTCCAATCTTTGGCAATTTTAGGCAACTGGGGGTTAGCGGCGATGAATTGACCAGCATACAAATTACTCTGGTCCACAATAGATCTATAGAGATCTTCCGTGAAAAACAGCGAATAATAATCGATTGGCATAAAATCAGCTGTTTCCACCTGAATACCGGGTTGGGCAGTGAATGGGGGAAGTACGGGTTCTGCAGAAGTGGTGGGGACCCAATCAGGATAGGCGAATTCTGCAGGAAGGGCACTATGGGCACGACGGGCCTGCCTTTGTCTTCTTGGTGGCAGCGGGACACTACTTGTGCTTGCCACCTCGCCAGCTTGAACTGCACTTATGGGACTCGCCACGTCACCACGTGATACTGCAGTGCTGGATGTACGCCCAGGCTGTACTAGGCCGCTGGTGCTTGCCAATTCACCAGAAGGAATAGCGGCGCTAGTACTACTCTGCTCCATGATACGAGAGCCCTGCGGTTCTTGCTCCTCAACAACCTCAGAAGATCGGGATCGGGTACGCCTGACCTTAGCAGGGACCTCAACTTCGTCGTCAGAGCTATCTGACGTTGGGCCGCTGATGTCACTGTCTTCTACGGGAAGATATTCTGAGCCTGAATCTGACAGATACGTGACCTCCTCTTCACTATCTGTCATGCTCAGAATCTCGTAGGCCTCTTTACTAGTGTACCTTCGACTTGCCATTTTGGGCTCTAAATTTAGGGGTACACTAGTAAGATTCACAGGTAAAAAAAGCACCTGACTGTCACCAAATGTATCAAACTCTACCAAAAAAACTGTTAGCGATCGCAGGGATCAGGACTGTCTCTGCGAACGCTGCAGTTATGTGTGTTGTGTTTGGTAAGTGACAGTGATCGATCGATACTGCACTTGGGTGGGCTGGGCTGGGCTGGGCGGAGGGGCTAAACGCAGGTACTAGCAGGTATCTGGGCTGATCCCGCTAACACTGCATTTTTGGGAACCCTAAACCGCTGGGGACGCTAGTATAGATCTGATCAGATACTATACCACTAAGGGAGGTGTATGCTTTGCGCGTGGGTGTTAGCGTTACTGGCACTAACCTAAAGCTGCCTGGGGCGACGCAGACCCTCTCTGGCGCTAAAACCTAATTGATATCACCCGCCGGGCGATCAGGGGGTTAAACCTTTATTGGGTTATATACGGCGGGTGCCCTGATGCTATAAAAAGCAAACTAACCAACCAGCGTCACCTGTAACCTTTATATGGTGATCACTGGTGAAAGGGTTAACTAGGGGCAATCAGGGGGTTAAAACCTTTATTAAGTTAAATATGGGGGTACCCGACGCTATATAAAAACCTGACGGGTTACCTAAATAACGAAATAACTCACTGGGTAACCAGTGTCACCAGTGACGCTTATACGGTGATCACTGGTGAAAGGGTTAACTCTAGGGGCAATCAGGGGGTTGAAATAATATATGGGGGTACCTGACGCTAATAAAAACCTGCGGCGAACCTAAAAATAATTAACTGGCTATCTAGGACACCAGCGACAAGAAAAAAGCGATCGGAAAAACGATCGCTTAGTGATGCTGGCATTAGGGGGTGAAAGGGTTACCTGGGGGGCGATCAAGGGGTTAAACCTTTATTAGGGGGGGTTAGGGGGCTACCTTGGACCTAAAGGGGCCTAATCCTAACTGCCCTGCAACTTTTTACAGTCACAAATGACACCGATTGCAGTGATCAGTAAAAAAAATGATCACTGCAAACGGTGCACTGTGACTGGGAGTACTGGGGGTGATCTGGGGGTGATCTGGAGGTGACTGGGGTGTGATTTGTGTGCCTACGTGTACTGGTGTCAGTGGGCTGTTGGTGCACTTACTGTGAGATGTCTTCTCTCCTCGCGCCGGATCGAAAAGACCGACACGAGGAGAGATGACATCACTTCCTCTGCCTGTGTTTACATTACAGGCAGGGGAAGCTCTCTCATTCGCCGGGAGCGATCGAGAGGGGGTGGCCGGAATCGAACGGCCGTCCCCTCATGCCGGATCGCTCCCGAACACTTAACCACCGCTCACTGTACAGAAGGGGGGTCCGATCGGACCCCCCAACTATACAAAGGCGATCACGTACATATACGTGATTCTGCCTGTCGGTGCCATTCTGCCGACGTATAATTACAGTGGGCGGTCGTTAAGTGGTTAACGACGTAAAAAAAATGCACATGCTCAGAAGCAAGTGATAAGATGGGAGCGCTCGTTCTGGTAAAACTAGCGTTCGTAATGGAGATAGCACATTCGTCACGCTGTAACGAACTGAAGAGCACGAAAAGCGCGAATCGTCTCTCACCAAACTTTACTAACACAAGGATCAGCAAAAGCAGCCCAAAGGGTGGCGCCATCCGAATGGAACTTCCCCTTTATAGTGCCGTCCTACATTTCGTACGTCACCGCGCTTTGCTCGAGCATTTTTTTTCACGATCGTGTGTAGGCAAGGCAAGGCAGGCTTGAGAAGAATCGCGTTGAGAGAAACTTTGTTTTTTTCAATGACATCAAAAACAGTCGTGTGTACGCGGCATAAGCCTATTCTATCTACACTGTAAATGGAAAGATGCCTATACTTACTGATTCTGAAGTCACTCCGCCTTGGTCACATGATCGGGTCCAAGCACCAGCTTCAATGTAGAGGAGGGACAGCCGACAGCAGATGCCCCATAGTATGCCTATGGGTGACGTCATCACACAGACTCGGCAGCCGTTGTCGGCCATCTCTCCTCTACACTGAAGCCGACACTGAAGAGTTCATGTGACCAGACCAGAGCAACTTCAGAATAGGTAAGTATAAGCATCTTTCCTTTTATAGGATAGATAGAATAGGTTTAGAGTAGGGATGGGAATAGATTTAGGCTTAGTTAGGTTTTGACTTGTTTTCCACTTTAAAGTGGAACTTTAGTCAGAAAATTAAGTCTTGCTTGATCACTTCATGCTGGCCCTTTTTGCAGGTATAGCTATGTAAAACGTTAAAAATAAGTGCCTATACTGTTTAAAATCCAGTAATGCACTGGGGTTTACCAGTGGGAATATACCATTTCCACTCATGTTTCCTTCTCTTCACTTTCCATTGACAGGAAAAGTAAGGTTTGGAGATAAATGTGCGAAGTCTCACAGGTACTGGAAGGTGGTCAGAGTATGTTTTCATAGCTAACCAACTTTCTACGTCTATGGGTCCCTTATACTGTAGGTTCCACAATTAAGTCTGGAATCCATTTATTATCCTTCTGAAAGGATATAGGATACTTTGTATTGTTTATATAGACTCATCAGTGGCACATGTGCAGTAGATATGTCTCTGGCGTCGTATATTTTCAATTGCTGTCACAAGCTGCATGTTCCTATTAAGCAGGAAAAGTTTCTTGCACATTCCTTTCAGGAAAGAACTGGCATTCTTCCAGTATAAACATATTTCACAGTTCTGGTCCATGCAGTCTATATTCTAGGAAATGTTTTATAAAAAGAAATAAACAAATGTCCTCCTCCCTTGTTTCCAGCAAATAGATTGGTTACACCCTGTACGGTGATTAGTTGCAGGCTAAATGCTATAAAATGCTATAAGTGTACCTGTACCAGAACATTTTTTATACCAGAAAAACTTTTAATAAATTGTTTGGAAACAGTTGTCAATGTACATATTAGTATACATTTTGGAAGAAAAAAAAAAACATACACACACTAAATGTGGTAAAAACATAAGTAAAAAAAAAAGTAACACTTATGTTTAGTGCACTTTTAGGTGTAACTGTAGTAATCCTAGTGTTAGTAAATCAGTACTTAGATGCAAAAGCAGACACCTCCTGCTGACTGCTCACCTTTGTTGTATAGGGCAACCCCAAAACCCAGAGCACTCTGTTTTACAGATTCCAAACAGTGCTCAGAAGGCCTAGCTGTGGCCTGCTCCTTCCATGCTTCACCATTGGTTCCATTGGTCCATCATTGTGTTGGCTGACTAATAACCAGGCACAGGATTGGGTCAACCAGAGCTTTGCAGTTCTTGCCTTTATAAATAGTTCACACAGTTTTTGAGTCACCTGGAGTGCTACAAAAGAAAGTGTACCTAAGAGTGAAAGAATTAATGAACTACCAGAGCGCTCAACAGCACCATGGTAGTTTATTGAGAACTACAAGCCGACAGCTGCAAAGGCTGTCTGTACTTGTAGTTTTCACATTCACAGTACAGGTGGAGCCCCGCATGGCCACATGTTTTTTTTAAATGTGACAGCTAGCGGTGGGAGAAGATCCCCTGCTTGCTGTCACAATTGGGTCATCTGGGGGGGGGGTGTGCAATTGCCAGTACATGTTACACCCTAAATATGGGTGTAACATATAACATGTTATGAAAGGTGAACTAATCCTTTAAAGGGAGGTAAGTCACCGGGTCATCAGTAGCATATGGGGTGATGATTTTCTCTCTATTGGGCTTTATTGACCTCTTTGCCCATGTTGGGGAGATTTCTCCTCACTTCCTGTTAGGATAGGAAGTGATGAATCTTTCCAAAGGGAACACAGGCAAAAACAAACATATTTTGGGGTTACCACTCTAACAAGGTTTTTTCTTCAGGTGCGTTCCTGTCTTAGTGATGAAAACTGCCCCTTGCATTTCTTATACAGGTAGCACTACCCCTCAGGGGCTACCGGTAACTGGCTCCCCTTTTCTTGCACAGCCAGGAAAAACGCCTTTCTCCACTTGTGTCCAAAAACAAGAAGTTAGTCCCTTGGCTTTGTTTTGATGTTTTATTAGGGGTAACAACTTGGATGGGGAGAAGGTACAGTATATATGGGATGCCCAACTTGAATCAAATAACATCAAAAAAGGGGACAACTTCCTTCCTCTGTACAAAAGATCCTGGACTGCTTTCCTTCCTGCACACACACAGTCTTTTGTGGATCAGTAGCAAAAGTCTATTACAGACTAGGAGCTATTAGCTCCTCTTGGTAGAAAGCTTGCTACATGTCAAAGTCTCTCCCTCTCTCCCCTTGAAAATCCCTGGGTGTGCTGACTCACTCTGTCCTCCTTGCTCCCACTGCTTTCAGGCAAGATTCCTAGTCAAACCGTGACGCTGAAAGGATCTTCCTAAGCCAGCCCGAACCCTGCATGGAGGAAAAGATCTCCCCCTTAACCTAGGAGATCCCTTTAGACCACCGTCAGCCTTCATCTTCCACACGATCCCCCTGCTTGCATGACCTGTCCCTATTTAAGGGCTGACTCATCCACCCTGCCAGGCCCTCTGCCTGGCGATTGCTCAAGCTCCCTCAAATATGCAGATCAACCCTCCTGGCCTCCACCCACTATATTCTAGAAGTTTCCCCAAACTTCCAGATCCAGGGAGAGGCACCAGAGACCTGCCTCTGTGAGTCATCCAGCCTGACCTGCGGTAAACCCTGCCCCAGATTCAGACTCACTTTACGTTAAGCCAATAAATTTGCCTACACTATTCTAGTAGCACACTAGAGGGTGCTACACAGGCATCACAAGAAATAAGAAAAACCATATATCTCTGTTTCAAGATGGAGAACTGTGCTGTCAGGACCAGCATGGAATCCAGGCAACCGGAAGTGATGTCAGTGTGGATGGACCCACCTGATGCTGTCTTTACTCCCAGGAGGCACCCCGCTGGATGTTATGGATTCATTGCTTTGCTTGTTTTTCACTTCCATCTTGTAAGTGTTTTTAACCCTTCCTTGTCATTAAAGTGTAGAAGCGCCTTCTTCTCTGCTTTGTTTTTCCTATAGAGTGTGCTTCCCTCTTCTGAAGTACTGCTGTGGTGCATTAATCACATTTCAAGAGCCAGTCATGTACTGTTTGTCAAAGTCTTTTTGTTATCCAGGGAGCCCTATTCTCCACACTCCACCTTATGAGCACCATGCATCATCAGGGGGCCAGCTCAAAGAACACAAAGAACACAGAAGGGACAGCTATCTTTCTGATGATGTCAGAAGAGAAGATGGTGGCACAGGACTGCTAAGAGTGGGAGCTTACAGCAATCAATGCTGAATTTGCTAGGCAGCTGTCAGGGTAAGAGGGACAGCTGGGCCTCTTCCTGTTCCCTCCCAGTGGCCCTTTGCTGGATCTTAACGTGGACCAGGTCCAAGGTGGATTTCCTGATCACGTGATCATTATGATTGGCTGTCACAGGAGTCACATGATCAGGAGCCCGTCCTGCTGGCTCCTGATTACAAACCGACACCGGGAGATGTCTGTGACAGCTTGACCACTGTGCTGGGAGCGTGCAGTAATCGTACTCTCAGCGCAGAAAGCTCGGCCACCACCGCGAACGCAGCTAACCCTCCCTGCCACTGCACATATGCGTTATGTTGTTGGAAAGAGGTTTGTTTGTTTCATCATCTCTGTGACCAGAACAAATACATTTTCTCATCCATTCACCAGACAGACTTGACAAATTGTAATATCCTATAATCCTATATTAAAGAGATTTCTTCTAAACAATTGACACCGCAGCCTTTATTTACTTCATCAAACATGTTATGACAGGTGATCAGATCAAACCCAGTGCTCGTTAAAGCCTCAGCCTATCATATTTGACTTTAAATATTAGTAAATGACCTGCAATGATACTTTTCTTTATGAATTAGACGAAAGTAGCCGTCCGTCCTTAGTAACAATGCTCCCTTTACACAACTTTGGAGCACATTAACACCCATTAAAAAACAGAATCGCCCACTCAGCTTACAGCCTCTTTGTTCTCCGCTCACAAGTAATAAGATATCTGTAACACTTTAAATCTCAGCCTGAATCATTTCTAAAGCCTTGGGGCTGTTTTGACGCAGGATAAAATTTCACACACAGTATATTAGTTCTGCTTTCATTGTCTGGGATTGGCTAAGAGCTCCCTTTCTCCAGCCAATGGCAAGCCGGTTGTTGGGCTGCCTTCTATTTTTAGCTGCTCTGTATACATACACCAAGCACAAACATCTGCGAGAGTTGTAGAAGGAGAAAATGAATGGCGACTTTAAAAACAGAGGAATTCAGCAAATCCTTTTAAAGGCTCCTAGCATTTATAGTGTTACAAATGAGTACATTAAATATTTACACAGATCATGAAAAATACCTCCAGGCTGAAAATCAAAGGCTCCAAGCACAAAATTCTCTTTCTGGTCCAGAAATGAACTGACAAGTCCTGAAAGAGCTTCTTTGAAACAACGTCAGATTTTGTTTTATTTACATTAGGAGTTACCTACTTACCGGAGCTTAAAGGAGAATTACACCTTTTGCAAAAAATAATAATAAATACAGTCAAAAAGAAAAAAAATATGCATTTTTTTTTATTTATTTTTTGCACTGCAGCTGTGATCGGTGGATCTGTAGTGCAATGTTCTGGCTCCTGCAGACTATTCCTCCAGTATGGATTCATAATAAGGTATAGAACTTCCCCCAAAGCCCCCCCATGTAGCACAAATCTCCCCCCCCCCCCCAATCCCCTCTGCAAGCACAAACCCATAGCTCCCAACTGTCCCTGATTTCAAGGGACTGTCCCTTATTTGGAACAAAGTCCCTCTTTCCTCCCTATTCGTCCCTCATTTTGCTCTGATCTATATAGTTGTATATAAAAAGCACTATTTATCTTTCAAAAAGTGTTTCCCAGTGCTAAACTTTTCATCCAATTTCTAAATTGCTGCATTTGTAAATTCCAAAAGTCAATATAAAGGGATAGTAGTGGTAAAAACAAACAAAAAAAAAAAACGTGGTTTTAACAAATCAAATTGTTTTGTACAATTCTCTTTTAAAGGGGGGGGGGGTGTCCTATGTCTATATACTTTTGCTAATAGGTGTCCCTCATGCCCATCTCAGAAAGTTGGGAGGTATGAAAATGCCCCCCCCCCCCATCAATACAGATGATCTTGCCTCCAAATTCCCCCCAGCACAAACCCTCTTAATCCCTTCCAGAAAATCCCCCCCCCATCCCCAATCTCTAGGCACAAAGCCAAATTCTCTTATTCTTCCCCCATTTAGTGCAAATGTCTTCTTCCTCTAAATCCCCCCCCCCCGGCACAAATCCTCCTATTCATCCCCCCCCCAGGACAGATCCAGGGGCGGCCCGACCATTATCCATGGCCGCCCCCTATTCATGTGTCCGGCCCCTTTCTGGTCACCGGGTGTATGAATTACAGCGGCCAGGGTTTTTTTTTTTGAAGAACCTGATTAGAGCCATAGGCTCTAACAGGCTTCAAAATAGGGTGGACTCAGGAAGCAGAACATTGTGTCTGGAGCCCACCCAGGTGTGTTGCAACGGCAAATGAAAATTTGCTGCTGCAACACTGATCCTCCTCCCGGCCAATCGGGAAGCAGGTATGAAACCTGTTTTCTGATTGGCCAAAACGTCAGGCGATTTCTATTGGACGCCTAGCGCCGGGTGGAGGAGAGAGGAGACACCGCGGAAGCTGCTCCAGGAGAGGACACTGGTCACTGGAGCAGCTTTCCCTGAGCCCGCCACGCTCTCACCGCCCGCATCTAAGGTACAGACAGCGGGTGGTGGTGGGGCTGTGTTAGTGCCGTGAGGGGAGGGTTGTAGTGCCGCTCCACTGGAGAGGCCCGGGGGGGGTTGTTTACCCCCCCAAAAAAAAATATCTCAGATATTGGGACATCAGTGCTAGGAGATCTTCTTCCTCCAATGAGGAGCCAAGGAGAAGATTCCCTTGGGGCTTTGACATTAACTGTTGCTATAACATGTGTAGCACTACCCCCGTAGGAGCTGCTGGTTATATTTTTGGGTCTTGCCGCTACCTGTCTGTTCCACCGTATCTGTCATAGGGGTTCCATTGAAGAGCTTTCACAGATGTCAGCACCAACACATAGTCTCTTTTCAATGGTTTTATTAAAGAAATGTCAACCAGAGGGATGGAGGGTTAGGGGAGATTCAGGTACCTTGCTTTGCGGATCACGGGTACTTCCTAATCCAGAGGGCAAACAGTTTCCACCCTGGATCTAGCAACCACCGGATAGGCCTCTCTCACTGACCTAGCAGCCGGTGCGGTGCTCGGTCATAGTCTCTTCCACAGACTTGAAGAATACGAATAGTCTCTGCCACAGACTTGAAGAATACGAATAGTCTCTGCCACAGACTTGAAGAATACGAATAGTCTCTTCCACAGACTTGAAGAATACGAATAGTCTCTGCCACAGACTTGAAGAATACGAATAGTCTCTGCCACAGACTTGAAGAATACGAATAGTCTCTGCCACAGACTTGAAGAATACGACTAGTCTCTGCCACAGACTTGAAGAATACGAATAGTCTCTGCCACAGACTTGAAGAATACGACTAGTCTCTGCCACAGACTTGAAGAATACGAATAGTCTCTGCCACAGACTTGAAGAATACGACTAGTCTCTGCCACAGACTTGAAGAATACGAATAGTCTCTGCCACAGACTTGAAGAATACGAATAGTCTCTGCCACAGACTTGAAGAATACGAATAGTCTCTGCCACAGACTTGAAGAATACGACTAGTCTCTGCCACAGACTTGAAGAATACGAATAGTCTCTGCCACAGACTTGAAGAATACGACTAGTCTCTGCCACAGACTTGAAGAATACGAATAGTCTCTGCCACAGACTTGAAGAATACGAATAGTCTCTGCCACAGACTTGAAGAATACGAATAGTCTCTGCCACAGACTTGAAGAATACGAATAGTCTCTGCCACAGACTTGAAGAATACGAATAGTCTCTGCCACAGACTTGAAGAATACGACTAGTCTCTGCCACAGACTTGAAGAATACGAATAGTCTCTGCCACAGACTTGAAGAATACGACTAGTCTCTGCCACAGACTTGAAGAATACGAATAGTCTCTGCCACAGACTTGAAGAATACGAATAGTCTCTGCCACAGACTTGAAGAATACGACTAGTCTCTGCCACAGACTTGAAGAATACGAATAGTCTCTTCCACAGACTTGAAGAATACGAATAGTCTCTGCCACAGACTTGAAGAATACGAATAGTCTCTGCCACAGACTTGAAGAATACGAATAGTCTCTGCCACAGACTTGAAGAATACGACTAGTCTCTGCCACAGACTTGAAGAATACGAATAGTCTCTGCCACAGACTTGAAGAACACACTTAGAGTCATTAGACAATCTTCTGCCACAGGATTGTATAACAAAGATCTTTCTGTAAAGTCAAAGTACAGTCACACAGTACCAGTTTCTTTCAGCCGATCCAGCAGCACTGTGAGATAGATGGCTCGGGATGCGTCCTCCAATTGAGTCTCCAGGCTCTTCCTCAAATACCAGCCCTTTTGGCTCGGTCCTCTCCGAGAAAAGTCCTCCCCTGGTTTCGTCAATTGCTCTTCTTCTCCTCGTAGGCAAGACAGCACAGGACCACCCCTGACTAGTGGGCTCCAGAAACTCCTGGGCCTACTTCCAGTAACGAGGCCTCAGGCCAGCCGGCCCGAGGTAGGAAAACTTCTATGGCACACCTTAAGCCAGGAGGACCATCAGGTCAGAGAGACCCGGAAAACGGTGTCTGTTCCCTCTCCCAGAATGCACAGCGTGGGGGACCAATCCCACTGGGCTGTTTTTGGGCAAGAGGTACCCAATACATCCAGCCTTCTGCATTTCCAACCTTGACCTGTGGTGACAGCGACACACACAGTCAAGTGGAAAATGCGCAACACAGCTGGACTGGAACAGAAACCAGAAATTTACACAATTATTCTGAGCTACACTACAGCTCAGACAACTAAATTTACAAATAGCGTCTACCCAATAGGAGCAGGGCGCTACACATGCAACCAGTGGGGAGAGTTGTCAGCTGCTGTGGTGCTGGCTATCACTATGCTGGGGACCCAGGGGCACCTTGCAGGAGATGTGGACAAGTGCCCTGGATGCTCAGTGCTAGCGATCACAGACACTGCGGCAACCCTCTGGTGCCTCCCCCCCTTTATGCTGGCACAATGTGCCTGGGGCATGTGTCCCTTCTGCCCCCATCCCCATGCAGCACACTGCACCTGTGACATGTTAGAACTGTAGTCCCTGCAGAACAGTGGTGGATAGGGCTTTTTCCATTTACAGATTCTATGTACAGCCACGCTAAATTAAAATATGTCAGGAGCCAGTGGGGAGAAGAACCCCCAGATTCTGTAAGTAGGGGGGCAGTTTGGGAGTGGAAGGCTGTGGACTCTGACCATGTTTTATGTTACATCCTACATATGGGTGTAAGATGAATTATGGTCAGAAAGATAAGCTTAGCTTAAGCTTAGGATCTTCACTTCACCTAGGTAAAATCAAATTGCAGCTCTCTAATAATTGTCTTTGTATGATAATTAAAAAAAAGAAATAAATACATGCTAGTCCATTCCAGTCTAGTCTTCTCTTATTTGCAGCCACACCTCTCTGCTTCTGTGCCGTAAACTTGAAGTTCCTGTTAGGGGAGATGTAAGTGCAGAAATACCGCAGGTCTCTATCATGTGTATGGAATTCATGGAATAAAGCAGGACTTAAGTCCAGTAAGATATAAATAAATAAAAATCCCTAAAGCACAACTCCAGCCAAAATGTTTCCTTTCGTTTTATGCTTTAAATGTTTTAATTCAGCTAGTGGTGTCTATAGGTGATGTTGCACAAGATGTAGACCTAAATCTATTCTTATATTAGCTTCACATAATCCCCCTCTACCATCACTTTTATGGTGGCCATGCACACTTTGATAAATGAGTGATTTCTTTTCCAATAGAAATAATCAATCTATAGTCACCAACTTATGATCGTCAGCTCCATCTAGTGGTCAACTTGAGGCATTTTTCTATTTTAAGTATTTTAAGGCTGCCTAATCTATCCAATCAATTTGTATCCAATCAGGTAGTCCCTTGCAAAGCATTGTTGTGGCTAGATCTAGGAGATTGTACAATAAGATTGTAACGCGTATGGTAAGCTTACAGAACTAAATGTCCGGTAGCCATCAGATGCATACCCACACAAAATAAAACGTTGCACATGTGAATTATGTTCATTTTTTTGTTTTCTGGCAATTTTATCATCACACTTATTCTCCAATGTGATCTACGTGTTGCTCTGTTGCGGTGGCAGAAGGCACTAGTCCACACCCAAAATAAGTGCATTTTTAAGTAAGGTACACTTATTCTCCCTGCCTAGTCTCCCTGAACCAATGTATCCCACCCCTCCCTGTACCAGTTGCATACCTAAATCAAACAGCTGTAACTTTTTGCAATGTTAACAACATGAAATCTTCCTGGCCCCAGCTGCACGCTCATTAACTTCTGTGGGGCCATCTTTAAAGCCCCTTTCACACTGGGGCGGTTTGCAGGCGCTATTGTGCTAAAAATAGCGCCTGCAAACCGAGCCTAAACAGCGGCTCCTGTCTCTCCAATGTGAAAGCCCCGAGGGCTTTCACACTGGAGAAAAAATGAAGGAATATGGACAGCCGCACTCCAATCCAACGTGGCTTTTATTGGAAAAATAAAATAAAATAAAACAGGCACTACATGTCACAGCAACGGGGTAACAGGGGCAGCAAATGCGTTTCACACTTAATAGTGCTTACTCATAGCTATGAGTAAGCACTATTAAGTGTGAAACGCGTTAGCTGCCCCTGTTACCCCGTTGCTGTGACATGTAGTGCCTGTTTTATTTTTATTTTTATTTTTTTCCAATAAAAGCCACGTTGGATTGGAGTGCGGCTGTCCAGATTCCTTCATTTTTTCTTCATTGCCTTGTGCATTGCCAGCACCCTTGAGTCCTGGAGAGGTTTTTGTTGTTGGGGTGAGTCTATCTGGAGCGGCAATCTCTGTTTTGGCTTTCACACTGGAGCGGTGCGCTAACAGGACGTGAAAAAAGTCCTGCTAGCCGCATCTTTGGAGCGGTGAGAGGAGCGGTGTGTTTACCGCTCCTACACCGCTCCTTCCCATTGAAAACAATGGGAAACCGCGGTAATACCGCCGGCAATGCGCTTCTGCAGAGGCGCATTGCCGGCGGTATTAACCCTTTTTTGGCCGCTAGCGGGGGTTAAAACTGCACCGCTAGCGGCCGAATACCTCAGCAATCCCGACGGTATAGCGCCGCTATTTGGCGCCATAACGCCACCGCACACACCGCCCCAGTGTGAAAGGGGCCTTAAGGGGTCTTTTTAGAAAACATTTGTTGTGCGAATGTCCTAGCATAATCCCCGTAATGTTTGTAATATGGAATGTCATCTTCTATGTATTTCCCATGATCATCAGCTCCATCTAGTGGTCATAATATGGTATTTTCCTGATTTTGGTACTTTAGGAAAATACCACATTTGGCCACTAGATGAAGCTGATGATCATGGGAAATACAAAGAAAATTAAAATTTTACCATTATTAGAAACATTATGGAAACTGTGATTATAAAAAGAAAAATTTGCGCTAGGTGCAAAAAATTATTGAAATGGTATAGATCAGTGATGGCAAACCTTGGCACCCCAGATGTTTTGGAACTACATTTGCCATGATGCTCAACTACACCGCAGAATGCATGAGCATCATGGGAAATATAGTTCCAAAACATCTAGGGTGCCAAGGTTCGCCATCACTGGTATAGATAGATATCCTGCTGCTAAGACCACAACCTAGATATAAGGTACAACAAATGCATTCAAATAAAAGTGTAGCGCTGGATATCCAGCGCTACACTTTTATTTGAATGCATTATGGAAACTGTACTTGTGTGAATGCTAACATGTTCGCACAGTGGAATTTATTTATTTTTTTTATAAAAAGGGTCTCCATCCAGGTCCCATAGAAATCTATGACTGTAAAAAAAAAAAAAAAAACATCTGCTAAAATCCTGCTTCCCTAGTCATTTCTCCCCCAACAACTCATAAAAATGTGCATTTTACAGAAGTCTGACAATGAAGACATTCTCATACCCCATGGATAAAGTGTGCTTTACTACAGCGAGCAGCAATAAGCCAGTTAAATCTTTAGGGTGTAAGCAAAATGGAAAATTCTTCCACTGAGATAATTAATGCCAGGAATGTTATCATACTTTACTGACATTGAAAAGTGCCTTTTAACTTTGGGGAGAGTTCTATTTAAATGATGTTTTAGGTCTTGCACATATTTTTATTTTCTGCTGCTGTTTGGTATAAAAATACACGGTGGGTCACAGCAGATAAAAATAGTCTTAAAATAAATCCTTTCAAAAGCTTTTTGCTTTTTGCATAGATAATTATTATAGACTTTGAGTGCCTCTTGTAAACAGTTCCATATGCATTTCATGTTGGTTCTTTTATATTTACAGTGCTTTACATGCAGCATGTACAGGCAATCACTATGTGCATTCACCTAAATACCCACAGGCTCTTGCTTTTATGATCTAATTAGAAATCCCTCACAATCTGCTATTTATGAAATGCTATAAAAAATCTGAAGAGCTGGAGGGGTCCACTAAACATTGCAGAGTTTAGGAGCAAAGTAATCAGGGGCTTGTAACTGACTGCACTAAAGTTAATGATTTTTCATAGTGGCTTGTTGTGTTGTTAGTCTCTTAAGAAAAAGAACAAAATAAAAAGAAAACTTATTTTAAAAGCACCGCTTAAAAATATATGTGTGTACCTTTTTGAATTAGATTTTGTTACATTGAGGACCCCTTTATGTTATTGTGTTGTGGTAGCCCATGTTTTGAGTGTTGGCGAGTTGCAATGTCGTTTGTTTGGAACAGGGAGGACGGTTTCAGATTGAACATAAGGCAGCAAAAGTTACGTCGCCTCTTTGTCACCTGTTTTAAAGTGGTTGTAAACCTCAGTCATGGAATCCGAGCAAAGCACATATATCTGTAGTGTTTACTTATCTCTCTCCAAAGCTCTAAGTGTCGTTTCTCTCTGGTGCTTCGTTCCTCTGTTATCAACATGTGTCACTTCTGAGAAGTTGTCCTGACACATGAGATAAATTTGTGTTGGGTGGGAGAGCTCAGCAGACAGCTTGTATATTCAAAACACAGTTCTTCTGCTGCATGGAGGGGGGGTTGTGTGCCTTTCCTCCAATCAGCTTATACACATTCTTACTTCAGCCTCTCCACCCCCTCCTCTGTGCTCCTGACAGATGATTTTTAAAGTGGATGTAAACCAGATTCATGAAATTTGAGCTGGGCACATATATCTGCAGTGTTTTCTTATCTCTCTTCAAAGCACTATGTCCTGTGGCTTTCTCCTGCTCCATTCTTCTGTTATCAGCCTGATAACTTCTGACAAGTTCTCCATCAACTGAGATAAAACCAACCTAAGTTTTGTGTTGGGGAGGATGCTATAAATAGCAATCTCAACAAACAGCTCTGAAAGTTTCTACGTATGAGGAGAGGGGGTGTGTGTTTTTTCTCCAATCAGCTGTCTTGGCTGTATGCCCAGGCTTCACTGCAGTGCTGAACAGGAAGAGAAAATCTAATACGATCTGAACTTTCCAAAGAATATATAAAGCTGAAGACAGCAGATATACATGTAAAACTTACAGCGCCTTGACATTTTCCACATTTTGTCGTGTTACAACAAAAAATTTAAATGTATTTTATTGGGATTTTTTGTGATAGACCAACACAAATTGGCACATAATTGTGAAGTGGAAGGAAAATAATAATTGTTTTTCAGTTTTTTTTATAAACAAATATGTGAAAAGTATGGCGTGCATTTGTATTCAGCCCCCCTGAGTCAATACTGCGTAGAACCACCTTTTACTGCAATTACAGCTGCAAGACTTTTTTGGGGATGTCTCTACCAGCTTTGCACATTTTTGCCCATTCTTCTTTGCAAAATAGCTCAAGCTCTGTCAGATTGGATGGAGAGTGTCTGTGAACAGCAATTTTCAAGTCTTGCCACAGATTCTTAATTGGATTTAGGTCTGGACTTTGACTGGGCCATTCTAACACATGAATATGCTTTGATCTAAACCATTCCATTGTAGCTCTGGCT
Source organism: Rana muscosa (assembly GCA_029206835.1). Classification (NCBI taxonomy): domain Eukaryota; kingdom Metazoa; phylum Chordata; class Amphibia; order Anura; family Ranidae; genus Rana; species Rana muscosa. Next base: position 789,500,727 of record CM055118.1, on the reverse strand, counting down.
GTATGTTTTTTTCTGGGGGGTTTTTGGAGAGTTTTTTGGCTAGCCTATCTTTTTACTGTGTTATATTTCACAGTATTATATATATTATTTTTTCTGCCTATTAGATCCATGTCCCTTCTCTGCGGCTCCTGTGAGTCCTGACTTGCCGCCGTGCCATCTGGAGGTTTTTATTCATTGTCGGTTCCCTGATCCAGATTACAATGCTTGGAGTTATCCTCCTCACTAGTGCAGTGATATTTTATTAGCTGAGAAAGTCTGTCTCCACACCACCTGTTTTCAATTGGTTGTTGGACTATACATTGGATCAACAGACGCTTTGACACTACCTATGTGTCACAAAACTTGTGCATTATTCTATCGTTGAAAAAATATATGACTTGTGAGTATTTACACTTTTATTTTACATGCATTTTTTGCCATTCTTTGCAAATTATTTGGCTACATGCTATACCATTTACTTTTCTGTATATTATTATATTGTCTATTTATACAATGCAACTTTCTCTTTACTAGAAACACATACGCTTACCTTTTTCCAATCCCTGAAGAAGGAAATATACACCATAAGTAGGAATCAAACCCCTTATGGTCTCCGAAACATGTAGGATTGTTGTTGTTATTACCATGTGCAGCCATCCATTGGTGTTTGTTACACTGTGTAGTACAGCATTAAGCAATTGTGTTGTCATGAATTGTTTCTACAATTGTTCCTTTTTACTATTTCTGTAATTTTGTACCAATAAATTTTCATTTTTATATACTACTCTTGTATTCCCCATTATCTATCCTGTTTTGGTTCCCTGCCCGCACTATCATTTGGGGCTTCTTTTCCTTTCCTGGCTGTATGTTTAGGGTCGTTGTCCTGCTGGAAGGTGAACCTCCGCCCCAATCTCAAGTCTTTTGCAGACTCTAACAGGTTTTCTTCTAAGATTGCCCTGTATTTGGCTCCATCCATCTTCCCATCAACTCTGACCAGCTTCCCTGTCCCTGCTGAAGAAAAGCATCCCCACAACATAATGCTGCCGCCACCATGTTTCACGGTGGGGATGGTGTGTTCAGGGTGATGTGCAGTGTTTGTTTTCCGCCACACATAGCGTTTTGCTTTTAGGCCAAAAGTAAAATTTTGGTCTCATCTGACCAGAGCACCTTCTTCCACATGTTTGCTGTGTCCAATGCATGGCTTCTCGCAAACTGCAAATGGGACTTCTTATGGCTTTCTTTCATTAATGGCTTTCTTCTTGCCACTCTTCCATAAAGGCCAGATTTGTGGACTAATGCTGCGTACACACGATCGTTTTTTCTGATGTTTTTTCCATAAATAAAAATAGAACATGTTTTAAATTTTACCGATGGAAAAAAAAACTGATAGCAAACTCCGATCGTCTGTGGGGAACTCCATCGGAGAAAAAACCCACGCATGCTCAGAATCAAGTCGACGCATGCTCAGAAGCATTGAACTTCATTTTTCAAGGCTCTTCGGAGTGTTTTACGCCACGGCGTTTGGGACGGTCGGATTTTTGACTGATGGTGTGTAGGCAAGACTGATGGAAGTCCATCGGATTTTATACCATCGGAAATCTGATTGTGTGTACAAGGCATAATAGTTGTCCTGTGGACAGATTTTCCCACCTGAGCTGTGGGTCTCTGCAGCTCCTCCAGAGTTACAATGGGCCTCTTGGCTGCTTCTCTGATTAATGCTCTCCTTGCCTGGTCTGTCAGTTTAGGTGGATGCCCATGTTTTGGTAGGTTTGCAGTTCTGCCATACTCTTTCCATTTTTGGATGATGGATTGAACAGTGCTCCATGAGATGTTCAAAGCTTGGGATATTTTTTTATAACCTAACACTGCTTTAAACTTCTCCACAACTTTATCCCTGACCTGTCTGGTGTGTTCGTCTGGTGTGTTCCTTGGCCTTCATGATGCTGTTTGTTCACTAAGGTTCTCTGAGAAACCTCTGAGGGCTTCACAGAACAGCTGTATTTATACTGAGATTCAATTACACACAGGTAGAATATCTTTACTAATTAGGTGACTTACGAAGGCAATTGGTTCCACTAGATTTTAGTTAGGGGTATCAGAGTAAAGGGGCCTGAATACAAATGCACGCCACACTTTTCACATATTTATTTGTAAAAAAAATTGAAAACCATTTATCATTTTCCTTCCACCTCACAGTTATGTGCCACTTTGTGTTGGTCTATCACATAAAATCCCAATAAAATACATTTACGTTTTTAGTTGTAACATGACAAAATATGAAAAGTTTCAAGGGGTCTGAATACTTGTATTGATTTGTTTAATCTCTGTGTATCATCTGAGGCTGTTCACTTCACTGGGTATATGAGAGGGTTTACATTTACATTAACACGATCTTCCCTTTTTGAAGGGATGTAGGGAAGAGAAGACGGCAGATAAACAAGTAAAACCTATGTAGGAGGATTTGTTTTATCTCTGTGTATCATCCGAGGTTATTCACTTCACTAGGTATATGAGAGGGTTAACAACCACTTTAACCCAAAAAAAACATGTGCATTGGAGTGGTTGAGGGCCATTAGAAACACATCTCAGAAGTGTGTTTTTACCACCCCACCCAATGCAAGCTTAAACAAGGCCTAAAAGCTCTATCAATATTTTCTAGGCTGCAGCTTTGCTTTAGGGTCCATTCACACCAGCCATCGCTTTATAGCTCAGCAGCTGGTGTACGCTGCAGTCCAGCAGGAATTACATAGCTGTACCACACCGTTCCTTTTTTTTTTTTTTAAACAAACTTTATTGAAATGACACACAGACATTTCATAAAGTTCAATTGGCCGCTACGTGCCTTGCTCTGCGGTGTGCTGAAAAAAAGTAGTGCATGCACTACTCTTTTTCAGCGCACCGTGCACACACGCCACTGCAATGGACACAGGCGACAAGGCATTTTGCCTTGTCAAGTGGTGGGACTGCGCTGGAAAAACCACCCAGCGCAGTCCCACCGCATCTGGTGTGAATGGAGATTTAGGATTCTTAGACACCAGTACCTCTCTTCCTATAATTTCTTATTATTAATCTTATGCTGATGAAATATTACTTAAAATGACAGCTTTGTAACATATACTTTGAGCAATCTCCTGTAATTATTTGTTATGAATGTAAAAAGCAAGCCAGCAAGAACCAAACCTATATAAAACAATAGTATAAAAGTATAAAACCACTTGGAAGAGTTGTGTGACGAGTCTTGTCAGTTGTTCAGTTACAAAAGTACTTAACAAACAATGTGTGCTAAAACAGAAATACAGTATTTAGGGGTCCATGTATTAAAAAAAAATTGCTGGGTGGATGTCTTTAGCATTTGCAATAGTGCAACAAATGATTGTCGTATCATTTGTAATATGACTATCTTCTATGAGGATCAGCCCCATCTAGTGGCCATAATGCAGTGTTTTCCTGAAACGCCTCAATAAATAGCCACTAGCGCTCATAGGAGATAATCATATTACAAAAAATACAGCAATCCTTTTTTTGCGACTGTGGGAATGCTTAAGACATCTGCAAAGCAAATGTATTTATTTTTACATAGACTCCAAAAGTTCCCAATTGCAAATAATCATGAATATTAGCCCACCATGATTTTTCTATCCACAAATGTGTGTAAATACAGTTATTCCACCGATCTTCAGACATTTATCCCTGTGGGTTTATCACATATAATTTCCTTTTTACAATAGCTGCACTTTTCATGCCACCTCCCTCTCTGTGCAATGACTCACACCTTCTATGATGGACTATATACTGTATTTATTGGCGTATAACACTCACTTTTTTACCCTGAAAATAGAGGGTAAACTGTGCCTGCGTGTTATACGCAGGGGGCTGTGGAAAGTTTTTTTTCCTGAAACTTCCCTCTTAAAGTTAGGGTGCGTGTTATACGCCGATAAATACGGTAGTTAGAAATAGGGTCAAATCCACTTTTCCCTCAAATGGTAATCAACAGAAGGGACACAAAGCGTAGACAGCAGTCAAAGTGACATCATCCCGCTGGGGTAGTTCAGGACACACACACCAGGTTCCAGGGCGAAGTCAGTTTTGAATATACAAGATTTCCTATTTTGTCCAATATTCCCTTACAGGAGCCTCAGCATGCATTATTTGCAGATAGCTTGCATATCATTATCCAAACCAGACAAAAATGTCAGAATAAAGTTACTGTCTTCTATGGTGTATGGGTACCTTTTGATAAAATAAGTTCATATGTCATGGGAGCCAGGGCTGGGACAAGGGGTGGGCAGAAAGGACATGTGCCCTGGACGCAGAATATGTAGAGGCCTCGATAGCTGCTGGAGGGATCACTCCGCTGTCAAAATAAAATAGCTCCACGGGATGGATTCTCCCATCTACCTCGAATGTGTGGACGGGGGAATGTGTTATTTTCCTGCTTGTGTGATTGGCTCAACGATTTTCCCAGAAGTGTGCACTAAGATACAAGTCATGTTTTGGACATCATCTTCAACAAAAATGTCATTTTTGGCAAAATGCCCCCAAAGGGTTAATCACTTGTGATGGCAATGGCTTCCTTCTGAACGCGCAAATCCTAAATTTGATATTTCTTTAAGTGGAGCTCCACCCTAAAGTGGAACTTCCGCTCATCGGATTCCTCACCCCCTCCGGTGCCACAATTGGCACCTTTCGGGGGGGGGGTGCAGATACCTGTCTAAGACAGGTATTTGCACCCACTTCCGGGAATACACACTGCGGGTAGACTGCGGGCACGGTGTCACTTCCCGGTCCCCCCCCCCCCCCCCCGTTGTGTTCTGGGAGACACACGGCTCCCAGACACAATGGGGACCAGTAAAAGACGCGCAGCACTGCTCACGCATGCGCAGTAGGGAACCGGGCAGTGAAGCCGCAAGGCTTCACTTCCTGATTCCCTCACCCATGATGGCGGTGGAGGCAGCAGAGTGACAAGCGATTGCTCGTCTTCTGCTGCCGCCGTCGCTGGACCCAGGACAGGAGCTCCGCTTTAATCAATGACATAAAACAAACACAAAGCAAATAAAAGTCAAGGAAATTCTGAATTTCTTATTAGTTCTGGGTCAGGATGTACTGAAGGCATCAGTAAGCCAGGCAATCAACATTTCAAGATTTTCAGAAGAAAAGGCCAGTATTGGCAAACTACTACTTTATCTCTTAGCTCAGTGTTTCTCAACCTTGACCTGTTGGGGCGCCTTGAGAACTGGAGTGGAGAAACACTGCCTTAGTTTACCCAATGCATGGTTTGCATACAGTCTACTTGTCTTTGAGATTAATGCCACCTAGTGGTGTTTAGCTAATTTTACAGCTACATTTTGGTGATTGTAAGTATACATACAATACAAAGAGTTTAATGGAAACAAATGACTCTTTATTTTGAGATGTATTTGCATCTGTTCGATTTTTTTTTCATGGCACAGTACTTGAGGCATTCTTTGTGGGTAGAAAAACAGTGCCAAATGAATGTAGTATATACAGCAAATAGGGACACTCACTGTTCAGCATGATGTGGCCATGCACTTCACCTTTTCTCTCTTCCATATCAAGGTTGCTTCACTCTGGGTTATTACTTATTAGTACATTGTGACTACAATATGACATTAGATTTTTCATTTTCTGACAATTTATTTCTCAGTAGAGTATGCTTGCTTTTTTATAAAATTGAATTCAGGGTTGAGGACTTGGCTCCGCCACTTATTCTTCCAATACCTGCACAGCACTCTTCACTACAGGGATCAACTAAAGCTCACCACACATCTTATGCCCTGTACACATGATCGGATTTCCGATGGATTTTTCCATCGGAAATCCGATGAAGCTGACTTTCATCAGTCTTGCCTACACACCATTAGTCAAAATTCTGACCGTCCAAAACGCCGTGACGTAAAACACTCCGACAAGCCGAGAAAAATTAAGTTCAATGCTTCTGAGCATGCGTCGACTTGATTCTGAGCATGCGTTGGTTTTTTGTCCGATGGAGTTCCACACAGACGATCGGAATTTGCTATTGTTTTTTTTTCCATCGGTAAAATTTAAAACAGGTTCTATTTTTTTATACCGATGGAAAAAAGACCGATGGGGCCCATACACGATCGGTTTGTCCGATGAAAAAAGTTTTCATCAGAAAAACCGATCATGTGTACACGGCATTACAATTTGACTGCACGATCTCCTTTAGATCTACCAACAAATATGTTGTACAAAAGTTTGTCTGATTGGATATACTCGGAACGGTGCAAGGATTTAGCCCCAATATACGTAGATTGATTGATTGGATAAAGCGGACTTTAAAGCGGAGTTCCGCCTTGGGGGAAAAAATTTAAAGTCAGCAGCTACAAATTCTGTAACTGCTGACTTTTACTATATGGACACTTATCTGTCCAGGGGGCCCGCGATGTCGGCACCAGGTGCAGCCGCTGCCATTCCAGGTAAGGGAACCCGGCCTTTTGGCTTCATGACCCGTTCCCTTTCTGATTGGCACGGCGGCGGAGAAAGGAGGAGGGGGCAGAACTTCCAGGAGATAGGGCCGCGACTCAGTCTACTGGAAGGGGGGAAGCGGACCTGTCAAAAACAGGTCCCCATTCCCCCCTCCCCCCTGAAAGGTGCCAAATGTGACACCAAAGGGGGGGGGAGCAATTAAGCGGAAGTTCCACTTATGGGTGGAACTTCGCTTTAAGTAGGTCTTCATATTAGAGAGTTTTGGTAAAGGCCCATGATGCCCTTCATCATGAGGATGTCTTCTGTCTTCTCTAGGTTAATTGGTGCAGGACATCATTCAACCTCAAATACTGAGGACATCTAGTGGCAAAAAGGAAATATGGAGGGACAGCATAGGAAAGAAAGTGAATTTAAAGGGGTTGTAAAGGTTCGTTTTTTATTTTCTAAATGGGTTCCTTTAAGCTCGTGCATTGTTGGTTCACTTACCTCTTCCTTAGATTTTCCTTCTAAATGTTTTTTTTCTTTGTTTTCTTTGTCGGAATTTCTCACTTCCTGTTCCTCCTCAGTAAGCTGTTCAGTAAGCTGTTCTGGCTGACTCCACACCACTCGGATGATGGTGTGAAGTTTACTGAGGAGAAACAGGAAGTGAGAAATTCAGACAAAGAAAAAAAACATTTAGAAGGGAAATCGAAGGAAAAGGTAAGTGAACCAACAATGCACGAGCTTAAAGGAACCTATTTAGAAAATAAAAAACAAACCTTTACAACCCCTTTAAGCAGACTGACCTGTATTTTTTAGACCAGGCAGGGGACCTTTTCCCACTCTCACAAAAATCACATCAGCAGACAATCCAGCAATAAATGTAATATTATACAACTCTGAAAATGAGGTGCATAACGTTATGGGTTGACAACAGAGAATTAAGGAAGAAAAAGCCAACCATATATGAAAAATAAGGCACCCTGATATGGGTAAGTGTATTGTGTATTGCATTGGTGTTTTTTTTTTAAATGGGGGAGGTTCCCTTTAAAATATAGTGTTCTGGAGTTGGTCTTTAAGTCTTTAACCACTTAACAACCACCTGCCGACAAATAACGGCGGCAGGGTGGTTGCTTAACTCTGGGAGGACGTTATATAACGTCCTCCCAGAATCGCGCTCCCGCGCGCCCCCTGGGGCGCGCACACGGGAAACTCCGTGACCGCCGGGTCCAGAGGACCCGGCGGATCACGAATCGCGGTAAATCGCCGCTGATAGCGGCCGTTTACCACGTGATCGCTCCGTCAAATGACGGAGCAATCACTTGTAAACAGACCGGCGTCATTTGATGACGCCGGTTCCTCCCTCCCCTCTCTGTACCGATCGGTACAGTGTGAGAGGGGAGGGGGAGGGAGCGGATGGCAGCAGCAGCACTGTGGGCTGGATCTGTGACAATTGCAGTCACAGATCCATCCATCCATCCATCCCTGCTCAGCCATCCCTGTGCTATACCCTGCCAATACTCTGCAATACACCCTGCCAATACTCTGCAAAATACCCTGGTGCAACACTCTGCAAAATACCCTGGTGCAATACTCTGCAATACCCTGCAATACCCTGCGAAATACTCTGCAATACCCTGGTGCAATACTCTGCAATACCCTGGTGCAATACTCTGCAATACCCTGGTGCAATACTCTGCAATACCCTGGTGCAATACTCTGCAATACCCTGCACAATACTCTGCAATACCCTGGTGCAATACTCTGCAATACCCTGGTGCAATACTCTGCAATACCCTGCACAATACTCTGCAATACCCTGCACAATACTCTGCAATACCCTGCAAAATACTCTGCAATACCCTGCAAAATACTCTGCACAATACTCTGCAATACCCTGCACAATACTCTGCAATACCCTGCGCAATACTCTGCAATACCCTGCACAATACTCTGCAATACCCTGCACAATACTCTGCAATACCCTGCACAATACTCTGCAATACCCTGCACAATACTCTGCAATACCCTCCACAATACCCTGTGCAATACCCTCCACAATACCCTGTGCAATACCCTCCACAATACCCTGTGCAATACCCTCCACAATACCCTGTGCAATACCCGTGCAATACCCTGCCATACACCGCAATACCCTGCCATACACCGCAATACTCCGCAATACTCCGCAATGCCCGGCAATACTCCGCAATGCCCGGCAATACTCCGCAATGCCCGGCAATACTCTGCAATAACCACTTCCCGCCCTCCGGCCTTCATATGACGTCCTTGTCTTTGTGCGGGGATATCTGAATGATGGGAGCAGCTACAGGCATCATTCAGATATCGGCTTTTTCAGCCGGCGATTCCCTACACCATAAGAACAATCATAGCGGCTGTTCCGCCGCTTGATCATTCTTACGGGAGGCGAGAGGGGATGTCCCCCCCCCCGCCGCCCTCCGGTGCTTCTACCGACTCACTGCTACGATCAAAGCCAGGATTGTTGTTTTTTTTTTTTGTTTTTTTTTCAGGCTTCCCAGCCTAGAGGTGAGATGTGGGGTCTTATTGACACCCCCCCCCCTCATATCTCACTGTAAAGAGGACCTGTCATGCCATATTCCTATTACAAGGGATGTTTACGTTCCTTGTAATAGGTATAAAAGTGATCAAAAAAATGTTTAGGGCGGAAAAACATGTCAAACTAAAATAAATAAAGTAAAATGAAGAATAATTTTTTTTTTTTTTTTTAAAGCGCCCCTGTCCCCGTGAGCTCGCATACAGAAGCGAACGCATACGTAAGTCCCGCCCACATATGAAAACGGTTTTCAAACCACACATGTGAGGTATCTCTGCGAACGTTAGAGCGAGAGCAATCATTTTGGCCCTAGACCTCCTCTGTAACTCAAAACATGTAACCAGTAAAAATATTTAAAGCGTCGCCTATGGGGATTTTTTAAGTAGCGAAGTTTGGCGCCATTCCACGAGTGTGTGCAATTTTTAAGGGCGACATGTTAGGTATCTATTTACTCGGCGTAACTTCATCTTTCACATTATGCAAAAACATTGGGCTAACTTTACTGTTTTTTTTTTTTTTTAAGCACAAAACAGTTTTTTTCCGTAAAAAACGCGTTAAAAAAATTGCTGCGCAAATATCGTGCGAGATAAAAAGTTGCAACAACCACCATTATATTCTCTAAGGTCTTTGCTAAAAAAACATATATAATGTTTTGGGGTTCTATGTAATTTTCTAGCAAATAAATGATGATTTTTACATGTAGGAGAGAAATGTCAGAATTGGCCTGGGTGCTCCAGAACGCCTGAAGGTGCTCCCTGCATGTTGGGCCTCTCTATGTGGCCACGCTGTGTAAAAGTCTCACACATGTGGTATCGCCATACTCGGGAGTAATAGCAGAATGTGTTTTGGGGTGTAATTTGTGGAATGCATATGCTGTGTGTGAGAAATAACCTGCTAATATGACAATTTTGTGAAAAAAAAAAATCTTGATTTTGCAAAGAATTGTGGGAAAAAATGACAACTTCAAAAAACTCACAATGCCTCTTTCTGAATACCTTGGAATGTCTTCTTTCCAAAAAGGGGTCATTTGGGGGGTATTTGTACTTTTCTGGCATGTTAGGGTCTCAAGAAATGAGATAGGCCGTCAGTACTTCAGGTGTGATCAATTTTCAGATATTGGCACCATAGCTTGTGGACTCTATAACTTTCACAAAGACCAAATAATATACACCAATTTGTACTTATTTTTACCAAAGATATGTAGCAGTATAAATTTTGGCCAAAATTTATGAAGAAAAAATAGTAATTTGCAAAATTTTATGACAGAAACGAAAAAAAAATCATTTTTTTACAAAATTTTCAGTCTTTTTTCTCTTATAGCGCAAAAAATAAAAAACCCAACAGTGATTAAATACCACCAAAAGAAAGCTCTATTTGTGTGAAAAAAAGGACAAAAATTTCATATGGGTACAGTGTTGTATGACTGAGTAATTGTCATTCAAAATGTGAGAGCACCGAAAGCTGAAAATTGGTCTGGTTATTAAGGGGGTTTAAGTGCCCAGTGGTCAAGTGGTTAAATGATTTTCATTTATGTTTGTTTGTCATTTCTTAAATGAGCTTTTTGACATATTTAACCACTTCAGCCCCGGAAGGATTTACCCCCTTAATGACCAGGCCATTTTTGGCAACACTGTGTTACTTTTGCTGACAAGTGCGCATTCGTGCGACGCTGTACCCAAACAAAATTGACGTCCTTTTTTTCCCACAAATAGAGCTTCCTTTTGGTGGTATTTGATCACCTCTGTGTTTTCTTCTTTTTTTTTTTTGCGCTATTAACAAAAAAATTAGGGCTGTGGAAATTAACTATTAATTCCTCGATTAATCGCTTTGATCGATCAAAATTCTTTTGATCGATCAAAATTCTTTGGGCTTGCCGTGTCCATCTGAAGGGCTCCTTTGCTGTGCCTTCATATCTGCATGCCGGCGGGACCTTACTATCTGCCACACGCAAGGGCTGTTACACTTCCCTCTATCACTTCCCTCTATCAACCTGGGATTCTACAGCCATCCACTGGCAGTTGTGATAGTTCCCTTCATGGGACAACTACATGCCGACGGACTGATGTTAACCCCTCATCTGGATTCAGCAGTGGTATCATTGTACACATTTTTATACCAGTATCATACTTGGCTACATGTTTTTATGACGGCTTTTGCTACCGTTTGATATTACTCGCACCATTTTTACAGTTTATGGAGCTACATCGATTTTATCCCCAGTGCAATATTTATTTTGTTACCTACTTGAAGACTATAAAAGTTTTAATGCTATTCCCATCGAGCGCTGCCTTTGTGTGTTTTTTGCATCCTGCTATCCATTTTTCCAGTGGTTGGAAGCTGCACTGGGAATCGGCCTGCAAGGAGATCAGCTAAAAGTAGTTGGATATCTATGTGCGTTATAATTAATCGAAATTAGTCGATTAATCGATTTTAAAAAAACGATTAATCGAACACGAAAATTTTAATCAGCAACAGCCCTAAAAAAAAATACTGACAATTTTGAAAAAAATATATATATATTTTTACTTTCTGCTATAATACATATCCAACAAAGATATATATAATAAAACAAATGTATTCATCAGTTTAGGCCAATATGTATTCTTCTACAAATTTTGGGTAAAAAAACAAACAATAAGTGTATATTGGTTGGTTTGCATAAAAGGTATAGCGTTTACAAAATAGGGGATAGATTTATAGCATTTTTATTATTATTATTTTTTCTGTGATTTTTAGCGGGACTGCAAGATTATGGTGGATAGAACGGAAACCTAACTGACATTTTTGATTTTTTTGGGGGAACCAGTGACATTATTACAATGATCAGTGCTAATAATATGCACTGACATTGTACTAATGACACTGGATGGAAAGGGGTTAACATCAGGGGTGATCAAGGGATTAAATGTGTTCCCTGTTTGGGATTACTAACTGTATGGGGAACTGTGTGACTGGGAAGACACACAGATCCGTCTTCCTGCTTAGCAGGAAGACAGATCTCAGTGTCATCCCCTGACAGAACGGAGATCTGCCCTGTTTACTTCGGCAGATCCCCGTTCAGTCTCTGTGGGGAACGATCGCGGGTGGACGGCAGACATCGAGTCCGTCGGACCCGCTGATTGGCTTCAGTGCACGCGCACCCACGAACGCTAGTGCACGAATAGACATACCGGTACGGCGATTTGCGCAGCCGAGCCACCTTGCTGCAGTACATCTGTGGCAGGTGGTCGGCAAGTAGTTCAATTTTAAAACGAACTTTTCTCTACAGACACCACTGCTTCGCTGCAGCTTTCTTGTATTTCTTTTACCACATAGCAGAGCTAGGATGAGAGTTTGCACAATGTGAGGTGTAAAGAGCTAAAAAAAAACAAAAAAAACCCTAAAGTAATAAAAATGGAAACACACACCTTTGGTCACAGTGGTAACCAATATACTCTTAGGGCACAAAAACATTGATTGAAATACTGTATATTCCTTAGATATTACATTGTAAAAGGGGTGGAGACATCATCACACAGACTGTGCAGAAAGCAGAGCTATGGGAGGGTCCCAGCAGGTTCCACCTATTACAGGCTGCCTGCAGAAAACTACAGAAGGGGGGCAGTGAGAAGACCAGTCACTCTGCACAAGGAGAAAGAGTTATGCCGCGTACACACGACCATTTTTAATGTCATTGAAAAAAACAGCGTTTTTCTCGACGTGATTCTTCTCAAGCCTGCCTTGCCTACACACTATCATGGAAAAAAATGCTTGAGTAAAGCGCGGTGACGTACAACACATACGACGGCACTATAAAGGGGAAGTTCCATTCGGATGGCGCCACGTTTTGGGCTGCTTTTGCTGATCCTCGTGTTAGTAAAGTTTGGTGAGAGCCGATTCGCGCTTTTAAGCCTGCTTTTCAGTCCGTTACAGCGTGACGAATGTGCTATCTCCATTACGAACGCTAGTTTTACCAGAACGAGCGCTCCCGTCTCATACTTGATTCTGAGCATGCGCATTTTTTTTCGCGACGTTAAAGCTTACACACGGGCGTTTTTCATGACGTGAAAAACGATGAGAAAAATTAGAGCATGTTCCAATTTTTTCATGGCTATTTTTCACGTCGTGAAATATGCTCTGAAGCCCACACACGATAATTTTTAATGACCATTTTAAAAAATGGCATTTTTCTCGTCATTAAAAACGGTTGTGTGTACACGGCATAACAGTGACTGGTCTTGAGTAAAGGAAGCTCTTGTACAGAATCAAAGTTTCACACTGGATTACTGCACAGATTTGGATAAACATAGAACACACCAAGATTCAAGTAAAAATACACATGCCTCTTGTTTTTAGATAAGATTTACTTATCTGGGAGTTAAAGTGGTTGTAAACCTCAGACATGAAGGCCTCGTACACACAACCGGTTTTCTCGGCAAGAAAACTGCTGGGAGAGCTTTTTGCAGAGAAAACCGGCCGTGTGTATGGTTTCTCATCGTGAAAACTGCCGGGAATCTCTAAGAGAAAAATAGAGAACCTGCTCTCTATTTTTCTCGTCGGGATTCTCGGCAGAGTGTTTCCTGCCGAGAAAACCGTTCATGAGTATGCTTACCTGTCCCAGGTAAGCCCTGCATGCTCAATGAGACTTCGACGCATGCGCGGTAGCATACAAGGGTAGTGTAGGGTGTAGCAAGATGACGGCGACGGCATCGAATGTGACGAGCGCCGGATCGTCGTAGTCGATGACGTCACTGCGTTCTTGCCATTCAAAAGAACGGCGGTTCTTTTGAATGGCCGTCTGTACACAGGGCTTGGCAAGGCAAGCTTGCCAGGAATCCCGTCAGGAAAACCGAAGTTTTTTTTCCTGACGGGATTCCCGCCCATGTGTACAGGGCTTTAGTGTAATTTCTGTCTGTTGCCCCATTCCTCTGCTATCAGCATGAGTCACTTCTGACAAGTTTTCCTGACACCAAGAGAAAAATGGTGACAGGGAGGGAGCACCAGCTGACTGACAGAGCCAACTCTGTTCCTGTGGGCTGTGTTAAGGGGCGGACTGACAACACTCGGGGCCCCCAGACCAAATAAAGCAAGGGGCCCCTGTCAGGCCCCTGCCCATGACCCACAATTACCCCGCCCATGACCTGCCCCTGGCCCCGCCCCTACATTTTGCACAAAGTACAACTTCTGCCTTTTTTTTAAATGTGACCTGGAGGGGGGTCTCTCTCTTATGCCTCGTACACACGACTGGTTTTCCTGACATGCCAAAACCTGACGTTTTTCCCGACGTGATTTTTTTCCCCTCGGAAAAGCATACACACGAGCGGTTTTCGCGATGAGAAAAAGACTGACGGGAAACACGACGGGAAAAAATACAGCAGGTTCTAATTTTTTTGCAGGCAGTTTTCTCGTCAGGAAAACTGCTATGGAGCATACACACGACCGGTTTTCCTGGCCAATCTAAAAAATGGCAGTTTTCTCGTCTGGAAAACCGGTCGTGTGTACGGGGCATAACAGTGCCCATTACACAGTCTGTTAGAAAGCATCCTTTCCAGGCCCCATTAGAGACTACAACAGAGTATAATGGGATATGGAGGGGGCCTCTTTCTAACAGAGTGTACAGTGAACACCTTCATTCACTAACGGGACCCCCTCCTTGTGTCATGACTCTCACCCCTGCCCCAACCTCTCACAAAGTAGCAATAAAATTGGCACGGTGTAGCGCTCCTCTTACCTTAACTATGGGTACTGTAGTTGTGGCTAACTCCCGTGTCCTCTGTGGCTGGCTGGCTGGCACCCTGGCCCTGCTGTGGGTGGCTGGCTCCTGTGGGTGGCTTTCTAGCTCCTGTGTGTGGCTGTCTGGCTCCTGTGGGTGGCTGGCTGGTACCTTACCGTGGCTGGCTGGCTCCCTGCTGTGGGTGGCTGGCTGGCACCCTGGTCCTGCTGTGGGTGGGTCACCATGGGTGGCTGGCTACTGTGGGTGGTTGGCTGGCACCCTGACCATGCTGTGGGTGGGTCACCGTGGCTGGCTGGCTCGTGTGGGTGGCTGGCTGGCACCCTGTTGTGGCTGGCTCCCTGGTGGAGGTGGGTCACTGTGGGTGGCTGGCTGGCACCCTGGCCCTGCTCTGGGTGGGTCACCGTGGGTGGCTGGCTCCTGTGGGTTGCTGGCTGGCTCCTGTGGTTGGCTCCTGTGGGTGGCTGGCTGGCACCCTGCTGTGGCTGGTTGGCTTCCTGGTTTGGGTGGGTCACCGTGGGTAGCTGGCTGGCACCCTGGTCCTGCTGTGGGTCATGGGTGGGTCACTGTGGGTGGCTGGCTGGCACCCGGGCCCTGCTGTGGGTGGGTCACCATCATGGGTGGCTGGCTCCTGTGGGTGGCTGGCTGGCACCCTGGCCCTGCTGTGGGTGGGTTACCGTGGGTGGCTGGCTGGTACCCTGGCCCTGCTGTGGGTGGGTCACCGTGGGTGGCTGGCTCCTGTGGGTGGCTGGCTCCTGTGGGTGGCTGACTGGCACCCTGGCCCTGCTGTGGGTGGCTCACTGTGGTTGGCTGGCTCCTGTGGGTGGCTGGCTGGCACCTTGCTGTGGCTGGCTTCCTGGTGTGGGTGGGTTACTGTGGGTGGCTGGTTTGCACCCTGGCCCTGCTGTGGATCACGGGTGGGTTAAAGTGGACAGCTGGCTGTCACACTGTCCCTTCTGTGGATCACGGGTGGGTCACCATGGCTGGCTGGCATCCTGACCCTGCTGTTTATCACAGGTGGGTCACCGTGGCTGGCTGGTACCCTGGCCCTGCTGTGGGTCATGGGTGGGTCACCGTGGCTGGAACCCTGGCTCTGCTGTGGATTACGGATGGGTCACTATGGATGGCTGGCTGGCACCCTGGCCTTGTGGTCACTGTTGGTCACTGTGGTTGGCTGGCTGACACCCTGGCCCTGTTGTGGGTCACTGTGGGTAGCTGGGTGGCACCCTGGTCCTGCTGTTGGTCACTGTGGGTAGCTGGGTGGCACTCTTGCCCTGCTGTGGGTCACTGTGGGTAGCTGGGTGGCACCCTGGCCCTGCTGTGGGTCACCGTGGCTGGATGGCACACTGGCCCTGCTGTGGGTCACCGTGGCTGGCTGGCACTCTGGCCCTACTGTGGGTCACCGTGGCTGGCTGTCTGGCTCTGCTGTGGATCACGGGTGGGTCACCATGGCTAGTGTGCTGGCTGGCACCCTGGCCCTGCTGTCTGTCACGGATGGGTCACCGTGGCTGCCTGGCTGGCACCCTGACCCTGCTGTGGGTCACCGTGGCTGGCTGGCGCTCTGGCCCTGCTGTGGGTCACTGTGGCTGGCTGGCACACTGGCCCTGCTGTGGGTCACGGGTGGATCACTGTGGCTGACTGGCACACTGGCCCTGCTGTGGGTCATGGGTGGATCACTGTGGCTGGCTGGCAGGGACCCTGGCCCTGCTCTGGATCATGGGTGGGTCACCGTGGGTGGCTGGCTGGCACCCTTGCCCTGCAGTTTGTCACTGTGGTTGGCTAGCTGGCACCCTGGCCCTGCTGTGGGTCACTGTGGGTAGCTGGGTGGCACCCTTACCCTGCTGTGGGTCACTGTGGGTAGCTGGGTGGCACCCTGGCCCTGCTGTCGGTCACTGTGGGTAGCTTGGGGGCACCCTGGCCTTGCTGTGGGTCACCATGGCTGTCTGCTGGCACACTGGCCCTGCCACTATGGGTAGCTTGGTGCCACTCTGGCTCTGCTGTGGCTGGCTGGTGGTGTGTCTTCCTCCTCTCCTCTTCTGTTCTGGGCAGTTTGCCGAGGCGAGGGAGGGACTCGGAAGGAGGCGGCGGCCTATCCGGGTTCTACCACTAGAAGGGTTACAGCAGGAGACCTGGCCGAGTGCACGGAGCAACATGTAATGACGTTCTGTGGCCGTGCTTCAGAGCTTCCTAGTTCATTCCTGGGCTGGTTTCTTCTACCGGAGTCGGGTCGGGCTGGGGCCCCCTCCTTATGATTATCCTGCGCCCTGGGGCCCGGCCGGGCCCGAAGAAGGTGGTCGCTGTGGGCCAGGGAGTTCCAGCAGGCCCCCTTCTGCGGTTGAGCCCTCGAACCATGGCCGAAGTGCCCGACTGGTCAGTCCGCCCCTGGGTGTTTCTCTTCCATCCAATCAGTTTTCAGACCTCTCCTCACTGAGCTCTGCAGAGTGTCACTTGAGCTCTCCGCCCCTTTTTTTCTGACCTCTCAGACAAGCTTTTGAAAAATTCTGCACTTTAAATTGATTTAGAGAAGAGAAGATGCAGATAAACAGATACAACTTACATCTGAGAATTAGTTTCATCTCTGTGTATCACCTGAGGATAGTCGCTACACTAGGTATATGTAAGGGTTTACAACCACTTTAAAGGCTTGCCGACCAGCCACCGTCATTATACTGCAGCAAGGTGGCACGATACCGTGAATCACCGTAGCTGCACGTCGGCTCGGGAACTTGCTTTTGTGGGCGTACTCCCATTGGCCACCGGGGGAGCCAATCAGCGATTGTTCCCCGCAGTGACAGAACGGGGTCTGCCTGTGTGAACAGGGGAGATTGCACAGATTTTGTCTTTCTGCTATGCAGTCACACAGTCCCCCATACAGTTAGACACCTGCAGGGAATGCATTTCGCCCCTGATGTTAACCACTTCCCTGCCAGTGTCATTAGTACAATAACAGTGCATATTTTTAGCACTGATTACTGTAATAATGTCACTGGTTCCCAAAAAAGTGTCAAAAATGTCAGTTAGGTGTCCAATCTGTCCGCCGCTATGTTGCAATCCCACTATAAATCACTGATCGCCGCCATTACTAGTAAAAAAATATATAATAATAATAAAAATGGCATAAATCTATCCCCTATTTTGTAGATGTGATAACTTTTGTGCAAAACAATCAATATAGGCTTATTGCGATTAATTTTTTTACCAAAAATATGTAGCAGAATACATATCAGCCTAAACTGATAAATATATTTGTTTTTTTTAATTTTTTGGGAAATGTTTTATAACAGAAAGTAAAAATGAAATTTTCAAAATTGTCGCTTTTTTTTTTATAGCTCAAAAAATAAAAACTGCAGAGGTGATCAAATACCACCAAAAAATGCTCTATTTGTGGGAAAAAAGGACATCAATTTTGTTTGGGTACAGCATCGCACGACCGTGCAATTGTCAGTTAAGGCGACGCAGTGCCGTCTCGCAAAAAATGGTCTGGTCAGGAAGTGGGTAAATCCTTCCGGGGCTGAAGTGGGTTTAACCTTTAACCACTTGTCTACCGCCCACCGTCAAATGACGGCGGGCGGAAGACTCTCTCGTTCTGACCGGACGTCATATGACGTCGCGGCTTCAAAAGTAGCTAGGGGGCCCGCGCCCGCCGCGTCGCTGGGGACCCGATGCGCGTTCCCGGCGGCCGCGATGGCCGCCGGGCACCCGCGATTGCCCAGGAACCGAGCAGGACTGTGGATTTGTGTGTGTAAACACACAGATCCACGTCCTATCAGGGAGAGGAGACTGATGGTGTGTCCCTTGTATATAGGGACGACCATCGGTCACCTCCCCCAGTCAGTCCCCTCCCCCCACAGTGAGAATCACTTCCAGGGAATACATGTAACCCCTTTCTCGCCCCCTAGTGTTAACCCCTTCCCTGCCAGTCACATTTATACAGTAATCAATGCATTTTTATAGCAGGGATCGCTGTATAAATGTGAATGGTCCCAAAAATATGTCAAAAGTGTCCGATGTGTCCGCCACAATATCGCAGTTACAATAAGTCGCAGATCGCCGCCATTACTAGTAAAAAAAAATGCTATAAATCTATCCCCTATTTTGTACCTGCTATAACTTTTGTACAAACCAATCAGTATACGTTTATTGCGATTTTTTTTTTTTTACCAAAGATATGTAGAAGAATATGTATCGGCCTAAACTGAGGAATTTTTTTATTTATTTTTTAAATGGATATTTATTATAGCAAAAAGTAAAAAATATTTAGTTTTTTTTCAAACTTGACGCTCTTCTTTTGTTTATAGCGCAAAAAATAAAAACCGCAGAGGTGATCAAATACCACCAAAAGAAATCTCTATTTGTGGGAAAAAAAGAACGCAAATTTCGTTTGGGTACAGCGTCGCACGACCGCGCAATTGTCATTCAAAGTGTGACAGCGCTGAAAGCTGAAAAATTACTTTGGCAGGAAGGGGGTTTTAGTGCCCGGTAGGCAGGTGGTTAATAACAAAATGACAATGATAATCATGTAGAGAAATAGAAATGTACCCAAAGCTTAAAATAAATAAAATATTATTTAAAAAGAGAAGTATGACCAAAGTTTTTTTTAGCCATATCTCTCTTCTGGGCGACAGGAGTGCACTTATTTCTGCACTCCTGTGACCCAGATACAGCCGACTGTTGGTTAAAGCCACATAGCTGAGTATTTATGTTTATTTTTTCTCCCCACAATTCTGCTTTAGGGCAGTTACAGATTGTATCTAAGGTCAAGACATAACCATTAGAGATAGAGATCTTCCTACTTAAAACTTACTTAAAGTACAACTAAATTTCTTCTGTCTGTATGACATATTTCATATTCAACAGATGGGCAATGCTGGTGAAGACCAGTGTGCATGATGTGCATCCAACGCTGTATCCTGGCCTAGGTCAACAAGGCCCAGGCTTAGGGCAGCACTTTGCAGGGGGGCAGCATGGAAAGTGTCCCCGCCGGCTTGCGCTACACTGTTAGTGTAGCACCAGTCTTATGGGATGGACAGGGCTGAGAGGCAAATTAGTCTACCGCCCCATAAAGCAGCCGCACTGCTTCCGGTATGTGGGCGGCCGGCACTCCGCAACTGTGAGGGGCGCTGCTTGTAATTTTGACTTTCCTATCATCCTGGACCACAAACCTTCCTCACTGTGCTATATGTTTTCTGCTGCACCATTGGCATGGTTATATCTTCTTAGTCCTCTCCATAAAATTATCAGAAATTTGTACTTAAAGTAGAACTATAGGCAACACTTTTTTTTTTTTCATTTTGGATAGAGTAAGGGAGGGTAATAGCCCCTGTCAGTTTATTTTTTACCATCCCTGTCCCATTGCAGAGATTTCCCTTCACTTCCTGCCCCATAGCCAAACAGGAAGTGAGAGGAAATCTATGTAAATTAAGGGAATCCACCCCCCCCCTCAGGCCATCAGAACAAGTGTCCACACTCGAAAATTCCAGGGCGGGTCTTAAACAGCAAGGGGTGTGACCTTGACCGGAAGGGGTGGGTCATATTTAAATTAGAGGTGCATGAGTTTAGTCAGGCCTAGGGCAGCACAAAACCTAAATACACTACTGTGTGCATCTGTAAATGTCACAGCATCATGCTGTAGTACAATCATGCTGTAGTACAATACTCATTTTGAGAAGGAGGTGGAAATGTAGACACCACTATGGAGGAATGATTGTTAAAAACACAGAAAGTGCCATAGGCATTATCTGGCGATGCTACAAAGGCTATCTTTTTTATGAGCCTTTAGTTCTACTTTAAGCCTGGTACACACTAGAATTTATTTTTCATTCAACCCAGCGGGCTGAATGTCGACCGGTTTCTATTGAATCGGCCGATGCCGCCTGACATTCGGCCCATGTGTACGGCCCTTTAGTTCTACTTTAACCTTTTTGTTTTGATCTCAACAGCTGTCAATAGCCCATTAAAAAGCCAGCTTGGTCTCTGTAGGTATTTGATTTTGGATCTGTCCAAAGGGGAGCAGAGGATGCTTCTAACCACCAGCAGGAAGGTAAAATCTGTCACCAAGGTCACTAACTCTAGTGGCATCTGTTCTTTATCAGAGCCACTGATGGTGTGGTTGGAACTAGTGTGGTGGGCACCCACAGAACATAAACCCTAGGATGTCATATATTGGAGTAAAGTTCATATCATATAACAAGGCTGTAGTTAAAATGAGGCCAAAGGTCAGTTAAAAAGTAGGCAAACAGTTGGAACAAGAAACCTAGGCTTATATTTTAGGCAATCAGAGTGGAGACAGAGTTATCAAGCATAAGGATCTTTTACTCTTCCCTTAACGTGTTCTGTGTTGGCCAGACTAGCCACCAGCAGGATGGTAAAAGTCTCTAACAAAGAATTTGAGCTCTGTTGGTACCCAGTCTTTATCAGAGCTTGAGTGGTTAAAACTTGTGTTGCAGGCAACTTCAGAGCGCCAACCTCAGGGTAGCCTTTCTGGTGGCTGCCAGACATAAAGCATATGTAGCGCACTCACCCTCTCTTTCCCTGGCTTTGGCTCCGAGCAGGAAGAGAGGGCACACCCCGCCACATGCCCGTACCCTCCTGTGTAAAGAGGTTGAGCGGTGTTTATGAAACAGGTCTCCGCAGCCAGGTTTTCCAGAGAATGGCTCTTATCTCTATGCTCAATAAAGACAAGTCTCTATTTCCCCCAATAACTCCAAGGTCCACACCAGCCGTAACTCCAACTTAGAGTTTATTTATTACTTATTATTTATTTTCGTTTTATATATTTTATATCCTCTCCCGGCATACACAGCAGGCCGACCACGCCCACTGTATGGTTGCCGAGAGGGGACACACAAGGCACAGCACTGTATCAGCGGTTCAACCCTGGCCCACTACGGCAGCGTCACCCTTAGGCCACAGGGAACTGCACACTGATACTCTTCCTGTGGACAAAATGGTTGATAATGTCCTAACAATTTAGGTGTTTGAGCATAACTACCACTCAAACACTACCCCTAAATTTAGGACCCCGCTACACACTGCCCCCACTAAAATAGACACTGTCCCCAGTGTCTGGAGCAAACCTATGCCTCTCAAGCCTGAGTCAACATAGTCCTATTCCAGAAACTATGTACAAAAACCAAATTTTGAAAAAATTGTTTGTTTGTGCCGGAATCTGAACATGGGGAAAGGGAGTTAAAAATGAAGAGATGAAAGAAGAGTAGCAGAAAACGAATGTGAACATCCCATTCTCAAATGTCACATATTTCAAAGCAAACACATTTTTATCATTCACATTTTCCTCCCCTCCTGCAATAGCTAAACCCACCCATGCTCAGTGGTTGCTTGGTGTCCACCTGCAGAGGGAGAAATAAACACACATCAAACCAACAAATTACACATCCTAACCCTCTATGTACATTAGAAGAGAAAAGACTCTTCCCGAGGGAAAAATCCTTTCCTTCTAGCAAGTGAAACACTTTTAAATGTAGTTCAAGAGTTTTTTTTTTCTTTTTGCTCAAACTTGAGCAACACCGCCACCTAGTGGAAGTGCCCCCGTCAAGACACTTGTCCCAAAAAACTTTTCTTTCTTTGAAGGCAAATCTTCCTCTTCTTCCTTGAATCTGTCTGTGGCCCTAAACTATTTTCTACCCCTCTGTCTTTGTTGCGCTGTGAGCGGAGAGAAAAACATCAACAGCTCCCCTGCCCTCCAGCTGAGTAGACTACCCCAATTTGCAAGGGCAAAGTTCCTGAACTCCAAGGAGTATACTCCGGAACAAAAGCACACAAAAAAAAACACAGAGTTCAGTCTCTCACAAATAAAACTTTGGATCAGGCAAGATAAGTAGCTTCTGGTTTTTGTCAAAGGTCTCTATTAAATAGACTGCATCTTCACGCTCCTTCCGACACACAACCACTCGATCTGCATGAATGTGCTGACCCAACATCCATTCTTTCTTGCACCCCCTATATCTCTCGGCAACAGCCGCGGAACATGAGAGATGCCTGCGGGCGTGTTGTACTTTCAAATGGTTCCACAGGAAGTCCGCGTACCATCTCTCTCTGTAGGCCTCCACCTCGAACAGCAAGTCTCTCGTGACATACGGGTACTCCCATCCGTAGTCAGCAGCCACCTTTTGATTAAACAGCCGCTGCATCCTAGAAAGAGGTGGAAGCGTGGTACGGTCTCCCGCACCTGGTAGAACGATGGCTTCCGGATGCCGGGGCACTTTCACTGCCCTGGGACCCATTACAGCAGCTCGTAACAACACACAGTCATTCGTAGTAATGTGCACAGGCACCAGAGGCCCGGACGACTCAGGCATGGGGTCAG
The DNA here is from genome assembly GCA_029206835.1 of Rana muscosa. Classification (NCBI taxonomy): domain Eukaryota; kingdom Metazoa; phylum Chordata; class Amphibia; order Anura; family Ranidae; genus Rana; species Rana muscosa. Next base: position 789,477,690 of record CM055118.1, on the reverse strand, counting down.
GTCCCTCCTCAGACACATGGGCTTCCACCCAGGGTGCAACATCCCCAGCAGACTTGGGTGAGTCCCTTCTACTTCTGGCGGAGGATAGGGGTATTCTGTCCCAGCCCTTTTTGATGAATATTTCATCTATCTCGCCGTCTTCTCCCACATCAGAAGATGACTCTAGATCAGAGGTGTCACAGTCCTCTGCTAGTAAGTAATTCCTAGTGACAGAGGAAACACTATCTCTGGCAAGTTCAAGTTCTTTGGGGTCCAAGACCCAAGCATCCCCAACACTCTGGATGCTTTTCTCTGTTCCCTTCCCCGGCTTACCTCGACCTGTAGCTGTCGCGGATCGTCTGGAGGTCCCTCCAACTAGGCAATCCGACTCAGGTAAGCGCTGGGGTGTAGCTCGACCACGACCGTAGGAGGCTTTCACATAGCTGACCTTCCGCTTGGGCGGTGGGAGTGAAGATTCTGTGACAACCGAGACAGCATCCTCCGGTTTCTCCGTCTCCGGTTCCTCAACCACCGGAACATTCACAACAACGACTTCCTCCGAAGTCTCGACAGTGCGCATAGGGGTGACTGCAGAAGCGCTGGTTTCCTCCTCAAGAGTAGTGGCACCTGTAAGGCAATTCAGACGGAAGGCCTGAGGCTTTTCTGTGGGTTGCTCTACCTCGAATAGGAACTCCTTACATCTTTCGCATCTTCCGAAAGGCCGAAGGTGCACCACCAGTCCCTGGCATCCGGGACAAACCACTCCAAGGGCCTCCACATCTCTGCAAACGTAGAGGGCGAAGCGGCCCTGAGGCTTCAGTCGGATCCCCGTATCCATTAAAGGAGCAGCAAAACAAACTAACGCTCATGGTACTTGGAACTGGAATCCATGGGGCATTAGACGCCATGTTCTCCGCTTGCCGATTCATTGCGCACTGTCTCTTTTGCGCCAAAGTCACCACGTGCAACTCATCACATGGCGAGGCTCTTCCCATCTTCTGCAATGTTCCCGGGCTTTCTTACTCTTGACACGCCCACGAACTACGCAGCCTGGGCTCTCCTCGTGGCGCAGTCACTTTCTTTTCAAAGATGGCCGACCTCCACGGAGCCTCACAGGGGGAATAAAGTCCAAACTCTGGGGGGTTTTAGGCTGCAGAAATCCCGGACTCGAGCCCCCACGTGTAGCGCACTCACCCTCTCTTTCGCTGCCTTTGGCTCCTCGCAGGAAGAGAGGGCACACCCCACCACATGCCCGTACCCTCCTGTGTAAAGAGGTTGAGCGGTGTTTATGAAACAGGTCTCTGCAGCCAGGTTTTCCAGAGAATGGCTCTTATCTCTATGCTCAATAAAGACAAGTCTCTATTTCCCCTGTGACAGCAGGAAGGTAAAGTCACCTGGTTGCATCCAGGGGGGTAGATATATTTCTCCCAGATTCAGGCTTTATGCTGACTTGTACAACTAGGGTGGAGAGTTGTATAAGCCCAGCTGAGGCTAGTAGGCTCATGGATGACTCATACCTCTAGGGAGAGTGTGGGGCGTCGTGCAGACAGAGATGAGGAGACCAGCTGAACCTTGTCAGCTCATTTAGGCCTCTATAAGAACTCCCAGCTTCATTAGATGTTAGCTCATGCCTGGAACCAGACCTGTGTGGACTGTCTAGGGAGAGTGAACCCCTGTGCGGTGAGGCAAAGCCTGTGTGGCTATTTGTTTGGACTTTTACTAAACCAGGGACTTAGGGACTAGGACAGCACCAGGCTGATCCCAGTTGTTAGTTTAGGAAACCTGCATGTTTAGTCAGAGGTCAAACTGACCAGGATTTATTTTGTTTGTTTCTTTTTGGCTTTGCTGTGTTTTGTCACTGTACATAGAGAAATAAACCGCACCTTTTGATTTTGAAAACCACAACCTCCGTCTGCTGGCCCTGTTTTTGTGTGGGGAGCCCAACCAGGGGGTCACACACACCCGCTACCGAGTTAACCCCCTCACAGTTGGTGGAGAACCAGTGGCAGTTTTTTTTAAGCCAGCATGGAGGAGATACTGAAACAGCTGGCTCTAGCAAATGCCAATCAACAGCAGACAAATGCAGGTTTGCAAAGGAGCCTTGCAGCCCAGCAGCAAGCTCATCAACAAGCCCAGCAGCAATCTGAGGCCCGCTTCATAGACCTGTTACAGAAGCAAGAGCAGAGACTACAACAAATGGAAGCAGTAATGCAGCAACGTCCGCAGACCAGTGAGGAAAGCCGTCCCACTAATACCGCGTCCTTTGGGGTGAGTCGTTTATTGACAAAAATGACTGGAGAGGATGATCCAGAGGTATTTTTGACCACATTTGAAAGGACTGCTGAAAGAGAAAAGTGGCCTGAGGAGCAGTGGGCTGGACTGGTGGCTCCTCTGTTAACTGGTGAATCGCAGAAGGCTTACTATGACCTAGAGCCTGACCAAGCAAAAGACTATGTGATGCTAAAAGCTGAAATATTGGCAAGGCTGGGTGTCACCCTGGCTGTCCGGGCTCAGCGTGTGCATAACTGGACTTTCCAGCTTGGAAAACCCCCCAGGTCTCAAATGTATGATCTCATTCACCTGAGCAGGAAGTGGCTACAGCCAGAGACTTTGTCCGCACCAGAGATTGTGGAACGTGTTGTAATGGATCGGTTTTTGAGAGCTCTTCCTACTGCCATCCAAAAGTGGGTAAGCCATGGAGACCCAGAGACGGCCAGTGGTCTTGTGGATCGTGTAGAGAAATACTTGGCTACAGAGAACCTGACGGCCTCTTCCAGAGACTCTCGGACTTTCCACCCTAAGACCAGACCATCCCCAGGGGCGGATAAGAGGATTCCAAGGGGTGAGGGTGGAGAGAGTGAGAGGGTGGGAGCTCTACCCAAAGTTTGGCGAGAACAGCCTGGGAAGTCAGGGGCTCAAGAGGCAGCCAAAAGGATTGTTTGCTACCGCTGCCGGCAAGCGGGACATATTGCAGCAAATTGCCCGGTTGTGGAGGAACCCATGCAATGTGACTTTCTGACGGACAGACGTCAGTCGCTGTGTGCGACAGTCGCATGCACTGCCATTCGGGGAACTGAGAAACATTTATGCAAAATGTGTATTAATGGTAGAAATGTTGTGGTATTACTGGATTCAGGTAGCCTTGTGACCCTGATAAAGGCTGAATTAGTTAAAACAGAGGTCTCTGGGAATAGCAAGGTAGCTGTTATTTGTGTGCATGGGGACACCCGAGAGTATCCAGTGACTACAGTGTGTTTCGAGACCCCCAAAGGTACCCTCTCTCATCCAGTGGGGTTAGTATCTCAATTACCGCATGATGCCATTGTGGGAAGAGATTTTCGGAAGTTCTGGGAACTGTGGGATGATCCTGAGCCCCCCACTGGTGCCCCTATGTACCAGGAATGTGATAGCCAGAACTCCTCTGAGAGTGGTGAGGACTCTCCAGAATTTCCCTTGTCAGTATTGGCAGGGGAGACTCAAGAAACTGGAGAGGAGCCCACCTCCTCAGACGAAAACCTACCGTCTGTGGAGTTTTCTGATCTGGAGGTTCACAGGGAAAATTTTGCCACAGAACAGTTAAAAGACCCCGCCCTAATAAAGGCACGGGAAAACGTAGTGGAAATAGATGGCGAGTTAGTGAACCCAGATAATACCTGCACTTACCCATACTTCAGCGTAGAGAAGGACCTACTGTATCAGGTGGCAAAAAGGGCAGAAGAAACCGTGGAGCAGCTTGTTGGTGCCTAAACCGGATGGGAGCTGGCGATTTTGTAACGATTTTCGTCAGTTGAACAAAGTTACAAAATTTGACACCTACCCCATGCCACGTATAGATGAGTTGATCGACCGGCTGGGAACAGCCCGATACATGACGACTCTTGACCTCACAAAAGGGTATTGGCAAATTCCCCTGGCCAAGTCGGCCAAAGAGAAAACCGCATTTGTAACCCCAGACGGGGCGTTCCAATATAAGAGAATGCCGTTCGGGTTACAGAATGCGCCGGCCACATTCCAGCGGAAAATGGACCAGATACTGAGGCCCCATCGGAAGTATGCTGCGGCTTACCTGGATGACGTAATTGTCCATAGCACAGATTGGGCCTCACATCTGCCAAAAGTGCAAGCAGTCCTAGACTCTATCCGGGAAGCGGGGTTTACGGCTAACCCCAAGAAGTGTACCATTGGGCAGGAGGAGGCCAAATATCTTGGGTACACCATTGGCAGGGGAGTGATAAAACCCCAACTCAACAAAGTCGAGGCCATCCAGAGTTGGCCACGTCCCAACAGCAAGAAGCAGGTACGGGCCTTTCTGGGAATCGCGGGTTATTATCGGCGCTTCATTCCCCACTTTGCTTCTAAGGCTGTGCCCCTAACCAACCTGACGAAAGGGAAAGGGTCGGTCATGATTAAATGGACCCCCGAGGCTGAGGCAGCATTCCAATTCTTGAAACAAGCCTTATGTAGCCAGCCAGTGTTGTACTCACCCGACTTCTCTAAAGACTTTGTCGTACAAAGTGATGCGTCAGATGTGGGGTTAGGAGCAGTATTGTCCCAGGTCTGGAACGGGGAAGAGCACCCAGTCATTTACCTCAGCAGGAAGTTGAAGTCCCATGAGGTAAATTACGCCACGGTTGAAAAGGAGTGTTTAGCGGTGAAGTGGGCTCTAGATTCCCTTCGGTACTATCTGCTAGGTAGGCACTTTGACATGGTTACGGATCACGCTCCGTTAAAGTGGATGGCTCAAAACAAGGAGACAAATAGAAGAGTGAATAGGTGGTTCCTGGCCCTACAGGAATTCAACTTCACAGTAAAGCATCGCCCTGGCGTTCAAATGGGGAATGTGGATGCTTTGTCTCGAGTACATGAATGCCTGATTGCTGGTGTTCCAACCCCAAGGTTAAAACAAGAGGGGGGGGTATGTGACAGCAGGAAGGTAAAGTCACCTGGTTGCATCCAGGGGGGTAGATATATTTCTCCCAGATTCAGGCTTTATGCTGACTTGTACAACTAGGGTGGAGAGTTGTATAAGCCCAGCTGAGGCTAGTAGGCTCATGGATGACTCATACCTCTAGGGAGAGTGTGGGGCGTCGTGCAGACAGAGATGAGGAGACCAGCTGAACCTTGTCAGCTCATTTAGGCCTCTATAAGAACTCCCAGCTGCATTAGATGTTAGCTCATGCCTGGAACCAGACCTGTGTGGACTGTCTAGGGAGAGTGAACCCCTGTGCGGTGAGGCAAAGCCTGTGTGGCTATTTGTTTGGACTTTTACTAAACCAGGGACTTAGGGACTAGGACAGCACCAGGCTGATCCCAGTTGTTAGTTTAGGAAACCTGCATGTTTAGTCAGAGGTCAAACTGACCAGGATTTATTTTGTTTGTTTCTTTTTGGCTTTGCTGTGTTTTGTCACTGTACATAGAGAAATAAACCGCACCTTTTGATTTTGAAAACCACAACCTCCGTCTGCTGGCCCTGTTTTTGTGTGGGGAGCCCAACCAGGGGGTCACACACACCCGCTACCGAGTTAACCCCCTCACACCCCCAATAACTCCAAGGTCCACACCAGCCGTAACTCCAACTTAGAGTTTATTTCTCTTAAAACACAGTCTCTGATAGGAAAGGTTGGAGAGAGGACAGAACAGCATAAGGTGTTGGAGAGGTCCAGGCACAAACGTAATACACTTCACTGCTTGGCTTCTCAAGCAGAATTAGCCCATTTGGATAGTCTCCCTAGATAGAGTACCATTCTGGCTGCTAGTCCCTAACTAAACGCACAGTCACTACACAAACTGGTGATCTTGGTCTCTGCCACAGACCTGGTGAACTTGGTTTTCAAAGCTTGGCCTCTTGTAAGGAGAAGACATCCCTCCTGACTTCTCACCAGTCCCTCGGAATGGTCCTCCCCCGGCCTCCTCATCTCAGATACGTGTCCCCTCGCAAGGCGGCACCCTGAGATTCCTCGATCCTTGGTGGGCCCCAGCCAAAGGTGCTGGGTCCAAAGCTATTAGTTGCAGCCCCAGGGCTAAAGGTGCCTGGGACTGATTCACCGACCACCGCCCCTGAGCCAAAGGTGCCCAGGGCGGACAGGAACACACACTCCCTGGGAGTAGGACACCCGACAACGAACAAACCCCTGACAGGCAGTGTCTGCCCCTTTTATATCCTCTCCCAGCATACACAGCAGGCCGACCACGCCCACTGTATGGTTGCCGAGAGGGGACACACAAGGCACAGCACTGTATCAGCGGTTCAACCCTGGCCCACTACAGCAGCGCCACCCGTAGGCCACAGGGAACTGCACACTGATACTCTTCCTGTGGACAAAATGGTTGATAATGTCCTAACAATTTAGGGGTTTGAGCATAACTACCACTCAAATACTACCCCTAAATTTAGGACATAAAATAGGATGAAAGTTAGGGTCAGGTCAAAAGTCAGTTAACATGTAGAAAAATAACCAGAGTGAGGTATACGAGGACAAAGACCAGGTTAAATCAAGGCAGAGGTCAATGACAAGAAATGTGACACACAAGGTGTCACGTAGCGATGATGGCTGTGAATAGGTAAGGCTCACAATGCGATTAGGTAGCCTTGGTGGTCTTGGTCTTTAACTTGTTTAGTACCTCGCTGTTGATTTCATCTTTAGAATTTAATTTATGCTTCTCAGATTTAGAGTCCAGAGTCTTGTGTTTCTCTATTCCCTTGGTAAATTGTATGGTTGATTGTCTTGCTTGCAGTCCTGGTCCTTTGGCACCTGCCATCATAGGGCCAGCATTTGAAGTACAGACTGCAATAATTCTATTCACATTTAGTCTGGAAAGATTGTTTCTTGTTCCTCCGCTTCTATATTGAGTTCTGTAGCTGAAGTGGTGACATCGAGGAGAGTGGGACCTGGAGTGTTTCTTTATGTCTCTTAAAAAGGAAGGCGTGCTTGACCATATAAAAGAATTTCAGACTATGGTCCTTAATATGATGATTTAGACCTTGAGAGAAAACAAAATTAATAAGCATGTTTAAAGTTCTCTTATTGCTGTTAACTATAACAGACACTTAAAATTCCTGAACCTGCAGATTAACAAAAGAAACTAAATGATATATGTTGGGGAAAATTATAATGTAACAAATTCTTAGTAGGAACAGTCAGTGCCAAATAGAGTGTATGTTAACCAGGGCACGACTTAGGGTGGTGGGGGCCCCTGGGCTTGAGTCACTTTCGGGCTCTACCTTCTATACATTACTTTAAATAGAACAATTCAATGAAAAATTAAAGAGGAAGTAAACCCCCGGACGATTTTTGCAGTTTTTCAATTACTAAGTTATAACAGCTCATCGCAATGCAATACATATATACAGGGCCGGCCCAAGACATTGTGCTGCCTGGGAACAAGAATGAAATACTGCCCCCCCCCAAAAAAAAAATCACGCCCACCAAAATGCCCCCATATTCATTATTTTATATCATGATAACTAAAGGGGACCCGTCATGGCTCTATACATGTATAGGAGTAAAAAGAGGACCTGTCGTGGCTCTATACATGTATAAAGAGGACCTGTCATGGCTCTATACATGTATAAAGAGGACCTGTCATGGCTCTATACATGTATAAATGAGTAAAAAGAGCACCTGTCGTGGCTCTATACATGTATAAAGAAGACCTGTCATGGCTCTATACATGTATAAATGAGTATAAAGAGGACCTGTCATGGCTCTATACAAGGATAATAAAGAGGACCTGTCATGGCTCTATACATGTATAAAGGAGTATAAAGAGGACCTGTCATGGCTCTATACATGTATAAAGCAGTATAAAGAGGACCTGTCATGGCTCTATACGTGCATATAGGCGTATAAAAGGACCTGTCAGGGCTCTATACATGTATATAGGAGTATAAAGAGGACCTGTCATGGCTCTATACGTGCATATAGGCGTATAAAAGGACCTGTCAGGGCTCTATACATGTATATAGGAGTATAAAGGGACCTGTGCATGGCGGGCGGCCGCAGTGTCTTTTGCACAAACTAATCAATGTACGCTAATTGTGTTTTTTTGGTACCAAAAATATGTAGAAGAATACATATTGGCCTAAACTGATGAAGAAATTATTATTTTTTTATACATTTTTTGGATATTTATTATAGCAAAAAGTAAAAAATATTGTTTGTTTGTTTTTTTAATTGTTGCTCTTTTGTTGTTTATAGTGCAAAAAATAAAAACCGCAGAGGTGATCAAATATCACCAAAAGAAAGCTCTATTTGTGGGAAAAAAAGAACATCAATTTTATTTGCGTACAATATCGCATTACCGCGCAATTGTCAGTTAAAGCGACACAGTGCCGTATCGCAAAAAATGGCCTGGTCATTAAAGGGTTTGTAAAGGTTCGTGTTTTTTCACCTTAATGCATCCTATGCATTAAGGTGAAAAAACACCTGGCAATGACTGCCCCCCAGCCCCCCTGTTTTACTTACCTGAGCCCATTCACTTGCTGTGCGCGTCCCCCGGCGTCCTCTTCTCCACGGAGTCTGGCCGTTAATTGGCTAGATTGATAGCAGTGCAGCCATTGGCTCGCGCTGCTGTCAATCACATCCAATGACCCGGGCCCTGGGGGGGGCGGGAACGAGTCATACACGCTGTGTCTATGAACACAGCGTGTATAACAGGGAGCGCGCCCGCAAGCTAACCCCCTTGGGAGAGTGCTTCCCAGAAGGGGGTTAGCTGATGCAGGGAGGAGCCAAGACAGCCGCCGAGGGACCCGAGAACCAGAGAATTGGGGCCACTCTTTTCCAAACGAACTGCACAGTGGAGGTAAGTATAACATGTTTGTTATTTAAAAAAACAAAAAAAACAAAGCCATACAACCGCTTTAAGTGGGCAAATCCTTCCGGTCCTTAAGTGGTTAATCAGGGCTGGGCAAGGCAAGTCCCTCTCAGAGGCTCTCATGTCTCATACAACTTGTGATGTGTGTTTGTACTTACAGTTTTGCTTCGGACTCCACCACCAGATGCGGGTTGTCACCTGCCACACGTTGCGGGTTGTCACCTGCCACACGTTGCGGATTGTCGGCTGCCAAATGTTGCGCATGGTCACTTACGTCACCTGCCACACGTTGCGGGTTGTCACTTGCCACACGTTGCGGATTGTCACTTGCCACGGCGTCACCTGCCACACGTTGTGTATTGTCACTTGCCACAACGTCACCTGCCACACGTTGCAGATAGTCCCGTGCCACACGTTGCGGATTGTCACTTGCCAAGCGTCACCTGCCACACGTTGCGTATTGTCACTTGCCACACGTTGCGGATTGTCACGACGTCACCTGTCACACGTTGCGCATTGTCACTTGCCACAACGTCACCTGCCACACGTTGCGGATTGTCACTTGCCACAACGTCACCTGCCACACGTTGCGGATAGTCCCATGCCACACGTTGCGGATTGTCACTTGCCACGGCGTCACCTGCCACACGTTGCGTATTGTCACTTGCCACAACGTCACCTGCCACACGTTGCGGATAGTCCCATGCCACACGTTGCGGATTGTCACTTGCCAAGCGTCACCTGCCACACGTTGTGTATTGTCACTTGCCACACGTTGCGGATTGTCACGACGTCACCTGTCACACGTTGCGGGTTGTCACTTGCTGTGTCCCAGAGTGAAGGCAGGCAGCAGAGAGATGATATAATCTCTCTGCTGCCCATGGCTGCACAGTGAGGGTGAAACTGTGGTGATGCAGGGCGGCAGGGAGAGATGACATCATCTCTCTGCTCCGCTGCCCCCTCACTCGCTGACTGCTCCCAACCCAACCCCCCCATGCTGCGCGTGCTCTGCCCGCCCCTGTCACCAACAGCAGCGGCGCCGAGCTCCTCACAGGGAGCGGTGCCTGCTCACTCGCTGACTACCCCCTCCCCCCGCCTGTGAGTGTCCTCACAGGCAGGGGCGCCGGTACACCGGGCTCCTCACAGGGAGCGGCGCCTGCCCGTGCCTGCTCACGCGCTGACTGCACCCCACCGCCTGTGAGTGTCCTCAGCGGCGCCGGGCTCCTCACAGGCAGCGGAGCGGGCTGGCTGGCGGGCGTCAGTTTGCCGCCCCCCTAACAGTGCCGCCTGGTACCATGGTACCACCCGGTCCCATCATAGGGCCGGCCCTGCATATATATATATATATCCCCCAAAAACAAGGCCTGCAAATACCTTTTTTAGGATGGTTTCATTCTCTGTATTTCCAGGTATCTCAAGCGCCATTTGTACTGCTGTTATGTAGTTCAAATTATGGTGTCGCTTCCGCCCTTACTGTGACCCTGTCGGTAATCTTGCACATGCGCCATTGCGCCGTAACCATTTGTTGCTGTGTCTGCAGCTGCTGTTTTCTTTCACTCCCCTTGGCCTTTTTGTGACGTCTTCTTTAGTCATACGGGGGAGTATCAGGAAGAGTGGAAGGAGCTAAACACCACAAGACTTCTCCTCTGTGCCGGACAGAGGGGAAGTTCTCACAGACTGCATTCTGGCAAGCTTTAAATGCCGGTTTAGAGCGGCTAATGTGCGCAAGCATGGGCCCCCCTATTGGGTGGGGCCCTGATGTTAACCCTAACAATGATTTTCTCTTGATCCACACAATTCAAATGCATTATCAGTCCTGGTTTGGTTAGTTCAGACCCCCCCCCCCCCTTCCAAACACACACACACTTTTTATGGTGATGCAAGGCACCCTCTTCAATAACTCCCCTGCCTCTGGTGGCCTGAAGAGCACTTCAGCCCCAGTGATGACAAAGGCTCTAGTAAGAAGGTTTCTACACTCTTTAAATGATTCAAAAAAATTGAATAAATAGCAAAGAAATATTGCGAAACAGCTGACCAATATTTAATACAATTGCGTTTTTTGTTGCTTCTGATTACTAAAAAGCTGAAAGGAAAGTTGCACTCCTTTTACCATACACTTATCTGAGAACAGGTCAGGCCATATTGAATAATTGTGTCTGTCTGCTGCGTAGCCCAAGGTTAGAACCAGGACTGGGCAGACTGGCCCCTATTTCCTACCCCCTGTCCTGTCTAAGGCTTAGCAAATGGGCTATGTTCTAATGGCAGGTTGATAACCACAGCCCTGGCTCCAGGCATGCCAGCCAATGAATAGAAGCATTTCTTAACAATAGAGGAATTACATTATGTTTACAAGTCTTTCTACAGAGACTGGGGAATTAGAACCAATTGTATTTAAAAATGCCCATACCCCTTATTGTGTTTGTCTATGTTTGTTATAAAATGTATACAATTGATGCAATCATCAGTTTTTAACTTAATGTTATCTATGAGACATTGGGGTAGATTTACTAAAACTGGACCACTTAGAATCTGGTGCAGCCATGCATGGCAGCCAATCAGCTTCTAAGCTCAGATTGTTCAATTAAGTTATGGCAATAAAACCTGGAAGCTGATTGGTTTCTATGCAGAGTTGTGCCAGATTTTGCACTCTCCAGTTTTAGCAAATAACCCCCATTGTGTATATTAATTTTATTAAAAATACCTCTTAATTTCAGTCTATAACCAGTTTTGATTTCACAAATCTGCATTCTTTCAGATACAGTCACTGCTCAGCCATGCCCCTGTATTCAGGCAGCCACAAATGCCATGGCTGCTAAATAAAATAGCCAGCAGGGAGGATTTGTTTAGCACAAATGGGGGAGTCAATAGCAGAACTTAAAGTGGTTGTAAACCCATTACAACCACTTTAACCTGCAGGTAAGCCTAGATTAAGGTCATCGCGGCTCCGGGCAGTCACAGCGCCAGAGCCGCGATACCCGAAAGTCACTCCGGGAGAGATGGCGGTGACGGAGGAGGGGGAACGAGGACCGCTGCAGGGGCTTCGATCTCAGGTAAGTAATTCATAATGAGCTAGTATGCTATGCATACTAGCTCATTATGCCTTTGTCTTCCAGGGTGTTTTATTTATTTATTTTTTAGAGAGGGTTTACTTCCTCTTTAAAGTGTTTGTTACCCCAGCAATGCAAATTCCTGATATGTGCCTGCTGTACCATGTACTTGTATGAAAAAGTCTCTTGTTCTCTTTGTATTGCTTCCTATGTGTGAAATCCCTGGTGTTCCTGCCAGTCCCTCTGCTTTCCTATTACAAACTTACCACACTAAGCAGGACAGCACAGTGTGGTCAGTTTCCTAGCTGTGCTGGGAACTCTGCCCGCTCTCCTCAAATGATCAGACTTATCCTGACATGCCTCCTCTGCACAGCCATTCATTGGGAAGATTAGTGACCTGTTGCTTCTCCTCCCCTCAGCTCTTATGCAGCTGAAAACAGAGGGAATGTGATCACTTATAAAAAAGGGGAAAAAATATATTTATAATGTTTTTTTTTTTTTATATCTACACACAAATGTTTGCCTTTCATTTCATTTTTAAACAGAATGGTTTGTTTTTACAAGGTGATCGTTTACAATCAGAAAAAACTGAGCCATGTGTGGCTAGCTTAAAGTGGTTGTTTACCCACTTCCATAAAATGCTCCTATCCCCTCTGTAATATTACAATAAGTACCACTGTGCCTGTGTTATATAATAAATATGCTCATCTGTACCGCTAACACATCGGCTCCCGGCACTCAGGTGCCTCCGGCAGGGAAGGGAGGGAGGAGGAGGACACAGGAGCAGAGAGGGGACAGATATCAGGCTGCGGATGACGGAGTTGCGTAAACTGACCACGATGTCTGGGCTCAGCAGCCATATTCAGCCGCTGACTGTTGGCTTAAAACGGACTGCACTGCACTCCTGTGATCCATAGGAGAAGTATAGCCAAAAAAGCTTTCACTATACTTCTTTAAAGTTTGGTTGAAAGCTGACATGAACACATGCTTTTAGTATCACTTTTAAGCAAAACTAAAGGCAAAAATACGTACTTTTGTTCCAGCAGTCCGATGCCCGTGAGGTCGCTCATGTCCACGCCAACATCTTCTCTCCAGCTTCTTCTAGGTGCCAGTCTTCAGCCATCTTGATTGCTGGTTAGGGATATCGTCACTTCTGTGTATGCGCAGGAGAGCAGTAGTCCCAACACACAGGCAGTGTACCAGTATGTAATCTGTGCATACATTGCAAACAATTAAGTGTATTTTATTGCAGAAGAGACATTGCATGTTTCTTCTGCAATAAGGACCGTGCCTGTTGGCAATTTTTTATTTGTAAACTTTAGTTCCACTTTAAGGCTCGGTTCACACCTAATACCCACTCCCAGCAGGGGTCCTGTGTGTCCTGGTTCACCATTTCAGGTCCGATTTCAGCCCAAATATTGGGCTGAATTCGGACCTAAAAACGGACAAAAAGACGCACAGGGCTCCTGTGCAAATTCGCACCAGAGCCACATCGGAGATATGTGAACCAGCTCCATAGAGAGCCATTCACATTCTCCTGCTATTGCGAATTGGATGTGGAGATTCCGCATTCCAATTCGCAATAGTGTGAATCTGGCCTTAGACAAGGAGTCACCCAAGTACCAGTAATGTACATAAACTGTCCTCAAAAGTTGACCACTAAAGGTGAAGTAATCTGTGGTCATAGATCCTTAGCAAAGATCCAACCCTAACAAAAAACCCTGGAGACAGTTCTGCTAATTATGTCTCAAAGTGGGAAAAAAAATCCTTTCTGATTCCAAATATGGAAATTGATTCATAACCCGAATCCCACATATGCAACTGAAATGCATTCTATTTAAAATCTGTGGAAATGCCAACAACGGGCCTAGAAATAACGTAATGTGGCTAAGCCTTCTTTATTCCTTCTTCTTCCTTTTGCCTTTATATATTTTTCTAATGTGTTTGCTTGTTTTTTATCTATGTAAGTGTAGCGGCCTCACTCTCTCTCCATCTTTATCGGTTACACACCAACTCATGTCTAGGGGTTCCTGGGTTGTGAGAGTGAGATGCGCCATGGCCCATGTCCTCCCCATTGTAGTAGGGAGGTGAAGGCCACTTACTGATGTTTCCTCGGGCCGGTGTGTTCTGTGAATGCACTGAGTCTGTAATTGCAAGCTCACCAGCCTCCCCTTTGCTTCCAGTAACTGGAGTTCACACACCGGAGAAAGGTCCAACACTTGTTTATTTGACACTCCAATACGCAAAGCACAATAAACAGTTCTTTTGCAGCAAACTGGTTGGGACCTATAACCTTGCCAACGGTGGGCCGAGCAGATCGAGGCACTTCCTAAAGTTTAAGTTCTATGCCACTGTACTATGACCAGCAGCGCCTAAGCCAATCCGGCTGTTACAGAACAGGAAAGATGGGGTCTCTTCCAGCAACCCCTATGAACAGCAATGGAGCCCTCTTCGATACGCTGTGGCCCCTATCAGGGGGATGTGTCCTCCCAAGAGAGTTCCCAGAGGCCCACTGTCACCGGGTTGGTGCTGCTCCGGGTCTCCGGTGGGTAACCTCTCTGGCCTCCTCACCTCAGATACGAGTCCCTCCGCTCAGGGACCCTCGGACAGTCCACCCTAGCGGGACCCAGTCGAAGGTACTGGGCCCCAGGCCTCCTCGATAGTACCTCACCCCAGGCTAAAGGTGCCTGGGATGGACGCCAACATGATTCCGGACCAGGCCATGGGCACCTGGACCAGACTCCTGGATCTCCAGCACCCAGGCCTAAGGGCCCTGGGTGCGGACCGCAACCCTCCTCCTCCGAGGACCTCCTTCTCCGCAAGACCTTGTGGTAAGGGCGTCTCCCCCTTTTATCTCCTCCCATCAACGGCCCGGCGGGTTCCCCGCCCCAGCCATACCATCTCCGGGAAGGGACAAAACAGGGAGCACTGCAGGAGATGATTCTACCTGAAGCCTGTGGGTACCCCGCCACCCACAGGCAAAGGAGAATACTACATCCTCCAATCCTCCACGAAACAAAAAGGGGTCTGAACCCTAACACAATTATACACCTGGGTCACACTATTCCCCAGGTGTATCCCATCAATTTGAGAACCCCGCTACATAAGTAACTAGAATGTTCATTTAGCCTGATACCTGTGCCAGGTCAGTGACACGCCAAGAAGAAGAAGAAGAATGGCAGCAAGTCAACAATGGCAGCTCCCATATTTATGTCCCGATGGATTCTATCTAACTATGATTAGGAATGTAAATGTTACACTCCAAGAAAACCAGTGCAAGGGATTTGTATGCTCCTCTGTCTTGTTTAGTTGCCGTAAAGTTAAAAACGAAAAAACATAAATATATGGTCAGATTCCATTCCTTATTAACAAGTTCTATCCAGGGGTTTCTTAGTTTATGCAAAATAAAAATAGTTATTTTATTTTTTCCCACAAGGTCTTGCACATTTAAAAAATGTGTAGCTACTGTAAACCATACAGCCTGTGTATAGAATGTACAAAGCACCTTGCTTCTGCCTCTTCCATGCATGCATGGAAGAATCTCCAGTTTATTTCTATGTGTAATGAATAGGAATGAATGGAAGTACTTGTGCAAAAGGCGAGCAAGGCCTGAGAGACTTTTTGTGGATAGGCTGTGAGATTCCCAGTAGCCACACAGGTATGATTTCTGCAGAATGTAGACTGATATGTTTGAGATTTGGGGAGTTGCTGGCAAAATGGGGGGCAATTTTTAAAGATTTATAAGTTTATATAACCAGCACTGTCTCAACAAATATAGAATTTTTTTGGTTGAGATAGAGCTGGTTATATATACTTATACACCTTAAATTTAAAGAACACATTCCTTTTTATCAGCAGCAGTCTATATAAAGCACAAAACACATTGTAGCGCGGGGATCACCTTATTTTAATTTTTTTTTAAAGATAATTGTACTTAAAGTATAGGTTTCCTTTAAAGTAGGTCTGCTGCACAAAGGTTAAAAGTTGGTTATGTTTACGGCTTAACCCAGAACAGTGAAAAGCATTTGAAAGCACCTGCTCTAACGAGCTTTCCCGAAGTGAAGGCCAATGATAGACCTGAGCTGCGTCACCTGGACTGTTGACAGGAGAAATCAACAGCTCCAATTTCTCACAATGGGAAAAGGCCCAAAGCAATGCTGCATTATAGAAGGTCACTTTTTTGACTTCTCATTAAAAATAAACATCTAAGGCCTTAAACTAATTGGCTAAGAAAATGTAAGCACTCTTAATGAACCTGAAATAAAAGCAATAGCTTTGTAGAAGAATGTAGTTATTATTCATTGTGCTTGCATATACACTATATCATTTCTTTCTTCTAATGTAGTTTTTTTAAAGCATTCCTAAAACCAAATTACTGTATATACTCGAGTATAAGGCCGACCCGAATATAAGCCGAGGCACCTAATTTTACCACAAAAAACTGGGAAAACGTATTGACTCGAGTATAAGCCTAGGGTGTCCATCTGCATGCCTCACTGTGTCCATGTCCATGCCTCACTGTGCCCATGCCTCACTGTGCCCATGTCCATGCCTCACTGTGTCCATGCCTCACTGTGCCCATGTCCATGCCTCACTGTGTCCATGCCTCACTGTGCTCATGCCTCACTGTGCCTCACTGTGTCCATGCCTCACTGTGCTCATGCCTCACTTTGCCTCACTGTGTCCATGCCTCACTGTGCCTCACTTTGCCTCACTGTGCCCATGCCTCACTGTGCCCATGCCTCACTGTGCCTCACTGTGCCCATGACTAGACTGACGTTTAACATGGGAGTCTATGGAAGGGGTGCCCGGCTTTGAAAAGTCGGTGCTTCCCAGCCGTAGGTCCCCCAGACAACAAACGTTGCACACTTGTAGAGGAGAAATGGGGCTACATGTGTGCCAAGTTCCGGGTCCAGGGGACCTACGACTGGCCGGTACCCGGTCCCCAAATTCACTGGAGAAATTACCGTTTAACATGGGAGTCTAAGGAAGGGGTGCCTGGCTTTGAAAAATCGGTGCTCCCCGGCCGTAGGTCTCCCGAACCACAAACTTTGCACACTTGTAGAGGAAGAGTGGTACCGGGTCCCTAAAGTCCGGGAGATCAGGCGCAAAAAGGTGACTCAAGTATAATCCGAGGGGGGCATTTTCAGCACAAAAAAATGTGCTGAAAAACTCGGCTTATACTCGAGTATATAGAGTATTTTCTAATTTATTACAACCTATGACAACATTGTTAAAGTTAAAGTTAATCACCCTGTTGCTGCTCCCTGCATGCATTTCACATGTCTATATATAAATAGTGAAAGTAGGCGCTACCTTGACACCACACAATTCACATACAAACCATATACAAATGTATAAAAAAAATAAACATCTTTTTAAAAAAAATTAAAAATTTTTAAAGTCCAAACAACTGATAGTTGATTGCCAAACACCATGTTTTTCAAAGTGCTAAGTGTCCAAATCTTTTTTTTATAGTGTTCCACCAGGTATATACATATACATATACACTCCGCACTCACCAGAAAACTTCGGCCAGCAAAGTGATTATCAGGCTATGCAAAACCCAGATCCAAACCATGGGGGGATTGGAACAGAATCTTCTCCTAAGCGCTCTGAATCACCAGGATTAAGTGATCCAAAAAAACAGGAGGGGACATATAGTGTAGTACGTTTTATTGAGCACAAGAAATAGAATAAAAACTGTGTACACTCACATGTACATAAAAGTAAACCGGCACCGACATATACAGCTTGACTGCTTGTAGGGAGAGGTCCCACACTGCCGCTCGCGATCCCAGAGGCGGCGTGCGTTCCATGGACCCGGAAATGATGTATGATGACACGCGCATGTGCAAAATGCATTGAGGTTTGAGCTTTTGATGCCACTTCCGGGGCTGTTTCCTATGTAATTTCCGGGTCCGTGGACACATGCCGACTCTGGGATCACGAGCCGCGGTGTGGGATCTTTCCCTACAAGCAGTCAAGCTGTATATGTCAGTGCTAGTTTACCTTTATATACATGTGAGGGCACACAGTTTTTATCATAAGCTTACCTGTAGGTAAAAGTCACAAAGTGGAGTTTAGTGCTTCCGGGTATCGGCGGAGAGATGTCTGTGGCCGGAGGGGGAGACGAGGATGGCTTCAGGGGCTTCGATCTAAGGTAAGTAATGCATAATGAGCTAGTATGCTAGTCATACTAGCTCATTATGGCTTTGTCTTGCAGGTGTTTTTTTTTTCTGGGTTTACAACCACTTTAAGATCTTTTTACTTCAAGCAATACTTCATTTGCAAATATCCAAGATAGTGTTTTCTCAGCAATAGCTTGGGAAGCTCTACCTGCACCCAGGTGGACTGAAAAGTGTGGGTCTAATCTGCAATGAGACCTTGTGGTGCTTTCCAGACCTTTGTGTATTGTGCTAGTAGTTAACTGCAGAGCAATCTTCAGTTCTAGAGCCTCATCAAAACCTCTTGTGTGATCCAGTCTCTGAAGACTCACTTTTTGAGTATGTTCATTGATGGAAAGAAGTAAACCTGGTAAGTGACCTCGGGCACTGTGCTCTGCTTGTGGTGCTTTTCAGATCCTTGTGTGTTATTTAGCAGCAGTGCATTATCCAGTTTTAAGACTGTAGAAAATCTCTGAGGACTCCTTTATCATGTGTCTGAGTATTGGGAACCACGCCATTACTGGCACTGTTAAGCATCAACATTACCCTCTGTTCCATCAGTTTCTGCGAAAAGAGCAACCTGGATTGTTGACCCCTACTTAAACCCACACACTGCTTGGAGTCTCCTTAGATCCATTAGGTGTAGTACCCTCCTCTACCTTATCCAGGGTAGAGTTACCTACAGCTATGCTTGATTTTATGGACAAAATCGCAGCTATGATTGCTGACTCAGAGCGCCATAAGTGTACTTCTATGCCTTCACCTCCAGAATCTTTATCTGACATTTCTGCAGCTTATGTGGCCTTCTGTTGATACACTATTGGGTGAAGACTATCAAAACTTTTTTGGCACACTTATAAGCAGGTGCTTTCAAAAGGGTTCTAAAGTGTAAAATGTTTTCTTCTACTGTGTTTATGCTCTGGGGTTAACCAGGTCAACTATGTTGCAAATTGTTACAATGTATAAATCTCCTTATGTTGACATACTGGGTTGGTAGTTCCTGAGAATAAGCGGTTAATGCTGCTGGACAGGTTTTCCTACTCTTTTCAGGGAAGTGACCACCCTCTGCACTGCAGGTCATTAGTGCCCTAGGAGAAGGAAAGACTGCCAATTGTAGCTGTTATACTGTCGGCTTAAACCGTCAGCATAACAAGAAGTTTTAGACAATTTCATGCTCCCAACTTTGTGGGAACAGTTTGGGGATGGTCCCTTCCTGTTCCAACATGACTGCGCACCAGTGCACAAAGCAAGGTCCATAAAGACATGGATGAGCGAATTTGGGGTGGAGGAACTTGACTGGCCTTCACAGAGTCCTGACCTCAACCCCATTGAAGACCTTTGGGATGAATTAGAGCGGAGTCTGCGAGCCAGGTCTTCTCGTTTAACATCAGCGCCGGACCTCACAAATGCGCTTCTGGAAGAATGGTCAAACATTCCCATAGACACACTCCTAAACCTTGTGGACAGCCTTCCCAGAAGAGTTGAAGCTGTTATAACTGCAAAGGGAGGGCCAACTCAATATTGAACCCTACGGACTAAGACTGGGCCATTAAAGTTCATGTGCGTGTAAAGGCAGGAGTTACAACACTTTTGACAATATAGTGTACGTTTTATAACAAAAAGTAGAAAATATCAGGGGTTTTTTTTTTTTTGTTTTTTGTTTCAGTTTTTTTCACTTATATCGCAAAAAATAAAAACATTCAGTGGTGACCAAATACCACCAAAAGAAATCTCTATTTGTGTAAAAAATATTTTATGCATTTTATTTGGGTACAGTGTTGCATGACCACGCAATTACCAGTTACAATAACACAGTGTTGAATAGCAAAAAATTCTGGTCATGAAGGCGGTAAAAGTGGTTAAAGCAGGCTACACATTATATAATTTCCTTGTACACTTTTCCTTTAGATTTACCAAAGCCATATAATCTGAAGTTAAACCTAAAGCATGAAACACATTACAGGCATACCCCGCTTTAAGTACACTCACTTTACACACACTAGCGAGTAAGTACATACCCGTGAGTGTATGTAAAGTGGCTCTCAAGCTAAAGCTGCACCTGAGTAATCCGTGCACGGATAGTTCAGATTCCCCGCTACTTGGAAACACACTCCCTGACACCCCCACTACAGTCCCTGACACCCCCACTACAGCCCCTGACACCCCCACTACAGCCCCTGACGCCCCAGAAGTGAAAAAAGGTATTGCTTCACTTTAAGTACATTTTCGTTTTACATACATGCTCTGGTCCCGTTGTGTACTTAAAAGTGGGGTATGCCTGTATACAACTTTTGTTGTTCAATTTCCTTTAGATTTGCCTTCAACTACAGTGCCTTGAAAAAGTATTCATACCCCTTGAAATTTTCCACATTTTGTCATGTTACAACCAAAAACGTAAGAGCCCATTCACACAGGGGCGGCATGACTTGTGCCGCGACTGTGCTGGACGATCTCAAGACGACTTCAAAGAAGACTTCCAAAATGACTTCTGTATAGAAGTCAATGGAAGTCGCCTTGAAGTCGTCTTGAAGTAGTACAGGAACCTTTTTCTAAGTCGGAGCGACTTCAGTCGCTCCGCTTAGAACGGTTCCATTGTACAGAATGGGACGCGACTCGTCAGGAGGCTGAGATGCCCCTGTTTGAATGGGGACTAAATGTATTTATTTGGGATTTTATGTGATAGACCAATACAAAGTGGCACATAATTGAAAAGTGGAAGGAAAATTATAAATGGTTTTCAACATTTTTTACAAATAAATATCTAAAAAGTGTGGCGTGCATTTGTATTCAGCCCCCTTAAATCTGATACCCCTAACTAAAATCTAGTGGAACCAATTGCATTCAGAAGTCACATAATTAGTAAATAGAGTCCACCTGTGTGTAATTTAATCTCAGTATAAATACAGCTGTTCCATGAAGCCCTCAGAGGTTTCTTAGAGAACCTAAGAGAACCTTAGTGAACAAACAGCACCATGAAGGCCAAGGAACACACCAGACAGGTCAGGGATAAAGTTGTGGAGAAGTTTAAAGCAGTGTTAGGTTATAAAAAAATATCCCAAGTTTTGAACATCTCACGGAGCACTGTTTAATCCATCATCCAAAACTGGAAAGAATATGGCACAACTGCAAACCTACCAAGACATGGCTGTCCACCTAAACTGACAGGCCAGGCAAGTAGAGCATTAATCAGAGAAGCAGCCAAGAGACCCATTTTAAAGTGGAGTTCCCCTGAAAAACGAATTAAAAGCCAACAGCTACAAATACTGCAGCTGCTGACTTTTAATATTGGGACACTTACCTTTCCTGGAGTCCAGCGACGTCAGCAGCAGAGGACGAGCGATTGTTCGTCACTCTGCTGCCCCCACCGCCATCCTTGGTGAGGGAACCAGGAAGTGAAGCCTTGCGGCTTCCCTGCCCGGTTCCCTACGGCGCATGCGAAAGTCGCGCTGCGCCGTTCTAACTGGTCCCCGCTGTGTTCTGGGAGCCGAGTGTCTCCCAGAACACAACGGGTATTCTGCGGGAAGTGACGCACTATACCCGCATAGAGGACTCCCGGAAGTGGGTGCAAATACCTGTCTTAGACAGGTATCTGCACCCCCCTGAAAGGTGCCAAATGTGACACCCGAGGGGGGGAGGGTTCCGATGAGCGGAAGTTCCACTTTAGGGTGGAGCTCCGCTTTAACTTTGGAGGAGCTGCAGAGATCCACAGCTCAGGTGGGACAATCTTTCCAAAGGACAACTACCCTGTATTAGTCGTGCACTCCACAAATCTGGCCTTTATGAAAGAGTGGACAGAAGAAAGCCATTGTTTAAAGAAAGCCATGAGAAATCCCATTTGCAGTTTGCGAGAAGCCATGCAGGGGACACAGCAAACATGTGGAAGAAGGTGATCTGGTCAGATGAGACCAAAAGTGAACTATTTGGCCTAAAAGCAAAACGCTATGTGTGGCGGAAAACAAACACTGAACATCACCCTGAACACACCATCCCCACCATGAAACATGGTGGTGGCAGCATCATGTTGTCGAGATGATTTTCTTCAACAGGGGCAGGGACAGGGAAGCTGGTCAGAGTTGATGGGAAGATGGATGGAGCCGAATACAAGGCAGTCTTAGAAGAAAACCTGTTGGAGTCTGCAAAAGACTTGAGACTGGGGCGGAGGTTCACCTTTCAGCAGGACAATGACCCTAAACATACAAGCCAGAGCTACAATGGAATGGTTTAGATCAAAGCATGGAAAGTAAAAGGGGGTTTTGGAACTTTAAATGAGGTGCATGATACCACGAAATGCGTCAAGCCTATCAATGTCATCATGTTTCCAACACATAGCTTGCCTTCAACTGTGATTCATTTGTATCTTATAACCCATATTTATCCATTACTCAATAAGCATTTGGATTTTTACATTAATTACTTCCATAGGATACTATGCGATTTCAGATGCGTGCATGTGCATATACATATATATCAATCCTTCTATTCTGTATGCCATTGCCTTGTATATAGATAAAAATACTCATGTTCAACCATGTATCATATGTTTATGAGGTATGCTTTGTTCATAAATTCAATTTATTAATTTATAATTTCTCCTACCACGTGTCTTGTGCCTCACTCAAAGTCCCAAAAACCCCATTCTTATTTTAGATCAAAGCATAGTCATGTGTTAGAATGGTCCAGTCAAAGTCCAGACTTAAATCCAATTGAGAATCTGTGGCAAGACTTAAAAATTGCTGCTCATAGACGCTCTCCATTTAATCTGACAGAGCTTGAGCTATTTTGCAAGAATGGGCAAAAATGTCACTCTCTAGATGTGCAAAGCTGGTAGAGACATCCCCAAAAAGACTTGCAGCTGTTATTGCAGTGAAAGGAGGTTCTACAAAGTATTGACACAGGGGGGCTGAATACAAATGCATGCCACACTTTTCACATATTTATTTGCCAAAATTTGGAAAACCATTTATCATTTTCCTTCCACTTCACATTTATGTGCCACTTTGTGTTGGTCTATTACAAAAAATCCCAATAAAAAAACTCTAATGTCCCCATCTTCTCCCCTCCTTAAGACCGCCACCATCTTCCATATACCTTTGTTTACTGTATTAGGCTGAAGCTAGGGTTGCCACCTCATCCCTTTAAACCTGAACACATATGAATTACACAGGTTCTGAGGCTGATTTAATGCAGATAAGGCACCAAGTGAGTTTAATTACCACCTTAATCAGCCACAGAACCTGTGTAGTTAATATGTGTTCGGGTTTATAGGGATGAGGTGACAACCCTAGCTGAAGCACTCAGCCGACTCTAGTACCTCTCGCACACTGTATGTGGCTCTGGCTCTCTCACTTGCAGGGAGATTATCCAGTAGGGGTGTAGGCATCCGCACTGCACCCGCATCTCCCTTGTCCCCATCCTGCACTCAGTGGGAGCCGCTCAGGAGAACAGATTGTTGGGAGACGAGCTGTCACTTGTAAACACAGAAGCCGCACATGTGTTTAAAAGTGACAGTGGTGAGTAGGGAGCGGAAGACCTGAGCCAAAGGTGGTGGAACTGAGTTCCACCAAGTTCCAGCTGAAAATGAGCCCTGGTTTTGGTAAATCTAAAGGACAGTTGTAAAGGAAAATTGTATAAAAGTTGTATGGTGAGTAGTCAGCTTAAACACTTTCAATTTGTATGCAATCAGGCAGGCCCTTGCACTACATAGTTGAAGGTAAATCTAAAGGAAATTGAACAACAAAATTGTATAATGTATGGCCAGCTTAAGCAACAGCTCATTGCTACAAGACAAGGTATTTTACTGTACAAAACATCCGGATTGGAAACAGCAAAATCTGCTTTATATCCAAATTAATATTTTAACACTTAAATAGTCTACAACTAACAAAAACAGAATTTTAGAAAATAGAGAATTACAGAAAACTTGGCTTCCTCCAGTTAATATATGTGCTACTGAATAAGTCCACTTAATTTCAAACAACAGTGTACAAACAACTGTTTCATATTTTGTAAGAGCAAACGGGCCATGAAAGCAAGTAAGCACTTTATTTGAATACATGTAAAGCCTCGTACACACGGTCGGACTTCAAACAAACTTTTCCGTGGATTTTTGTCTGAAGGGAGTTGGCCGGGCACACCCATAGCATACACACGGCAGGACTTTTCTGCAAACTTTCCCAAAATCACATGTTTTTTCTGCTCTTTTCTGCTCTTTACCGCCACCCTTTGGTCAACTTTTGCTATTGTTGGTTGATTTTAACATTGGTTCTGGACATGCGTATTTGTACTTCGGACAAAAGTCCGATGGATTTCTGTACACACGGTCGGACTTTGCACCATCGGACTTTTGTTGCCGAAAAGTTTGTCCGTTTGCAGAACAAACTTTTGTCCGATAAAAACCGAAAAAGTTTGTCCGATGGAGCGTACACACGGTCTGATTTTTTGGAAAACTTGCTCACTTTGAAGTTTGTTGGCAAAAAGTCAGACCGTGTGTACGGGCCTATAAGCCTTGTACACACGGTCGGACTTCAAACAAACTTTTCCGTGGATTTTTGTCCGAAGGGAGTTGGCCGGGCACACCCATAGCATACACACGGCAGGACTTTTCTGCAAACTTTCCAAAAACTTTTCCAACATCACGTGGTTTATATAGTTTCCTTGTTCATTTTTTTCTTTTATATTTTAAACACTTCAAATCATGTTGTATCATATTTTCCATTTACGCACACTGAACCAATTTGTCTTAAAATATTGGACAGTTCAAAATACTTTTTATTATCCAGAAACCCAGTTTTATATGTTTGTCTTTACTGCCAAGAAATTATTCTTTCCGCAGTTATATTTCATGAGAGCAGGTTTGCATAGCCATGTTCATAGATTAGACTGTTTTGAATATATGTTTTCTTTTATTGACATAAAATGATTGCTGACACTAAATAAAGGTGGAAAAGAAAAGGCAAAAAGTCATATTTGACAAAAGAGGTACGTAATAAAATCAGCAGACAATTGTAAGGTATGTTTTTATGTCATTTTTCTGTGTTTGTGATTGCTTCAGCTACAGCTGATTAAACATATCAATCAATGTAGATGTTACAGTTACTACTGGGGAAAGATATGTGTTTGTAACAAAAGCAATATTATGACCCGCTTCACACTTGTGCGATGCGAAAACCCTGCGAATCCACTGCGGGTTCCCGCATCGCACTGCCGTACACACTGCCATATGCGAACTGAGGGGAGTGTCATTATATCTTAACGACACCCCCATTTCAGCTCACGTATCACACTGCGACTGACAGTTCAGACATGAATCAGATCGCATATGTGTGATCCGATTCTGGTCCGAACATAGAAAAAAAGGGTCCTGTGTGTGTTTGGACCGAATGCGCTGCGATATCAGTCATACTATCTGTATGGCTGAAATCGCACCACACAGACATCGCATGTAATGTGAACAGTAATGCAAATTACATGCGGTGTCTGGCATCGCACAAGTGTGAACCGGGCCTAGAACTGTGATCATTATGTTAGCTAGAGCCTGTTTACAGCTAGAACCCAATGGGGTAAACAGGGATTTTACTATACTGTTTCCGTATGTTTCATTTGATCATTTGTATGACTATTGTCCATTACTTTGATTGAGATTTGTATGTAAATGGTTAACTGCTATACCTGATTGTTATATACCAGAACCAGCTGCCTTTAATTCTTCTGTTATTTGTATGGAAATTTCAATAAAAATTATTTAATAATAACAAAAAAAAAATAACTGATCTTTACTTTTTATTAACATCATTGGTTACAACAAGCATGTCTGCAAACAGAAATAGTCTTGACTGAACTTATGTCTCGTTATACACTCACAGGCCACTTTATTGGGTACACCTTGCTGCTAGTACCGGGTTGGACCCCCTTTTTCCTTCAGAATTGCCTTCATTCTTCATGGCATAGATTCAACAAGGTGTTGGAAACATTCCTCAGAGTTTTTGGTCCATATTGACATGATAGCATCACTAAGTTTCTGCAGATTTTGCGGCTGCACATCCATGATGTAAATCTCCCATTCTACCACATCCCAAAGGAGCTCTATTGGATTGAGATCTGGTGACTGTGGAGGCCATTGGAGTACAGTGAACTCATTGCCATGTTCAAGAAACCAGTGGTGAGATTGATGAGCTTTGTGACATGGTGCATTATCCTGCTGGAAGTAGCCATCAGAAGATGGGTACACTGTAGTCATAAAGGGATGGACATGGTCAGCAACAATACTCAGGTAGGCCGTGGTGTTTAAACTATGCTCAATTGGTAATAAGAGGCCCAAAGTGTGCCAAGAAAATATCCCCCACACCATTACACCACCAGCCTGAACCGTTTATACAAGGCAGGATAGATCCATGCTGCCAGTTTTTGACCCTACCCTCCGAATGTTGCAGCAAAAGCGAGACTCATCAGACAAGGCAACGTTTCTCCAATCTTCTATTGTCCAATTTTGGTGATCCTGTGCAAATTGTAGCCTCAGTTTCCTGTCCTTAGCTGACATCTGTATCTTGAGTTACTGTTGCCTGTTCTATCATCTCAAAGCAGCCTGCCCATTCTCCTCTGACATCAAGAAGGCATTTTCGTACACACAACTGCCACTCACTGGATATTTTCTCTTTCGGGCCCTTCTCTGTAAACCATAGGGATGATTGTGCGTGAAAATTCCAGTCGATCAGCAGTTTTTGAAATACTCAAATCAGCCCATCTGGCACCAACAACCATGCCACGTTCAAAGTCATTTAAACCCCCTTTCTTCTTCATTCTGATGCTCGGTTTGAACTTCAGCAAGTTGTCTTCCCAACATCTGGATGCCTAAATGCATTGAGTTGCTGCCATGTGATTGGCTAATTAGCAATTTGTGTTACCAAGCAATTGAACAAGTATACCTAATAAAGTGGCCAGTGAGTGTATATAGTCTAATGCCGCGTACACACGATCGGAAATTCCGTCAAGAAAACCGTGGATTTTCTCTGACGGAATGTTGGCTCAAACTTGTGTTGCATACAAACAGTCACACAAATCTTGTCGGAAATTCCGACCGTCAAGAACACGGTGACGTACAAGACGTACGACGAGCCGAGATCAATGAAGTTCAATAGGCAGTTCGGCTCTTCTGCTTGATTCTGAGCATGCGTGTTTTTTTGCGCGTCGGAATTGCATACAGACGAGCGGATTTTCTGATAGAACCTGCTCTCAATCTTTTGTTGGCGGAAATTCCGACAGAAAAAGTCAGTTGGAGCACACACACGGTCGGAATTTTCAGACAAAAAGCACACATCGGACTTTTCTTGTGTACGCGGCATTAGAGCAGGGGTAGGCAACCTCGGTCCTCCAGCTTTTTTGAAACTAAAAGTCCCATGATATATTGCAAGGCCCTGACAATCACAGGCATGACTGCTAGAGGCAGAGGCATGATGGGATTTGTAGTTTCACCACAGCTGGAGTGCCAAGGTTGCCTACCCCTGTCTTAAGCCCTGTACACACGATCGGATTTCCTATGGTTTTTTAACCGATGGATTTTTCCATCGGAAAACCGATGAAGCTGACTTTCATCAGTCTTGCTTACACACCATCAGTCAAAAAACCGACCGTTCCAAACGCGGTGACGTAAAACACTCAGATGAGCCGAGAAAAATGAAGTTCAATGCTTCTGAGCATGCGTCGACTTGATTCTGAGCATGCGTGGGTTTTTTATCCGATGGAGTTCCCCACAGACGATAGTAATTTGCTATCGGTTTTTTAACCATCAGATAAATTTAAAACATGTTCTATTTTTAAACACCGATGGAAAAAAGACAGATGGGTCCCATACATGATCGGTTTGTCCGATGAAAAAAGTCCATCGGACTGTTTTCATCGGTTAAACCGATCGTGTGTACGCGGCTTTAGAGTACCTGTATATGTCTAGGCAAATAAAAAAAAGCATATTCAGCACCTTTCTGCAATTCATGAATGTTTCAACCTTGGTTTATTTATTTTAAAGATATAGCAATTACAGAAAATAATGTATTGAACCTGCCAGAAATCGAATGAGTTCCAGGAATTTTTTAAATCTCAGGACGGTCCTCCGGAATCCATAAAAAATGGTTTCCTCTCCTGAGCTACAGTATATCCTAAACCCAGATTGCTGTTCTGTCTTTTGATATCTTTATTTTTATTTAGTTTGAATAGTACAGGTCTAGCTGTACTTCCACCTGTTGCATTTATGAAAGCTGCAACTCTCATACATGGACAGTAAAGTAATGTTTTTATGTCCTTTTCCCCCTTGTCCAATTCACAGAACACCATGTAGCATATACCTCAGGAGAGCAACTCCTGTTTACAAACATAAAATAAATATGCCTGGAGTTCTGTTTTAAATGGGTCTGATCTGAAGAGGTGCTGATTGGAGAGTCTGAAAAGTAAATTAAAGGGGTGTGATCTGAGATCTAAAGTGAGGCTGATCAGAGGTCTGAAAAATAATTTAAAGGAGGATCATGTAAAGTCTAAAGAGGAGCTAATAGGGGGTCTAAAAGTAGTTTAAAAGGGACTGATCTAAGATCTGAAGATGGACCCGATCAAGAATCTAAAAAGTAGTTTAAGATCAGAGATCTGAGAAGGGGCTGATTGGGGGGAAAAATTGATTAAAGGGGGGTGATCTAAGGTTTAAAAAGGGGCTGATGTTACATACTACTGACCAAAGTGCAATGTATTCTATATTGTCAAAAGTATTGTGACACCTGCCTTTACACACACATGAATTTTAATGGCATCCCAGTCGTAGTCTGTAGGGTTTATTATTAAGTTGGCCCACCCTTTGCAGCTATAACAGCTTCAACTCTTCTGGGAAGGCTGCCCACAAGGTTTAGGAGTGTGTCTATGGGAATGTTTGCCAATTCTTCCAGAAGCGGATTTGTGAGGTCAGGCACTGATGTTAAACGAGAAGCCAATCCCCGCTCTAATTCATCTTAAAGGCGTTCTATCGGGTTGAGGTTAGTCAAGTTTCTCCACTCCAAACTCACTCGTCCATGTCTTTATGGACCTTACTTTGTGCACTGGTGAGCAGTCATGTTGGAACAGGAAGGGGCCATCCCCAAACTGTTTCCACAAAGTCCGGCATGAAATTGTCCAAAATGTCTTGGTATGCTAAAGCCTTAAGAGTTCCCTTCACTGGAGCTAAGGGGCCAAGCCCAACCCCTGAAAAACAACCCCACACCATAATCCCCCTCCACCAAATGATTTGGACCAGTGCACAAAGCAAGATCCATAAAGACATGGATGAGCTAGTTTGGGGTGGAAGAGCTTGACTGGCCTACACAGAGTCTGGACCTCAACACGATAGAACACCCTTGGGATGAATTTGAGCTGAGACTGTGAGCCAGGCCTTCTCATTCAACATCAGTGCCTGTCCTTACAAATGCGCTTCTGGAAGAATGGTCAAACATTCCCATAGACACACTCCTAAACCTTGTGGACAGCCTTCCCAGAAGAGTTGAAGCTGTTATATAAATATATATATATATATATATATAGGGCGGGCCAACTCAAAATTAAATCCTACGGACTAAGACTGGGATGCTATTAAAGTTCATGTGCATGTAAAGGCAGGTGCCACAATACTTTTGACAATAGTGTATATCGTGCATGGACTCCTGCTCCAGTTAACCACACTCCTTTAAAGCACACCCAATATTTAGCACAATGTAGCCTTTCCCACTTTTTACCATTGTCCTTTCTCCAGCCTGTCCCTCATTGTGAAAGTCTAAGGTAGGCCATAGACAGTGAATTTTTTTTTTTCCTGCAACCACAATTCCCCACACAGACAGTGCTAACAGGGGAATCCCTCCTCCCGAGCAATTGTCAGAGGGTGGTTTTGGGTGGAGGAAGCCATCCCCGATGGGAGAAGACAGTGATTATCGCTAGCGGCTATAGCTAATCGTGTCAATCGCAAGTGAATCCAATAGGCTGGTTGTACCCAAGGTGATCGATTGTTCAACTTGGTACATTCAGCCTGCACACTGATGGTTCGAATCTTGGCCAGTTCCTGCTGAATCAGCCGAGATTCGAACCAAGTATGGCTGGCCTAAAGTTGGGAGGTAGGCCACAATATGGTTCACTGCAATGCAAATGTCTTCGTACATCGAGTCACATTGCATTACACTGCTTTAGGGCAACTCATTCAAAATTAATTGGCTTCAATGCATCTCAATGCACAAAAAATTAAGCAGATTGATATTTATTTTTTTTTTACAGTCAGACTCAGACAAGTTAAGTACGGCTAAATGAGTCGTAAAATAGAATGTCTGCATCAGCCTGCACAGCTACATTATTTCAAGGCTGAACATTTAAAATCTTGCAAATGTTCATTTGTAATTTGTCCTCGTTAAGAAAATGTCATAATTTACACTGTGCTGTAATGCTTTTCTACGTTATTGAGAGAGCCTGGCTTGAGATTGTAGGTATGAATTACAGCATAATCAAAATTCTGTCCATAAAAAACAGGTGTGTACAAAATCTGTCCTGCGCAATTAAGTTCACGGTATTTCATTTGTGATTGTTAAGCCACCTGTATGCAACCCTGTGCTTAGTCTAACTAATCAACCTTTAACAATGAATCATTTGACCAACAATGGCCATCTTAAAACACCCAGCAAAAGTCTGAAGAGTAAATTAAAGAAGTCTGTTCAACTGAGTAAGCAGGAGGAAATGTAATTATAAGTGTATATAACCATAATTAATTGTCCAACTGCCTTCTGTGACAGCTTTTGTTTGCACTTCCTCCTGAAAGGCTTTAACAAATATTTCACTCTTTCAGTTTTGAATTCTCTTACTGTTTATTTAACAGTATGAAGAGTCAATTTAGGAGTCTAGCATCATTATTTGGCCTTGTTATTCCAAGCATAAGGGTTTCATACTGATCTGCTGCGTTTTGGCAGGGCAGTGTACCCGCGGTTTGCGTGCGGATTACCAACGCTTTCCCATAGATTTCTTTGAAATTTGGTGGTTTTGGTGGTGTAGCACCTGCCTAGTTAGGTTGCTAGATAAATTATTTTCCGGGCTCCTCCTGTAATCAAGGTAGAAGAGATTGTTTAGTTTTGTCTGTTCAGGATTTCACATGCTGGGAATTTGATTGCATCCCCTTGCCTCTAGAAGAAGCTTCTAGAGCTAAAGGGGGTAGAATTCAAATAACCAGACTGAATATTGATCAGGGCCTAACCAATCTCTGGGGAGGTGTGCCCAGATGATGGCTGGGCAGCAGATAAATAGTCTGAAGCCCTGGAGAGATGGTCTTTTTCCCAGAAGGAGAATTCCCAGCCTGGGGGAGGGCGGGGGCTGTTGCCCCTTAGCAGCTAAAATAATGGGTTGCTGTTCTGAAAGGTTTCAGGAGCTACAGTGCTGGGACCTACATTAGAAGCAGTCTGGATCTGACAGCAAGCTTTCTTCAAGGGATCTGGTCTGAAGAAAGATTGCTTCTCTCAATGAGTGGTGTCCAGAGGAAGCTGGAAGGAGGCAGCTGACCTGGGGACTTGTGTCCTGAGAATAGCACTGGGTACCAGCATGTATATGATGGAACAAGGTAACCAGATGCTATTGTCCCCCCCCCCTTCCATGGTCTTCGTCTGTGAGGGAGTAGACCAGGGATATGCAATTAGCGGACCTTCAGCTGTTGCAAAACTACAAGTCCCATCATGCCACTGCCTCTGGGTGTCATGCTTGCTGCTGT
Organism: Rana muscosa; assembly: GCA_029206835.1. Lineage (NCBI taxonomy): Eukaryota > Metazoa > Chordata > Amphibia > Anura > Ranidae > Rana > Rana muscosa. The sequence continues at coordinate 789,445,945 of CM055118.1, read as the reverse complement.
CAGAGTCTCGCTATGCCTCATGGGACTTGTAGTTTGGCAACAGCTGGAGGTCCGCTAATTGCATATCCCTGGAGTAGACCATTCAGTGTTCACATTTACTTTGGGAGAAGATTGTTCTGTTATTTGCTAATTGTTTTTGGAGAATCCCTCTCTTGCTTCAAATTTTTCAACCGATTAAATCTTAAAAGGTCAACCCTTTGACTGTTTACTAGAGCCAGAGTTAAAGTGGAGTTCCACCCAGATTTTCAACTCCTCAGCATCCCTCACTAAACTGTGCACTGTAAATGAATTGGATATATATATTGTTTTCTCAGCACCTACTGTATATCTGCTGTATTAATTTTTCACTTCCTCCTCCCTGGGCGCAGCCCATCACATCATTTCCTGTTTGCAATACCTCCTGGGAGATGTGTGTCATCAATCCGAGGAGGTAATGGGCATTGCTGGGCTTTTGTTGCCATGGTTACCAAAGCTTCCTATTAGACATGTGCACACTGAAATATTTTGTTTCGTAATTTCATTTTCGTCCGAAAAATAAATTTATTTAGTTACTCCTTCAATTCGTTTTTATTTATTTCGTTTTTCGTTAGAAATTGCATTCGTCCGAAAATCTGATTTAAGGTCGAATCTGTCATTGAAGGCTTATGGTGTCTGTCGAATGTTCAAAGAAGATTCGACGGAGCAGTGAAACTGTACGACGCTGCAATCATACATTTCCGGTCGAATGTTCCGCCTACAAGCTATAGTAGAATTCTAATGTTGTATGACTAGTAATAATTATATTTATTAATTACTATTACTAGTCAACCAACATTAGATTTCTTCTATAGCCTATGGGCGGATGCATTTGACCGGAAATGTACGATTGCAGCCTCGTACAGTTTAGCTGCACCGTCCAATCTTCTAACTTTCGACAGACACCATAAGCCTTCAATGACAGATTTGACGTTTGTATGTTTTTCGATGCTTTGTCGAATCTTCGTCGTTCATGTTGAATTGTCAAGTTAGTTCTAGCTATTTTATTGCTCTTCCTCTTTGGTTACAATCAGCCAATAACATTCATCATCATCATTATTTTTATTTTACTTCCCCCACCCAATTCCAGCAGCGATCTTTTCTCTCTATGTCGAATCTTTTCTCTCTATAATGTCGAATCTTTTCTCTCTATGTAGAATAATTTTGGACTAATAGAGTTAAGGTTAGGCACATTCGACCACAGGTTCGATAGACACAGATTGTTATTGTCAGCGTCACGTCAAATCTCCTATCTATATCGAACTGTTGTCGCAACGGAAATGAAAATAAAGCATTTGTTTATGTCGGATCTTTCGCTTTTCGGATTCTGTGCTTTCGTTTTCGTTTGTTAAAACGATAACGAAAATACCTGAAATTCGGACGAAAATGAATGCACATGTCTACTTCCTATACACAGTGATGGGCGGTGGGGGAGGCTGCTGGAGCATCTCAGCTCTGATTACAGAGCCCGGGGGAGAGCACAGCCACAGCATTACTAAGCATTTATAATAGATACTATGAGGGGGCAAATTTGATGGGGACAATAGGATGGGGCAGGTTTCATGGTGGCAGTTTTGATGGGGCAATTTTTATGGTGCAGTTTTTGATGGGGCAGCCCCTGCAAAAGGTAATTACTTTTAAAAAGATTCTAATTGTAAATGATATTCCTTGTTTCTGTGCAGATATATACACATACATACATAACAATATATATATATATATATTGTGACAGCAGGAAGGTAAAGTCACCTGGTTGCATCCAGGGGGGTAGATATATTTCGCCCAGATTCAGGCTTTACGCCGACTTATACAACTAGGTGGAGAGTTGTATAAGCCCAGCTGGGGCTAGTGGGCTCATGGATGACTCATACCTCTAGCGAGAGTGTGGGGCGTCGTGCAGACAGGGAGTTGATGAGACCAGCTGAAGCTTGTCAGCTCATTTAGGCCTCTATAAGAACTCCCAGCTTCATTAGATGTTAGCTCATGCCTGGAACCAGACCTGTGTGGACTGTCTAGGGAGAGTGAACCCCTGTGCGGTGAGACAAAGCCTGTGTGGCTATTTGCTTGGACATTTAAAACCAGGGACTTAGGGACTAGGACAGCACTAGGCTGATCCCAGTTGTTAGTTAGGAAACCTGTATGTTTAGTCAGAGGTCAAGTTGACCAGGATTTATTTTGTTTATGTTTCTTTTGCTTTGCTGTGTTTTGTCACTGTAAATAGAAAATAAACCGCACCTTTTTGATTTTGAAAACCACAACCTCCGTTTGCTGGGCCTGTTTTTTGTGTGGGGAGCCCATCCCGGGGGTCACACACACCCGCTGCCGAGCTAACCCCCTCACAGTTGGTGGAGAACCAGTGGCAGTTTTTTTTTAAGCCAGCATGGAGGAGATACTGAAACAGCTGGCTCTAGCAAATGCCAATCAACAGCAGACAAATGCAGGTTTGCAAAAGAGCCTTGCAGCTCATCAACAGAGCCTTGCAGCTCAACAACAGAACTTCGCAGCCCAGCAGCAAGCTCATCAACAGAGCCTTGCAGCCCAGCAGCAAGCTCATCAACAGAGCCTTGCAGCCCAGCAGCAGACAAACGCAACTTTGCAACAGAGTCTGGAGGCTCAGCAACAAGCCCAGCAGCAATCTGAGGCCCGCTTCATAGACCTGTTGCAGAAGCAAGAGCAGAGACTACAACAACAGATGGAAGCAGTAATGCAGCAACGTCCGCAGACCAGTGAGGAAAGCCGTCCCACTAATACTGCGTCCTTTGGGGTGAGTCGTTTATTGACAAAAATGACTGGAGAGGATGATCCAGAGGTATTTTTGACCACATTTGAAAGGACCGCTGAAAGAGAAAAGTGGCCTGAGGAGCAGTGGGCTGGACTGGTGGCTCCTCTGTTAACTGGTGAATCGCAGAAAGCTTACTATGACCTAGAGCCTAACCAAGCAAAAGACTATGTGATGCTAAAAGCTGAAATATTGGCAAGGCTGGGTGTCACCCTGGCTGTCCGGGCTCAGCGTGTGCATAACTGGACTTTCCAGCTTGGAAAACCCCCCAGGTCTCAAATGTATGATCTCATTCACCTGAGCAGAAAGTGGCTACAGCCAGAGACTTTGTCCGCACCAAAGATTATGGAACGTGTTGTAATGGATCGGTTTTTGAGAGCTCTTCCTACTGCCATCCAAAAGTGGGTAAGCCATGGAGACCCAGAGACGGCCGATGGTCTTGTGGATCGTGTGGAGAAATACTTGGCTACAGAGAACCTGACGGCCTCTTCCAGAGACACTCGGACTTTCCACCCTAAGACCAGACCATCCCCAGGGGCGGATAAGAGGATTCCAAGGGGTGAGGGTGGAGAGAGTGAGAGGGTGGGAGCTCTACCCCAAGTTTGGCGAGAACAGCCTGGGAAATCAGCGGCTCAAGAGGCGGCAAGAAGGATCATTTGCTACCGCTGCCGGCAAGCGGGACATATTGCAGCCAATTGCCCGGTTGTGGAGGAACCCATGCAGTGTGACTTTCTGACGGGCAGACGTCAGTCGCTGTGTGCGACAGTCGCATGCACTGCCATTCGAGGAACTGAGAAACATTTATGCAAAATGTGTGTTAATGGTAGAAATGTTGTGGTATTGCTGGATTCAGGTAGCCTTGTGACCCTGATAAAGGCTGAGTTAGTTAAAACAGAGGTCTCTGGGAATAGCAAGGTAGCTGTTATTTGTGTGCATGGGGACACCCGAGAGTATCCAGTGACTACAGTGTGTTTCGAGACCCCCAAAGGTACCCTCTTTCATCCAGTGGGCTTAGTATCTCAGTTACCGCATGACGCCATTGTGGGAAGGGATTTTCCGAAGTTCTGGGAACTGTGGGATGATCCTGAGCCCCCCACTGGTGCCCCTATGTACCAGGAATGTGATAGCCAGAACTCCCCTGAGAGTGGTGAGGACTCTCCGGAATTTCCCTTATCAGTATTGGCAGGGGAGACTCAAGAAACTGGAGAGGAGCCCACCTCCTCAGACGAAAACCTACCGTCTGTGGAGTTTTCTGATCTTGAGGTTCACAGGGAAAACTTTGCCACAGAACAGTTGAAAGACCCCGCCCTAATAAAGGCACGGGAAAACGTAGTGAAAATAGATGGCGAGTTAGTGAACCCAGATAATACCTGCACTTACCCATACTTCAGCGTAGAGAAGGACCTATTGTATCGGGTGGCAAAAAGGGCAGAAGAAACCGTTGAGCAGCTTGTGGTGCCCAAACCTTACAGGAAGTTGGTGTTGGAGTTGGCCCATGGGCACATTCTTGGAGGTCATCTGGGGACAGAGAAAACCCAAGAGAGGGTATTACAGAGATTCTATTGGCCGGGGGTGATGAAGGACATAGAAAATTATTGTTCCTCCTGCCCTGTGTGTCAGAGGTCGGCCCCGATGCCACATTTCCGTAGCCCGCTGGTCCCTCTACCCATCATTGAGGTCCCGTTTGAGAGGATCGCCATGGATTTGGTAGGTCCTATAATCAAGTCCGCTAGGGGGCACCAGTACATATTAGTTATAATGGACTATGCCACCCGTTATCCAGAAGCGATCCCTCTCCGAAATACCTCGGCCAAAACCATAGCCAAAGAGCTATCTCTTGTGTTTAGCCGGGTGGGTATTTGTAAAGAACTGCTTACGGACCAAGGTACACCCTTTATGTCCCGGGTTATGAAGGAGCTGTGTAAATTGTTCAAAGTGACGCAATTACGTACATCTGTGTATCACCCCCAAACCGATGGGCTGGTTGAAAGATTCAACGAAACCCTAAAACAAATGTTGAAGAAAGTGGTGGATAGAGATGGAAAGGATTGGGACTGTCTACTTCCTTATCTGATGTTTGCTATTAGGGAGGTGCCCCAATCCTCTACGGGATTCTCCCCCTTTGAGTTACTGTATGGGAGACACCCAAGAGGGCTGTTGGATATTGCCAAGGAAACTTGGGAAAGTGAGAGTTCTCCCCACAGGAGTGTGATTGAGCATGTCGCCCTGATGCAAGACCGAATTGCACAGGTAATGCCCATCGTGAAGGAACATTTGGCCCAAGCGCAGTTAGCACAGCAGAGAGTGTACAACCGTGGAGCCAAGACCCGTACCTTTTCCCCGGGGGATAGGATACTGGTACTTGTCCCTACGGTTGAAAGTAAATTCCTTGCCAAATGGCAAGGCCCCTACGAGATAATGGAAAAAGTGAGTGAAGTGAATTACAAGGTCAGACAACCAGGAAGGCGAAAGCCCGAACAGATCTATCACGTTAATCTGTTGAAAGCCTGGAGGGATAGAGAGTCCCTAGTCGCAGACACTTGGTCACCAGCTCAAACTGGTTGCGTGACTCCTGAGGTTGGAATAGCAGCCACCTTGTCACAACCCCAACAACAGGAGGTTAAGGAGTTTGTGCTTCGCAACAAGGAGGTATTCTCTGAGCTGCCGGGACAAACATCTGGGGTAGAGCATGACATCATTACCCCGCCCGGTGAAAGGGTGAAGTTAAAACCCTATCGGATCCCAGAGGCCCGACGGGAGGCAATACGGGAGGAAGTACAGAAAATGCTGAACTTAGGGGTGATAGAGGAGTCCCAAAGTGATTGGTCTAGTCCCATTGTGTTGGTGCCTAAACCGGATGGGAGCTGGCGATTTTGTAACGATTTTCGTCAGTTGAACAAAGTTACAAAATTTGACACCTACCCCATGCCACGTATAGATGAGTTGATCGACCGGCTGGGAACAGCCCGATACATGACGACTCTTGACCTCACAAAAGGGTATTGGCAAATCCCCCTGGCCAAGTCGGCCAAAGAGAAAACCGCATTTGTAACCCCAGACGGGGCGTTCCAATATAAAAGAATGCCGTTCGGGTTACAGAATGCGCCGGCCACATTCCAGCGGAAAATGGACCAGATGCTGAGGCCCCATCGGAAGTATGCTGCGGCTTACCTGGATGACGTAATTGTCCATAGCACAGATTGGGCCTCACATCTGCCAAAAGTGCAAGCAGTCTTGGACTCTGTTCGGGAAGCGGGGTTTACGGCTAACCCCAAGAAGTGTACCATTGGGCAGGAAGAGGCCAAATATCTTGGGTACACCATTGGGAGGGGAGTAATAAAACCCCAACTCAACAAAGTCGAGGCCATCCAGAGTTGGCCACGTCCCAACAGCAAGAAGCAGGTACGAGCCTTTCTGGGAATCGCTGGGTATTATCGGCGATTCATTCCCCACTTTGCTTCTAAGGCTGTGCCCCTAACCAACCTGACGAAGGGGAAAGGGTCGGTCATGATTAAATGGACCCCCGAGGCTGAGGCAGCATTCCAATTCTTGAAACAAGCCTTATGTAGCCAGCCAGTGTTGTACTCACCCGACTTCTCTAAAGACTTTGTCGTACAAAGTGATGCGTCAGATGTGGGGTTAGGAGCAGTATTGTCCCAGGTCTGGAACGGGGAAGAGCACCCAGTCATTTACCTCAGCAGGAAGTTGAAGTCCCATGAGGTAAATTACGCCACCGTTGAAAAGGAGTGTTTAGCGGTGAAGTGGGCTCTAGATTCCCTTCGGTACTACCTGCTAGGTAGGCACTTTGACTTGGTTACGGATCACGCTCCGTTAAAGTGGATGGCTCAAAACAAGGAAACAAATAGAAGAGTGAATAGGTGGTTCCTGGCCCTCCAGGAATTCAACTTCACAGTAAAGCATCGCCCTGGCGTTCAAATGGGGAATGTGGATGCTTTGTCTCGAGTACATGAATGCCTGATTGCTGGTGTTCCAACCCCGAGGTTAAAACAAGAGGGGGGGGGGTATGTGACAGCAGGAAGGTAAAGTCACCTGGTTGCATCCAGGGGGGTAGATATATTTCGCCCAGATTCAGGCTTTACGCCGACTTATACAACTAGGTGGAGAGTTGTATAAGCCCATCTGGGGCTAGTGGGCTCATGGATGACTCATACCTCTAGGGAGAGTGTGGGGCGTCGTGCAGACAGGGAGTTGATGAGACCAGCTGAAGCTTGTCAGCTCATTTAGGCCTCTATAAGAACTCCCAGCTTCATTAGATGTTAGCTCATGCCTGGAACCAGACCTGTGTGGACTGTCTAGGGAGAGTGAACCCCTGTGCGGTGAGACAAAGCCTGTGTGGCTATTTGCTTGGACATTTAAAACCAGGGACTTAGGGACTAGGACAGCACTAGGCTGATCCCAGTTGTTAGTTAGGAAACCTGTATGTTTAGTCAGAGGTCAAGTTGACCAGGATTTATTTTGTTTATGTTTCTTTTGCTTTGCTGTGTTTTGTCACTGTAAATAGAAAATAAACCGCACCTTTTTGATTTTGAAAACCACAACCTCCGTTTGCTGGGCCTGTTTTTTGTGTGGGGAGCCCATCCCGGGGGTCACACACACCTGCTGCCGAGATAACCCCCTCACAATATATATATATATATATATATATATATATATAGCAATACCCCCAGTTAAGAGGGCTGCTGATATATATTTTGGGCCTGTAACACACTGCTGTCAACCCCCAGTAACTAGCTCTAACCTCCCTTGGCACAGATAGCAGTAAATATGGGATTGTGAAACCCGTTAGCTAAGGGGATCACAATACCGCAATAAACATATAACCACACAGCGTATTTGCTTAACCACAAGTAACTTTTACTGAGTATAAAGCATGAAGTTAGACAATCGTACATATGCCTATGCAGAGCCCTGCAATGTTAACTGTTAAGCATATAAACAAGCAATAAGTTCTAATAGTATTACACACACTTAATGTCAATCAACTACGCTCACAAGCTTCCCCCTCGTGGGCAAAGATGGCGCCCAAACAATGTCTAATTGTTTTACAGTCAGGCCTGACTATTGCAGATACGATGCTCCGTTGGGAGAGATCTTTGCTAGCAATGGTGGTGCACTTTAAAGGGTATTTGTAATCCACAGGTAAAAACACTCTGTATCCTCCAGTGATGCGCATGCGCGATTCGCACGGCGCTTTGTGAATGGTCAGCTGTCTTCTGGGACACACACAGGTCCCAGAAGACAATGAGGGGGGGAGATCATCATTTCCCAGGAGCACAGGCGAGGGAGGAAGTGAACTAGGAGCTCCGCGGTATAGGAAGTGGCAGATTAGGACGACTGCCTAGCAACAGGGCGTTTCTGGTAAGTAACATTTTTTTTTTCTCCAAATGTTTTTTAATAGTTTTCAAAGAGACTGATAATGTAAAAAAAATTTTTTAGGGTGGACCTCCGTTTTAAGACATTTTATTCCATAAAAGACAATTGAAACTGACAAGATGTATGAGATGTCAGCGCATGTGGGATTAATAATGTGGTTCATCCGCTCGTGGGAAAGATGATTTTCTCACTGGTGAAGAGGCAGCTGATGGGTCCAGAGACGCCTGTGGATGCGTGCTCCTTCATCAGGCTGTGCAAGCCTGATGAAGGAGAATGCATGCTCCGAACCCACGCTCCTCCCCGCTCTCTCTCCAACGGGAAGTGACAATTGAGTGTCTGGAAGCGCTGGGAACCACCGGCATCCCTGGACCCATCAGCTGCCTCTTCACCAGTGAGAAGATCGTTTTTGCCACAAACGGATGAACCACATTATTAATCCCACATGCGCTGACATCTCATACATCTTGTGAGTTACCAATTGTCTTTTATGGAATAAAATGTCTTAATAATGCTGCACTTAGATGGCGCTGCTCGCCTTCTGTCTTTGCCTTCCACAGAATTACTTCTAGCCTGTCACGAGCTGGCAGCCAGTCAGCTTATCTAAGAAAAACTTCAACTGTCCTTGTGCCACAAATGTACCCCTCCACATGAACTCGATGTGAAAGAGAGTTCTAATTACCCATTCTCTCTTTATTCAGCTGACCGAGCGCACATGTTGTCAGTACGAATATACTTTCTCAATGTTTCTCAACTCCAGTCCTCAAGTACCCCCAACAGGTCATGTTTTCAGGATTTCCCTCAGATTAAACAGCTGTGGTAATCACTAAAGCAGTGAAACTGATCAAATCACCTGTGCAAAATAATGGAAAGCCTGAAAACCTGACCTGTTGGAGGTACTTGAGGACTGGAGTTGAGAAAAATTGGCCTATGTAACTAGCAGCATGCTCTGCTCTCAGTGTGACCGTCACCTGCTTAGATCACAGTGCCCAGTTGTCTCAGGAGGTCCAATGATTACACAGGGAGAGCTGTAATCTGTAGGACTGAACTATCAGTTTGACAAGTCTGGTACAAGTGGCGGCCGAAATGTTTAAGCACAGATCATATGTGTGAAATGCATCTACATGACTAACACCTGGTGTCCCTAATGTATTTTGACCATCTGCAATAAAAGGCACTTTTGGAAACTATGGATGTGCAGCCATTTCTTTTTTTTCTCCAGTGGAGGCTGGTGCTCCATTTTCTGGGGTCAGTCGATTGGCGCACAACCCCCCCCCCCACGTTGCTCGCCCGTCCGCCCACTAGCCCCACACCCATCCAGATCACGCGCAGCTTCGGCGGCTTCCCCCTGCGTCTCCTCCTAGGCGGCTTCCCCCCTGCTTCTGCTCTTGGCCAATGCGGTCGCTTTGCTCGGTGCTCTGCGCCCTGAGCCCATCCTTTTTTGAAGCCAATTAGAGGCTCAGGCTCTAATCATGTGCTTAAAAAAAAAACCCATTGAAATCCATGTGCCTGGGCCCCGCATATAGGTTAGGGGGCCGGGCGCATGGATTAGGGGGTGTCACCCCTAATGGAGTGGCCGCCACTGTCTAGTACTGTACATCTCTAGATTAATTTATTATTATTATTATATAATATTAACCACTTCCCGCCCGGTCAATAGCATATTTACGTCTGGGAAGTGGTTCTGTTATCCTAACTGGATGTCTAGTGCGGCGTGTCAGTCTGACACCCCGCATCTCCGATCGTGATAAGAAGCCTCTGTCAGAGGTTTCATACCACGTGATCAGCTGTGACCAATCACAGCTGATCATCGCGTGGATCCGGAAGTGCCGGTAAACGGCATTCTTCGGTTTACGCTGACAGGGAGAGCCGATCGGCGGCTCTCCCTGTCAGAGGGGGAGGGTCTGTGCTGATTATCAACACATTGATTATCAGCACCTCCCCCTAAATGTACCAATCACCTGTGTGATGAACCCTCTGTCCTCAAACAGATCTAGGTCCACCGTCAATGCTTCCTCTGTCCAGAACCAGCACCCTCCAAGCTTCTTTAGCCCCTCAGTCCACAGACACAACACCTCAGTGTAGTGAAAAACAAACTGACTTTATTATCACACATGGACACAAAGATATCTCTCTTCAAAACACTTCCCTCCCAGAGAACAGGGCGGGTCAAACTGTCCAATGACAATGGCCACACAGGTCAGGTGTGTTCAAACTTCTAAGTACACAGTCTTATCAGCAGGGGGGTTGGAGGAATCCCCCCTCCCTTTTTCCTCACAGCAAACACACTTGCAGATCCCATAATAGTTGAGGCATCAGACACAATAGACAAAAGAATAGTCACACCCCAAACCATCACAGCAAATAGTCCAACAGCATGGCACAGCACACATTATATATACATATATACAGCATTGAATCTGACTAGCACAGATCATAGTGGGGGTTCTCATTCACCCTGTGCCCCTATTAGAGACACAGGGTGATTTACACATAAGAGGCATCGGGGAAGCTGGACAAAGAGCCTCCAGAACTCTCCAGGGCAAGTTGAGCCGCACAAACCCCCGACCCAAAGTCACTCCTGTCACACATCTCACCTTTCGGCAGAAGACTAACGCAGGAGGAGACCCCAGACGGGTTGACTCCGAAGTTAGTCAGTAGTTCCAGTCCCCCAATGCCGGTATCCACACAGTACCCCAAATAAATTGTCCCAAACATAGAATTACTCACCCAGCCAACCTCTGTCTCTCTCAGAGAACATGCCCGCCGCTGGAGAGTGGCCTGGACTGGCCCTTCTCCCTGGGGTCCTTTCAGCCACTGGAGAGAAGACAGGGTGACTGGGCTCACTCCGTCATGCTGTTGGGGATCTGGGCCGACTGCCCAGCATCCCTGGGGTATACAAGTGGGGACTGAAGTCCCATCCACCTTTACAGGAAATCCATCGTTTGTTAGTGAAGGGCAGAGGCCAGCAGCGCTCTGTCCCGTTGCCAGCAGTTCAGCTGGGCATAGGAGCTTCCCTACATCATCTGCTCCAGCTAACTGTTGGGGAGAGAGGTCGACTGCCCCAGCTCCCTGGAACTCTACAGTTGTTGCTGGTACTGGGCAGAGGTTGGTAGCACTCTGCCCTGTTGCCAGCACTTCTGCTGGTTTTCTGTTAGTGGAGACCACAAGCCCATCCACCGAAACCAGATCAAGCTGCAGTTGTGAGGTGACGACTGCATTCTCTCCTTTAATCCTGATCTGCAGCTTGGGACAGACTGCCCCCTCCTCACCCTGGGCCTCCAGAATTTCTTCAGGTGTAGGGCAGAGGTCTTGGACCCTCTGTCCAGTTCCTTCCTTAGCAAATAGTCTAGATGTTTGTTTTTTGGTGCCAAATTAACGACTCCGGTATGTGGGGGACAGAGGACCTTGTCCTGGCACTGGCAGCATCCCCTGTGTGAGTGTGTGATATTACAGCCCTAATTGGAAATTACTATTTACCAAGAGCAAATAATGATTTGGTTTGTGTGTGTGCAAGCCAGACCTTTTAAAGATATTAAAGATAATGTGAGATTAGCATGTATAGGCAACTTTAGTTCTTTTATGCCCAACCTTAAGGGTGTGTATGGCAGTGTATGGCAGCCGGTCCGACAGAAGACAGCCACTGGTAGGGGGGCCGCCCCCTGTCAAAACACAGTAGCTCAGCGGAGGTGATTGCTGCACTAACATTGGATCGTTAGTACAGCAGCTCCTCCTGAGCTCTTCAGTTGTCCCTATTGGCAGGAAGAAGAAATCCAATTAAAGAAGCAGTCACAGGAGCCAATAAGAGGAACTTTAATAAGCTGCAGGAAGCTCCAGCACAGAGCGACCCCATAGCCTTGTATAGTGTCTGAAACTACCAAGGACAGCATTCTCTGTGGGAGGAAAGTAAAAGACTCCATTTTAATTCCTGAAAAGATTCTCAGTGACCATGAGGCAGTGTAAGAGATCAGACCTAAAGGGGAGATGCTGTCTCTTAGATGATCTCCCCGTGCGATTTAGGCCTCCACCGCCAGTCGGGACATCCAGCCTGAGAGAGGGGGATCCCAGGTGCACATCTAGACTAGGGATGAGCTTTATGTTCAAGCCGAACATGAGTTCAACAGCGAACAATTTGGGGTGTTCGCGACAAATTCGAAAAGCCGCGGAACACCCTTTAAAAGTCTATGGGAGAAATCTAAAGTGCTAATTTTAAAGGTTAATATGCAAGTTATTGTTAAAGTGAAACAATAAAAGTCAAATATTCCTTTAAATTTCGTACCTGGGGGGTGTGTATAGTATGCCTGTAAAGTAGCGCATGTTTCCCTGTTTAGAACTGTCCCTGCAAAAAATGTAATTTCTAAAGGAAAAAAAGTAATTTAAAACTACAAAGTCATTGAAAAAAACGTCAGGGGTCCCCCCCACAGTCCAATACCAGGCCCTTTGGGTCTGGTATGAATATTAAGGGGAACCCCGAACCAAAAAAAAAAGCGTGGGGGTCCCCCCCAAATTCCATATCAGGCCATTCAAGTCCGGTATGGATATTAAGGGAAACCCTGCACCAAAATAAAATAAAAAAAATGGCGTGGGGTCCCCCCAAAAATCCATACCAGACCCTTATCCGAGCACGCAACCTGGCAGGCCGCAGGAAAAGAGGTGGGATGAGAGAGCGCCCCCCTCCTGAACCGTATCAGGCCACATGCCCTCAACATAAGGGGGATGACCCCATGTTGATAGAGACAAGGGCCTCATCCCCACAACCCTAGCCCGGTGGTTGTGGGGGTCTGCGGGCGGGGGGCTTATCGGAATCTGGAAGCCCCCTTTAACAAAGGGGACCCCCAGATTCTGCCCCCCCTATGTGACTTGGTAACGGGTACATTGTACCCCTACCATTTCACAAAGAAAGTGTAAAAAAAAATAAAAAAACACACAGACACAGTTGGGATAAGTTCTTTTTTAAAAAATAAAAAAAACATTCCAGCGATGTAATCCAGTCTGTCCAGCGTTGTTCTCTATGTCCCGCGGTGATCCGATGTCCAGCGATGCTGCAGTCTCCAGTCTCCACTCCACACGAAACCCCCATGACGTAAGAGGGGGCGGGGTCACCCGTCCACATCATAGGGTAAGCCCCGGCTTTCCCCGGCAAGCAGGGATTACCCAATGATGTCGGCGGGTTTCGTGTGAAGTGGAGGCCTGGAGACTGCAGCATCACTGGACATCGGATCACCGCGGGACATAGAGAACAACGCTGGACAGACTGGATTACATTGCCGGAGTGTTTTTTTTTTTTTTTAAATAAAAGGACTTATCCCAACTGTGTCTGTGTGTTTTTTTACAACTTTTTACACTTTATTTGTAAAATGATAGGGGTACAATGTACCCCGTTACCAATTCACATAGGAGGGGGGGCCGGAATCTGGGGGTCCCCTTTGTTAAAAAGGGCTTCTAGATTCCGATAAGTCCCTGTGACAGGGGTCACTTTGGGCACAGGGTGAGCAAGAAAATAATGGACATTAAGAATATGTCTTGGATTGCTTTAAAATGGGACAGTGATATTTTCCCACAATATTCCCCAGGATATCTGTAAAGAACTATTTACTGTTTGATTATGAACTCAACAGGTTAACTGAAAAGTGACTCCTTCATGATGTTGGGACACATACTGTTAGATGCTAATGTCATCACCTCCAGCCTTGCCTGTGTGATGTAAATGAATCTAGGATGGCTTCTGAGGCTCTTTCATTGTGATAATTAACTCTGTACTTGTGTGTATTGTAAACAGACGTCTGGGGAACACAAAGGGTCATGCATAATCATTTAAACTGAAAGGGGATTAGCTAACCTGTTGTCTTCTAAGAGATGTCAAAATAATGTGTATTGGGCCTCGTTATGTTGTGGGTGGAGTTGGACCATTGTTCATTTAGATTAATGCAGTATTCGTTGAGTGTATAAAAAGACCTGTGTTTTCTCAATAAAGAGTCAGTCTATTTTGGAAAGATACAGAGCGTTTGTCTCGTACTTTGGAAGGATTAATCCTATGGGAAGCGGTCATCTGACTGTGGAGGATCGATAGTGGATGTGTGTCCAGAGAGGGAATATCGTAAACGGCGTTAACCCCTTCATACTTGGGGTGCCGTTACATTGGTGGCAGCAGTGGGATCTTCCCTCCAGTTACGGGGACACTCCAAACCACCACAGTGAATGACCAGCTATGCAGCCTGCAAGAAAGCCACGCTGAACGACTTACTTCAGAGCCGTGGAGGGACTGGTGGGACAAAGAACAAGACCACCTTGATCAGGGAGCTAGCCGAGATGGATCAGAGGGATGGTGATGCAAGACCCCAGTCAGTTGAAGACTTGTTTCAGCAACGAGTTCGACAGCGGTTGGCATTATATGGTGCTAAACCATCAGAAACCGCCATACAGGAAGCCATTAGAGACATCCAGCGGCAGGATGAGCGGCAACATGAGCAGAGAAATACGGCAATCGGAGACAACACCTAAAGATGCAGCGCCTTTCCGTAAGTTGCCCTTTCGGGCGTTCAAACTATTTAAGGAAGGAGAGGAGGAAATTGAAGCGTTCCTGCAGGACTTTGAGAGACTATGACAGATACATGAAGTACTGCCCCAAGATTGGGTCGCCATACTGGCAAGTAATTTAACGGGCAGAGCGGCGGATGCGTATCGGACCCTGGAGGATGAGGACGCTAAAGACTATGACCGGGTAAAAGAAGCTCTGCTAGCCCGATTTGCCATTACACCCGAAGCCAGCCAGATTACGTTTCAAGAATCCCGGAAACAAACCCACATAACATACGTGGAGTGTGCACATCGTCTGCAGTGAAACCTTAAGGGCTGGTTCCAGGGAAGCCACGCTCATACCATAGAGGACATCACCCAGCTAGTACTCTTGGAACAGTTCTTTAACCACACCCCTCCGGTACTACGGGATTGGGTGCGAGATAAGCGACCGCGGACTGTACAGCAAGCGGCTACTTTGGCCAATGAATATCTGGACTCTCGAAGGTCAGGCGGAAGAGAGCGCTATCCACTATCTCAGCCCAGTTTATCAGCCTCTAACCCAACTTCAGCACTAACCCCAGCGGCCACTTATCCTCAGCAGCCCAGGTTCAACTCCCAGGACTACGCACAACCCATCAGGTGTTTCGGATGTAAACAGCTAGGGCACAAAAAGCCAGACTGTCCGTTGAATCCAGCCATCCAGTCCCAGTCATGGAGACAGCCAGCAAGGGGGAGCCCCCGCACACCCATGCCTGCGGCCCACTGCGTTGAGGAGGAAGAACATTGGGGCGTCCTGCACGAGGCTGATCCAATACAAGCAGCTAATCGGGACAACCGGCAGCAACACAGGCAGACTGTCTAGGTCAATGGAAAGGTAGCCAATGGCCTACGTGATTCTGGTGCCACCATGACCCTACTACAGAAGAACCTCATCCCAGAGAGCCAAAACACTGGAGACACTGTAGTCATAAGAGTAGTGGGAGGTACCATCTTCCGGCTACCCGTTGCCCGGATTCACCTGGATTGGGGGGTTGGTTCGGGACACGTGAATGTGGGGGTGATGAAGGATTTGCCAGCGGATGTACTACTGGGGAATGATTTGGCCCCCCTCATTTCTGCTTACGCCCCGATGGGCCCCGCTGAAGCCAACCCAGTGACTACCTGTGCCCAGACCCATGCTGCTGGAACCGGCCTGATTGCGTCTGAGAACGGGGTAAGATTATCTTCCCCGACATGTACCAATATCACAGTCTAAAATTGGAATGTGACAAGTTGGCCAGTGAGAAATCAGAGATGCAACGACACTACGTCATGTATGTCCCATGGCTTGAACATTGAAATGCACAAACAGGCTGAAATTGTCAAAAGGTTAAATGGGATTTGCGCCCAGGTTTTGCCTTACCTCTCCCAAGTGCACCAGCAACAATTTTTGGGAGCCATTGAGAGAGCAAAGCAAGTGACTGTTCCAGAACTGAATTCCATTATTCGTCCTGCAACCTTACAACTGCACCATCAGCTATGGACCCGGTAAGCAAAAGGGCAACGCTGATGGGTTGTCCAGGCACTAGAGGAATGGAACTATGGACTAACTTCGGAGTCAACCTGTCTGGGGTCCCCTCCTGTGTTAGTCTCCTGCCGAAAGGGGAGATGTGTGACAGGGGTCACTTTGGGCACAGGGTGAGCAAGAAAATAATGGACATTAAGAATATGTCTTGGATTGCTTTAAAATGGGACAGTGATATTTTTCCACAATATTCCCCAGGATTTCTGTAAAGAACTATTTACTGTTTGATTATGAACTCAACAGGTTAACTGAAAAGTGACTCCTTCATGATGTTGGGACACATACTGTTAGATGCTAATGTCATCACCTCCAGCCTTGCCTGTGTGATGTAAATGAATCTAGGATGGCTTCTGAGGCTCTTTCATTGTGATAATTAACTCTGTACTTGTGTGTATTGTAAACAGACGTCTGGGGAACACAAAGGGTCATGCATAATCATTTAAACTGAAAGGGGATTAGCTAACCTGTTGTCTTTTAAGAGATGTCAAAATAATGTGTATTGGGCCTCGTTATGTTGTGGGTGGAGTTGGACCATTGTTCATTTAGATTAATGCAGTATTCGTTGAGTGTATAAAAAGACCTGTGTTTTCTCAATAAAGAGTCAGTCTATTTTGGAAAGATACAGAGCGTTTGTCTCGTACTTTGGAAGGATTAATCCTATGGGAAGCGGTCTTCTGACTGTGGAGGATCGATAGTGGATGTGTGTCCAGAGAGGGAATATCGTAAATGGCGTTAACCCCTTCATACTTGGGGTGCCGTTACAGTCCCCCGCCCGCAGACCCCCACAACCTCCGGGCAAGGGTTGTGGGGATGAGGCCCTTGTCCCCATCAACATGGGGACATCCTCCCCATGTTGAGGGCATTTGGCCTGGTACGGTTCAGGAGAGGGGGGGCGCTCTCTCGTCCCCCCCTCTTTTCCTGCGGCCTGCCAGGTTGCGTGCTCGGATAAGGGTCTGGTATGGATTTTGGGGGGACCCCATGCCATTTTTTTTTTAATTTTGGTGCGGGGTTGCCCTTAAAATCCATACCAGACCTGAAGGGTCTGGTATGGATTTTTGGGGGGGACCCCACGCCATTTTCTTTTTAATTTTGGTGCGGGGTTCCCCTTAATATCCATACCAGACCTGAAGGGCCTGGTAATGGACTGTGGGGGGGACCCCTGACATTTTTTTCAATGACTTTGATCTGTATAGCCGGGACCCGACAATTCATGAATAGCCGCGAGTAGTTTTAAATGACTTTTTTTTCTTTAGAAATTACATTTTGTGCAGGGAAAGTTCTAAACACGGGAAACGTGCGCTACTTTACAGGCATACTATACACACCCCCCAGGTATGAAATGTAAAGGAATATTTCACTTTTCTTGTTTCACTTTAACCACTTGCCGCCCGCCCTATAGCGGATTGACGGCAGCAAAGTGGTTTCAAAATCCTGACTGGACGTCATATGACGTCCTCAGGATTTTGAGCCGCTGCGCGCCCCCGCAACACCGATCTAGGTAAAGAGTCTCCGACGGAGACTCTTTACCACGTGATCAGCCGTGTCCAATCACAGCTGATCACAGTGTAAACAGGAAAAGCCGGTCATCGGCTTTTCCTCACTCGCGTCTGTCAGACGCGAGTAGAGGAGAGCCTATCGGCTGCTCCTCTGACAGGGGGGGTTTGTGCTGATAGATTATCAGCGCAGCCCCCCCGAGGATGCCCACACTGGACCACCAGGGATGCCACCAGACCACCAGGGATGCCAGCACCAGGTATGCCACCCTAGACCACCAGGGATGCCAGTTAGTGCCCCCTAATGGATGCCAATCAGTGCCCACAATGGATGCCAATCAGTGCCCACAATGGGCATCACTGATTGGCAGGCATTATTGCTTGGCACTGATTGGCATCCATTACAGTACATCAGTGCCGCCTATCAGTGCCCACCCGTGCCACCTATTAGTGCCCATCCATGCACATCCGTGCCACCTATCAGTGCCCATCCATGCCCATCCGTGCCGCCTATCAGTGCCCATCCGTGCCACCTATCAGTGCCCATTCATGCCGCCTATCAGTGCCCATTCGTGCCGCCTATCAGTGCCCATCTGTGCCGCCTATCAGTGCCCATCCGTGTCACCTATCCGTGCCCATCTGTGCCACCTATCTGTGCCCATCCGTGCCGCCTATCCGTGCCGCCTATCAGTGCCGCATATTAGTGCCCATCATCAGTGCCCATCAATGCCACCTCATCGGTGCCACCTCATCGGTGCCCGTCAGTGCAGCCCCATCAGTGAAGGAGAAAACTTACTTATTTCAAAAGTTTTGTAACTGAAACAAAAAAAAACTTTTTTTTTCCAAATTTTCGGTCATTTTTATTTTTTTTAGCAGAAAATAAAAATCCCAGAGGTGATCAAATACCACCAAAAGAAAGCTCTATTTGTGGGGAAAAAATGATAAAAATGTAGTTTGGGTACAGTGTAGCACGACCACGCAATTGTTATTCAAATTGCAACAGCGCAGAAAGCTGAAAATTGGTCTGGGCAGGAAGGTGTATAAGTGCCTTGTATGGAAGTGGTTAAGCATTATTAAAATCACTGCTCCCGAAAAAAACGGCCGTTTTTAAAACTTTTTTTTGCATTGAGGCAGGACTGGGGCAGGACCCGGGTCCCCAAACACTTTTTATGACAATAACTTGCATATTAACCTTTATAATGAGCACTTTAGATTTTTCATGTTCGTGTCCCATGGACTTTAACGGTGTTCGCGTGTTCGAACAAATTTTTTGCCTGTTTGCATGTTCTGGTGCGAACCGAACCGGGGGTGTTCAGCTCATCCCTAATCTAGACGCACCTGCACCGACGGTGAAACGTTCCAGTGTGAGGTGACTAGTCGGTTCAACAGGAAAGCCTGCTGTTCCAGGACATTCGTTTGGGCCTTGACCATGGGATTTGGTGAGAGGGCATTTTGCCCATATGCCGGGAACAGAGACACTGCACAATAGAAGGAGTCTGAACACTGTATACAGACATCGTTGCTGGTAGTCATCTTGCTGACACTTGTAGCACCAGAGGGATAAGGGATAAGGCTATCCATTTCTAGGACACTTGCATACAGACAATAATTGTCCTCTCACCTTACTAAGGAGGATCCTGCCTGTTTCACTTGATAAGCTGGGCCAGTTTTGTTGTTTGGACAATATTTACAAAAATGTGAGGGGTGTACTCACTTTTGTGAGATACTGTATTAACTACTGCGATGATAACTAATTTTTTTTTGCCAACACCTACAGTGGCTAAAATAATGATTTGATCCCCTGATTTTGTAAGTTTGCCCACTTACAAAGAAATGAAGGGTCTATAATTTTTTATCATAGGTGTATTTTAAATGATAGCGACAGAATACCAATCAAAAATCCAGAAAAAACACACAATACAAATGTTATAAATTGAGTTGCAGTTCAGTGAGTAAAATAGGATTTTTTACTCACCGTAAAATCCTTTTCTCGGAGTCCATGGACCGACACAGCTTCTCTATTGACAAAGTGGGTATTATCCGTTAATTAGGAGTGACTAGGCAGAAAAACTTGTAAAAAGTGTTGCATCACACCTTCTACAGTACCGCCCAGGGGGCGGACCCTCTGGGTATACCCTTTTAGTCTGCATCTTAACAGATCAGTTCGTCAAAAAGCAGTACAAACTTAAAAGGAGGGGTGGGTGCTGTGTCGGTCCATGGACTCAGAGAAAAGGATTTTACGGTGAGTCAAAAATCCTATTTACTCTTTCGTCCATGGACAGACACAGCTTCTCTATTGACAAAGTGGGACGTCCCAAAGCAGTGTCAGAGAAAAAAACGAGGGGTGGTAACAGCATAAAAACAAACTTCACCCCAAAACACAATAACAGCACTCCTCCAACGGAGGAGTTGCAACTCTAAACAGCCGCTTGCAAAACCTTGCGGCCGAAAGAGGCATCCGAAGATGCACCTACATCAACCTTGTAGAATTTTGTGAAAGTGTGAGCGGACGACCAAGTCGCCGCTTTACATAGTTGGGAAACAGACGCTTGATGTCGGAAAGCCCAAGAGGCACCTATTGCCCTGGTCGAATGCGCCGTGACAGGAAAGGGGGGCACCTGACCCTTTAAGGCGTAAGCCTGGATTACTATCTGTCGGATCCACCTAGAGATGGTGGCCGATGAGACTGCTTGGCCCTTCTTGGGACCAGCCACCGAAACAAACAGTGAGTCTGACTTCCGGAACAGGGAAGTAGCAGATAGGTATACTCTCAAAGCTCGGACAACGTCCAAGGAATGCAACGCCGACTCCTTAGGATTCGACGGCTGAGGACACAAGGATGGAAGTACAATGTCTTCGTTGAGATGAAAAGCCGAAACGACTTTCGGAAGAAAGGAAGGCTGCGGCCGCAGCACCACCTTATCCTTGTGGAAAATCAAATAGGGAGCCTTGCAGGACAAGGCTGCCAGCTCAGAGACTCGTCTAACTGACGTAACAGCCACCAAAAAGACCACTTTCTGAGAAAGTGTCAACAGGGGAATATCTCTAATATTCTCAAACGGTGCCTTCTGAAGCACCGAGAGGACCAGGTTCAAGTCCCACGGAGGTAACGGGGGACGGACCGGAGGGGCCACATGTCGGACCCCCTGCACAAATGTACTCACGAGAGAGTGAGTCGCTAGGGGTCGCTGAAAAAAGACAGCCAGGGCAGATATCTGTCCCTTAATCGTACTTAGGGCAAGCCTTTGGTCCACCCCATGCTGTAAAAACAGCAGGATTCTGGAAACCAAATAGGTACGCGGATGCCATTTCATTTCCTCACGAATGGAGATGTAGGCCCTCCAAGTGCGGTGATAGACCTTACTAGAGGACGGTTTTCGAGCACTTCTCATAGTAGAGATTACTGAGTCTGACAGGCCCCGGTCTCTCAGTACCTGGTTCTCAACAGCCATGCCGTTAAAGCCAATGACTGTAAAGCAGGATGGAATATGGGACCTTGCGATAGCAGGTTCTTCCGTAGTGGTAGGCGCCAGGGGACGTCTGCTACCAGACGTACTAGATCGGCGTACCAAGGACGCTGAGGCCAATCTGGAGCGATTAGGATCATTGGAATTCCCTCTGCCTCCACTCTGCGGAGCAGAAGAGGAAGAAGCCTTAAGGGAGGGAAGGCATAGATTAGCTGATACTGACCCCACGATGCTACCAACGCGTCCGTTGCGTCTGCCCATGGGTCTCTTGACCGGGCCACAAATCTCAATACCTTCCGATTGAGTCGGGAAGCCAGAAGATCTACGTCTGGTGTGCCCCATCTTTGGCAGAGGAGTTGGAACACCTCCGGGTGTAAGGACCATTCTCCCTGGTCCAGCATCTGGCGGCTCAGGTAGTCCGCCTGCCAGTTTTCCACACCCGGAATGTACACGGCCGACAGTGCCGGTACGCTCCTCTCTGCCCACTTCAGGATGCGAGCGATCTCCGATGCTGCAGCTGAGCTTCTTGTTCCTCCTTGATGATTGACATATGCCACTGCTGTGGCGTTGTCTGACTGGATCCTGACTGGACACCCTTGCAGTCTCTGAGACCATTTGAAGAGGCACAGCTTGATCGCCCGGATCTCCAGGACATTGATCGGCAGGAGGGCTTCCTCTGGGGTCCAGCGACCCTGCGCCGACTGGACACCCCAGACTCCCCCCAACCTGTAAGGCTGCCGTCCGTCGTGATCACTATCCAGTAAACCGGAAGAAATGACTTCCCGGCCATTAGAGCCGGTGCTGTCAGCCACCATACCAGGGATCTCCTGACTAGGTGGCTCACTCGGATTTGATAATCCAGAGATGAAGGGCATCTGTTCCATCTGGACAGAACTTCCTTCTGTAACACTCGAGTGTGGTATTGAGCATATGGGACCGCCTCGAAGGAGGCTACCATGAAGCCCAACACTCGCATGCAAAAACGGAGTGACGACCAATTCCTGGAAGTCAGCTGCCGTACTGAAGCCCGGAGGGTCTGCAACTTCTCCACAGGGAGGAATACCTTTGCCTCTGAGGAATCCAGAATCAACCCCAGGTACACTAGGCGTTGAGTGGGCACCAATACTGACTTTTGCGTGTTTAGTATCCAACCACAGTCTCGAAGAGTCTGACAGGTAATGGACACGCTTACCTCTAATTCTGAGCTTGAAGGGGCCTTCAGCAGAAGGTCGTCCAAGTAACCTGTGATAGCGATACCCCGCTGTCTTAGAAGTGCCAGAATCGGAGCGAGCACCTTGGTAAACGTCCTGGGTGCTGAGGCAAGGCCAAACGGGAGGGCCACAAACTGGTAGTGGTTCTTCCCGATAGCAAATCGCAGAAACCTCTGGTGTCTGGAGTATTTGGGGACATGCAGGTATGCGTCCTTGATGTCCAAGGAGGCCAGAAAGTCCCCCGGATGGAGAGCTGTGACTACAGATCGAACCGACTCCATCCGAAATCTTTGTACCTTCACAAAGCAATTGAGGGCTCTGAGATCCAAGATTGGACGAACCCCCTCCTTCTTCGGCACAATGAACAGATTTGAGTAAAAACCCTGACCCCGTTCCTGTTCTGGAACTGGAATAACTACCCCGCGTTCCAGTAGACCCTGGACCGCCCCATACAGGGCCTCCCGACGGGTCGGTAGTAGCTGGAGATTGGAGGTGATGAATCTGTCTGGTGGACAAGAGAGAAATTCTATCTTGTAGCCTGAGGAGATTACTTCGCAAACCCACCTGTCGGAGACTAGAGCAGTCCACTGAGTCGCGAATTTGCGAAGACGTCCCCCCACCCGAGAGCTGGGTGGGGCGGACCTTCATGTGGACGCAGATTTGTCCGCAGGCTTGTTGGGTCTGCGGGACCAAGGACACTTCTGTCCTTGGGCAGGCGCTTTATCGGCCTGGGGTCTTTTCCCTGTCGCTTTAAGGGGGCGAAAAAAACGCTTACGTGCAGTAAAGGAGGGCCCTTGCCCTTGGCGTGGTCCCTTACCCTTGCTAGTTTGGGGAAGCAAAGTGCTCTTACCTCCTGTGGCATCCTTGATGATGTCATCCAGAGAAGCCCCAAAAAGTCTGTCGCCCTTAAAAGGCAGATCCAACAGGGCTTTCTTGGAAGTCTGGTCCGCAGACCAGCCCTTTAGCCAGATCAGGCGGCGTATTGCTACTGCATAAACCGAAGCTCTTGACAGCAGGGGAATAGTATCCATGTCTGACTCGCAGACAAACTTAAGGCCCTGGACCAACTGGTCGGCCAAAGTTATCTCATTAGGAGGAGCATCTCGCTCCTTTAACCCCTGGAGTAGCAATTTTGCCCATTCAGTAAGTGTCTGAGACACTAGGGCCCCCGCCAATGCCGGGCGTACTGCCGAGCCTACCACTGAGTATAGGTTCCGAGCGAGTGCTTCAGCCTTCTTATCCACAGGGTCCTTGAAAACAGGAGCCCCTTCTACTGGAATAGTGGTGGCTCTATTAAGTCTGGACACCGAAGGGTCCACTATAGGGGGAGAGGTCCATATCTTCAGAAAACTCTCCTCAAAAGGTTACCGTACTGCAAACCTCTTTGGGGCTGTAAAGACCCTCAGTGGGTTCTCCCATTCCTTGTATAAGAGTTTGTCAAAATAAGACACACAAGGGAACACCTTAGCAGTGCGGGCAGGTTTACGAAACCCAAAGGGGACTGGAGTATCTGCTACTTCTGCAGTCTTTTCCAACTTTAGCGTATCCCGCACTGCAGTAATAAGGTCAGATACCAAAGCCGTCTCGCGTACTGACCTGGACTTGGAGTCCTCCTCACTGTCTGATCGGTCACGGTCTGCAGTCTCTGATGCATCAGAATCTGGGCCATGAGCCGTAGCTGGACCTGGTTCTGCATCAGAAATATCCCCAGAAGATTGCAGGGGACGGGGCGTTTATTACCCCATGTATTCCCGTGTGCTGCTTCCACCCTGGCAGCAAATGCCTCTAGGATTGCCGACATAGCGTCCATAGACACCTCAGGGACACCAGCTGCTAAATCTGGTGTTTCAGGGGAGAAGACATCTGGCTCAGATGCCATGCTGACCACACGCTGACACCCACAGGGCTCCAGGCAAGATATCAATAGGCCACCCTCCTGTGCTGCAGAGAGGCTGGGTCACCCAGAGAACTCACCACCCTGGATAGGTACTGCTATGCTGCGCCTGTGATGCTGTCCCCTGCTGCTGTGTCAGTCTGCTTCTTTTATCAGCACTTCCTGTGTGAATTTTCGCGCCAGTGTAATGCACCCTAGAGGCCGGAGGCTCTCGAAAAATGGTTGCCAAAAACGTCTGTATGGAAGATAATGTGGGCTCTAAGAAAATGGCCGCCGACAGAAGATAGAGGTCAAGCAGCCATAGCCCACAAAAAGATGGCCGCCGAACGGCAATATCTGCATACAGGGTGGACAAACATGGCCGCCGATCAGCTGATTGGGGCCAGTGGGTGTGGCCGAACCACAGGAAGATGGCCGCCGGGCAGTCACAAGAGGCCAAACTTGGCATGGACCACCTCAAAATGGCCGCCGACAGCATGGAGGAGGAAGGACACAAACACAGGTGAGAAAAAATTACATTTCTTTTAAATGTTAGTTACAGCCAGCCCCGCTCCAGTGGGACCCCCTAGGTGACCCCCAGCACCCAGCAACCTTTAGCTAGAAGCCCAGGGAGGAGGGAAAGGCAGGGAGAGAGGGAAGAAAGGGGCCACAACCACTTACTTGATCTCTCCAGGAATGTCCAGCTAAATCACCCAGCCAAGGCAGAGGAGTTTTACTTACCTATCCTGCATGTATTCTGCTGAAAGACATTCCAAACAGATCATCGTCCGCGCACGGAAGGTGACTGTTGGCCAGGCATGCTGTGATTGGACCCAGAAGGGACGATCATATGTATGCCCTGGAGCATGACGCTCACCGGACAGGCTGCTGCGACTCGGCCGTAAGGTCAGCCGAAGCTGAGCGGTCCGATGCAAGCCTTGGAGCGTAAGCTCACCGGCCAGGCTGCTGCGACTCGGCCGTAAGGTCAGCCGAAGCTGAGCGGTCCGATGCAGGCCCTGGAGCATAAGCTCACCGGCCACCCGTGGAGCGACGGGCATGTCGTGGAAAACCCAGCGCGTAGCTAGGGTCGGCACACGCTCGATGGCTGAAACTGGGGAGACTACAAGGATCGAGGATCCAGCCTGTCACCCAGTCGGCAGTTGATCGAAGATCGCAGGAAACAACAAATGTAGCAAAAAAAAAAATATATATATATATATATATATATATATATATATATATATCTTTTTTCCCTGGACCAATGGGCCCGAAGGGAGCCATGTCCTACTCCTTGCTAGACAGAAAAAAACTGATCTGTTAAGATGCAGACTGAGAGGGTATACCCAGAGGGTCCGCCCCCTGGGCGGTACTGTAGAAGGTGTGATGCAACACTTTTTACAAGTTTTTCTGCCTAGTCACTCCTAATTAACGGATAATACCCACTTTGTCAATAGAGAAGCTGTGTCGGTCCATGGACGAAAGAGTAAATAAGTATTTGATCCCCAAGCAAAACATGACTTAGTACTTGATGGAGCAGGTTTTTTGAGACCAGAGGTTGTTGCACTAAATGCCCAGGTCAAATTTGATACAGGGTATATAGATGTTTATTTGGTACACTGTTTTAATAACAACCCTGTTTTTTCTATTAAAGACTGACAAATATATGAAAATGTAAAAAAAGTTTTGTAAAATTGCGGCATTGCAGCCTGACGATGGCAGTGTTTATCTGCAGGCTGATACTGATCATATATACAGGAACCACTCTGACTTGTTGCTGATCATCTATAAGGACCTAGAGCTGTCAGTGGCAGGCAGGATTGAGAGCCACCTGCCTCCATTCACACTAAAAGGGGAAACATTTTTTACTGTGTCCCCGGCAGGGGGAATCATGACGGGAAATGTTAATAACCAGAAAAAAGAGCTTAAACATTTAAATATTAAATATACAATTTTTTAGAACAGTTCCTGTTAATTTTATTTTATAGAAATGTTTTACAAACCTTGGCTAGAGATATTCTTTCTGAGCTAGTTTGTTTGCCAGTCTATGGATAAATTGCCATAATTGTCTGTAGTTGATGTTAACTCGTAGATAGCAGACGTATGTAGCATTGAAAATGATGGGCCCATTTAATGTATGTTGACTTGTGCATAGGTTTGCCAATGTTTGTAATTATGCTAGTCCAAATCTGGGCGGTGCTATAAAGTGCAGAGGCTAGAAAAGTTCATGTTGTTTTTGATCCATCAATGGAATGACAATGCATGTACACACATGACAATGCACATGCCCAAAATATTTAAAAAACGCAGGATAATGATGTATATA
The DNA here is from genome assembly GCA_029206835.1 of Rana muscosa. Taxonomy (NCBI): domain Eukaryota; kingdom Metazoa; phylum Chordata; class Amphibia; order Anura; family Ranidae; genus Rana; species Rana muscosa. The sequence continues at coordinate 789,419,310 of CM055118.1, read as the reverse complement.
AGTGAAGCCAGGCTAACAGGCTTATTCAGCAAGATACATATAGCAGGAGTAACCAAAGACTAGTTGTAATGTGCATAGAACAGTAACCAATAATTAAAAATTTATGAAACAAATCATGGTAGCCTGGGATTCCTTAAACAGTTTGTTTAGAAAGAGATCAAGACTTCTGCATTTTGTATTTGCGTAAAAAAATCTTGCACTGTTTTCAGTCCTCGTTGATGATTGGTGGGTTTCTCCTACTGCGTTATGCTTTATGAAGCTAGGTGCTGGGCTACAGCAATTTGGAGAAGGAGACACTGTGCACTACAAGTGCACTTGGAAGTGCAGTTGCCGTAGATCGGAGGGGGACATGCAAGGAAAATAAAAAACAGCATTTTTGCTTGCACATGATTGGATGATAGAAATCAGCAGAGCTTCCCCTCAGATTTACAGCGACTGTAGTGCACAGTGGATTTGCCTTTAGTAAATCAACCCCATTGCCTTTTATTCTTCTCGCCCTCTACTGAGATACAGATGTTATGATGCATCATTCTTCACTGGCCAGTAGGGGGAGAGTTAAAACCAAGCAACAAGGATGAGCTCTGGCGTGTTCGCATAGTACACGTGCAGAGCCCGCCAGGAAGTCGGCACCGCGCTGCGCTAATCACAGCCAGGGAGACATTTCCTAATCTCTACAGCCGAGCATCGGGACAATGTCTCCCTGGCTGTGATTAGCGCAGCGCGGTGCCGACTTCCTGGCGGGCTCTGCACGTGTAGTATGTGAACACGCCAGAGCTCATCCTTACCAAGCAAGCCCATAGACTTCTATGCAAATTGCTAAGACTCCTGGAAGTTGTAGTTTGAGACGGCAGCCATATATTGGGACGATTAAAATCCTTACTTTACAAATCCCGGTAGGCACTGTGCAGTAGGAGAAGTGGAGAGATACTTTTTAATAAACTGCCTGGGAATGCTTTTCGTCTTGGCACCGAGGGAGTTAGAGAGAGAGCATCTCTGTCTAGATATTCGCCTGCGAGCTGAGGACCATACCAGTGGAGATCCAAGCCTAAGACTGTGAGTGAGGACTAGGGATGAGCTCGGTGTTCGAGTCGAACATACGTTCGACTCGAACATCGGCTGTTCGATCGTTCGCCGAACAACGAACGATTTGGGCCGTTCGCGCCTAATTCGCGGCCCACAATGCACTACGCCATCGCAGTGTCATCCAGGCGCTGTGATTGGCCAAGCATGCACTGTGACCCCGCATGCTTGGCCAATCACAGTGCCGGCAGCGAGGAGAGCAATGATTGGCCACAGGCAGGATGCCTGTGGCCAATTATTGCTGAGGGTGTTTAGTACACGCCCCACACTATAAAAGGCCGCCAGCACGGCGGCCTAGTGTAGTGTGTTCCAGAGCAGGGAAAGAGAAGCATAGGCAGGGACAGTGACATTTTTTTTTTCTTGCTTAACCTGGATTCCTTTAGTTTAGGGAAAGAGAAGGATAGGTAGGGAGAGTGTCAGTCTGTTTTACTGTGCTAAACCTTGTTTGTAGGGACAGGGAAGGACAGTGAGGGAAATTCTCATTGTGCTATACTGTGCTAAAGCATTCCTCATCAACCATCTTTAAAAAACCATTTTTATAGGGACAGAAAACTATAGGATAGGGAGAGTGTCAGTGTGTTTTACTGTGCTAAACCTTGTTTGTAGGGACAGGGAAGGACAGTGAGGGAAATTCTCATTGTGCTATACTGTGCTAAAGCATTCCTCATCAACCATCTTTAAAAAAACATTTTTATAGGGACAGAAAACTATAGGTAGGGAGAGTGTCAGTGTGTTTTACTGTGCTAAACCTTGTTTGTAGGGACAGGGAAGGACAGTGAGGGAAATTCTCAATGTGCTATACTGTGCTAAAGCATTCCTCATCAACCATCTTTAAAAAAAAAAATTTATAGGGACAGAAAACTATAGGTAGGGAGAGTGTCAGTGTGTTTTACTGTGCTAAACCTTGATGGTAGGGACAGGGAAGGACAGTGAGGGAAATTCTCATTGTGCTATACTGTGCTAAAGCATTCCTCATCAACCATCTTTAAAAAAAATTTTTTATAGGGACAGAAAACTATAGGTAGGGAGAGTGTCAGTGTGTTTTACTGTGCTAAACCTTGTTTGTAGGGACAGGGAAGGACAGTGAGGGAAATTCTCATTGTGCTATACTGTGCTAAAGCATTCCTCATCAACCATCTTTAAAAAAAAAATTTTTATAGGGACAGAAAACTATAGGTAGGGAGAGTGTCAGTGTGTTTTACTGTGCTAAACCTTGTTTGTAGGGACAGGGAAGGACAGTGAGGGAAATTCTCATTGTGCTATACTGTGCTAAAGCATTCCTCATCAACCATCTTTAAAAAAAAAAATTATAGGGACAGAAAACTATAGGTAGGGAGAGTGTCAGTGTGTTTTACTGTGCTAAACCTTGTTTGTAGGGACAGGGAAGGACAGTGAGGGAAATTCTCATTGTGCTATACTGTGCTAAAGCATTCCTCATCAACCATCTTTAAAAAAAAAAATTTTATAGGGACAGAAAACTATAGGTAGGGAGAGTGTCAGTGTGTTTTACTGTGCTAAACCTTGTTTGTAGGGACAGGGAAGGACAGTGAGGGAAATTCTCATTGTGCTATACTGTGCTAAAGCATTCCTCATCAACCATCTTTAAAAAAAAAAAAAAATTATAGGGACAGAAAACTATAGGTAGGGAGAGTGTCAGTGTGTTTTACTGTGCTAAACCTTGTTTGTAGGGACAGGGAAGGACAGTGAGGGAAATTCTCATTGTGCTATACTGTGCTAAAGCATTCCTCATCAACCATCTTTAAAAAAAAAAAAATTATAGGGACAGAAAACTATAGGTAGGGAGAGTGTCAGTGTGTTTTACTGTGCTAAACCTTGTTTGTAGGGACAGGGAAGGACAGTGAGGGAAATTCTCATTGTGCTATACTGTGCTAAAGCATTCCTCATCAACCATCTTTAAAAAAAAATTTTTTTATAGGGACAGAAAACTATAGGTAGGGAGAGTGTCAGTGTGTTTTACTGTGCTAAACCTTGTTTGTAGGGACAGGGAAGGACAGTGAGGGAAATTCTCATTGTGCTATACTGTGCTAAAGCATTCCTCATCAACCATCTTTAAAAAAAAAAAAATTATAGGGACAGAAAACTATAGGTAGGGAGAGTGTCAGTGTGTTTTACTGTGCTAAACCTATTTGGAGGGACAGGGAAGGACAGTGAGGGAAATTCTCATTGTGCTATACTGTGCTAAAGCATTCCTCATCAACCATCTTTAAAAAAAAAATGTTATAGGGACAGAAAACTATAGGTAGGGAGAGTGTCAGTGTGTTTTACTGTGCTAAACCTTGTTTGTAGGGACAGAGAAGGACAGTGAGGGAAATTCTCATTGTGCTATACTGTGCTAAAGCATTCCTCATCAACCACCTTTAAAAAAAAAAAAATTATAGGGACAGAAAACTATAGGTAGGGAGAGTGTCAGTTTGTTTTACTGTGCTAAACCTTGTTTGTAGGGACAGGGAAGGACAGTGAGGGAAATTCTCATTGTGCTATACTGTGCTAAAGCATTCCTCATCAACCATCTTTAAAAAAAATTTTTAATAGGGACAGAAAACTATAGGTAGGGAGAGTGTCAGTGTGTTTTACTGTGCTAAACCTTGTTTGTAGGGACAGGGAAGGACAGTGAGGGAAATTCTCATTGTGCTATACTGTGCTAAAGCATTCCTCATCAACCATCTTTGAAATCCTTGTTTTTTGGACAGTCAGGGAAATTGTCATTGTGCTATTCTTTGCGAAAGCAATCATCCTCAACCATATTTAGAAATCCTTAAGTAAAGGGACAGAGAAGGACACCTGAAGGTAGCCCTTATTGCTTTTTTTCCCATCTCCCTGCAGGACATCCATTAGAATGTCTGGAAGGCAAACAAGGAGAGGCAGACAGTCAGGAGGCAATAAAAGAGGGCAAGCAGGCTCTGTGTCTGGGGGCAACAGTGCTGGTCGTGGACGCGGTGCATTGTCATCAGCACATGGCCATGGGACACGCTTGTCCTTCTTTTCGGCAGCTGGACATGTTGAGCCACATCATGCCGAAGACTTGGTAGAGTGGATGACCAAGCCCTCCTCCTCCTCATCATCCTCTCTCACCCAGGCTCAGGGTACTGGCAAAGCAGCTGCCAAAGCGTCCTCTTCCCTGGTATCAATGTCAGACTCATCATCAGTCACTCCTTCCCTAGACCCACCATGTCCTCCTCCTGAGGAATCCCCCGAACTGTTTGAGCACAGTGTTGGGTACATGCTCCAGGAGGATGCCCAGCGTTTCGAAGGGTCTGATGATGAAACCCAGCTAGAGGAAGGCAGTAGCGTGAGAGCAGACAGAGGGGATGCTCAAGAAGGACACCAATCTGGCAGTCATGTTCCAGCAGCTGCAGCATACTGCCAGATTGGCTCCAGTGATGAGGAGGGAGGGGATGATGAGGTCACTGACTCCACGTGGGTGCCTAATAGGAGAGAGGAGGAGGAGGAGGATGAGGAGGAGGCACATCTCCAACGAGGCAGGATGCCCTTTGGTGGCCAGCGTAAGGGCAGTACACCGACGGAATCACACCGCAGAGCTCCGCCTGTGCAGGGCGCTGCCTCTGCCCGTCATTCAAAAAGTTCTTTGGTGTGGGCCTTTTTTGAGGCTAGTGCATCAGATCGCACAGCTGCTGTTTGCAACATATGTCTCAAGCGTATATCGCGTGGCCAAAACATCAGCTGCTTGGGTACCACATGCCTGACCAGACATATGTTGACCTGCCATGCAGCTCGTTGGCAAGCCTACCTCAAAGACCCACACCAAAGAACAAAGCGGACCTCTCCTTGCACCGCATCAGCTGGGATCTCCAACCCCACTATAACTTCAGTCCTCTCTGAAACATGCACTGAGAGGAATGAAGGTGTAGAATTAGGTGTGTCACAGCCAAGTACTTGCGGCCACTCTGCTAGCAGTACACCGACGTCCGATTCTAGCAGGCAAATTTCCCTGCCCCAGCTGCTGGACCGTCGAAAGAAGTTCACTCCCAGCCATCCACATGCCCAGCGGTTGAATGCTAGCTTGGCTAAATTGCTAGCGCTTCAACTGCTGCCTTTTCAGTTGGTAGACTCGACCCCCTTCCGTGAGTTTGTGCAATGTGCGGTTCCTCAGTGGCAGGTTCCCAAACGCCACTTTTTCTCACGGAAGGCTATTCCGGCTCTCTACCGGCATGTGGAAGGCAATGTCTTGGCCTCGCTGGACAGGGCGGTCAGCGGTAAGGTGCATATTACCGCTGACTCATGGTCCAGCAGGCATGGACAGGGACGTTACCTTTCTTTCACGGCCCATTGGGTCACTCTTTTGGCAGCTGGGAAGGATGCAGGACAAGGTGCAGTAGTGTTGGAGGTTGTTCCACCACCACGCCTCCAAAATGCTACTACTGGTTGTGACACACCTCTCTCCTCCACCCCCTCCTCTTCTTCTTCCTCCATGGCCTCTTCCTGTGCTTTGTCCTCTGAACCAGCGGTGCTCCGTAGGCGTTCAAGGGGCTACGCAAGTACGCAGGCAAAAAGATGCCATGCCGTGCTTGCGCTGGTGTGTTTGGGGGACAGAAGCCACACTGGGGCAGAGGTCCTGTCTGCTCTGCAGGGCCAGGCCGAGAGGTGGTTGACGCCACGCCAGCTTAAGCCAGGAATGGTGGTTTGCGACAATGGCACCAACCTCCTCTCCGCCCTCCGACAGGGACAACTGACCCATGTGCCCTGTGTGGCTCACGTCCTTAACCTGGTGGTGCAGCGGTTCTTGGGCAGGTACCCGGGCTTACAGGATGTCCTGAGGCAGGCCAGGAAAGTCTGTGTGCATTTCCGCAGATCTTATAATGCCAGTGCTCGCCTGGCTGAGCTGCAAAAGGAGTGGAACCTGCCCAAGAACCGCCTTATATGTGACATGCCCACCAGGTGGAACTCAACGTTGGCCATGCTGCAGCGGCTGCACACGCAGCAGAGGGCCATCAATTAGTACCTGTGCGACTACGGCACCAGGACAGGGTCAGGGGAGCTTGGTTTTTTTTCTCCACGCCAGTGGGGCATGATCAGGGATGCATGCACTGTCCTGGCACCATTTGAGGAGGCCACGAGGATGGTGAGCAGTGACAGTGCATGCATCAGTGACACTGTACCTCTTGTCCACCTGTTGGAGCACACGCTGCGTGGAATAATGGACAGGGCACTTGAGGCAGAACAGAGGCAGGAAGAGGAGGACTTCCTTGCCTCTCAAGGCCCCCTTTACCCAGACAGTGTTCCTTCTGTCCCACCCATCGCACAGGAAGAGGACGAGGAGGAGGAGGAGGATTGTGTCAGCATGGAGGTGGAGCCTGGCACTCAGCAGCATCAACAGCAGCAGTCTTTTAGGGATGATTTACAGTCCCAAGAAACCCGTGGACTTGTACGTGGCTGGGAGGAGGTGGCTGCGGATCATGTCGTCCTTAGTGACCCAGAGGACTCCGGACCGAATGCCTCAGCTAACCTACGCTGCATGGCCTCCCTGATCCTGCAAAGTCTGCGGAAGGATCCTCGTATTCTTCGGATCAAGGAGAGGGACCATTACTGGCTGGCCACTCTCCTTGATCCACGGTACAAGGGTAAGGTTGCGGACCTTATGTTACCGTCGCAGAGGGAGCAGAGGATGAGACAACTCCGGGAGGCCTTGCAGAAAGGTCTGTGCAACGCGTTCCCAGAGACTGGGAGGTTACAAACTCCTGGTCCTGGACAACGAGTTGCTGAGGCTTCGGCCAGTCAAAGAAGGAGCGGTGGGGAAGGTGGCCGTCTGACCGATGCGTTCAGACAATTCTTTAGTCCGCAGCCCCAAAGTATGATCGGTTCCAGCAACCATCGCCAGCGTCTGATAAACATGGTGCAGGAATATCTAGGGGCAAGGTCAGACTTGGACACCTTCCCCACCGAAAATCCTCTGGCTTACTGGGTCTTGAGGATGGATCACTGGCCAGAGCTTGCACAGTATGCAATTGAGCTACTGGCCTGTCCTGCATCCAGCGTTCTTTCGGAACGCACATTCAGTGCTGCTGGAGGATTTGTCACGGATCACAGGGTGCGCCTGTCCACCGACTCGGTTGATCGACTGACTTTCATCAAGATGAACCAGTCTTGGATCACCACCAGCTACCACACACCTGATGCTGATATAACAGACTAATTGATTTTAACATGTCACATCCCTTCAAGACTGATGCTGATGCTGAGTGCCTGTGCTGTTATGTTGACTGGCTATCCTCCTCCTCCGAGTCCTCAATGATACGATTGATGATGATAGCTTGGAAGATCATTTTTGTTTATGGGTGCCGCCACCAGTGCCTAACGCCCAATTTTTCAGCCCCTGTTTAACAGGGGCGTGTAATTACAATTTTTGAAGCAATACTTTGCAACAGGACTCATTGCTGTGCTCCAAGTACAGTATCTGTGAGGGGTTGCAGTGTTGTGCCACCAGTGCCTAAGGCCCAATTTTTCAGCCCCTGTTTAACAGGGGCGTGTAATTACAATTTTTGAAGCAATACTTTGCAACAGGGCTCATTGCTGTGCTCCAAGTACAGTACCTGTGAGGGGTTGCAGTGTTGTGCCACCAGTGCCTAAGGCCCAATTTTTCAGCCCCTGTTCAACAGGGGCATGTAATTACAATTCTTGATCTAATAATTCACAGCAGGGCCCATTGCTGCACCCACCAAGAGTAACTCTGAGGGCTTACAGTGTTGTGGCAACGCCACCACCACCACGAAAGGCGCAATTTTTCAGCCCCTGTTCAAAAGGGGCATGTAATTACAATTCTTGATCTAATAATTCACAGCAGGGCCCATTCTTGCACCCACCAAGAGTAACTCTGAGGGCTTACAGTGTTGTGGCAACACCACCACCACCACCACCACCACCACGAAAGGCCCAATTTTTCAGCCCCTGTTCAACAGGGGCATGCAATTACAATTCTTGATCTAATAATTCACAGCAGGGCCCATTGCTGCACCCACCAAGAGTAACTGTCAGGGCTTACAGTGTTGTGGCACCAGCACCACCATCAAAGGCCCAATTTTTACTACCACTGTTCAACAATTATATGTAATTACAATTCCTGATATAATAGTTGACAGCAGGGCGTTCCAGCACCCACCAAGAGTAACTGAGTGCTTACAGTGTTGTGCCAACACCAACAACTAAGGGGCCTATTTCTGCAGAGTATATACGGCAGGTCCCTACTTTCAAACATCCAACTTACAAACGACTCCTACTTGCAAACGCAAGAAGACAACAGGAAGTGAGAGGAAATCTACCCCTAGGAAGGAAAATTCTCTCCTGTAAGAATTAATATGGGAGAAAGGTGTCTCCTCTGTACTGATGCTTTATCACCAATCCTTGTTTCAAGAAAAACACCACATTTCAAAAACAGTTGTCATTGGGACGGAAAGTGAGGTGAAATGTTCTGAACAGGGGCACAGACAGCAAAACAAATGTTACAGGGGTGATAACCCTTACCTATGTTTTCCAAAAAGTTTAAAAATAGATTTTTGGGCTGGAGCTACACTTAAACAATGTACCTGTTCAAAATTACAAACAGATTCTACATAAGAACAAACCTACAGTCCCTGTCTTGTATGCACCGCCTGTATACGGCTGTTCAGAGTATATAGGGCCTTTTTTATTTTATGTGCGGGGTTCCCCTTAATATCCATACAAGACCCAAAGGGGCTGGTAATGGGCTGGGGTAGGGGGGGGGGGTCATGGGGTAGCTATGCCATTTTTCTTAAAGATTTTCATCCATATTACCGGGACCAGACATTACATTAAAGCCGCAAGCAGTTTTAAATGGCTTTTTTTTCCTTTAGAAGTGTCATTTTGTGCAGGGACAGTTCTAAACACGGGAAACACGTGGCACTTCACAGGCATACTTTAGACACCCCCCAGGTACGATATTTAAAGGAATATTTGACTCTTTTTTTTTTCACTTTATGCATCATTAAAATGACTGCTCCCGAAAAACGACCGTTTTTAAAACTTCTTTTTGCATTGATACATGTCCCCTGGTGCAGAACCCGGGTTCCCAAACCTTTTTTAGGACAATAACATGCATAATAGTCATTATAATTAGCACTTTAGAATTCGAACGTTCGCATCCATTGTATTTAATAGGGTTCTAATGTTCGTACGAACTTTCGGTCCGTTCGCGGGTTCTGGTGCGAACCGAACCCGGGGGTGTTCGGCTCATCACTAGTGAGGACACCCGGGGGCAGCAGAGCACCATCCACATCCCAGCACTTGCACTGCTGCAGGAGGGAGACTGGAGCATTCACTAACTTTCCACTGCTGATTACCAGAAGCTTTCAGGAAGAGACTGAGCGGGCCCCCATTTTCTACAGTGAGAGGTCACCGCGGCATCCTGGGGACTAATAAGAAGGCTATTCGCCCATTGCTGAACCTGCTTACAGGGACTGAACTGCTGAGAGCAGGACACCAAGTGCACCCAATCCATACAGTACTCATACTGCACTCTATACTGTACTTATTCCAAATCTAGACTGCATCTATACCAAACATATACTGCAAAGACGCTCTTAAATGGCCCCAATGATAGCCGGCAGAAGAACATCTCAAAGGAGTGTCCCTCCCAAATTATTTATTCTACAAGTCCCCTTTGTTCCCCTTCCCCCTCCGCTACCATCCTTCTTTTCTTTTGGACAGTGCATACCCAGTCGACTTAGAACTAGCATCACCACCATAAATGCACTTTGGTAGTATAGTTCTAGCACACGGTAGATTTAACTTTACTACAGCTCCCTAATGCACTTAAGGTGGCCTTGCTACTGTTTATGTCGCTCTAGATGCCAAATGTTATCTCAAGCCTAGTCCTTACTGTTAATCACTTTTTATGCTAAATTGTGTGTAAACCTATGTTTATTAATTTTAAGCTTACCTAGTTACCAACTGTATTGCATAACATTATATTTGCCTTTACTACCTGGTTTGGTGCCTTTTTTCTTTGATATAGCACTACTATTGGGTACTAAACTTTGCTTTCAGTGATTTCCTGTGATATTTTATGTTTGCACACTCAACCTGGTATGTCAGAGGGGTTGAGGTTCTTGAGAAGGTTGAGGCAAACAACAAAGGACCCATTCTATCCAGTGGTTCCAAAGGAGGTAGCCTTACAGTCATGTAGCACTCCTCTTTGGGAGATGCAAAATTACCCTTTAGGTAGTGTGCATTTTCATCTCTGGTTCTGGGGTTTTGATGGGGAGAAAAATTTGTTGGGTACTAGTGACTGTACAATTTATTTCAATTCTACAACACATCTATGACACTGTAAGAGCAATCAGTCTTTCTTAAGTTGTAGCGGAATGTTCTCTAAGCAGTGTGCCCCTTGACCCTCTGAAATTAGTTAAAGCTACCTTGATTTGTGGGCAATAAATCCTTGCAATGTCCAGTGGTAGCTTCTGCCCAGCTGCTCCTCCGTGACACTCTTCCAGACAGTCATACATTAGCCCAGCTACCTCCAGATATACACTTCAGCAGAGAAAGTGAAGTCCTGGACCTCCAGCACATGCTCCCAAATGAGGCAAGATCCAAGTAGAAGGGACACTATATATTGACATCCTCTACAGGCAGAAGCCCAGGAAGGAAAGAGAGAACCCCTTGTAAATATTTAAAACTCTTTGATTGTCCTTCCCTCAGTGACTACTGCAGCCTCCTCAGCAGTAACAAACAGAAGCAACCAACAAACTGAGCTTAGGAGAGCCAACAGAGTCTAGAAAATTGTGAATGGAGCTCAGGCTGGTCACAGCCTAGCTACCAAAATTAAATAGAAACACTCCAATTTAGGGCAGGTAGCATCCCATTCTCTCTTGTTGCTGCTAGCAACTCCTACGTCATCAGACAAAACCCCAGAATAACTTTTGAATTTTTATAAGTGTGCTGAAACTCTGTGTGTTGCAATTGCTCCCGCCAGCCCATATGCCACTTCTTATTGCTGTAGTAATGTAGTGGTTAGTGCAAGGAACAACAGGGGACACGGTCATTCAACACACCCAGAAGTGTCAGATTCCGAAGATTCTGGTGGAGGTTAAAGGTCTTAAAAACAGTGAAATGAGGACTAAGACCCTATACACACACTATACAACTTTTGTTGTCTGATTCCCTTTAGATTTACCAAAACCCATGTAGTGCAAGAGCCTGCCTGATTGCATACAAATTGAAACTCTTATGCCGCGTACACACAACCGTTTTTCATGACGAGAAACATGCCATTTTTTTAATTGGTCGTGTGTAGGCTCCAGAGCATTTTTCTCGACGAGAAAAATGGCCATTAAAAATTTAGAACCTGCTCTATTTTTTCTCATCGTTTTTCACGCCGTCATTTTTCTCGTCGTGAAAAACTGTCGTGTGTACGCTTTAATGACGGAAAAAAACATGCATGCTCAGAAGCAAGTTATGAGACGGGAGCGCTCGTTCTGGTAAAACTAGCGTTCGTAATGGAGATAGCACATTCGTCATGCTGTAACGGACTGAAAAGCACGGAGACTGAAAAGCGCGAATCGTCTCTCACCAAACTTTTTACTAACACGCAGTAACACGAAATCAGCAAAAGCAGCCCAAAGGGTGGCGCCATCCGAATGGAACTTCCCCTTTATAGTGCCGTCGTACGTGTTGTACGTCACCGCGCTTTGCGCAAGCATTTTTTTTCACGATAGTGTGTATGCAAGGCAGGCTTGAGAAGAATCACGTTGAGAAAAATTTTGTTTTTTTCCATGACAATAAAAACGGTCGTGTGTACGCGGCATCAAGGTTTGACCTCATAGTATATGGTTTTGGTAAATCTGAAGGAAAAAATGTACAGAAAATTGTATAGTGTGTATCCAGCTTTACTCCCTGGAGAGTATAGTATTAAATATTTTCTTTTGCAGGCAACTTTCAAGTGACATAGTACCCCTTTTAATGAAAGACTTCTTTTTCTGTTTGAAATAATCACTTATCCATCACGGAGTATATGGATAAGAGCTATGACCCAGTAACTCAAATGTCAACAAATTACATGCTTACATGTCCAAGATACTGGTGTAACTGTTATGCCGTGTAAACACGATCGGTTTTACCGATGAAAACAGTCCGATGGACTTTTCTCATTGGACAAACCGATCGTGTATGGGCCCCATCGGTCTTTTTTCCATCGGTGAGAAAAAATAGAACATGTTTTAAATTTATCCGATGGGAAAAAAACGATAGCAAATTCCGATCGTCTGTGTGGAACTCCATCGGACAAAAAACCCACGCATGCTCAGAATCAAGTCGACGCATGCTCAGAAGCATTGAACTTAATTTTTCTCGGCTTGTCTGAGTGTTTTACGTCACAGCGTTTGGGACGGTTGGATTTTTGACTGCTGGTGTGTAGGCAAGACTGATGGAAGTCAGCTTCATCGGATTTCCGATGGAACAATCCATCGGTTTAGAATCCATAGGAAATCCAATCGTGTGTACAGGGCTTTAATGTTTTAGCCACTTCTTTATTCATGGAGTGTGCTCAGCCCCAATAGAGGATTCTGAGCCACCATTACTTTGCTAACAAGGCTGTCTTGCATCAAATATCCATGCTGCCAGTAGCCTGGAATGCTTCCTACACCCATCGCTGTGTAGCCAAGTGCACAGCACTACTGATACTAGCAGCAAAAACTATGGTCAATAGCAATGTTTGTTTTAAAGGGCCCAAAAAGCTGATAACAATGAAGAGCCTGGTTGCACTATAAAGCCAGGTATACACTACAGTTTTTTTTTTTATACAGTCAGCTCTGGTCGGAACCACTGTACTAACCATACGAGGTTAGTTCAGCGATCTCCCCCGTTGAGCTATTGTGTTCTGTCCTGTTTGGGAGTCGGTCAGATGCTGGTTTTCCAGCATGCACGTCCAACAGAAACCGGACAGAACATACACACAGGCCTAATGCCGGCCGTTTTTTTTAACTTACCATTGTTTCCCGACATTCGGGGCGTGTGTGGATGCAAGGATGCATTGTTTTTTTGTTTTTTTTTGATCAGCCAGAGAGCTAATTGAAAAAAAAAAAATGGATTCCCCAATCCACACATGCAAACTCCCCAATCCAATCCATTGTATTCTGACAGCAAGACTCCTCCGTTGACAGAATACAATGATCACCAGCTGCAGCCAGCTGATCTAGAAACATTTTCCAACAAGGGGGGAACAGCCATAAATGGATCGAAATTCATCTGGTTCCTGCTGCAATGGCAAAATTTTGATCTATCTATGGCCAGCTTTAAGTATAACCAAAGGCAAAACAGTTTTTTCGTTTTGCATGAAGGGGAGAGGGATTAGAAGACCTGTCCAGTTTTTTTTGCTGTCTATGCCTCCATTAGGGAGATTTATCCTACTTGTCCTGCTTACCATTATCATTGAGCCCACGTTCACATTGGGCCAATTTGGCATGTCAAATAGCATTCCAAATCGGCGGCTATTGCCGGCAATGGCACCATCCGAATCGGTGCAGCGCCGCACCGAATTCTAAAAGTAATTCCTGTACTACTTTTGGCGACTTCGGGGGCGATTTGAATAGACATCTGTGCAAGAACCTGTACAGATGTCTGTCAAATTGCCCCTGAAGTCGGACTGCATTGCCGGTTTGAGATTGTGCGAGTTCAGCTGAACTCACACGATTTCTAACCCGCAGCAGTGTGAACCTAGGCTCAAAGTGAAAGTAAAAGAAAAATTGGGTTGTTAGAGGGGAAATCTTCCAATAGGGACACTAGCTCTGGTGACCTGGGGGTCCCCAATAGATTCCTTTAACTTGGAGGGATTTCCTCTCACTTCCTGTTTTGGCTATGGGACAGGGAGTGAAGGGAAATCTCCCCATTGGGAGAAATAAACCTTACAGGGGTTATAACCCTCCCTTATTCCAAATCCAAAATGAAAAAAAAAAAATTTGCTTTTAGTTCTACTTTAAGACTGAGTGTTTCTTCTTCTTTTTCAATATTTCCAGAAACCTGCGTACATAGAAAATTGGAGGAAACCTCCTATAGGTGGGCACAGATAACAATTGAAACCTGATAAACTCATAAAGAAGTTCTAGCTGGAGCTGGGTTTTGAAGGGGACTTATGCCACGTACACACGACCGTTTTTTATGACGAAAAAAATGCCATTTTTTAGATTGGTCGTGAAAAACTTTGTGAAAAAAAAATTAGAACCTGCTCTATTTTTTCTCGTCGTTTTTCACATCGTGAAAAATGGTCGTGTGTACATTATGTGACACTTACCTGCAATCGAAGCCCGCGCTGTCCCCACTGCAGGCCGCATCCATGTTCGACCCCCTTCCTTCCGGGGCCGTGGACTCCGACACTGTGACTGGGCGGAGTCGCGTGACATCACTCCCGCAAATGTGCGCGGGAGCCACCGGTCACGGCTCTCGCTATTCAAAAGACGGCATGGGTGGCCACTTCTTCACAGCGCATGCGCCGATGACATCATCAGAGCAGTGTACAGCAAATATTGCCTAAACGGCACACAATTAGGAGATATTTACAGTACCTATAGGTAAGCCTTATTATCGGCTTACCTATAGGTACAACTTACAACCTCTTTAATGTCTAAACTGCTGGCAACAAAAGTGAGTACACCACTAAGTGAAAATGTCCAATTTTGGCCCAATTAGCCATTTTTCCTCCCCGGTGTCATGTGACTCGTTAGTGTTACAAGGTCTCAGGTGTGAATGGGGAGCAGGTGTGTTAAATTTGGTGTTATTGCTCTCACTCTCTCATTCTGGTCACTGGAAGCTCAACATGCCACCTCATGGCAAAGAACTCTCTGAGGATCTGAAAAAAATTGTTGCTCTACATAAAGATGGCCTAGGCTATAAGAAGATTGCCAAGACCCTAAAACTGAGCTGCAGCACAGTGGCCAAGACCATACAGTGGTTTAACAGGACAGGTTCCACTCAGAACAGGCCTCACCATGGTCGACCAAAGAAGTTGCGTGCACTTGCTTAGTGTCTTATCCAGAGGTTGTCTTTTGGGAAATAGATGTATGAGTGCTACCATGCTCCCAGCATTGCTGCAGAGGTTGAAGGAGTGGGGGGTCAGCCTGTCAGTGCTCAGACTATACGCCGCACACTGCATCAAATTGGTCTGCATGGTTGTCGTCCCAGAAAGAAGCCTCTTCTAAAGATGATGCACAAGAAAGCCCGCTAACAGTTTGCTGAAGATAAGCAAACTAAGTACATGGATTACTGGAACCATGTCCTGTGGTCTGAGGAGATCTGTATTAACTTATTAGGTTCAGATGGTGTCAAGCGTGTGTGGCAGCAACCAGGTGAGGAGTACAAAGACAAGCATTTCTTGCCTACAGCCAAGCATGACGGTGCGAGTGCCATGCTCTGGGGCTGCATGAGTGGTGCCGGCAATGGGGAGCTACAGTTCATTGAGGGAACCATGAATGCTAGCATGTACTGTGACATACTGAAGCAGAACATGATCCTCTCCCTTCAGAGACTGGGCAGCAGGGCAGTATTCCAACATGATAACGACCCAAAGCACACCTCCAAGATGACCACTGCCTTGCTAAAGAAGCTGAGGGTAAAGGTGATGGACTGGCCAATCATGTCTCCAGACCTAAACCCTACTGAGCATCTGTGGGGCATCCTCAAATGGAAGGTGGAGGAGCGCAAGGTCTCTAACATCCACCAGCTCTGTGATGTCATCATGGAGGAGTGGAAGAGGACTCCAGTGGCAACCTGTGAAGCTCTGTGTAACCTGTGTGTAATTTAATCTCAGTATAAATAAAGCTGTTCAGTGAAGCCCTCAAGAGTTTGTTAGAGGACCTTAGTGAACAAACAGCATCTTGAAGGCCAAGGAACACACCAGACAGGTCAGGGATAAAGTTGTGGAGAAGTTTAAAGCAGGGTTATGATACACATGGCGCTATCACCATTTCCAGCGTCCTAGGGAGAGTGTGTGTGTCCTCACGGATCCTGCAGACACTTCCGAATGGTAGCTGTGAGCGGTGGAATGCACGCTTGGAGGTGACGAAATGCGTCAGGGCGTAACCACGACTACCCGCGACCCGGAAGTGACGTCTGCGCTCCAAGCGTGCGTTCCACCGCTCACAGCTACCATTCGGAAGTGTCTGCAGGATCCGTGAGGACACACACACTCTCCCTAGGACGCTGGAAATGGTGATAGCGCCCTCTTGGGCCATTCATTGCTTATTTTACTGCTGTTTGATGTACGTAGTTTGGTTAAAGGGGTCTCCTACTGGTGGGTTAACAGATTTGAAATAAACAGGATTACACTATTGTGCTGTTATCTTCCTATTATTTTATGGGCTGCTTTGGAGCCCATCCTTATTGGTGTACCCTGATTGGAGAAGATTTGCTTATACAGAGTAGCTGATGTTACCTTCTATTTAAGGCTCATTTATATCTTACCTCTGGTAAGTGTGAACCCCTAAGGGGTTTTTTTCATCACACGGTGGATTCCAAATAATTGTCTTTGGTGGTGGAAAGTGCACACTTGGACTTTTTTGTGATATTACTCACCATAATACTCTGAACTGGTCATTTCTTCATACGTGCTGGACTTTTTCAGTGGCATGATCCACGGGTCCTTTTATGTTATTTTTGTTTATATTTTAGCGCTGTTTTGTGTAAAACTTATTTTACAGTTTTACCTGTTTATCGTTTTACCACCCTTATATATATATATATATATATATATATATATATATATATATATATATACACACACACACTGTATTCAGTTTAGCTAGATATCACTTCAGAGTGTTCCTGTTATTCTCGCTGCAGTATATAAAGTCAGTGTACTGTATACTGGGCACAGTGTGCAGGTAAAGCTGACTGCAGACCATCCCTGTTCTCTTCCTAATAATATAGGCAGGAAGTTGATTTAGCTAAGCTGCAGTTTATTAAGTCAGTGTACTATATACTGGGCTCAGTGTGCACGTAAAGCTGACTGCAGACTATTCCTGTTCTATTCCTAATAATTCAGGCAGTTGATTGAGCTAACCTGCAGTTTATTAAGTCAGTGTACTGTATACTGGGCACAGTGTGCAGCTAAAGCTGACTGCAGACAATTCCTTGTGTACCTATTCCAATACATCAAATAAAGTATGTCTGGAAGGCCAACAAGGAGAGGCAGACACACACATGCCAATAAAAGAGGGCAAGCAGGCTCTGTGTCTGGAGGCAATAGTGCTGGTCGTGGACACGGTGCATCCTCATCAGCACGTGGCCGTTGGGCACACTTGTCCTTTTTTTCGGCAGCTGGCCGCGTTGAACCGCAACATGCCGAAGAGTTGGTAGAGTGGATGACCAAGCCGTCCTCATCCTCCTCATCCTCTCTCACCCAGCCTCAGGGTACTTTGTCTGCCAAAGCAGCTGCCAAAGCGGCCTCTTCCATTGGCTCAATGGCATCAGTCACTCCTTCCCTAGCCCCACCATGTCCTGAGGAGTCCCCCGAACTGTTTGACCACAGTTTTGGGTACATGCTGCAGGAGAATGGGCAGCATTTTGAGGGCTCTGATGATGGTACCCAGCTTGAGGAAGGCAGTTACGTGAGCCCAGAGAGAGGGGGTGCCCAAGAAGGACAGCAAACTGGCAGTCATGTTCCCCCAGCTGCAGCATACTGCCAGGTTTGCTCCAGTGACGAAGAGGGAGCGGATGAGGAGGTCACTGACTCTTCATGGATGCCTGATAGGAGAGAGGAGGAGGAGGAGGAGGCACATCTCCAACGAGGCAGGATGCCCTCCAGGGGCCAGCTTAAGGGCAGAACACCGACTGCATCACACCGCAGAGCTCCGCATTTGCAGGGAGCTGCTGTCTCTGCGCATTATTCCAAAAGTTCCTTGGTGTGGGCCTTTTTTTAGAGACGTGTGCATCAGATTGCACCGTTGCTATTTGCAACATATGTCGGAAGCGTATCTTGCATGGCCAAAACATCAGCCGCTTGGGCACCACATGCTTGACCAGACATATGTCGACCTGCCATGCAGTCCGTTGGCAAGCATACATAAAAGACCCACACCAAAGGACAAAGCGGACCTCTCCTTGCTCCTCATCAGCTGGGATCTCCAACCCCACTATACCTTCAGTCCTCTCAGAAACCTGCACTGAGAGGAATGAAGGTGTAGAATTAGGTGTGTCACTGCCACCAACGTCCGATTGTACCAGGCAAATTTCCCTGCCCCAGCTGCTGCACCGCCGAAAGAAGTTCGCTCCCACTCATCCACATGCCCAGCGGTTGAATGCTAGCTTGGCTAAATTGCTAGCACTTCAACTGCTGCCTTTTCAGTTGGTAGACTCTGCCCCCTTCTGTGAGTTTGTGGAATGTGCGGTTCCTCAGTGGCAGGTTTCCAAACGCCACTTTTTTTCACAGAAGGCGAGTCTGGCTCTATACCGGCATGTGGAAGGCAATGTCCTGACCTCGCTGGACAGGGCGGTCAGCGGTAAGGTGCATATTACCGCTGACTCATGGTCCAGCAGGCATGGACAGGGACGTTACCTATCTTTTACGGCCCACTGGGTGACTCTGCTGGCAGCTGGAAAGGATGCATGACAGGGTGCAGTAGTGTTGGAGGTTGTTCCGCCACCACGCCTCCAAAATGCTACTAGTGGTGATTCTGACACACCTCTCTCCTCCACCCCCTCCTCTTCTTCTTCCTCAAAGGCCTCTTCCTGTGCTGATTTGTCCTCGGAACCAGCGGTGCTCTGTAGGCATTCAAGGGGCTACGCAAGTACGCAGGCAAAAAGATGCCATGCGGTGCTTGAGCTGGTGTGCTAGGTGGACAGGAGCCACACTGGGGCGGAGATTCTGTCAGCTCTGCAGGGGCAGGCTCAGAGGTGGTTGAAGCCACGCCAGTTTAAGCCAGGAATGGTGGTTTGCGACAATTGCACCAACCTCCTCTCCGCTCTCCGACAGGGACAGCTGACCCATGTGCCCTGTTTGGCTCACGTCCTTAACTTGGTGGGGAAGCGGTTCTTGGGCAGGTACCCAGGCTTGCAGGATGTCCTGAGGCAGGCCAGGAAAGTCTGTGTGCATTTCCGCCGGTCATATAATGCCAGTGCTCAGCTGGCTGACCTCCAAAAGGAATACAACCTGCTCAAGAACCGCCTAATCTGTGACATGCCCACCAGGTGGAACTCAACGTTGTCCATGCTGCAGCGGCTGCACACGCAGCAGAGGGCCATCAATGACTACCTGTGCGACTATGGCACCAGGACAGGGTCAGGGGAGCTTGTTTTTTTTGCCACGCCAGTGGGTCATGATCAGGGATGCATGCACTGTCCTGTCACCATTTGAGGAGGCCACGAAGATGGTGAGCAGTGACAGTGCATCCATCAGTGACACTGTCCCTCTTGTCCACCTGTTGGAGTACACGCTGCATGGAATAATGGACAGGGCACTTGAGGCAGAACAGAGACCTCTCAAGGCCCCCTTTATCCAGACAGTGTTCCTGCTGGCCCGCCGATCACACAGGAAGAGGTTGAGGAGGAGGAGGATTGTGTCAGCATGGAGGTGGAGCCTAGCACTCAGCATCAGCAGCAGTCTTCAAGGGATCATTTACAGTCCCAAGAAACCAATGGACTTGTACGTGGCTGGGAGGAGGTGGCTGCGGATCATGTCGTCCTTAGTGACCCAGAGGACTCCGGACCGAATGCCTCAGAAAACCTACGCTGCATGGCCTCTCTGATCCTGCAAAGCCTGCGAAAGGATCCTCGTATTCGTGGTATCAAGGAGAGGGATCATTACTGGCTGGCAACCCTCCTTGATCCATGCTACAATGGTAAGGTTTCGGACCTTATCCAGCCGTCGCAGAGGGAGCAGAGGATGAAACATCTTCGAGAGGCCTTACAGAAAGGTTTGTGCAACGCGTTTCCAGAGCCTGGGAGGTTACAAATTCCTGGTCCTGGACAACGTGTTGCTGAGGCTTCGGTCAGTCACAGAATGAGCGGTGGAGAAGGTGGCCGTCTGATCGATGCGTTCAGACAATTTTTTAGTCCGCAGCCCCAAGGTATGATCGGTTCCAGCAACCATCACCAGCGTCTAATTCACATGGTGCAGGAATACCTAGGGGCAAGATCAGACTTGGACACCTTTCCCACCAAAAATCCTCTGGGTTACTGGGTCTTGAGGGTGGATCACTGGCCAGAGCTTGCACAATATGCAATTGATCTTCTGGCCTGTCCTGCATCCAGCGTTCTTTCGGAATGCACATTCAGTGCTGTTGGAGGCTTTGTAACTGATCACAGGGTGCGCCTGTCCACCGACTTGGTCGATCGTCTGACCTTCATGAAAATGAATCAGTCTTGGATCACCAGCTACCAAGCACCTGATGCTGATGTAACCGACTAATTTTTTTTGGAATGTGAGATCCCTTCAAGACTGCCTATGCTGATGCTGAGTGACTATCCTCTTCCTCCTGTTTATGTTGATAGCTTGTAAGAACAGTTTTGGTTCTGGGAACCACCACCAGTGCCTAAGGCCCAATTTTTCTGCACCTATTTAACAGGGGCGTGTAATTACAATTTTTGCTGCAATACTTTGCAGCAGGGCTCATTCCTGCACTCCAACTAGAGTATCTGTGAGGGGTTGCAGTGTTGTGGCACCAGTGCCTAAGGCCGAATTTTTCTGCCCCTGTTCAACAGGGGCATGTAATTACAATTCTTGATCTAATATTTCACAGCAGGGCCCGTTTCAGCGCCCACTAAGAGTAACTGTGAGGACTTACAGTGTTGTGGCACCAGCACCACCACCACCAAAGGCCCAATTTTTCTACCACTGTCCAACAATGTCATGTAATTACAATTCTTGATATAATAGTTCACAGCAGGGTGTTCCAGCACCCACCAAGAGTAACTGTGAGGGCTTACAGTCTTGTGGCAACACCTAAGGCCCAAATTTCTGCAGAGTACATAGGGCAGGCCCCTACTTTCAAACATCTGACTTTCAAACGACTCCTACTTACAAACGGAGGGAGACAACAGGAAGTGAGGGGAAATCTACCCCTAGGAAGGGAAATTCTCTCCTGTAAGAGTTAATATGGGAAAAAGGTGTCTCCTCTCCACTGATGCTTTATCACCAATCCTTGTTTCCCTAAAAACCAAACATTTTCAAAATCCAATTTTCATTGGGACAGAAAGTGAGGTGAAATCTTCTGAACAGGTGCACAGACAGCAAAACAAATGTTACAGGGGTGATAACCCTTCCCTATGTTTTCCAAAAAGCTTAAAAATAGATTTTTTGGCTGGAGCTACACTTTAAAAATGTACCAGTTCAAAATTACAAACAGATTCTACCTAAGAACAAACCTACAGTCCCTGTCTTGTTTGCACCGCCTGTATACTGCTGTTCAGAGTTTATAGGGCCTGGGGGCCCCACGTCTTTTTTTTTTAATTTGGGTGCAGGGTTCCCCTTAATATCCATACAAGACCCAAAGTGGCTGGTAATGGGCTGGGGGGGGGGGGGTACCCATGCCGTTTTTCTCAATGATTTCCATCCATATTGCCGGGACCAAACATTACATTAAAGCCGCAAGCAGTTTTAAATTACTTTTATTCCTTTAGAAATGTCATTTTGTGCAGGGACAGTTCTAAACACGGGAAACACGCGCCACTTTACAGGCATACTCTAGACACCCCCCAGGCACGATATTTAAAGGACGTTTTTAAAACTGTTTTTTGCATTGATACATGTACCCTGGGGCAGAACCCGGGTGCCCAAACCCTTTTTAGGACAATAACTTGCATATTAGCCTTTAAAATTTGCACTTTTGATTTTTGACGTACGAGTTCCATAGACTTTAACGGAGTTCGAAAGTTTACGCAAACTATCGGTCCGTTCGCATGTTCTGGATGCGAACCGAACCGGGGGGTGTTCGGCTCATCCCTAATCCCAAACTTTAAACATCTCATGGAGCACTATTCAATCCATCATCCGAAAATAGAAAGAGTATGGCACAACTGCAAACTTACCAAGACATGGCCGTCCACCTAAACTGACAGAGCCTGGGCAAGGAGAGCATTAATAGGAGAAGCAGCCAAGAGGCCCATGGTAACTCCGGAGGAGCTGCAGAGATTCACAGCTCAGGTGGGAGACTCTGTCCACAGGACAACTATTAGTCGTGCACTCCACAAATCTGGCCTTTATGGAACAGTGACAAGAAGAAAGTCATTGTTGAAAGAAAGCCATAAGAAGTCCCATTTGCAGTTTGCGAGAAGCTATGTGGGGAACACAGCAAACACGTAGAAGAAGGTGCTCTGGTCAGATGAGACCAAAATTGAATTTTTAGGCCTAAAAGCAAAACTCTATGTGTGGTGGAAAATGAACAATGTACATCACCCTGAACACACTATCCCCACCGTGACACATGGTGGTAGCAGCATCATGTTATGGGGATGCTTTTCTTCAGCAGGGACAGAGAAGCTGGTCAGAGTTGATGGGAAGATGGATGGAGCCAAATACAGGGCAATCTTAGAAGAAAACCTGTTAGAGTCTGCAAAAGACTTGAGACTGGGGCAAAGGTTCACCTTCCAGCAGGACAACAACCCTAAATATACAGCCAGAGCTACAATGGAATGGTTTAGAGCAGGGGTCTCCAAACTACGGCCCGGGGGCCAGATGTGGCCCGTTGCCTGCCTTTATCTGGCCCTTTGGGGCACACTTCATCCCACTGATATGAGACATTATTCTGCCCTCTGACACCAAAAATGGGGTGCCATTTCTCCCACCGACACCAACAATGGGGCACTATTCCTCCCCCTAATACCAAAGATGGGGCATGGTTTACTCCCACTAATGTTAGCAAAATGTTCTATTCCCACTGGCCACAGTGCGGCCCCCCTAAAGTCTGAAGGACAGTAAACTGGCCCTTTGTTCAGAAAGTTTGGAGACCCCTGGTTTAGAGCAAAGCATATTTATGTGTTAGAATGGCCCAGTCAAAGTCCAGACCTAAATTCAATTCAGAGACTGTATCAAGACTGGAAAATTGCTGTTCAAAGACACTCTCTATCCAATCTGACAGAGCTTGAGCTATTTTGCAAAGAAAAATGGGCAAAAATGTCACTCTCTAGATGTGCAAAGCTGGTAGAGACATACCCAAAAAGACTTGCAGCTGTAATTGCAGCAAAAGGTGGTTGACTCAGTGGGGCTGAATACAAATGCACGCCACAATATTCAAATATTTATTTGTAAAAAAAAATTGGAAAAACCCTTTATAATTTTCCTTCCACTTCACAATTATGTGCCACTCCGTGTTGGCCTATCACATAAAATCCCAATAAAATACATTTCCGTTTTTGGTTGTAAAATGACAAAATGTGGAGAATTTCAAGGGGTACTTTTTCTAGACACTGCAATTCCAAGTAGGATAAGCAGCAGTATGGGGTTTCACCTATTGTTAACTATGAAGATGCTTTCTTGAAAATTCTCTTTACAAAGAAAATATCCCCAAAAAAATAAAAAAATGCTATACATTCTAAACGAAAGAAATATTTATGGTAGGCAGTGCAATGCATGAAAAGTAGACTATTCAGCCATAGCTTCAGGCAGCAAATTAGAGAAAGCTTTTTGTTCCATTTGAAGTTCTACATAAAAGCAGTGTAATAATGATAGCCTCCTATTATATGGTATTGTCCTCATCAAGTTCTCTTAATTGTGTGATTTTAAATACAACTTCCCAGAGGAAAATAGTTTAAAAATAGTCTATAGTGTTAAACTGGTTTTAGACCTACAACTTCAGCAAATAAATCATGTATGCCTTCAGGGAAATGACGTACAAAAGAGATTTAAAAAAACAAGGTATCATATGACATGCCATAATATAAAGTTTTATAACTAATACGATATGATTATGATATAATTATTGGCGCATAAGATAAAAAGTAATTTCCATAACCTGTAATACTGTGGGATATCCTTTGCATTGCAGGTTTTTTGCAGTTCTTTCTTATGCTGTCCATAGACGCTTCGATTTTATTATCCAATCAATCAATGTACAAAATGATCAAATCGGCATCTAATCAAAAAGCCATACCTTCCTTTCTGAACGATTGAAACTTGAATCTAATTTAGTTTGGATTCGTTCAAACAGAGTCGATCAGCCGGGGTGTAAAGTTATTGTTCATTTGGCAATGATTAGCAACACTGAGATGTTTTGGTCGTGAATCTGATCATATTTCAGTTGATCAGATTATGAGATTACACAATGGAAACAGAGATGCAATGAATAATTTACTAACTTGCACCCGGTTCACACCAGGGCGGCGCGACACGGCACGACTTGTGGGGGCGACCTCGGCGGCGCGATCTCAAGACGTCTTGAGACGCCCGCCGAGGCGATTTGCATAAGACTTCTGTATAGAAGTCAATGCAGGTTGCCTTGGGTCACCCCCAAAAGTAGTACAGGAACCTTTTTCTAAGTCGGAGCGACCTGAGTCGCTCTTACTTAGAACGGTTCCATTGAAAAGCGTGGGACGTGACTTGTCAGGCGACTGAGTCGCCTGACGAGTCGCCCTGGTGTGAACCGGCTCTTACTGTAACTTCTAATTTATCAAACTAAAATCCACTTCCCTGTGTTTGACATATCAATTGGGTTGCTGACTACAGATCAGTGGCGGCTGGTGTTTTTTTTTATGGGGGGGGGGTGACAAAAAAACAGCCCCCCCCGCTGTCTGCACTCACCCCATCTAGGTGGCGGGTGGTGGGCTGCGGCTCCGGTGTCCTCTCCTCCAGCACAGCCGTGCGTCTCCTTTCTCCTCCTCCTAGGCGCTAGGCATCCAATAGGATCGCCTGATGTTTTGGCCAATCGGGAAAAAGGTCTCATGAAGAGATTTAGTCTGAAAATAGTGAATATTAATTCGGTATCATCACACAACTGGGTGGGATCAGGGCGCAGTGCTCTGCGCCCCAGGGCCTTTTTTTAAGCCTATTAGAGCCTCTGACTCTAATCTCACGCTTCAAAAAAAACACGCCCCCCCTCCCCATTGGAATCCATAGTCAGGTGCCCTGTATGTAGATCAGGGGGCCGGATGCATGGATAGGGGGGGCGGCGCCCGTACACCCCTAATGGATGGGCCACCACTGCTACAGATTTATTACTCCTATTGGGAGAGATCGATCGAAAAAACATTTAATAAAGCATGTATGGCAACCATTAAAGGGACCCTGTCATCAGCTTTCATTCAAATTCCTGAATAGTGGAAAAGAAAATAAATCCATATTGCATGCACCAAATGCAGTTACAAACCCAGTTATTGCTTGTCAAAGTAGCAGTGACATCATCATTGTGCTGTACAGACAGCAGAGCTGTGGGAGGGGCCCAGCAAAAACCCCACCTATTACAGGTATCCTGCAGAAAGATACAGGAGGGGGGGCGGAGGAAAGACCACTCACCAGGTTCAGACAAACAATAGGCTCCGGCATTCAAGACCAAGCAACCAATTCCTCCGGGGATAGGGGGAAGGGGGGGGGGGGCAGGCACCCTCAGAGCCGGTCCACCACACTGCAACGCAAATCCTACCAACTGTCGCCCCCCAAATGACCCCCACTGACAGACCTCCATCCCACCTACTGCCCTTCTCCCCACCCCAACTACCGCCCCCTCCCACTACTGACAGATCCCCAACCACCACCCCCCCCCACTCACAGACCTTCACCACCCAACTACTGACCCCTTGCATCCACTGACAGACCTCCACTGACAGACTCTCCATGCTGCTGTGAAATTCTGTAGCCCTGTGTATCTCCACTATTAATAATGATGACACTTCGGGTGCGGCACGGTGCTTTGCTTCTTTTGGCAAACGAACCACCCGACCCAGTCCCCCCCCCCCCCCCGTAGGAGGTACTCACACGGTCGGGCTCTCAATCGGCGCCGATGCAGAGCACTGAGAGATGGCTCTGGGTGGCCTTCCTGTACATCCTACCCCCTGTCCAGCCAATACGATCATTTCTACTCTCTGCCAATCGTGCTCGTCCTGCTCTTCCTGATTGGCCGGGAGGAGAAGCAGGAAGACAATAGAGAAAAAAAAAATGATAATATCACACAACATTTGAAGCCAATTAGAGCCTCAGGTCCAAAAAAAAAAAAAACCCTATTGGAATCCATGCGTCCTGCAGGTGGATTAGGGGCCGGGCGCATAGATTAGTGGGGCGGCGCCCCTGCACCCTGTATGGAGCTGCAGACAATGGCCAGACTACTAAAACAATAAGTGAGCAACACATATTCGGTATGACCACATTTTCCAAAATCAGAGCAATACCTTTAGGACCATTATTCACTAACTCTAAAGCCAGCCATACATAGTGCGAATTTCTTTCCTGCAATCACGGGTTGCAGGAAATAAACTTGCACTATTTCCCCATCAACACAGACAGTGCTGACCAGGGAATCAGCAATTGTCTTCTCCTGATGGGAGGACAGGGGAAGCCACCCCCGCGTGGGAGAAGATAGTGATTATCGTTAGCGGCTATTGCAGCCGATTGTGATAATCGCAAGCGAATCCGGCAGGCTGGTTCTACCCAAGTTGATCGATCAGCTTAGTAAAGTCAGCCTGCCTATTAACGGTTTCAATCGGTTCCTGCTGATTCAGCCAAGATTTTAACCATGTATGACCGGCCTAAATCGATGAGCTGTAAAAGCTTTTAAAGTGTAGCCAGAGGACCATTTTGGGTACTGTAGTGTCTCGCGGCCATGCGCAATTATCTGCTACAGCAATTTACTCCCGCTGGGGATCAATTTCTTTACATATTGCCACAGTATCCATAACCCGTAACCAACATGATTCCTCGGCTAGCGCTTTGTGCGATTGGCGGCACACCTGCTCCCATTGTTCTCGGGTTAGCCTGAAGACTTGTGGGATAGACGACGCTCATATCCCAGGAGTCTGCAGGCAATGCACATGTTCCATACTATGTCATTGTCACCTGGTGAAATGTGAAAATGAAGGGAGGGGACGCAGAAAATCTCTGTTTTTGAATAGAATGACAGGTGACAAGTCGCAGGTGGTTTACACACAACTATTCTGGTCTCATGCCCTTTTATTTCTATAGAACATGCTAGGAAATGTTCCCTCTTCAGGCATGAGGCAGCCCTGGTCCCCAGGCTATGGTTGGGTGTGCATAACAAAAGGCTGTGCTTTCCTAAGTACAACGACCAGTTCTGTCACCAGGAGCAGCAGAGAAACCAGCTCAGCAGATAGAAGCCTCCTCCACACATAGCAGGCTCCTCCACTGTCCACACATAGCAGGCTTCTCCACTGTCCACACATAGCAGGCTCCTCCACACATAGCAGGCTCCTCCACCACCACAGTGCTAATTGGATGTATACTGCACACCGCGTCACGTGACCGCCCGGGGACAGTGCTGCGTACAGTACAGAGGGAAGACATGTGCCGCCTGTGATATCAGGAGGAGGGAGTGCTGGGACCGGCACACTGCGGGATGGAATGTTCGGGACACTCAACATGTAAGTGTGGGAATGGGGAGCTCCTCAGGGTGTCATTGCTTCTGTTCTACCGGGACTTACCGACTAGTATGCCTGTAATGTGTGTGTTACTGAACTACAGCACCTGCCGACTTCTCCTTCATCAGCTCTTCGCACTACTCTGCTTGTCAGCTGATTCCATTTACACAACTCATTTTCACCTTCTTCCTGAGGCTCTGCACCTGTCATCATACTACTGGGGTAATTGTATTGACATCATACTACTGGGGTAATTGTATTGACATCATAGTACTGGGGTAATTGTATTGACATCATAGTACTGGGGTCATTGTATTGAGATCATAGTACTGGGGTAATTGTATTGGATCATAGTACTGGGGTAATTGTATTGACATCATAGTACTGGGGTAATTGTATTGACATCATAGTACTGGGGTAATTGTATTGACATCATAGTACTGGGGTCATTGTATTGAGATCATAGTACTGGGGTAATTGTATTGGATCATAGTACTGGGGTAATTGTATTGACATCATAGTACTGGGGTAATTGTATTGACATCATAGTACTGGGGTCATTGTATTGAGATCATAGTACTGGGGTAATTGTATTGGATCATAGTACTGGGGTAATTGTATTGACATCATAGTACTGGGGTAATTGTATTGACATCATAGTACTGGGGTCATTGTATTGAGATCATAGTACTGGGGTCATTGTATTGAGATCATAGTATCATAGTACTGGGGTCATTGTATTGGATCATAGTACTGGGGTCATTGTATTGAGATCATAGTATCATAGTGCTGGGGTCATTGTATTGGATCATAGTACTGGGGTCATTGTATTGGATCATAGTACTGGGGTCATTGTATTGAGATCATAGTATCATAGTACTGGGGTCATTGTATTGGATCATAGTACTGGGGTCATTGTATTGACATCATAGTACTGGGGTCATTGTATTGGATCATAGTACTGGGGTCATTGTATTGAGATCATAGTATCATAGTGCTGGGGTCATTGTATTGGATCATAGTACTGGGGTCATTGTATTGGATCATAGTACTGGGGTCATTGTATTGAGATCATAGTATCATAGTACTGGGGTCATTGTATTGGATCATAGTACTGGGGTCATTGTATTGACATCATAGTACTGGGGTCATTGTATTGGATCATAGTACTGGGGTCATTGTATTGACATCATAGTACTGGGGTAATTGTATTGGATCATAGTACTGGGGTAATTGTATTGGATCATAGTACTGGGGTCATTGTATTGACATCATAGTACTGGGGTCATTGTATTGACATCATAGTACTGGGGTCATTGTATTGGATCATAGTACTGGGGTCATTGTATTGGATCATAGTACTGGGGTAATTGTATTGGATCATAGTACTGGGGTCATTGTATTGACATCATAGTACTGGGGTCATTGTATTGACATCATAGTACTGGGGTCATTGTATTGACATCATAGTACTGGGGTCATTGTATTGGATCATAGTACTGGGGTCATTGTATTGGATCATAGTACTGGGGTCATTGTATTGACATCATAGTACTGGGGTCATTGTATTGGATCATAGTACTGGGGTCATTGTATTGACATCATAGTACTGGGGTAATTGTATTGGATCATAGTACTGGGGTAATTGTATTGGATCATAGTACTGGGGTCATTGTATTGACATCATAGTACTGGGGTCATTGTATTGGATCATAGTACTGGGGTCGGGGTGCTGAGATCATAGTACTGTGGTCGGGGTGCTGAGATCGTGGTACTGGGTTCAGGGTGCTGAGATCAATGTACTGGGGTCGGGGCACTGAGATTGTGGTACTGTACTGGGGTCGGGGCGCTGAGATCGCGGTACTGTACTGGGGTCGGGGTTCTGAGATTGTGGTACTGTACTGGGGTCGGGGCGCTGAGATCGCGGTACTGTACTGGGGTCGGGGTTCTGAGATTGTGGTACTGTACTGCGGTCGGGGCGCTGAGATCGCGGTACTGTACTGGGGTCAGGGTTCTGAGATCGCTGTACTGTACTGGAGTCGGGGTGCTGAGATCGCGGTACTGTACTGGGGTCGGGGCGCTGAGATCGCGGTACTGTACTGGGGTCGGGGATCTGAGATCACGGTACTGTACTGGGGTCGGGGTTCTGAGATCGCGGTACTGTACTGGGTCGGGGTTCTGAGATCGCGGTACTGTACTGGGTCGGGGTTCTGAGATCGCAGTACTGTACTGGGTCGGGGTTCTGTGATCGCGGTACTGTACTGGGGTCGGGGTTCTGAGATCGCGGTACTGTACTGGGTCGGGGTTCTGAGATTGCGGTACTGTACTGGGGTCGGGGTTCTGAGATCGCGGTACTGTACTGGGGTCGGGGTGCTGAGATCGTGGTACTGCGATCTTAGTACTAGGATTGTGGTTGTGTGATGCTAGAAAAAAAAAAAAAAAGTAACGGCAGAAAAAAAGAACATCAAGTCTGCCCCATATTTGTTTTGTCTTAGTATAGATCTATGTTTGTCCCAAGCATGTTTGAATCCATTACTGTTGACTAACTCACTACCTCTGCTTGAAATCTATTCCAAGCATTAACTACTTTTGGTAAACAACCAGGATTAGTTTTGAAATTTCTTCGTTGCTCATTTGAGGTCATGTCCCCATTCCATTTACACAACTCATTTTCACCATCTTCCTGAGGCTCTGCACCTGTCATCATAATACTGGGGTCAGGGTGCTGAGATCATAGTACTGAATTCAGGGTGCTGAGATCGTGGTACTGGGGTCAGGGTGAGATCATAGTACTGAGGTCAGGGTGCTGAGATCATAGTACTGGGTTCAGGGTGCTGAGATTGTGGTACTGGGGTCAGGGTGCTGAGATTGCGGTACTGTACTGGGGTCAGGGTGCTGAGATTGTTGTACTGGGGTCAGGGTGCTGAGATTGTGGTACTGGGGTCAGGGTGCTGAGATTGTGGTACTGGGGTCAGGGTGCTGAGATCGTGGTACTGTACTGGAGTCAGGGTGCTGAGATCGTGGTACTGTACTGGGGTCAGGGTGCTGAGATCATGGTACTGTACTGGGGTCAGGGTGCTGAGATCATGGTACTGTACTGGGGTCAGGGTGCTGAGATCATGGTACTGTACTGGGGTCAGGGTGCTGAGATCATGGTACTGTACTGGGGTCAGGGTGCTGAGATCATGGTACTGGGGTCGGGGCACTGAGATCGTGGTACTGTACTGGGGTCGGGGCGCTGAGATTGTGGTACTGTACTGGGGTCGGTGCACTGAGATCATGGTACTGTACTGGGGTCGGGGTGTTGAGATCATTGTACTGTACTGGGGTCAGGGTGCTGAGCAACCTCCCACAAAACAAATTTCAGGCTGGTTTTATCTTGGTAGAATTTGTCAGAAGTTATCATGCTGATAATAGAGCAACGACACAGCAGAAAGACAGGGGACTCAGGGCTTTGGAGAGAGATAAGAAAACACTACAGATATATGTGCTTAGGTCAAACTTTATGAATCAGGTTTACATCCACTTTAAGGTTCTGAAGTCTACCCAGACCTTTCACCATTTTTGTTACCCATCTCTGGACTCATTCTGTCGTATGAATATCTTTTTTTGAGTGAGGTCTGCAGAACTAGAAACTGTATTCCAAATGAGGTGTCACTAAAGATCTATATATAGGAGTACAGGGAGCATGGTACAGTTTTGTGGGGCACAACATAACCAACCAGGCACCTTCACAATACTAGAGTACAAAAGACGTTTAGCATTCAAATAACTTTAAAACTGTAGCTTTAAAGCAGAGGTTCCGCGGCAGATCGTTTTTTTTTTATTTGGATGATTTCATGTGGTTTAACAATTGAAATGTACACTCACTTTTTCGGTCTCCTCAATTATCCTGTGTCCGTTTTCGTAAGAAAAACGGAGTTATAAAATCCTTTACTGCGTATTTCCATTTTGCTTGTGGGCATTGTGAAGCCCACAAGCAAGTATTTCCTGGAAGCGGTGAATGCCATCCCAGCATTCACTGCTGTAGCGCCGTAAACAAACTGGTTGCCATCACAACGGGTGGCGTCAATGATAGTTCACGCCCCGTTGTGATGGTTTGCAAAAAAGAAAAAAAAAACTGACACGGCTCAGTACGGGGATAGAGCTGCAGCTGCATAGGTAGTGTTTTTACAATCGCGCTAGTATCACCTCCTTTGCCTCGTGTGTGCAGGTAGATAATAGCAAGATTTACCTGCATGCCCTTTTTTAAAATGGAGAATGTAGAGACGCTCGTCACGTGACCAGCGTCACGCGTCACTTAGTATGTGAAATCTCTCGAGATTTCGCTGCTCGGCGATACACAATGTATCTTGGGAAGCACGACACTGTGCTCCCAGAATACATTGCTGCTTAGGGAAATGGCTTAGACACGCCTCCTCCCGCGGGAGATGAATCCCGGAAGTCTCCATTCGAATCTAAATACTACGGTATGTATGTATTTATAAAAACAGTGACCTGCTTTTTAATGATGTACATAGTGCATTGATTGATTAGGAAGATAGTTTATATTTTCGGTGAACCTCCGCTTTAAGCCTCGTACACACGGCTGGTTATCTCGGCAAGAAAACTGCTGGCAGAGCTTTTTGCAGAGAAAACCGTTCGTGTGTATGTTTTCTCGTCGAGAAAACTGCCGGGAATCTCGTCAGGAAAAACAACGTTTTTTTCCTGACGGGATTCTTGGCCGTGTGTAAAGGGCTTTAGTGTGGATTTATTCTTGAACATCTTCATGTAATTTCGGAGCATTTTTTTTAGACATTTCCAGACTTGCTCAAATTTGTTTTAGCCAATGTAAAGCTAGGTATTAAAGTGGTTGTAATCCCACCTGTAAGAGAAAAGCATAATGAGCTAATATGACTAGCATAATAGCTCATTATGCATCTTACCTTGGATCGGGGCCCCCGAAGCCATCCTCGTCTCCCTCTTCAGCCGCAGCTATCGCCGCTCCAGCCAATCACAGCGCCCCTTCCGGCGCTGTGATTGGCCAGAGCAGCGAAGACGTGACTCCGCGCATGCACGCGGGAGCCGTCAAATCCGGCTAAGTCGTCGAATGCTGGGACTTAGCCGGATTTGTGAATGGGATTAACTCCATGAATGCGCCGTTGTCTACGGCGCGCATGCGCCGTAGACACGGAGCAATGTCATTTTTAGCAAATATCTCCTAAACCGTGTAGGTTTAGGAGATATTTCTTGCACCTACAGGTAAGCCTTAATCTAGGCTTACCTGTAAGTGCAAATTGCAAAAGGGGGTTTACAACCACTTTAAGAGGAGACAGTTGCTAGGTACATGGGTGTGAAAAAATGCACAATTCATGTATTTATTTTTATTTTAGGTGTTTTTTATTAAAGTCTATTCGGGCCAAAAACATGTAATCGGAGCTCCAAAGAAGCGCCAGCATTTTTTTTGAGACAACTCCTGTGATTTTGTTGAAAGACAGCACATCGTTCAGATATCAAGAGCACAATAGAATGACATGGAAATCTCATGTCAAGCGTTGATGCTCTTCTGGGATTGCCGAGTGTCATCAGGGGGCCGACTGCCCAAACCAAGAAGAGACGTCAGGTTGCATGGGACCCAGTGTACAGTGTGGAACTGCAGATCATAGAAAAGTTGGGTTCATCAGGCATGTGAATGTATATACAGTAGTACCTTGGATTACGAGCAGAATTAGTTCCAAAAGAATGCTTGTAATCCAAAGCACTCGTATATCTAAGCGAGTTTCCCCATAGGAATCAATGGAAACTCAGATAATTTGTTCCAGTGTCACTGCTAGTATATGCAGTACCTCATGTGGCCAGAGTTGGGGGGTGACGGAGACCACTCAGAGATGCTCTGAGACACTCGGGAACCAAGTGTCCCCGAGTGGTCTCCAAGCATCTCCGGCACCCCGCACCTCTGGCCACATGCGGTACTGCACACCCCAGAGGCTTGAATCCTGCTCGTCTTGCGAGACAACGCTCGCAATTTGAATCAGGATTTTTTTTTTAACGGCTCTTATTGCAGAACACTCGTAAACTTCGCAATCCGAAGTTTTACTGTTTTTTTTTTTTTTTAAGATAACCTAGTTTAATAGGTAAGTGTGGCTTAAAGCGGTTGTATACCCGCATTTTTTTTTTTTTTTTTTACACCTGTAAAGGAAAAGGCATAATGAGCTTGTATGCACAGCATACAAGCTCATTATGAAATACTTACCTTAGAACGAGGCGTCGGTGTCCCTCCCGGTCCACGCCGAGGCAGCTGACATTATGCCTCGGCGTGTCTTCCGGGTATCGCGGCTCCAGCGCTGTGAGTGGCTGGAGCCGCGATTCGTCACTCCCGCGCATGCGCGCGGGAGACTTCTTTCCGGCAAGGTCCGGCGTCCGCCGGGCCTTCAGCCGAGAATCCCCTGTGCACATGCGCCGCTGCAGTCAGCGGCGCAGTGCAAGGGGAATATCTCCTAAACCGTAAAGGTTTAGGAGATATTTCTTTTACCTACAGGTAAGCCTTATTATAGGCTTACATGTAGGTAAAAGTAAAAAAAGACTATACAACCACTTTAAAAAATTGTTGGGGTGGAGGAGTGAAATGTATTTTTAAATAAGCTTGCATCATCTAATAGTATTTGTTCTGACATTGTCAGGCAGCATATTTTTGGATATCACAGTAAAACTGACTTGTTTTAACTGCCTAGAGCTAGCATTTGGTATGGCAGTATAAGGAAAGGCTCAAAGGTGTAACTATGTATAGTCACAGTAGCTATGTCTGCAATGGGGCCCAGAGTTGTCTTCACATGAGAAGCAAGAACAATAAGCAACACACTTACATAAAATTAGTATTTATTTTATATGGGAACAATTTGTTTTGTGTATCAGAACTTACCCTCTGCATGGCAGTTAGAGAGAAAGAGGGACCCCAGGGCACACAGACACGGCCCCCGAATAGCTGTAGTTGTTGGAGTACGGAAGCTACTTCTGAGATGGGTATTTTGAATTAGGTTTTCTTTACATGAGATGAAACATTTCCACTATTGTTTTTTCCCCCCATTTTATAGCAGATACCTGCTATGTGCTGTTACGCTGCACATGGCATTTAATCAGATTTTAGCTTTCAGGATTTGTAGGGCAGTGATTCTAATGAAAATGGATTTAGACTGCCCTAAGTATTAATACACTAACGATGAGTGAACTTATGAAAATCCGCTCTGTTGTCATTTCATATGACTCGCTGGTATGATCTAATTTGCAGTAAAAAAAATCCAGGACATATCACACATTTTGCAACCAGGGTTTTTTTTTCTTTCATAAAAATACTCACGTATTAACTTACGATCAATTTCCCAGCTACTTTTACAGGTTTGACCTAACGCACTGCAATAACGGAGGAAATTTGGCAATACAGAGAAATTACTAGGGGAAAAACATGTATCGTGCTTGGGGGATTTCTCATTTATGGCATTAGTGTGCAACAACATCCTTCTTATCAGCGTCTGTGTAGTCTGGTAAAAAAAAAAAGCGGAAAACAATTACCGTATTTATTGGCGTATAACACGCACCTTGATTTAAAGAGTGAAGTTTCAGGAAAAGACACCAAAATTTTAAGTAAAGAACTTTGAAGCAAAATAAGTGTCAGTTCCCATCAATGCAGCCTCACCATTGCCCATCAATACAGCCTGATCAGTGCCCATCTGCAGCCTCACCATTGCAGCCTGATCAGTGCGCATCTGCAGCCTCACAATTGCCCATTGTCATGTACCTGGGTGTATTTGAACCGGGGTCCCAAAGCTGCAGCCTTACCTGTTGCGCTACTGAGCAGATCTAGACTTTTGGAAATGTCCTCTCAGTATTAAACATTACCTTGGACTCACCAGCCCCACCTACTGCCAGCTGTGGACAATTTTCAATGAAAGCAGCCCTTAAAAAGGAAGTGATGCTATCTCTCAGCGCCCGTTTGTGTGGAATAGCTCCCTGGGTGTTGTGACTGCTTTTTGATCCTGATTTTCGTGTTGAACTTCTGCCTGAATTCCTGACTACTCTCCAGCCTGCTGATTTTGTACTTCACTGCCAGCTCGTGTATGACCTTTGCCTGCCTGACCACTCTCTGGATTTCGATCGTGTACCATTTTGCCTGATCTGTTGCCAACCTAATCTGCCTGACTACGTTTTCGCCTGAATCCTCAGCACACAAGTTCCACTTCGGACACTACCTATCACAGGTACCTTACACCCATCAATGCAGCCGCGTCATTGGCCATCTGCAGCCTCACCATTGCAGCCTGGTCAGTGATCATCTGCAGCCTCACCATTGCAGCCTGGTCAGTGGCCATCTGCAGCCTCACCATTGCAGCCTGGTCAGTGCTCAACTGCAGCCTCATCATTGCAGCCTGGTCAGTGGCCATCTGCAACCCCACCATTGCAGCCTGGTCAGTGGCCAGCTGCAGCCCCACCATTACAGCCTGGTCAGTGGCCATCTGCAGCCTCACCATTGCAGCCTGGTCAGTGGCCATCTGCAGCCTCACCATTGCAGCCTGGTCAGTGGCCATCTGCAGCCTCACCATTGCAGCCTGGTCAGTGGCCATCTGCAGCCTCACCATTGCAGCCTGGTCAGTGGCCATCTGCAGCCTCACCATTGCAGCCTGGTCAGTGGCCATCTGCAGCCTCACCATTGTAGCCTAGTCAGTGGCCATCTGCAACCCCACCATTGCAGCCTGGTCAGTTGCCATATGCAGCCTCACCATTGCATGCTGGTCCGTGTCCATCTGCACCCTCACCATTGCCCATCAATGCAGGCCTGGTCAGTGTTCATCTGCAGCTTCACCCATGCAGCCTGGTCAGTGCCCATCTGCACCCTCACCATTGCCCATTAAGGCAGCCTAGTCAGTGCCCATCTGCACCCTCATCATTGCCCATCAATACAGCCTGATCAGTGCCCATCTGCAGCCTCACCATTGCCTATCAATGCAGCCTGATCAGTGTGCATCTGCAGCCTCACAAGTTCCCATCAATGCAGCCTGGTCAGTGGCCATCTGCAGCCTCACCATTGCAGCCTGGTCAGTGGCCATCTGCAGCCTCACCATTGCAGCCTGGTCAGTGGCCATCTGCAGCCTCACCATTGCAGCCTGGTCAGTGGCCATCTGCAGCCTCACCATTGCAGCCTGGTCAGTGGCCATCTGCAGCCTCACCATTGCAGCCTGGTCAGTGGCCATCTGCAGCCTCACCATTGCAGCCTGGTCAGTGGCCATCTGCAGCCTCACCATTGCAGCCTGGTCAGTGGCCATCTGCAGCCTCACCATTGCAGCCTGGTCAGTGGCCATCTGCAGCCTCACCATTGCAGCCTGGTCAGTGGCCATCTGCAGCCTCACCATTGCAGCCTGGTCAGTGGCCATCTGTAACCCCACCATTGCAGCCTGGTCAGTGGCCATCTGTAACCCCACCATTGCAGCCTGGTCAGTGGCCATCTGTAACCCCACCATTGCAGCCTGGTCAGTGGCCATCTGTAACCCCACCATTGCAGCCTGGTCAGTGGTCAGCTGCAGCCCCACCATTTCAGCCTGGTCAGTGGCCATCTGCAGCCTCACCATTGCAGCCTGGTCAGTGGCCATCTGCAGCCTCACCATTGCAGCCTAGTCAGTGGCCATCTGCAACCCCATCATTGCAGCCTGGTCAGTTGCCATCTGCAGCCTCACCATTGCAGCCTGGTCAGTGCCCGTCTGCACCCTCACCACTGCCCATCAATGCAGCCTGGTCAGTGCCCATCTGCACCCTCACCACTGCCCATCAATGCAGCCTGGTCAGTGCCCATCTGTAGCCTCACCATTGCCCATCAATGCAGAGATGCCAGATTACAGAGCGGGGATCTCCTGTTTACTCGGTGGCCACTGTAATACGAAGTCCCGCCTTCTGGGCCAGCTCCTATGATAGACAGAACACTGGTCCAATGCCAGGACGTGTGACATCTATCATAGGAGCCGGGACTTCGTACAGTGGCCGCCGAGTAAACAGGAGATCCCCACTATGTAATCTGGGGGCACTGCCCCCCCTTTCCCCTACTAGGCAGCCTAGGTAAAATATCGGCCTATAACACGCACACATGATTTGCCCTCTATTTTCAGGGGGAAAAGTGCGTGTTATACGCTGATAAATAATAATAATTTTATTCATGGGGTATGTACAAAGAAAAGCATCATGGCTTTTCAGACCTTTGTTGAGAGATGCCAACAATCGGACATTTTTTCTAATGGCCAGATATCTTGGTCATGATCAACAGCCAGGCAAAGATGGTCGTTTTTGAGAAAGCTTTAGGGCCTCAATGGTATCACGGCAAGTTATCATGGGCTACCTGCTTGGACCAGCCAAAGAGGCCAATTCACTGAAAAGCTTGAGGGGTTTGACTGCACAACAGCAAGGTATCATGGGCATGGATACCAGCTTGGGCCAGCCAAGGAAGCCAACTTATGAGCAAACTGAAGAAACCAGTGTTCAGTCATGGTGACTGGGCACAGAGGCCCACTCAGTTTGGAAATAAAATAATTTACAAAGCCAAAAGAATACAAAGCCATCCACAACTCAGCCCCCAGCTACATCACTAACATAGTCTCCAAATACCATTAAAATCTAAAATCATTCTCTTCATTCCTCTCAAGACCTCCTGCTCTCTAGCTCCCTCATCACCTATTCCCATGTGTGCCTCCAGGACTTTTTCCGAGCCTCTCCCATCCTATGGCTCTCCCTACCCCAATCTGTACGTCTGTCTCCTACTCTTTTTTTTTTTTTTTTTTTTTTTACCTGGAATTCAGCTTTAGACTTGTAGGGAAAAGAAAAAAGGTAAAAAAACAGCACTGTAAGACCCCTTTCACACTGGGGCCACCCGTGCGTTCGCGGTAAAGCGCCACTCGTTCTAGCGGCGCTTTTGCAATGTTTTTCAACCGATAGCCGGGCGCTTTTAACTTTTAAAAAAGGGGTTAAAAACTCCCGTTTTGTGAAGCTTCCGAAGCGCTTTTCAGGCGCTTCCAAAGCGTGGCAGCGTTCCCAAACCGCCCCAAAGATGCTGCTGCAGGACTTTTTCTAACATCCCACAAGCGCACCACCCGGGTGTGAAATGGGAGGCCGTTTTCAGGCACTATTTCTAGCGCTAAAAAGCCTGAAAACTGCCTCAGTGTGAAAGGAGTCTAAAAACTAGAATTATTTCCAGTCATGCTAGTGCAAAACTCTACATTTGGGGTCTCTGCTAAGAGGAGAAATAGAATAAGAACTTTTAGTGTAAATACGGTATGTGCCATTCTATTGTGTGATATAACCAAATTGGTTTTTAAATTTTGTCAATATGCCCATACATATTCATTAAGACAACCCCTCTATGTCATGTTAATATGTATGGTTGATCCTTCGTTGTAATTTACGTGTTCAGGACAGAAGCTGAGGATGTTTTTGCCTTGTTATCCAGTGTGAATCAGGTAGAAAACAAAGAGCTCCCAGGCTCTGCAGGCCACATCTACAATGCTCACTGAGTCACTTAATGTGCCCTTCATAACCTCACTGAATTATTGTTGTCAAACTATGTAATATAGGTAACAAAGGGGCAGAGTATACTGAGGAAAGTCACAAGACTGCGTGTTTATAGTCAAATGGAACAGTATTCAATTTATTTATTTTTTATTTTTTTATAAATTCTCTTTATTGAAGTTTTCTGCGTTATTGAGATACAAAACAGGGCCATTGGGGCATACCCTGGCCAATCCTTGCACATAACCACGTGCACATCAAAGAAAGAAAAAAGAACACAAAAAAAACAAAAACACAAAGGAACATAAAGAAAAAGAAAACAAAAAACAGAGGACAACTTATCATCACATCCTAACACTAAATATATCTAACTAACATAACAGGGACACCTCTTGGGATACACATGGTAGGATTACTACAGGAGTTATTATTCCTTGCGGGACCTCTACTCGTTCCTAGATGTCTGGGTTGGGCTTATCAGAAGCATGCAGAGGTAGGTGCTATTAATTTGAGCTATGCTTACACCTCCATTTATTAATTCAGAGTACGGACCTTAGCTCCTATCTGGACTGATGAGTGCGGAGGAGATCTGACGAGTTACTCCTCTTGGGGTCGGTCATCTGTTGTGGACTCTGAATCAGTCCACAGATGCCAGACTTTTTCATATTTTTTGGGGCATCCACGAGACAGATACATTGCTTTATAGAGGGGTACCACTGTGTTGACTAGATACTTCCATGAGGTCAGGGTGGGGGGGGGGGGTGGTTGACTTCCACTTTAATACTATGGCTTTCCTTGCGTAAAACAGGAGGATACCTATTAGGGTGCGTGGGGCTTTGGCAAGTGCCAGTTGCTCCACCAGGCCAAGGAGGCATACACTAATTGTCAGGGGAATAGAAATGGTAGTTAGGCTATGGATAAATTGTGTTGCCTCCCGCCAATAGTCCCGAATCTGTAGACAATCCCAGAATATGTGTGTGAAATCTGCAGGAGTATCAGAGCATCTCCAGCAGTTAGCTGGCAGGGCCGGGTATATGCGGTGGAGGCGTTGGGGTGTGTAATAGATCCTGTGGAGGATCTTGAATTGGATCACAGTATTCAATTTCTCAATATATTCTTTGTGAATAGTGTTGGACTTGTGCGCTGCTCTGTAAACTTGAGCATGTGCTAGCAATATATCAAATGAAACAAACAGCTGCAACCATTTAAAAGTGCACTCCAACACTAGCGTGAAATTAGTAATGTGCGCTTGCTCAATTAGCTGGAAATAAACAAATTCATAAGGTTAAACATAAATTGCAAAACATATTGAATTCAAATATTAAAATAAAGTCCAAGTGAAAAAATATAAAGTCCAAGTGCAAAGAATATAAATGACTGCTTAGTCCATATCGTGATTGAAGTAAAAAATATATCCAGTGAAACCAAAAAACAAGCAGCAACCACCGCCACCCATGAATGAATTGGCCACTCACCTTAGGGAATTACCTCAGATCCCTGAGGAAGTCACGTGACCAGTGATGCAACGCATCAGGTGGAGCCTTGTGACGTCACTTCCGGTGTCTACAGTGTACGGAAGTGTGATGAGGAGGCAATGGTTTTTCTCCATACCTGTACTGCGGATTGTACCAAACTTTTATGTAAGCAGCTATTGAATAAATGTGATATACTTTACTGGCAATATTGCACTATGGGTATTTTTGTTCTCTCTGAGTGATTATCAATCAAGAGGCACGTTACCGGAGTTTTCAAGCAGGCGTCCCATCATTGGTGTGAGTGGGAGGCATAGAGTCCCATCGTTGGTGTGAGTGGGAGGAATAGAGTCCCATCGTTGGTGTGAGTGGGAGGAATAGAGTCCCATCGTTGGTGTGAGTGGGAGGAATAGAGTCCCATCGTTGGTGTGAGTGGGAGGAATAGAGTCCCATCGTTGGTGTGAGTGGGAGGAATAGAGTCCCATCGTTGGTGTGAGTGGGAGGAATAGTGCCCCGCCCATCATTGGAGCACAGGTGTGTCAGGAAGAAGGTGCCTCTGAAGCTGCTCTGTGAGAAGGGAGTGGTGGTGAAATCTATCCCAGCTCCCTGGCCCCCTTTCTGGGGAGGCCATGGAGGGCAGCGGGGCTTCTCCTGCTGGAGGCTCCCAGCCATCTCCTGGGCCATCAGGTGAACTGCCTGCCTCTGCACAAGCCGATCTCTCTGCCCCTGGTGAGGATGAAGGCTCGGAGGCCATTCGGGAGCGAGTGGTGGCCGGGATTAAGGTCCTGAACAGGGAGAGGGACAAGCTCTACAAGTTGAGAGCGGAGTTGAAGCGCCTGCGAAGGCAACGTGAGGGCTTACACAGCCAGAAACGGGGATCCATGGATCCGGAAATCCAGCTGGCCAAGGTCCGTGTGGATCATCAGGAGACCATCGTGGCCATGATGGAAGGCAGAGATGGGCCCTTTAAAGAAAAATTTTGTAACGACAAAAGGTTTGGAAGGGTGACAAAGATGGAGGAGGAGGAGACCCCCAGTTCTGACCCCCTGCCCCCCCAGGGAGAGGTAAGCAGCCCCAGGCCTTCCCAAGATTCAGGAGGTATGCTGAGGGCCATCCAGGTAATGGAGTCTCCTATGCGGGGGATCAGATGGTGTTTGATGAGGAAGACTTTACTGATGATGTACCTGATAAAGTGAAGCCTGCTAAGTCCCATGTTGTGGATAAGACTGTTTTTGTTCCTTTTAACACTGTGACTGACAATGTGCCTAATGACAATCAGGCTGCTAGTCCTGTATGCAGCAATGTTGTGCCTGCTGAGGCTGCAATGCAGCAAGAGTTACATTTAAAAAATGTCATTTCTGTGGATGGACTGCAAGTGTCAGAACAGCCCATTAACCCTTCTTTGGCTGAGTCCAAAGCTGTTTGCCCCACTGCTGCTGAGGACTCTACAGTGCAGCATCAGGAGACAGCTGGTATTGCAGCAACTGTGACTATTCCTGATGGGAATTTGAATAGTTCTGTGACTGATAACAATCACCCCAGTACCAGTGTGATGAACAATCCTGCTACAGATCCTGCCATTTCAGTTCATACAGTTGATAATAATAATAATATACAGAGTGATGTGGCTTCAGTGTCAGCCCTTGGCCCTGATAAACCTACTTTTGCACAGGTGGCACACTCTGCTCCTGGTAGTCCCGCTCCCAAGCGGGGTTTTCCACTGCAAGCTGCCACCTTGAGCACCCCAAGATCTGGTCTTGGGTCTCTGGCTTCTGCTGGGGGTCCAAGACGTAATGTAGTTATCCTGAAATGGGAAGGTGGTGCCATCCCTCCAGCACGGCGTGCAGTGGTGGACTTGATATTGGAGATGGGTTTTGGTGCAAATGACCTGTATGCCTTTATACACGTAGCTGGGACAAGGGACTATACGGTTAGTTTCACCAGGCCAGAGGGTCTTGACCTGTTCTGGGAGCGATATGAGGCTCGGTGCAGGTCAAGACCTGAATGGGAAGGTCTGGTCCCAGTTGCGGTTTCTCAGAGGTCAACAGTAAAAAAAATAACCATTATCCTGACCAATGAGAGTGTTCCTGCTCGGGATCTAGAGGTCTGGTTAAGGAACTATGGGGAAGTTTTGACCAAACCTAATAAAATCCATGATGAGCGTAACATCTGGACTGGGGGATGGTCGGTAACAGTCAGGTTGGCCAGGGATGGGAATGTTGTCCGTCACTTGCCCTCCTCAGCTTTCATAGGGAGGGATAGGATGACTGTTTTCTACCCTGGTCAGCCGAAGCTGTGTCACCGCTGTGGAGAAAAGGGGCACTTGAGCTCCTCCTGTTCAGCCTTGATGTGTTCAGTGTGTCGGGGTCAGGGTCATATGGCTAAGGACTGCACTAAGATGATCAGGTGCAATCTGTGCCTGCGCCTTGGCCACCCCTACAGCAGATGTCCTGAAGCCTGGCACAATATGGAGAAGGAGGTAGTAGAGGACATGTCAAGGCTGGACAGGATGGAGGGTGAGACCCCTGGTGTACCATCCTCCTCTGCGGTGACCCCCTCCCCTGGTCCTGCTAAGGATCCCTCTCCAGTTCCTGTGGCCACCCCTCCTGTGTCTGTAAGTACTCCTTCTGTTTCTGTCTCTGTGTCCCCCCAGCCTACTGTACCCTCTCCTCTTGTGTCGGAACCTTCCAAGTCTGTGCCCCCCGAGTCTGTTACCCCCCAGGAGTCTACCCCTCCCGAGTCTGACTTAAAGGGATCACCCCCCCCACCAGCGTGTACTAAAAAGGGCGCCCCTTCCTCTGTAAAGAAGTCTTGTGGAAAGACTTTAAAGAAAAAAATAAGAGATGAGGGCATCTCTGAGGCTGACCTGCGGTACCTGGAAGAGAGAAGGAAGGTTGGGAGGCGGAAGAGGCAGGCGGTGAGGACGGAACGGGGATGGGAAGCTCCGGTTCCTGTCTCCAGCCGTCATAGGTCCTCCAAGTGGGATATTTCTTCATCTGGAGCTTCTTCTGAAAGAAGTTCCGATTCCGAAATGGACTTTGAGGCGGCCTCTAGAAAGAGAGAGGCTTCTGGTGATGAGCAGCAGAGGGGAGCTAAGAAGCAATCCACCCAATAACCCAAATGGCGGTTCCCCCTCCGTTAAAAGTGGTGACAATTAATATCGCCAGCATTAAGTCAGTAAGAGCTCGTTCTATGGCCTTCTTTTTGTTCAGCCAATTAGATGCTGAAATTTTATTTTTGCAAGAGACTAGGCTCACCTCCTTGGCAGATATTCATATGGCCAAGAGAGAGTGGAGGTATGGTCCATCTTACTGGTCTCTTGCGGCCGAGCCTTACGGCGGTGTGGCGGTGTTGTTTAAAACCGGCATGGTAAC
Organism: Rana muscosa; assembly: GCA_029206835.1. Lineage (NCBI taxonomy): Eukaryota > Metazoa > Chordata > Amphibia > Anura > Ranidae > Rana > Rana muscosa. The sequence continues at coordinate 789,375,374 of CM055118.1, read as the reverse complement.
TGTCCGGCGGGTTATTGAGGTGGAGATTGGGAGATGTATGGTCTTAGACGTCCTTGTGGGAGGGCAGGACCTGCGCCTAATCAATGTTTATGGGCCGCACACAAAGTGGGACAGGAAATGCCTTTTTACAAGGATCAAGCCATTTCTTTTTACATCCCGGCAAGTGGTCTTTGGAGGTGACTTTAATACAGTAACTAGGCCCAAGGACAGGAAGGACTTCAAGGACAGGCTGGGATATGATAGCGTTTTTTTAAATAGTATGGTTAGGGATGCTGGTCTTGTGGATGTGCACATTAAGCACCTCCCAGATGACACCGGGTTCACTTTTCATCGTGGTAATAGTCAGAGTAGGATAGATAGGTTTTTTTTGAAGGAGGCCTCTGCTTTCTCGCCCCCAGTGGTGCAGGCAGTAGAGTTCTCTGATCACTGTATGCTATCTGTGGTACTGAATGCTTCAGACGCCCCTCAGAGGGGCAAGGGCATCTGGAGATTAAATTCGACACTACTCAAGGAAGAACATGTTAGACAATCCTTTGAGGAATTCTTTCAGGCACAGGTGACCATCCTGGACTTTTGTAGCAGCAAGGCTGAGTGGTGGGAGCTGACCAAAAAGAGGATCGCTGGATTCTTCAGGGGCCTAGCCAATAGAAATCAGTTTAATAAATACATGACCTACCAACGTTTACGGAGGAAGCTGGATATTCTTGTTTCGAGAGGAGGCGATCCTGGGGCAATCTCCGAAGTGAAACTCCTTCTCAGGAAGTGTCAATATGACCGGCATGCCTCTTTGGTTCTGGAGAGGGACTATGGAAAGTACCACTCGCCTGACCCTTACCAGAACTGCAAACAAGGTGTAGCTGTTAAAACGGTCGTTGGCCTTAAGGACAGTACAGGTTCCTTGACAAAGTCCAGGTCAGGGATTCTGGAGGTCGTGAGGTCCTTTTATGCCGACCTTCTTGGGAGGAAAGAGCTTGATCGTGACAAGATGGAAAGCTTTTTGGACTCTACTCCAGGTCTAAATGGTGGAGATGTTCCATTGATGAATTTGACAGAGGAGATCACAGTCGAAGAGGTGATGAGGGCAATTGAACAGCTTGCCATCAAAAAGTCGCCTGGACCGGATGGCTTGACGGCTGAGTTTTACAAAGCCTTTAAGTCTATTCTGGCCCCGCATTTGGTAGAGGTTTTTAACAGTTGCCTTGCTGAGGGGGTGCTTTCCCCTTCCATGAGGCACTCGGCTGTGATTCTTCTTTCAAAGGGTAAAGATCCTTCGATGATTGAGAATTGGCGCCCCATCAGCCTTCTTAATGTCGATAGAAAGATACTGGCAAAGATATTTTTCTGGCGCCTATCGTCAGTGGCAGAGTCTTTGCTTTCTCGCCATCAGCACTGTTCGGTCCAGGGTAGGAGCACCTTCACAGCGGTTTTAGCTGTCCGGGAGGCCTTGGAGCGGTGCAGGGCTGCAGGCTGGGGAAAGTATTTGCTGACATTGGATCAGGCGAAGGCTTTTGATCGTGTTAACCATGAGTACCTGTGGTTGCTCCTTAGTAAGTACGGTCTGCCGGGTGGTTTTGTCGATTGGCTGAAAGTCTTGTATAAGGGGGCAGAAAGCTTCCCTCTTGTTAATGGTTGGGTTGGACAGTCCTTTGGGGTTGGCTCCGGGGTGCGCCAGGGTTGTCCCCTGAGTCCCCTGCTCTATGTGTTTGCAATCGACCCCTTCATCAGGAGGCTAGAGAGCGGCATGTTGTGTGGGGTACCAGTGGGGCTCCCGGGTGAGCCGCCATTGAGGGTTGTTGCCTATGCGGATGATGTGTCGGTGATTGTCACTGGGACGGATGAAGCGGAGGAGGTGGTCTCTCTGACATCACGGTATTCTGAAGCATCAGGCTCCAAGATCAATCAGGAAAAGACTGAAGTTTTCTGGATGGGAAAGGATGGTGAGGGTTTTGATCTCCCGGACACCTTTCCAGTGCCCCAGGAAAGAATTAAGGTACTAGGCATTGAATTTGGACCCGGCGATTATGGCCTCAAAAACTGGGAAGGCAGACTGGAAATTGCCAATACTAAGGTGGTCAGCTGGAAGAGATGGAAGTTATCTATGAGGGAAAGGGTTGATCTGATTAAGACTTACCTGATTCCGATCTTCTTGTATGTCAGCTTTGTCTGCATCTTGCCAGTGTCTCTCTATGCTAGGGTCAGTAGTGTGTTCTTCCAGATGCTGTGGGGGAACAGACTGAACCCCATCAAGAGGAATGTCACCTACCTATCCAGGAGGGAGGGTGGCTTAGGTATGGTCAACCCAGTTCTTTTCTTTTCACTGCTATTTCTAAAGTTTAACATTGGTAATATGCTTGCAGTGGAACCTCCTGGATGGGTAGGCATATTTAGATCTTGGTTTAGGCCTTTTCTACGACTTTGGGAAGAAGGTGGCCAAGTGAAGAATCGCAGGGGTCATCGTGGTCAGCTACCAGCCTATGTCGCTCCATGCCTGAAGTTACTGCGGCAGTGGCGATTGTCGGCTGAAGATCTCAGATCGGTTCCAAGGAAAGTCCTTATGAGTCGAGTCTTGAGCGAAGTCTTTCATGACCCACTGGCCTTAAGGGATTGCCCGGGCCCAGTTTTGAGGGCGGGGTTAAGACTGATTAATTTGGATAGAGTACCCCCTAAATTTAGGGATCTGGCCTGGTTGTGCTTCCATGGGAAGCTCTATGTTCGGGCAATTTGAAATTCCGCAGTGGGATGGATCGTAGCTGTCCTCGGGAGGAGTGTGCAGATGAGGAGGAGACTATGGATCATTTTCTGCTTCATTGCCCTTTTAACATAGAGGTGTACAAACAGGTGGGGCGGGCCCTCGGTGTCCCTTTCCTCTCCAGGCTGGGTTATGCTGAGTGGGTGTACGGAGCATTCAATACCGGTGGAGTTTTTTGTTTGGATACACTTTTTTTAGTTAGCCTAGTAGTCCGTTATTTCACCTGGAATGCACGGTGTCAGGTCAGCATTCGGCAAAAACTCCTTCCTGTTGAGGTGGTGGTGTGTGACATTTTGCATGAGGTGGGGAAGATTCGGGAGCTTGAAAGAGACAAGCGGGGTCAGGGGGCTTGGTTGAAGGCGTGGAGGGGTTTCAAGCCTCCCTGACTGCCAGGAGTCTCTTTCCCGGGTGTGGCTGTCTGTCTCTTATCACCCTAGATTATCAGTATTTTTGATAAATGGCTGCGTACATAGGTGATGGGTTGTGCCTCTTAGGCCCTCTCTGCTGCTTTATGTAGATAGTTTTCTAGGGATGTTTTGGTAGTGGATTATGTATATATTGTATATATTCTGAACATGGATGTGTATTCCTTTGTTTTCTGTTGAAGTTTTGTACTATGGTTTTGTTTTTTACTTTTGTATAAAAATTGGTTGCTTGATTCTTTTCAATAAAAGATCAATAGAGTCCCATCGTTGGTGTGAGTGGGAGGAATAGAGTCCCATCGTTGGTGTGAGTGGGAGGAATAGAGTCCCATCGTTGGTGTGAGTGGGAGGAATAGAGTCCCATCGTTGGTGTGAGTGGGAGGAATAGAGTCCCATCGTTGGTGTGAGTGGGAGGAATAGAGTCCCATCGTTGGTGTGAGTGGGAGGAATAGAGTCCCATCGTTGGTGTGAGTGGGAGGAATAGAGTCCCATCGTTGGTGTGAGTGGGAGGAATAGAGTCCCATCGTTGGTGTGAGTGGGAGGAATAGAGTCCCATCGTTGGTGTGAGTGGGAGGAATAGAGTCCCATCGTTGGTGTGAGTGGGAGGAATAGAGTCCCATCGTTGGTGTGAGTGGGAGGAATAGAGTCCCATCGTTGGTGTGAGTGGGAGGAATAGAGTCCCATCGTTGGTGTGAGTGGGAGGAATAGAGTCCCATGGTTGGCATCAATGGGAGAAATAGTAATCTACTGTTGATGTCAGTACCAGGAATTAGGCCCCATTGTTGGTGTGAGCGGGAGGAAAAGTGCCCCAAGGGCTGGAAAAGGTTACCAAAGGGCTGCAATTTGGAGACCCCTGGTCTAATGGAAAGATGACAGTGTGCTGCCTAAATCCCAATATTTAAAGCCCAAACATTTGGTATTAGGGCTAATTCACCCCAGCAGCACAAGTTAGTGCACAGCGCTACACCAGGATGTGGTGTACTACTTTGCATCCCAATGTGCTCAAAAGGAGTAGAGCATGTGCTATTTTTTCAGTGCATTCCACCACAGCAATTGTGTGAAGTGAACTATAAGGACCGGTTCACACTATTGCGGGTGTGGGAATCGCAGTGATTCCCGCACCCACAACCACCCTAAGTCAAAACACGGTGCTCTTTTTTTCCATTGAACAAAGGTGTTTATTGAGTAAAAAAGGTGCATACATAGTCAGCATGACATTCACATATACATAGTTCACAAAAAAAGATTTTATCCATGAATCAGGTGGTTCAGTCAAAACGGTTACAGCAGGTAATGCATAGTAGTGTGTACTCGGGCAATTCTTTGAGAATACAGACATGAGATCCAACTAAATAAAGGGTAAACAACCCACAGGGTGTACTACAGTAGTGACAGGTCTACTATTAACTGCAGGTCTCTGTGTCCTTCAACCAGCGGTCCCAAATTTTATCGTATTTGGCTGTTGGTGTATATACATTTTTTGTAGGGTAAGGTCCCATTCACTTCTGCCTTCCAATCTGAAAAACTGGGGGGTGATGACCTCATCCATCTCCTGGCTATAAGCTTTCTGGCTGAGAATAGGGTTTTGTGAAGGAATATCTTGGTATATTTGTCCACAACATCAGGAAATATCCCTAGTAGACATTGTTTTGGGTCAAGTGCTATGGGGGAGCCCATGATATCATGCAGGAAAGTCACAATCTGCTTCCAAAGGTCTTGAATTTTCGAACAGGCCTAGAGGAGATGAAAGAATGTGCCTGTCTCCTGGTTGCACAACAAGCACAGGGTAGACTGGTTACATTTGTATCTAGCCACATGGATAGGGGTAAGGTATGCCCTGTGAGTTATGTAAATCTGGAACAGTCTGTCTGAGAGTCTGGGGGACACTGCCTTGCAGGTCTCAAGCGCCTCCTTCCACTCCTCATCCTCTAGTGGTTCCACCTCCCTCTCCCATCGAGGCTTCAAGTCAAATGCTAATTTAGTAGAAACAGGGGTGGAGAGCATGTTGTAAAAATAGGATTTTTATAACAGCTTACCTGTAAAATCCTTTTCTTGGAGTACATCACGGGACACAGAGCGACATAGTCATTACTAATGGGTTATATAGTTACCGTCAGGTGCTGGCACTGGCAACTTCCAAAACCGGAAGTACCCTCCCCTATATAAGCCCCTCCCATCCGGGAGCACCTCAGTTTTGTAGCAAAGCAATAAGTGTCCCCAAAGAGGGGCGGGAGCTCTGTGTCCCGTGATGTACTCCAAGAAAAGGATTTTACAGGTAAGCTGTTATAAAAATCCTATTTTCTTTCTCGTACATCACGGGACACAGAGCGACATAGTCATTACTAATGGGATGTCCTAAAGCAATGCCAAATGAGGGGGGGGGATACACCATATATAAGCTGAGCGCTATCAGACATGAGGATCTTTTGCGGCCTGCAACACACTGCGCCCAAAGGCGACATCCTCCTGACTTCTAACGTCCACCTGGTAGAACCTAGTAAACGTGTGTACTGAAGACCATGTTGCGGCCTTACAGACTTGAGCCAGGGAGGCCTGGTGATGCACTGCCCATGAAGTTCCAACTGCTCTCGTGGAGTGCGCCCTAACTTTGAACGGAGGCGGTCTACTTCTCAAGCTATAGGCTTGTATTATGACCTGTCGAATCCACTTGGCTAAAGTAGATTTTGACGCTGCCTGACCCTTTCTGGGGCCTTCCGGCAGAATAAACAAAGTATCCGTTCTGCGAATCTGAGCAGTGGCTTTTAGATAAGCTTTAACTGCTCTTACTACATCCAAAGAATGCAATAATTTTTCCTCTACCGAAGTAGGCTTGGGGAAAAAAGAAGGAAGAACCACATCTTGGTTCAAATGAAAACTCGATACCACCTTAGGAAGAAAGGCTGGATGAGGACGTAACACTACTCTGTCCTTATGGATAACCAGATATGGCTCCTTACAGGACATAGCTGCTAATTCCGATACTCTTTTAGCCGAACAAATGGCTACTAGAAAAATCAATTTCCTGGTGAGAAGCACTAAGGAAATATGCTGTAATGGTTCAAATGGTTGTTTCTGTAGAACCGACAGAACCAAGTTTAGATCCCATGGACATATGGGAATATTAACCGGAGGACTAATACGCATCACTCCTTGTATAAAGGCTTTGACTAGTGAATGCGAAGCCAAGGGCCTTTGAAAAAATATTGACAAGGCCGAAATCTGACCTTTGATAGTACTCAAGGCAAGCTTCCTATCTACAGCCCATTGTAGGAAGTCCAGAATTCTACCTATTACGTATTTACGTGGATGCCATTTCTTGGCTTCACACCAGGCGATGTACGCCTTCCAGATTCTATAGTAGATCTGCCTGGATACCGGTTTCCTGGCATTGATCATGGTAGACACCACAGCATTAGAGAGCCCTCTCTTTTTTAGAATGTGGGCTTCAATAGCCAGGCCGTCAAACCTAGGGCTGGTAAGGAAGGGTGGTATATCGGTCCCTGCGAAAGCAGGTCCGGACGATGTGGGAGGGTCCAAGGACTCCCCACAGACATTTTTACGATCTCCGCGTACCATGCTCTTCGGGGCCACGCTGGAGCCACCAGAATCACTGGTTTCTTTTCTACCCTGATTCTGCGGAGTAATCGAGGTAACAATTGTGGCGGTGGGAATGCATATATCAGCTTGAACTGATCCCAAGGGAACACTAGGGCATCCGAGCCGCACGCTAGGGGATCCCTTGTCCAAGAGACAAACCTGTCCACTTTCGTGTTGAACCTGGATGCTAGCAGATCTACATCCGGTGTTCCCCACCGCTGACATATTGTCCGGAAAACCTCGGGATGAAGGGACCATTCCCCTGGGCATAATTGTTGGCGACTTAGAAAGTCCGCCTTCCAATTCTCCACCCCTGGAATGAATACCGCAGATATGGCTGGGACATATCTTTCTGCCCATCTCAGGATGTAATTTACTTCCCTTTGGGCTGCACGACTCCTGGTGCCCCCCTGACGATTGATATATGCCACTGCTGTGGCATTGTCTGACTGAACTCTGACAGGGGACCCTTGGAGTTTGGATGTCCATGCTACTAGGGCATACCGGGCTGCTCGTATCTCTAAGAGATTGATGGGCAGGGCCTTTTCCGCATCCGACCATCTGCCCTGGAGAGACCATTGCTCCAGTACTGCTCCCCAGCCTAAAAGGCTGGCATCTGTAGTGACCACCTTCCAGGAAATCGGACTGAAGGATTTCCCTCTTTCCAGATTCCGGGGAACCAACCACCAACGGAGGCTTCTGCGAACGGAAGGGGACAAGGACATTGGTACGTCCAGAGCCTGAACTTTTTTGTTCCAGGCTGACAGTATGGCCCTTTGCAACTTCCTTGAATGGAATTGACCGTAGGGTACTGCTTCGAATGATGCCACCATTTTTCCCAGCAGCCTCATGCACAGGCGTATGGATGGCTGTCTTTTTGAACCCACTAAGTGGATCAAATCTCTCAAAGACGACCCCTTTTCTCGAGGCAAGAAAATTTTTCTCTGGTCTGAATCCAGCCTTAGCCCCAGGTATTCCAGACTTTTGACTGGTTCTAGGGCTGACTTGTCTCGGTTGATAATCCAACCGTGATATTCCAGATACTTGATTGTCTCGTGAACAACCACTTCTAGTTTTTCCACTGAGTGGTCTATCAGCAACAAGTCGTCTAGATATGCCATTATCGTTACACCTCGTGTTCTTAGATTGGCCAATAATGGGGCCAGAATTTTTGTGAACACTCTTGGTGCTGTGGCCAGACCGAAGGGTAAGGCTCTGAACTGAAAATGGCGCCCTTCTATCGCAAAGCGTAGAAATTTTTGGTGGGCTGGAAAGATGGGGATGTGCAAATACGCATCTTTGATGTCGATCGAGGCTAACCATTCCTCCCCTTGTAGGGCAGTGGCTACCGATCGGATCGACTCCATCCGGAAAGTCCTGATATGCAGGAATTTGTTTAGCCCTTTTAGATTTAATATGGGCCTCACGTCCCCGTTTGGCTTCGGAACTGTAAAGAGGTTTGAGTAAAACCCGAACCCCCATTCTTCCAGGGGGACCTCTATAATTACTGCTTGAAGCAATAATTGTTCCAGTGCCAACAGGAGGGATCCTCTCTTCTGGGGATCCCTTGGCACGTTCGACCTTATAAAGCGGGAAGGAGGGGAGTTTTTTAACTCCAATTTGTATCCCAGATTTACTGCGGAGAGCACCCATCTGTCTCGGATCGTGTCCCGCCAGGTCTCTGTGAACAACTGAAGTCTTCCCCCCACCCGATTGGGTGGGGGCAACCCTTCATGCATTTGACTTTGGGGGAGGTTTTGTACCTCTCCTGCTCCAGGGCTTCTTGTTACCCTGCAACTGTCCCTGATTTTTACCTCCGGGATTTGACCGGGGAGGCCGTCGGAACTGTTTCACAGCCGATGTCCTAGGGACTGGAGAAGCCGGCCTCTTAAAAGAGGGACCTCTAACTCTATTTTTGACCGGCAAGAGTGTACTTTTACCGCTGGAAATTCTCTGGATATACTTGTCCAGGTCTTCCCCGAATAAACGCTCCCCATGAAATGGGAAGCTGACCAGCAATTTTTTACAGGGAGCTTCAGCAGACCAGTTTTTGAGCCATAGAAGCCTGCGCATATGTACTACAGACAGCGTAAGGCGGGAGGCCTGATGGATTGAATCCTTTATAGCGTCCACCGCAAAGCATAAGGCTCTAGGTAGATCAGCTAGAGCAAGAGCCTGCTGATCTGGCACGTCCCTTAAGACCTGTTTCAACTGATCCTTCACTGCTTGGCAGACCCCTATAGCTGCCACTGCTGGTTGTGTCACCAATCCTGCTGTAGAAAAAGCAGATTTCAATAAGGACTCCAATTTTTTATCTATTGGGTCCTTGAACATTTGGACATTTTCCACCGGACATGTCAGTGATTTATTCACACAAGAGATGGCTGCGTCCACTGTAGGGACCTTCCATTTTCTGACGAACTTATCCTCCATAGGATAGACCACCGGAAATCTCTTGGGGGGAGTAAATATTTTGTCAGGATGCTCCCAATCCTGGTAAATGAGCCCCTCCAATAAAGGATGGATCGGGAAAGAACAAACAGTCTGGGGAGCTTTTAGCGACCCCAACGAGGAGACAGAAGAGGAGGATGGCTCCGCAAGTGGCATTTTAAATGCTGATCGGACCATATTAGTCAGGGACTGAACCCATAACCTCTCAGCATGTGATGCTGAGAACGGCTCCTCCACTGTTGATTCCTCTACAACCGAATCAACCTCATCCTGATCCCCCTCAGGTAGGTCGACCTCTGTATGGGACTGTTGCTCTGTTAACAGGCACTCTGAGGGAGGAGACGGAGATCGAGCGCTTTTCTCCTGTGACAGGGAAGCAGCAATTAGTGCTGACAATCTCTCTTCCAGCCCTCCCAGAGCTGAGGAAAAAACCTCCTCTGTTACATACACAGGAGCAGGTGAACTGGGGACAGCCACAGTACCAGGTACTCCTGGGGGTGCCCTACGGTCACTAACCTCTGATTCTTCAGGGGAGACTGGTGCAGCCAAAGCATGCCCAAGATCCTCAGAGCCCGATGGAGACCCCCTATTCCTCCTGGAATTTCTAGTCCCGGAGTTTTTAGACGGCATATTCCTAAGCCACAAAGCTGAGGTATTCCAGCCGAAAATACACCAGTTACTGATAATAGTCTAGCATAAATGCTGCTATAATAAACAGTTGGTGTCTACTAATGTGCCTTTCTAGGGGATGCCTGTATCAACCGCTTGCTGTATGCCTTTAAATGTTGTCAGCTCTGTCTCTGTACTTCATAGCCAGCTTACTGCAATAATGTGGCTTTTTAAAACCTGCTGGGACGCCCGCACATGCGCAGAAGCGCTGCGGCGCGCACAGAGCGTCATCCCCCAGGCCCCGCCCCTTTTTCCGGCCACCTCTATATATAGAGGCGCGTGCACGCGCACGCGCGCGGCCACGCGCACGCGCGCGGCCACGTGCGCCTCGGCGCTAATTTTCAAACATGGAAACCAGGGACAGGAGCCAGGGCCCCCTTTGCCGCAGGCCGGGGGATAGACGAACACTGCAACATGGCAGAGGAAACAGTTTCCTGTAGGAGAACTCACCAGCTGCCTGGACTTTGCTCTCTGAGAAGAAACTAGTCCATATGACAAGAAAAACATTCCACAGCGGCCTCTAGTGGACAAACACAGGTACCGCAGTTTAATATACTAAACATATATAAAAAAACATTCTTTTTTTTTTTTTTTTTCTTGACCACCATTAAAAATTATTACATTTTTTTTAGTAGTTACAGGCATGCACAGATATTAGCGGGAATACCGTTAGGTAACAGACAGAAAGACAAATTAGGCTTGGGGGTCCCCCAATAGAACCAAGTTCCTGGGGGCCCCCACTTACCTGTTCCCCGCCGCAGGACTTTGTTTGGTCCACAAAAGCCCAAACTTCACCTATCACGGCAGGCATTGTAATCAAACCTTCAGGGACCGGGTTCCCAAGGATTCCACTCCCCTGGACCTGTATAGCACCCTGCACAGAAAACATCTTGGTCGTGGGTATGACCAGAGCTCTGGATCCCAGGGTCCAGCTCTCCTAAGAGAAGCATTACAGGCAGAACCTTGCTCTTCTCTGCAAGGCCCGGGTACCGACCGTTTAGCTATGAAGCTTTTTTGGTCGGATCCGGAATAGCTTACTGAGGCCCAAAAGAACCTGTACGCAAGCTCAGTGAAAAACACATGTTTCTTCTTGGCCAACACCTTAGACACTGGCAAAAAACTGAGGTGCTCCCGGATGGGAGGGGCTTATATAGGGGAGGGTACTTCCGGTTTTGGAAGTTGCCAGTGCCAGCACCTGACGGTAACTATATAACCCATTAGTAATGACTATGTCGCTCTGTGTCCCGTGATGTACGAGAAAGAAATGTGGATATCAATCCGCGCAGATCTGTACTCTTAGCTATAGCCATGATAGGGTGTGGGGTGGGTTGTGGAAGGGCATGTGAGAATTGTGTTTGGGCCGCGTGTCTTACTTGCAAAAACCTGAAGAACATATGGTTGGGAAGTGAGAATTCCTTTTTAAGTATTTGGTAGGTTTTGAGATTACCGTCTGAGAATAGATGATGTAGGTAATAGACACCCTATGCGGCCCATAGTTTGGAGCCCTGAACGTAAAGAAATTCAGGCAAATTTTTGTTATGCCATAGTGGCGTGTAATCAGTGGTCTGTGGTATCCCCAATCTAGCAGAGGCAAGATCCCAAATGCGTCTATAATGGTACAGTAGAGACTTCGTATCTCCACCCGACTCAGCGCTCCTGAAGTCCTCAGAAATTGCATAGAGCGGGTCTCCAGTGCGCCAAGCCCCCCGTGGGCAAAGTAGGAGTTGGAAACGTGTGCCGTCTGTTTTGTCAATGTGAAACAATTGAGATAATTGGGATGCAATGTAGTAGAGATTAAAATCTGGTAAGGCTGTACCTCCCATATCTGTCGGGGTTTTGAGTGCTTGCCATGCGAGTTTATGCCTGCCGGTGCCCCAGACAAAGGGCCTGAGAAGGGCTTCTAACGACTTAAAGTACTTTAAGGGTAAGTATATCGTGGTGTGCCATGAAACATATAAGATTTTGGGGAGAAGGACCATTTTTACTAGGTTGATGCAACCCCACACCCCAAGGGGTAGATGAGCAAACTCGGTGCTCTTTAAAAGCATTTCATTCTTAATGACACTCCCACGCATCTAAAAAAGCAGCTCATTTGCAGCTGGAGGAACTACAGGGAAATTGCATGGTGCAAAGCACTGTTATTTTCCCGGCCACTGCATTTTTAAAATGCTACAGGAACCTTTTTTTCTGCATGAATAAATCAAATGAATGGGCTGCCAAGCCGGTGCAAACCTGCAATAGTGTGAACCAGGCCTAAGGACATAAAGCTAATTGTCTTGTTTAAATGTGTTGGAAGCTATGCCCCGTGCACATGGTGTGATGGGGCCCTAGAGCTGGATTAAATGAGTTTTTCTTGCCTTTTTGTTTCCCTAATGGAGAGATTCATTCTCTCTGTTTATCCTGGTGACCATTGTCACTGGAACCATAGTTGATGGGATATCTAAAATAGTAATATTAGTTGTCAACAAAACAAGAATAGTGGAAATATCTTCAAAAGGGGACAACTTTTTTAACTGTTTAAGAGCTCACTCACACAGGCAGCTGGGGGGCTGGGTGGTAAAAGTAGGTGGTTGAGTAGCATTTTCACTTTAAATTGATTCTTATTGAAAAATGTAAGTACAAAATATAGCATAAAATGATTTTTGTAATTGTCAAAGAAATATTAGACAGCTGGAACGTAGCTGCCAAGAATGTTAAAACATTTAGCACTTTAAATAGCATAGTTGGTAATAAACCAAACTTATCGCCTGCAAGTTGAGTAGGTATCAATGAGTCCAGTAAATTTGTTGCAGGCCGTGAAACAGGAAGTAGGTCAAAGCATCAAGTCTGAATAAACAGCATAATCTGGAATAAGGAGAAAAGAAAGAAGGAAAGAGGAAGGAAAGGTGTTCACAGTAGGAAGGTGGGAAAGAGAAGTGAGGTAATTGGGAGGGGAGTGAGCACCAGGAATGCCCAAAACCAGCATCCCAAAGCTGGACTATTATGAGGTATAGCTTTCCATTGACAGTGACCTATGTGCATATTGTATCCACGGGGTCCAAATCTTGGAAAATTAAATTTGATTGTCCAGCAGGATACTGGTCAGTTTCTCATTGAGGCTGGGTTCACACCAGTTCACATGACAGGAGATTGTGACCGGCTCTCTATGGAGCCGGTTCACACATCTCCGGAGCAGGTCCGGTGCGAATTGCACAGAAATCCTGTGCATTTTCTGGTCCGTTTCAGGTCCGAATTCAGCCAAAAATTCAGGCTGAAATTGGACCTGAAACGGTGAATAGACTCCTGCTGTGAGCCGCTCTGTTCCTCAGTGCGAACCTAGCCTCATAAAGAACCCGTCGATCCGCTGACGAACTTCCTCAAATTGTTTCTTCCAGGCGATGGTCTGCTTTGCTGCTAACAAAATGTGATTCACCAATTTGAATTGGGGTTTAGTAAAATCGGGGGGGGGGGGGCTTTAAAGCCTCATACACGCGGCCGGGTTTCCCGATGGGAAAAGTGCGAGGAGAGCTTGTGCCCGGGAATCCCGGCCATGTATATGCTCCATCGCAGTTTTCCCAACAGGAAAACTGGCAGAAAAAAAAAGAGAACAAGTTCTCTTTTTTCCCGCCGGGATTCCTGGCGGACTTTTTCCCGGCAGTTTTTGGCAGTTTTCCTATGGGAAAAACTGCGATGGAGCATACACACGGTCGGGATTCCCGACCAAAGCTCTCATCTGTGTTTTCCCGATGGGAAAGCCTCTCGTATGTACAGGGGAAAAGTTACCGAGCAGGTTCTCGGGTTTTCCCCCCGGGATTTACAACAAATCTTTTCCCGTCGGGAATCCCGGTCGTGTGTACTAGGCATAAGGTGTAATAAAACATACCTAGGATCTCTGGGGAAAGGGTGATCAAACAAAGAATGTATGAGCTTCAAGACCTTGGTCCAAAACCGTGTGAGCATGGGACATATCCACCAGATATGTAACACCTCACCTGGTGTTGTGCATCCAGGAAAGCATAGGCCAGCATGGGAAGGTTGAAGATGTTGTACACATGATGAGACCAGGTACCATCTGGTAACTGTTTTGAATGCAGACTCAATAGTATTCACATTAATAGAGCAGGAGGCTATTTTAGCCCAGATTTGCAACCAGTCTGCTCTATACCTGGTGCTCCGGAGGTCTGTCTCCCACTTGGAAACGTAAGCGTGATCAGTATGGTGATTGGAATTATTCAATTGAGAGTAGAGCATAGACATTAACTTGGGGGAGAGAGGTGTATGGTGTCATATGTGTTCAAATAGAGATAGCTGACTCGTAAGGGCTTCGTTAGTAATTATGGTGGAGAGTAGAACTGCATGATTAATAGATAAAAAATCACAATCTCAATTTAACCCCCCCCCCCCACCATCTTAAAGGAGTTGTAAAGGCAGAAGGTTTTTTATCTTAATGCATTAAGATAAAAAGCCTTCTGTGTGTAGCAGCCTCCCTAGCACATCCCCCCCCCAATACTTACCTGAGCCCCATCGATGTCCACTAGTCCTTCGGCCATCTGGGACTCTCCTTCTGATTGGCTGAGACACGGCAGCGGTGCCATTGGCTCCCGCAGCTGTCAATCAAAGTCAGTTACGAATCAGGGGAGAGAGGGGACGGGCCGAACGGAAGCTCTGTGTGTGAATGGACACAGTAAGCTGCAGCTTGGCTCAGGTGCCCCCATAGCAAGCTGCTTACTGTGGGGACACTTGACAGGAAGAAGGGGCCAGGAGCAGCAAAGAGGGACCAGAGAAGAGGAGGATCTGGGCTGCCCTGTGCAAATCCACTACATAGAGGAGGTAAGTATAACTTGCTTTAAAAAAAAAAAAAACAAGAGTTTTTACAATCACTTTAATCCAGCATTTCCACAATTCTATGTAAACAGTGCAGAGAGATAGAGAAGAGATACAATGTATCAATTGGTTCTTTTAGATCCGGGGCCAGCAACCTGTAGATCATGATCTACCAGTAGATCTCGGCCAGGTAACTGGTAGATCACGGTCTGGGCTTGCTGACCCACCATCCCAGAGCATCAAACAGAGTTCAATGCAGAGGGACTACTTGTAGAGCTGGAGCTGTAGTAGGGAGCAAGAGCCGCTTAAGCCGATGCTTCCTCTGTAGTGCTGGCTTCTGTCCCATGCGGAGTGATACCGACTGCACTCTATCTCTGCGGTCTCCAGAGTGGTGCCAGCAGCAGGAAAGAAGAGATCTTCAAGTCAGTGTGAAGCAATACACTGGGTATAATAGTACTGTATAGGGGTGCTTTCACCCTGATGTGCTGCGGTTTACCCACACCATGGGTGCAGTGTACCTGCAGCTTTCCTGCGGGTTTGCTGTGTTTAGCTATGGACTTTTATTTTATCCTGAGGGTTTGGTGCCCTTTCTGAAATCGCACCAAAACTGAGTTTTGGTGCACTTTTAGAAAGTGCACAACCCCTGACTAATATAATAGAAGTCTATGGCAAAGTACAGGACAAGTGTGATCATTGGAGAAGAGCGGGCTGAGTTCCCAGCACAGCTAGAGAACTGACCGCACTGTGCTCTCATGCCTAATGTGGTCAGTTTTCAATAGGAAAGCACAGAGACTAACTGGAACACCAGGGATTTCACACAAGGAAAGCAATACATAGAGAACAGGATACTTTTTCATACAAGTACATGGTACAGCAGGCACATACAGTATCAGGAATATAAAATGTTGGGTTTATATTGCTTTAAGCCAGTGGTTCTCAACTCCTGTCCTCAGGACCCACTAACAGGCCAGTTTTGCAAGATAACTGAAATATATCACAGGTGATAAAATTTGCTGATCAGTGATTGCAGTATTCTAGTCTGCATCTCCCCAAGGTAATACTTAAAATCTGGCCTGTTAGTGGGTCCTGAGGACAGGAGTTGAGAACCACTGCTTTAGGGCTCATTTACACTTGCTTCGGCTTCAACATGGCTTCGGACAGGCTTTGTTAAAGCTCTCTGAATGCCAGTCAAAGCTCCTGTCACTAAATAAAATGGTTAGTTTACAGTCCTGTTTACACCTTGCTTTTGCTTTGCTTTGGTTTCAATTCAAAAATTATACCCCATGTAGCTTCAGTGGTGCTTCAAAGCGTCTTCAAAGCAACCATAGAAGTCTGTGGCAAAGCTCGCTTGAAGCCCCACTGAAGCCCCATCAAAGCAAAGCAAAGCAAAAGCTGGTGTAAACAGGACTGTAAGCTAACCATTTTATTTAGTGACAGGGGCTTTGACTGGCGTTCAGAGAGCTTTAACAAAGCCTGTCCAAAGCCATGTTTTGAAGCAAGTGTAAACTAGCCCTTAACCACTTCCCGCCCAGTCAATAGCATATTGACGTCCGGGAAGTGGTTGTGTTATCCACACTGGATGTCATCGCGGCGATCGGTGGAGCGGTGTGTCAGTCTGACACACTGCTACACTGATCTCGGTAAAGAGCCTCCGGCGGAGACTTTTTACCACGTGATCAGCCGTGTCCAATCACGGCTGATCACGATGTAAACAGGAAGAGCCGTTGATCGGCTCTTCCTCACTCGTGTCTGACAGACGCGAGTAGAGGAGAGCCGATCGGCGGCTCTCCTGAAAGGGGGGGTTCGCGCTGATTGTTTATCAGCGCAGCCCCCCCTCGGATACCCACACTGGACCACCAGGGAAGCCCCCAGGACCACCAGGGAAGCCCCAAGCATGTGGATGGCCCCCATGGCCATCCACATGTAGTAAAACAAAAAATATATAAAAAAAAAACATAACAAAAATATGCCAATCAGTGCCCACAAATGGGCACTGACTGGCACTACCACAGTGTGTGATGGCTGGCATTGCTGGGCATCAGTGTCCATCAGTGCCACCTACTAGTGTCCATCAGTGCCACCTATCAGTGCCCACCTATCAGTGCCTGTCCGTGCCGCCTATCAGTGCCGCCTATGAGTGCCAATCAGTGCCGCCTATGAGTGCCAATCAGTGCCGCCTGAGTGCCCATCAGTGCCGCATACCAGTGCCACCTATCAGTGCCCATCATCAGTGCCCATCAGTGCCACCTCATCGGTGCCACCTCATCGGTGCCCATCAGTGTCGCCTTATCAGTGCCCTTCAGTGCCGCCTTATCAGGTCCCGTCATTGAAGTAGAAAAGGTACTTATTTACAAAAAAAATTAACAGAAACAAAGAAAAAAAAAAGTAGTTTTTTTCAAAATTTTCGCTCTTTTTTTATTTGTTGTGCAAAAAATAAAAATCGCAGAGGCGATCAAATACCACCGAAAGAAAGCTCTATTTGTGGGAACAAAATGATAAAAAAATTGTTTGGGTACAGTGTAGCATGACCGCGCAATTGTCATTCAAATTGCGACAGCGCTGAAAGCTCAAAATTGGCTTGGGCAGGAAGCTGTATAAGTGCCTGGTATTGAAGTGGTTAAGCAATCTCAACAGGTGTTGCCAATATTGAATATCTGTCCTATACACCGTCAGATTTAACCCAGGAGAAAAAGTGCTCAGATTCACATACCAGGGTGAAGTGGTGAATATCCCTGAGAAACAACAAGCACCTAACCCAGAGATCCACCGTGGTATGCGAATTGGAACACCTTTTCCTTGGGTTGACTCTTATTAGTACAGGCTGGCTTTAAATAGCACATTTTGGTTTTAGTTTTCACTGTAATGATCATATCATGGGTAATGATAGAAGGTAAAGCCTAAACAAAAGTGCATCTCTTACTAACTAATGCCTTGGGCAGCATGATAAAGACAACATTGGTTAGTAAATATTGTATGAACAGAAGTAACCAATATTATTATGTATCATAAATGTCACAAAAAATCACTCCAACGGGTTCAATGTTCTGGTTCTCCAGGAGGTACCACTGAGCCCCTTGCTATCTTTTATAGACAACATGCTGGCCATACACTACTAGAATCTAGGCCAAAATGTTTTTAATTTTAAGAATGTTTGTGCGACTTTCTAATGGTTAGTGGGGTCAAACCAATGTTTGTTTTTAATTGCAGTGATGAGAACATTTAAAGGAGTAGGGTTAGTAAAATTTTCCATGAACAAACTACAGTGAATGTAATTTTCATTTGGAACAGTCCATTCACTCCAAAATCAAATAAAATATAAAAATATGTTAAAAGCAAGTGAAGTTGTGAAGGGCTCTTGAATGACATTTGTCAGGTCATCGAATGTACAGAGAATTTTCATGCAAACGCTCAGTTTGAAATCTACTAGTACCGTATATACTGGAGTATAAGCCGACCCGAATATAAGCCGAGGCACCTAATTTTACCACAAAAACTGGGAAAGCTTATTGACTCGAGTATAAGCCTAGGGTGTGCCTCACTTTGCCTCACTGTGTCCATGCCTCACTGTGTCCATGACTAGACTGACGTTTAACATGGGAGTCTATGGAAGGGGTGCCCGGCTTTGAAAAATCAGTTCTCCCCTGCCGTAGGTCCCCTGGACAAGAAACTTTGCAAACCTGTAGATGAAGAGTGGGGCTACATGTGTGCTAAGTTTGGGGTCCAGAGGACCTATGGCCGGCCAGTACAGGGTCCCCAAAGTCACCAGAGAAATTACAGTTTAACATGGGAGTCTATGGAAGGGGTGCCCGGTTTTGAAAAATCGGTGCTCCCTGGCCGTAGGTCCCCTGGCCAAGAAACTTTGCACACTTATAGAGTAAGAGTGGGGCTACATGTGTGCCAAGTACCGGCTCCCCAAAGTCCGGAAGATCAGGCGCAAAAAGGTGATTCGAGTATAAGCCGAGGGGGGCACTTTCAGCACAAAAAATTGTGCTTAAAAACTCGGCTTATACTCGAGTATATACGGTATATGGTCAGCTTCAGCCTTGCCAACAATCCAAATAAATCTTATATAATTACAGTATCATGGATCCAAACAAACTGTATCTAGTCTAATATTCTATTCTGCATCAGACTTCAGTTACACATAATAACAAAAGTAAACTATGAACGGTATGTGATTAGTCATGTGGATAATGGTTTAATTGCCTTATAAAACTAGTAAATAAGTGTTTTAATGGTCTGTAATAGGCCTCTCCTAGTTGTAAAGAAAAAAAGATTAGGCTGGGTGTTTGGATGGTTACCGTGCAAGTCACTCTTGTTATGTCTATGTAGAGTTTTTTTTGCTCTGTACAGCTGCCTAGGAACAATTTATTTCCATAGCTATCTGAACTCTTTTGTTTATATGGGCAAACTTTTGATTTTTATGAACAATTGAGTAAATCTCCTAAATCTGGACATTGTTAATTGTGTTCTTTGAAACATAGCTTTCTACTGAGATTAGTTTGACATTTACTTTATAAGTAGAAATAATACAATACACTGCACCAGCACCTCGCTTAGATGATCTTGTTTGCGTCGTGAAACTACACTCCTACCTGTAAATTATCTGCAATATAGTCATATATTGTTAGTTTTTTATGTTTTGTAGAATATCAGAGAACATTGCTCTCTGTGCAGTGTATTGTATTATTTCTACCTATAAAGTAAATGTCAAACTAATCTCAGTAGAAAGCTGTGTTTCAAAGAACACAATACCAATGTCCAGATTTAGGATATTTACTCACTACACTAATGGTACTGGTTGTGTAAGGAAGTTACGGTACATCTTGTATCTGGTAGATATGGTTGCAAACTGCCCCATCCTGGATACAATCCTTCTAATAACCAGACTAACTTTCTTCTTGGCTATAGGGAGGATTAGAACCTCTGTCGGGTTTTTATTTTTATTTGTAACCCCATTGAAGAGATTAACCTTACTTTCTCTTCCACTCCCAGGGGCGGTGGTCACCAGAACAAAAAAAAAAAAGGGACCCAGACATTGTTAAAAACCTGACAGAGGTTCTGACTACCTGGTGCCGAACTTGTGATCTGACGGCCACATTTGGTTCTTTGATAGTTGTTATGCAGCCTCTGGCTTCTGGGTTTTAGGTCAAATAGATTTTTTTCTAAACAAATACCAGGGTACAAACCTACATGAGGATGTAAATGCGAGAGACTTTCCACAATATGTCACACAATCAATGAAGACCATATATGAAAAGGAGATCAAAGCTGTGCAATGGAAAGACAATGTATATAGTACCCAAAAACACAGTACAAAGTAATAAACTAGAACAGTGTGAAAGGTGACCGACCCAATTATATGATTCTTCAGTGAAGGGCAGGACAGGGAAAAGAAAAGGGAAGGGAAGGGAAAGCAAGAAAGATAGAAAAAAGGAGAGACATGCTTAAGTTACCACAAAATAGGGTAGTACATGTACAAGTACATGCCCCAATAAAACCGTAGGAAGGGTGGACACACTATCCCACCACCAGAGGTGGCTGAGTCGCTATTGGCCCTCCCAGCACATCTACGTAGTACGAAACTTCTCGGGGACTAAACTATCCTCTGTTACCAGTGTTTCTATTGCCAGCATTATGTAATATACCCCCACTATCTTCAGCAGCATGTCTCCATTCTTCAGCCACACTTGTAGCTTGTCTACAGGCCCAAGTAATCTTCTATATCATTATCTGCAGTTTCTAACTCTCTGACTCTTTAGCATTATATATACACTGAGTGTTCATTCACATTATATGTGCGGATTGGTGGTTTTATGTGCCCCATTTGCACAACAACATTGCTGGTGGTTTGCAGAGAAATGCAGACATGCTTGGCATTACGTCACTGCACTGCAGCACAACGCACCAACTCATTATTTCACTGATCTGTATACTTGTTCTGGTCATTGACTCAGAAAGTGCTGAAAACAACCAGCAAACAGCATTTTTAGAGAAAGTTCAGCAATGCCATCCCCAGTATTTATCATGACATGTTCCCTTTAATGATGATCATAGGTGGCCTTGATCACATGATTTACTCGCTGTGAGCTCACTTTGTTGATTTTTCTGTTTTCAATATTTTTATTTACTTTTGTAAGAAAATGATAACCAAGAACAGTTTGATTACATGACAGCTTATAAATGCGTGACAAATGATGTACAGTGAAAGGTTTATTTATAAACTTTTATCGATACGTTTTATTCGTTCTTTTTTTCTAAATGTTGAGACAAGTATGACATCTTCACATTTTCCCTATATGTGTTTTCTTTTGAAATCAATGGAAAAGCATCAAAGTGCATGTCAGTGTGTTGTGCATTTTGAATGTGCATTGCAATGCATTTTGTATTGAATGTCAACGTATATCATAACCCACATCAGCATGTGTTGTGATGCATCATGACACACATTGACGTGAATTTTAATGCATGCATTGACATGAAAAAGGCTTTAAGCGAAAATGCTAAGGTATGAGTCCAAGTTGGCATTGCTGCCTTTAAAGCGGTAATAAACCCAAAACCAGAAATGTAATATATTGCATGTTTCCAATTCCTAAATGTGGTGGCTTGATTAGATTTCTCTGGCTAGGGGTTTTGCCTTTATTTTCACCTGGTGATCTGGCCAGTAACACATTTTCCCTTTTTATAGCAGGGTTCGACAAGACAACCAGCAATGTCTGTTTTCACTGCCATCTCCTTCCCTCTAATTAGAACCTCCAAACATTATATATATTTTTTATTCTAACACCCTAGAGAATAATAAAATGGCGGTCGTTGCAATACTTTCTGTCACACCGTATTTGCGCAGCAGTCATACAAGCGCACTTTTTTGGGAAAAAATACACCTTTTTTAAAGTGGTTGTATACCCAAATTTTGTACAGGCACCTACAGGTAAGCCTACATTAAGGCTTACCCGTAGGTGCTTGTAATATCTCCGAGACCTACACAGTCTCGAAGATATTTGCAAAAAAAACTGTACCGCTATCTACGGCGCAAGCGCACCGTAGATAACGGCGCAGGCGCACTGAGCGCGGCGGCTCTTGAATGGGAGCCTGCCGGACACTGCCGGAAATTCACGCATGCGCGGAGATCGTGCCGTTCCCCGCGCATGTGCGCGAGTGACATCGCCGCTCCGGCCAATCACAGCGCCGGAGCGGCGATACCCGGAAGTCACTCCGGGTATCATGGATTCGACGGAGGACGCGTCCGAGGACCGCTGCCGGGGCTTCGATCTAAGGTAAGTGATTGATAATGAGCTAGTATGCTGAGCATACTAGCTCATTATACCTTTGCCTTGCAGGTTGACCAAAAAAAAAAAAAAAAAGTTTTGCGGTATACAACCGCTTTAATTAAAAAATAAGACAACAGTAAAGTTAGCCCATTTTTTTTTTTTTTTTATATTGTGAAAGATAAGGTTTCGCCGAGTAAATTGATACCCAACATGTCACGCTTCAAAATTGCGTCTGCTCGTGGAATGGCGACAAACTTTTACCCTTTAAAATCTCCATAGGCGACATTTAAACAATTCTACAGGTTGCATGTTTTGAGTTACAGAGGAGGTCTAGGGCTAGAATTATTGCTCTCGCTCTACCAATCGCGGCGATACCTCACATGTGTGGTTTGAACATCGCTTTCATATGCGGGCGCTACCCAGGTATGCGTTCGCTTCTGCACACGAGCTCGGCAGGATGGGGCACGTTCCTGGCTCCTAACTTTTTTAGCTGGCTCCTAGATTCCAAGCAAATTTGTCAAGCTCTGCTCTATATGATGGAGGAGCAAATAAAACACCTTTGGACAGCAGCATTGTCCGTCTGAGGAGAGGGCAAATTTCAGTGTGCTAGCAGATTTAGATGGCAAGCAGAGGGCAAAGTACTAGTCAACAGTATTTCCTGTGGTCTGCAGCTGATGTTTTCCCTATTGCTGACTTGGCATACTTTTGTTCTGCACCTTGTGTCTGTGTGTGGGGGTGGCCATCTTGGTAGAGGCGGAGTAAAAATAACGGTGAGCAACGTAGTTTGGATCACAAAATCCCACTGCGAATCTCCTGAGACTAGTAGTGTTTTAGGCCTGTTTCACAGCTATGCATTTTTTTGTGCGTTTTTTAGTTTTGCAGAAACACACTACAGTCCATTTAACATGGTTTTCTATGGATGTAGTTCACATCTGTGCAATTTATGGGAAGCACTAGGGACTTTTTTTCTGTTTTTTGGTTCCATAGACTTCAATGGATCAAAAGCTGTATTGAAAAATGCAAACTGCACCTGCAATATGCAAACTGCAACCTGCATAGGTGGGATCCAGGCCTAAGGCTCGATTCACACTAATGCATGTTGCTTTTGAGCGTTTTTGCCTTGCTTTTTGCGGTGCTTGCCGCATTTTTCAACTTACCGCGTTTTTACCGCGATATGCGTTTTGCGTTTTTTTTTTATTAATTTTTATAAATGAATTTTTCTTTTTATACATTTCCATAAAAAAAAAAACGAAAAAAAAAAAAAAAACCACAAAATCGCGGTAAAAACGCATTAAAAACTTGGTACTTGCGTTTTTGATGCAGGTTCATTGACTTCTATTACATGAAAAACGCTGCTTTTTGCATTAAATAAAAGTCCCCGACCCTTTCCAAAAACGCAGAGGTACAAAAATGCATTGATGTGAACATGTTCCATAGGAACCCATGTTAAAAAATTTCCATGCATTTCTGCAAAATGCACCAAAAAACGCATTAGTGTGAATGGAGCCTAAGGCCTCACACTGCAGTTATCCAGCTATGTGGCTGTAGGCACACTCACATAGCAGGGAATATACTAATATTTTTCAAGAGGAACACCAGAAAAAAAGGTAGATTTTCAGAGTACCGCTTAAGGCCTGGTTCACACCGATGCATTTTTTAGTGCATTTTCAGTTTTGCAGAAACACACTACAATCCATTTACCGTGTTTTCCTATGGGTCACGTTCACATCTGTGCATTTTATGGGAAGAACCAGGGACTTTTTTTCTATTTTTTGGTTCCATAGACTTCAATTGATCAAAAACATGTATTTAAAAAAAACGCAAAATGCACATGGAATATGCAAACTGCAACCTGCATAGGTGTGAATCAGGCCTTAGTTGGCAAAACATGGATCGAAACTCAGTTTGATCCATGTAAAGGCTAGCTGGTAGTGCACAAGTCGATCTATCGATCAACTACTGTACAATCAGACTGTCTGGGTTTTCCCAAACGATTAGTGCCGCTGGCTATAGCTGGCAACACTGATCATTTTATTCTGCCAGCGGGGAAGGCTCCCCACCTGCAGAATACAATAGCTTAGCAGGAAGAATTCTCTCATTCATCTTAAATATGTGGATCTGGAAATTGGCTCATTTATTTTCATTCAACCCGCTGGTTAAATGGAAAAAAAAAAATGAATCACGTGTGGTCTGCCTTAGGCTGGCCATAGACAGTTCAAGTCTTGGTCAGTTCAGCAGGCACCGGTCGATATTCGAACCGTGTATGGGCAGGTTGAATGTATCAAGTTGATCGATCCATCAACTTGGGTACAACCAGCCTGCCGGATTTGACTTGCGATTATCGCTAACGGCTGCTATAGCCGCTAGCAATAATCACTGTCTTCACCCATGGGGGGCGGCTTAACAACGTGCCCCCCCCCCCTGCTGGGGGCATACAATGGGGGTTATTTAATAAAGGCAAATCCACTTTGCACTACAAGTGCAAACTACAAGTGTAAAGTGCACTTGAAATTGCACTGAAAGTGCACTTGGAAGTGCAGTCGCTGTAGATCCGAGGGGGACATGCAAGGAAATAAAAAACTGCATTTAGCTTGCACATGATTGGATAATAAAATCAGCAGAGCTTCCCCTCATTTCAGATCTACCCCTCAGATTTACAGTGACTGCACTTCCAAGTGCAATTTCAAGTGCAATTTCAAATGCACTTTGCACTTGTAGTTTGCACTTGTAGTGCTAAGTGGATTTGCCTTTCGTAAAACCCCCAATGTATCAGCAAGCGAGATTCCCCTGTCAGCACTGTCTGTGTTGATGGGGGAATTGTGTGAATTTCTTTCCTGCAACCAAAGTCACACCATCTATGGCCATCTATAACATAGCAAACATCCTATTTTTCTTTTAGTTCCAATAAAGTTCTATTGATTACCTAGAAGATATACAGTATATTGTTTCAGGAACTTTGCATACTTTCCTTGTGCTCCTTCCAGCTAAAACTGATTATTACCCATATATTATTTTTGTTCACCCAGTGGAACAGATTCCCTCATTCTTGATATACAGCGTGGACGGAGAACTCTTCTGCTACGGCTGTTTTATTTTGACAGCCGCAGCCAGTGCCTGGCAGAAAACCCAAACAGTGTCTGCATCTGATTGGATGCAGCTGCTGTGCAATTTTCTGCCTGACAGGGCTACGCACATAGCAAAGTTTGTATAGGCGGTACCCAGCATAACAGAAGCCAGCAAAGTTTAAATGTAATAGTGAGTTTATGTAAAACAATGTTAGCTTTCTGTTTTCTGACCTTGTAGAAAGATAGCACCAGAGTTTCACATTGATGTATGGATTGGTTTACATTCATTGTCCAGAAGATATATGTGCTGTGAGTCATGTTATGTAATACAAAGTACAGGTTATCATGTTATCTCAGCAGACAGACAGAAATGCATGGCTTAAGGGGAATATACAATGGAAGGCAATCAGACACTGGAGAGACAAGTAGAGTTTGGAGACAAATGGTCATAGGTTAAAATATGGTAAATAGACACTTAATGATTTATTAGGTCATTATCCAAGAGTCAGACCTGAGAACATGTTTGAACATCATAGGAATAATACAAGGGATGAGTATGTCATTGTGATTCTAATCAGTTACATTGTATGTTGTACAAGGGCCTTGAGGGTTTTCTGCTTTCCCAGATCAGTATTGTAAAAGTGGGCATCACATGGGAACAAAAAACAATACCAATTCTCATCAGTTCTCATCCAAGCATAAATTTGTTGTTGTTCATTTTATCCAGGGATTGCATAATGAAAAACATCAACTGATAAATATATTTAATGATGCAATGGAGGTTATTTACGAAAGGCAAATCCACTTTGCACTACAAGTGCACTGAAAGTGCAGTCGCTGTAGATCTGAGGGGGACATGCAAGGAAAATAAAAAGCAGCATTTTTGCTTGCACATGATTGGATGATAGAGCTTCCCCTCATTTCAGAGCTTCCCCTCAGATCTACAGCGATCTACAGCGACTGCACTTACAAGTGCACTTGTAGTGCAGAGTGGATTTCCCTTTAGTAAATCAACCCCAATGTATTTTATACAAAATAATAACTGTTATCAGTTGGTGCTTTTTATTGTGAACTGGATTTATATAGATTTTACTTATGTACCCTTTTTTATATCCTTCATATATTTTCTTGTAGCCCTGAAGGAGGGGGAGTTTGTTCTACCCCCAAAGTGTATGGGCTCTTCTGTGCCCTCCTACTGTGAACTAATTTGATCATTACAGTGGTTTCAAAGGCAGCTTATGACCTGAGCCCCATCTCGATCCAGTGATGTGCATGAGAGCAGCGGCTCCCTTGAGTCTCTCTCTCCTCATTGGCCCGCACAGCAGCGGTGAGCCAATGAGAAGAGAGCAGGGTGTAGGGCTGAGCCATGCTCTGTGTGTGAATGGACACTGTTCATTCACAGGAGTGTGGTTCGGGAGTGAGAGGCTTGCTATTCGGGACACTTGGCAGGGGGGTGAAGCCAGAAGTGCTGGTGGTGGACCCAAAAAGAGATTTGGGGCTGCTCTGTGCAAACCATTACACAGAGCAGGTAAGTATAACATGTTGTTTTTTTGTTTGTTCTTTATTACAACCACTTTAAATGGTGTGAATGTTTGTGTGATGTTTGGCACTCTCATTAGAATTTTTAAACGTGGATTCTCAATTCTGGGTTATCCCTCCTTTCCAACTGGTGTTCCCATTTTGTTGAGTGCTGCCAATTCGGACCAAGTGCACCTGGTGATAACTTGATTTTCCTACTGCAAATCTGTATCCAATGCCTCTTTTTTTTTTTTTTCCTTTAGGAAGGCAAGGACACCAGGCCAGGATAAATACCCTGAAACTTGCATTTTTAAACCTGTATTAAACCCAAAAACAAAAATGTAATGTATCACAGCTCACCAATCACTACATGTGATGTCTGCATTTGTTTTCTTTCTCTGGGCCTTTTTCCAATTTATTTCACCTGGTAATCCTGTCGGTAACACGCTGCCTGCCTTTTAGGGTGTCTGCATTCTGGGTTAAATAGTAAAACAGACACCCTTGAACAGCAGCATTGTGAGTCTAGGGAGAGAGTAGTGTTAGACTAGCAGCTTTAGATGGACATGACTAAGGCATAGACAATACAATTATCTTTCCTGCAACCATGAGTTGAATGAAAGAAAATCACTAGTTTTCCCCCATCAATACTGAATCCCTCCCATGAAGCTATCGTGTTCTCTCAGTGGGACTGCAAGGAGAGCCGTCACAACCGGGAAATCGAGATGATCATTGCTAGCGGCTATAGCCGATGGCAATAATTGCATCCTAAAAATCCGACATGATGGCTTTACTCGAGTCGACTGATGGATCGATTTGGGTACAATAAGCTTGCCCATACACGGTTTGAATCTTGGCCGATCCCTGTTGATCCGGCCGAGATTCAAACCATCTATGGCCGGCTTTAGAAATTGAAGCTGAACTCCAGCTAACAGTTTCTAAGTAGTTACAGCAAACAGTTTTTTCCATTTGGAATAAAAGTTTTACATAAATGGATAAAAGCACCCCTGTCAGTTGTAAATGCTTTGTCCCAATCCTCTAATTGCGTCTTTGTCTGGACAGCTTGGTCTGTTAAAGGAAGTTGAAAAGTAACAGATTTACTGGCCAGATCACGGGTGAAAATATTGGGGGGAAAAAGACAAAAAAATTAAATGAATGCAGCCACCACATCTAAGAATTGGTATGCTGCAATTTAATAAATGTTTGTTTTTGGGTTTAATAATGCATTAAAGAAATCAGCAAGGATTGATAGCTGTGGCTGTTAGGAACACTTGCCAAGTGCCCCATTTTTGACACCAGAGAGTAGGGGCCTTTAAAAAGATCGTACTGTCTATACCTGAAGCATCCGTTCATTTACTGAACTGGCTGGATACAAGTACGTTTTTCTTTACCAAAATGGCTGGTTGAAAGTCCCTTAACCTCTTTGTGCCGAGCGCAAGAAAATATGCAGCCTCTCAGCGGCCGCGCCTTGGCTGTGCCAAGCACTTATACCGTTGGCTAATGGAAAGCTCCTGTTCTCAGCTTGCAATTGGAGCTTTCTGATCATATGACCGCCGTCACAGACAATCATGGCGGTCACTTGACCATAAGCCCTGCCTCCCGGCATTCTAAACACCTTAAAGGACTCTGACGGGTTAAAGATTATACTATACCTGAGAAAACAAGAAGGCTTCTGGTCACTTAGACCCTCAAATAAAATCTTATAATTGTACATGTATTTACTGGACATTGTGTGTGATGCACGAAAAATGTTTGCAGTAGCCAGCAGTGTTAATTTACCGTAGTCAAAATTATTTTCGGCAACAAAATTAACACTATTTTAGTTGACTAAAATACGACTAAAACTACATGGAAATTTGACGTCAAAATGAACACTGGCTATATATCACAAAGGCTAAATCTGTGTCTGTAATGCATGTTTAAACCTTTAAGTGGTAGTAACCTTTTTTTCTCTTTCGTTCATTGACGGACACAGCAACTTAAATCTTGACCTTAGGGTTATATCGCCACCTTCAGGAGAGGACTAGGCAGAACATGTTAAAAACAGCAAAACTGCACAGTACCACCCAGGGGGCGGTCCTACTGGCTATAACCCCTCACACTGCATCCAGCAGCTCAGTTTTTTTCTGCCTAGTGTAGGAGAAGGACCTAGCTCCCGGTGGGGACCATTGGTCCTGGAGATTTTTTTCGTGTTTTTTCCTGCTTTTTGATTGCTGTGATCTACTATCAACAGCCGGGCTGGGTGACAGGCTGGATAATATAGATCCTGGTAGTCTCCCCAGCTCGGCCATCGAGCGTGAGCAGGCCTTAGCTAAGCGCTGGGCCAGCCACGACATGCCCCGTTTGATCCATGGGTGGCCGGTGAGCTATATGCTCCGGGGCACACATATGACCGGCTACTGCTGTCCGTGTCACAGTGTGCCGTGGCCGACAGCCACTCCGTACTGCTCGGGTGATGGTTCTGTCAGTGAAATGCAGCCAGCAGTCCCCGCAGGAGGGGTAAATATGGCTCCACCTGTTTTGGCAGTGTGGAGCAGCTAGGCATTCCTGGGGAGGTCGACTAGGGGGTCTCTCTTTCTCCCTTTCTTCTCTCCCCGTCCTTTCCCTCCTCCCCATGCTGGGCCGCTGTGTGTCTGAGGCATGCACCTGGGGGGGTCCTCTGGGGGGGGCTTTGAGTCCTGACAGGGGGCTGCGCTGGGTGTTGGCGGTCCGCTTATCCTGTTCATATATTTGGTGGCCATAATGGGTTGTTTTCTGCATGTGCACTTTGTGGGGGGCCGCCGCGTGGCGCGGCCTAGTCCCGGAGTTCGCGGCCATTTTGCTGTAGCCTCAGTCAGAAGTCCGGCGGCCATTTTCCCAGCGCCCTCAGACGTTTTGTGCTGAGGCGCCTGGCGGCCATTTTCTAGTAGTCTAAGCTTGTTTTTGCCTCTAGCGCTGGGGGACTAGTGCTCTGAACGGTGCGAATTACACAGAACACCTTGTGAGGCACAGGGGAGAGCGGACGGCAGCACAGCGCAATACAGCACAGCGCAGTACCTGGGTCAGGGTGGTGAGTCTTGCGGGGGGGGGCCCTCAGTCTGTGGCAGCTAGGAGGGTGGACTTTTTGTGGGACTTGCCTCAGGTCCCTAACGGGTGTCAGGCGAGTGTGGGTCAGCATGGCGTCAGAAGCTGGCGCTTTTTCCCCAGACATCCCTGTTGTGGCAACCGTTTCCCCTGCACCTGCGGTGCCTTTGGACGATTTGTCGGTGGTCCTGGAGTTCTTTGTTGCCAGGGGGGAAGCGGCGTGCGGGCGCAAGGCGGGTAAAAAACGCCCCTCCCCCCACCGTCTTCTGGGGAAAGCTCTGATTCAGACTCGGGCCTTGCTGTGGCAAACGGCCCCTGTTCTGAAGTTTCAGAGGATGCGGACCAGGACCATTCGGATAGTGAGGATGACTCTGTGTCCGGGTCAGCGCAGAATAGGGCGCTTGTAGAAGAACTTATCACAGCGGTGCGGGATACCATGAAGTTAGAGGATACGACGGGGGCATCTACAGAGGTGTCGGTCCCTTTTAGGTCCCACAAGCCAGCCTGCACAGTTTCCCTACCTAACTTATTTTGATAAGTTTATCTACAAAGAGTGGGAACGCCCTCAGCGGGCCTTTTCGGTTCCGGTAGGCGGTACGTTACCCCTTTGGGGAGAATTTCCTGAAAAAGTGGACATCTCCCCTGATTGTTGATCCAGTTGAATAATGTAACCACGATTCCGGTGGAGGAGACCCCTGCTTTTAAGGACCCTGCCGACAGGAGGGCCGAGGCGGTTGCCTGGTCCATGTTTACGATGGTGGGGTCAGCATTGCGGCCAGTGTTAGCCACGGCCCTGGTGTCCCAGACGCTGACTGAATGGGCTAAGTTGTTGCACCTCGAGTTGAAGAAGAAACGGGCTTCCCCGGTCTACGTGGAAATGGCAGACCAGTTGGTGCAAGGCCTTAAGTATGTCTGCGATGCGATGCGGCCTTAGACACGGCCCCCTTGCTTTCTAGAGCTTCAGTATCAGCTGTGGTACTATGTCGCCTGATTTGGCTAAAATGCTGGTCTGCGGACCAGGCATCTAAGAAGGCACTGGCGGATTTGCCCTTCCAGGGAGAGAGGCTATTCGGAGCCTCGTTGGATGACATTATAAAAAATGTTACTGGAGGTAAGAGTACGTTGCTTCCACAATCTAGGAAAGGTAAGGAGCCGCGCCATAGGCAAGGGCCCTCCTTTTCCACTCAGAAGCGTTTTTTTTTCGTCCGCCCGGGTCGGCAGGTAAGCGTCCCCAGGCCGACAAGGTGCCCATTGAGGGACAAAGCGTCCCTGGTTTCGCAAGCCGAACAAGCCTGCAAGCAAATCTGGGGCAGCATGAAGGTTTGCCCCCGCCCCACTCTCGGGTGGGGGGTCGCCTTCGGGACTTTGCAGCTCGGTGGTCCTCCCTACTCTCCGACCAGTGGGTCTGCGAACTGGTTTCATCAGGATACAAGATAGAGTTTCTTTCTTGTCCGCCAAACACATTTTTTCCCTCCAACCTTTTTCTCCTTCCGGCGCGTCGGTATGCCCTGTTTGGGGCGGTCCAGGACCTGCTGCTGCACGGGGTGATAGTGCCTGTGCTGTCGCCGGAAAGGTTTCAGGGATTCTACTCCAATCTGTTTGTAGTCCCAAAGAAGGAAGGGGTCCTTCCGATCCTGGATCTCAAGGCCCTCAACAGCTTTGTAAAAGTGCAAAAGATTCATGATGGAATCAGTTCGCTCGGTGGTCGCTGCACTCCATCAGGGGGCGTTTCTGGCATCCTTGGACATCATGGACGCATACTTGCATATCCCCATATGCACCAGGCATTAGAAGTTTCTGTGGTTTGCGGTCAGGGACGAGCACTACCAATTTGTAGCTCTTCCCTTTGGCCTGGCGTCGGCACCAAGGGTTTTCACCAAGGTGCTCACCCCGATTCTAGCTTTGCTAAGGCAACGAGGGATCGCAATCGTGGGCTACCTGGACGACCTCCTTCTGAAAGGAGGGAGGATGTGGCGATCTCCAGTCAGACTCTTCGGGAGTTTGGGTGGGTACTGAACCTCCAGAAGTCAGTGTTGGTGCCGACTCGACGCCTGGAGTACCTGGGCTTGATTCTAGACTCCTCAGAGGCGAGAGTTTTTCTCCCTTCGGACAAGCTGCAGACCCTTCATGCTGCGGTGAAGCTCTTGGCGTCCCGCAGGTGGTCGTCACTGCGTTTTTGCATGCGAGTCCTGGGTCTAATGGTAGCCACTTTCGAGGCGGTACCGTACGCTCAATTCCACACTCGGGCCTTGCAAAAGGAGATTCTGTCCAAATGGGACAAATCTCCGTTGTCTCTGGATTGTCAAATCCGTCTGAGTCGGTTGGTCAAGGATTCCCTGATCTGGTGGCAGAGGTCTCCGGCCCTTCGATCAGGGAAGTCGCTCCTTCCTCTTCGTTGGACGGTGATCACAACGGACGCCAGCCCGCCCGGTTGGGGGGGAGTTTGGGGCGTACAGTCGGCACAGGGTCGCTGGACGCAGGAAGAATCCCGCCTGCCGATCAATGTGCTGGAACTTCGGGCGATCGGGCGGTGCCTCTTCACATGGTCACAGAGGCTGCAGGGCTGCCCAGTCAGGATCCAGTCGGACAACGCCACGGTGGTGGCGTATGTCAACCATCAAGGAGGAACACGGAGTTCGGCTGCAGCATTGGAGGTCGCTCATATCCTAAGGTGGGCAGAGCGGTGCGTGCCGCCTCTGTCAACTGTGTACATTCCCGGCGTAGTCAACTGGCAAGCGGACTACCTAAGTCGTCAGATGCTGGACCAAGGAGAATGGTCGCTACATCCGGATGTATTTCGACTCCTTTGCCTGAAATGGGGCACACCAGATGTGGATCTCCTGGCCTCACGACTTAAATCGGAAGGTACGGAGGTTTGTGGCTAGGTCAAAGGATCCCTGGGCAGACGGAAGAGGACCTTCTGTTGCAAGGTCCAATACTTCACCCTGCTTTACAGTCGCTGGCTTTAACGGCATGGCTGTTGAAAGTCAGGTGCTAAAGGACCGAGGTCTGTCGGATTCGGTGATCTCCACTATGCTGAGGGCACGAAAGTCATCTTCTCGGAAGATTTGTCATCGCACGTGCAAGGCCTACATCTCCATGTGTGAAGAGTTGGAGTGGCGTCCACATACATATTTCCAGAATCCTGCTGTTTTTGCAGCGAGGAGTGGATCAGAAACTTGCCTTAAGCACCATTAAGGGGCAGATATCAACCTTTGCTGTCTTTTTTCAGCGTCCTTTGGCGACTTATTCATTGGTGAGTACATTTGTGCAGGGGGTTCGAGATGTGGCCCCTCCGGTTTGCCCACCGCTGCCTCCGTGGGTTTTAAATCTGGTGCTCTCGGTACTTCAGAAATCACCGTTTGAAGACATCAGGGAGATTCCCCTATTGATACTCTTTTAGAAGGTAGCCTTTCTGGTGGCTATTACATCTGCCAGGAGGGTTTCTGAGTTGTCGGCCTTGTCTTGCAAGTCTCCCTATTTGATCCTCCACAAGGATAAGGCGGTGCTACGCCCGCAGCCTTCGTTTCTTCCTAAGGTGGTTTCGGCTTTTCATCTAAATGAGGACATAATGCTTCCATCCTTGTGTCCTCGTCCGTCACATCCAAAAGAGGTTGCTTTGCATTCCTTGGACGTGGTCCGGGTTCAGTGAGTGTATCTGTCTGCCACGGCTCAGTTTCGGAGGTCGGATTCACTGTTTGTATCGGTGGCTGGTCCGAAGAAGGGCCTGGCGGTCTCATCGGCTACCATTTCTCGTGGATTACACAGATCGTGATCCAGGCTTATGCCTTAAAAGGGCGGGCGCCTCCCTTTCCTGTCACGGCACATTTGACCAGGACAATTGGTGCCTCCTGGGCTTTCCGACATCAAGCGTCCATTTCCCAGGTGTGTAAGGCGGCGACCTGGTCGTCCGTTCACACTTTCACTAAATTTTACAAGGCTGATGTGAGTGCATCTGCGGATGCTTCCTTCGGCCGCAAGGTTTTTCAGGTGGCTGTTTAAGGTTGCAACTCCTCTGTTGAGGAGCTCTGGTTGTTATGGGTGGAGTTTTTTTACTTGCTGTTCCCACCCCTCGTTTTTCTGACACTGCTTGGGGGCGTCCCTAAGGTCGAAATTTAAGTTGCTGTGTCCGTCAATGAACGAAAGAGAAAATAGGATTTTTGTACTCACCGTAAAATCCTTTTCTCTGAAGTTCATGGACAGACACAGCACCCACTCCTCCTTTTTGACGAACTGAGCTGCTGGATGCAGTGTGAGGGGTTATAGCCAGTAAGACCGCCGCCTGGGCGGTACTGTGCAGTTTTGCTGTTTTTAACATGTTCTACCTAGTCCTCTCCTGAAGGTGGTGATATAACCCTAAGGTCAAGATTTAAGTTGCTGTGTCCATCAATGAACTTCAGAGAAAAGGATTTTACGGTGAGTACAAAAATCCTATTTTTTTTTTTTTTTTTTTTACCTACAGATAGGCTTATAATAAAGCTTACCTGTAGGTAAAATGAATATCTCTTAAAGTGCACTGTTTTGGAGATATTCTAGCGAGCAGCAGCTGGTTATGTCACCAGGGCATGCACTCTGAAGGAATGGCATCTCCATGCCGTTCATTTAGATCTGTGTGCGGCGGGCAAGATTCTTTTACTACCGTAAGTAATAACATGCTATTTGATTTTTTACTCCAGGAGTATATAATGCGTTTTGAAATTTTAGAGAAATGATTAAAGGATAAGTGCACCCTTTGTAACAGATTACATGTTACACCCATATTCAGGGTGTAACATATTACAGATGCACTGGCCCCCACTCCCCCCTCTAGCTGTCACACTGTGCAACAAACGTGGCCACGCGGGACTCCGCAAACCCGGCTGCAAGGTTCGACGGCCTTTGTGCTTGTCGGCTTGTAGTTTTCAATGAACTACCACAGTGCTGTGGAGCAACATGGTAGTTCATTCTCTCTTCTTGTCAGATTGTATCTGCTTGCCCGTACGGACATCTCTGACAGATCTGGAGGAGACCTGTATGGCACCAGCGATCTACTGATTGCTGGTGCAATGCTTTACAGGCTCAATAAAAAAGTGAACTTGTCCTTGAAATAATGCATTACCAGTAAACCCATTCGATTTTAGTTGACTAAAATACGACTAAGACTAAAATGGCATTTTAGTCAAAGGACTATGCCTGCTAAATCGAAATGTGATGTCAAAATTAACACTGGAAGCCAGTCTATGTTCTGATAGCTGGCTGTTATTGTTGGATGGGATAGTTCTTTTTCTCTATGCAGATCATCACATGTGGATTAGAGGCATTTAAATTGGCTGTCAGTTTAACTACCTGCATGGTATCTTTAACAACATGGTTAAGTTCATCCCGTCATTGTTATTGAACGGCTCATTGGATCTACTGTAATATTTGAAATATTCTGTGAGATGGCCAGATCAGCTTTAAAACGTACCAGTTCTTATTACTAGTGCTCTATTTCAGTGATGGCGGAGGGATTGTGTTAAGGGTTGTGACTTTGACCTGAGTGTTATTTAAAGTATTTATCTTTTTCTCATGGCTGACAATGCATTTCCAGCACATATTTCAGCTGTATTGATAGCGCAGTGTCACAAGTGAACACTAATTCTTCTACATTTCTGTGCAGGGCATGTCTGAGAAATGTCAAAACAAATACGTGAAAACAGGAAAAGGGCGATGTTTAATCCACTGGCAATAATACCATAGATCTGCTCACTGCGGCCTATGAAAAGCACTTGTATGCAGCTAACATTTCACACGCATATTCACATATAAGATGTTGGGAGATTTCACTTGCATTATTTCTGACAGCTCCAGATCATTTTGTTTATTAATTTGATTGAACAATGGTTGTATTTTTAAAACTGAACTTCAGCCAAACTGCTGAATACACAGATAAAAAACATAAAATGGAGATCCTATCACTTAAACTTAAAAACATTCTTGTAAAATAATAGAAACATTTTACTTTAATGCTTTTTCTTTTCTATAATTTATTTTTTCATTTGCAATATGCCTTTGAACTTGCTGAAAAATTTAACCATTCAGAAAGAGTCTGTTCTGTGGCCCATTCACCTTTTTTATGGCATAACCCTCTGCTCTTCTGGGAGTGTTTAAATACACTCTGTGCTGGTCCAGCTCCTCTGCCCCTCCCTAGGTTTTCCTTGATACGTTTTTTTTACTTTGTAGAAATTGAGTCAGGGATTTCCAGGATTTGGCACGAGCTTGTTTATTCAAAATGAATATTAATGTTAAGAGTTTGGACCAGTTCATGATGATGGCATCTGGCGGTTTGTGCCTCGCAGGAGTTCGGAAGTAACTAGCGGCCCAGAATTATGGCGATTTGTCGAACGCGACTTCAGCTCTAGCACATAGATAAAACACCATTTGCTCAGTACAATTGCATATTTGGTAACTGGGATAGTACGCAATGTTTAATTTGATTTCCTTTATATCAGGAAATCATACTGGGCAAAGCATGAACATTAGAAGAAAACAGAAACTTTACTGTTATGTTGGCCATATGCATCCAATTTGCATCTTCTTTTAATTTAATTTTGAGATTGAATTAGAATTTTCAATCATATTTTAGAAATTTTTCCTTAATGGTGACACACTGTTGCTGCTTTGTTTGATCCTGCCCAAATTACAATTACTTAAAGTTAAACTCCATGTTTTAGTGGACAAGCAGGTCCAAACTAGCTATTTTTTTTCACTAACAGTTGTAGCAGCTGTGTGCGCTGTATGTAGCCTCAGCTATATACAATATACAGCCCTGTGTTCCAGCAGAGGGATGGGAACTTCTGTTCCGCTCCTGGAATATGATCGAGTCAGGCTGGGTGCTGCTCAGCCATTCACAAGGAGATCTGTATTCTGTGAATACAATGCTTTCTCTGATTGGCTAAATCAGAGATCTTGATGTCATTTGCCCACCTCTCTACCTCAGCGAATCAGAGGAACCTTTGTATGCATTCATAGAATGCAAGGCCTCCAGTGAAAGGCTGAGCAGTGCTCTGCTGGACTCTACTTTGTTACAAGAGTGGGGTGGGAAGTTCCCGTACTGCTGCCGGAACACTGTGCTGTATACTGTATGTAGCTAAGGCTAGATGCACTTCATACAGCGCTGACAGCCGCTGCATATGTTAGTGAAGTAAATAGTTTATTTGTTGTTAATCCATAAGGATCAGCTTTAAAGTGGTTGTATACCCCGCCTGCACATTTTTAGCTACAGGTAAGCCTATAATAGGATTAAGAGGATATATATAATAAGGCTTACCTGTAAGTAAAATTAATATCTCCTAAACCTGTACAGTTTAGGAGATATTCACCCTGCATGCAGCCGCTGACATCAGCGGTGCATGTGCTCTGAAGGTTCGGCGGATGCTGCCAGAAATTCAGAGCCCGAACAGGGACTCTTGCGCAGCTCCAGCCACTCACAGCACCGGAGCCGCGAACCTGGAAGAAATGCAGAGGGAACATGTCGGCTCCCTTAGCGGCGACCGGGAGACGGTGTGGGCACTTCGTTCTGAGGTAAGTATTTCATAATGAGCTAGTATGCGGTGCATACTAGCTCATTATGCCTTTGCCTTACAGTTTTTTTTTTTTTCTTTCAGGGCATACAACTGCTTTAAAGCGATAGTAAACACTGCTTGGACACTTGGACCTACAGGTAAGCTTATAATAAAGCTTTCATATAGGTACAAGGAATATCTCCTAAATATAGTAGTAGGTGGCGACGTACGGGTACGTCGCTTTGCCTGTGTGGGCCACCTGCCTGCAGTACATTGTGCCGGTCCACAAGTGGTTACAGTATTTCCCTATAAGTCCTGCTCGGGTAACAACTGTAACATTTTGGAATTCCCATTGCTGCCTTGGGTTTCAAATCTTTCCCCACTCTATCTAAAAAAAAAAAAGGTTTTTGCTATATATTCACATTTTAGGTTTTAGCATGAAAGTAAACCTACAGTGACCATTTCATAGGTCTGTCCTTACTTGGGATGTATGCATTTGATGAATGCTGCATGCACAGAAACAAGTGCTCAGATATTCTATGTAACAAATCAGCTATGTGGATGTTTTGTTTTGCACTCCATAGGCAGTAAAGGTATCATTTCCATTAGTGAGTAATGAGGCATATACCATGGAAGGTGCCAGTGATTAATAAATCTAGTAGAGAAGAAGGAAGGTCCTGGAAGACTTCAATTTGCTATGCTGGCATGATTGCTGTCATAAATCATCCAACTGGTCCTCATAACAGATGGTGAAAAGAAGTGTCGCCTCTAGAATATAAGCAACCATTACTTTGTTATAAAATAGAGTTCTGCAATGTTTTCAAGCCGTAAATCACATACATTTGTCAGTGTAGAAACAGCTGTTCTTATGTAATGAGATTCCTCTTGAAGATCATAGCTTAATCACTGTTTTAAGTATTTATCCTCACGTTCCAAAAACATCAAACCATATTTTCAGGAATATACATGTTATTAATGTGTATCATCAGTGAGTAATATAATAATGGCATAATGATTCGGTGTCCTCATGAAGACTGCCAGTGGTGTGAGCAGCTAGGATCCAGTTTCCTCTTTGCAATATATGATGTATTAATAACGTTGTTCTCCTTCCGTCTTTAGGAACAGGATGTGTGCCTGAAAAATGCTGGAACCAGTTTAGGTGTTTTTCGCAGCCATGGATGATGAGGCGTATATTTCAATTATGGACTATTCCATAGAAGATCACAATGACGTATTTAACTTCAGTCTCTGCCCGCCTACCAATTCAAATATTACAATGGATGAAATGAATATGAAAAATGAAGACAGTGAATCCACTTTAACGGATTCCAAGTTCATTCTAGAAGACAAAGCCCCCGTAGAAAACATTTGCAAGAAGGGTCATCTTATTCCTTCACTTATTATTACGTTACCTTCAAAAGAGACTGATGTAAGCTACAGCACGCCATTCCAATTTGACAGACAAGCACCTGCGAGGATATCCACCTCACCCACTCTGAGGAGGCTGAGGAAGCACACAGTTGGAAACTTCATGTCTTTGCAGGACTATTTTGATGCCTCCAAGTTTCCAACTCACAAAGAGGAATCTGTCTCGGTAAGTTCATCAGAGCACTTAGAGAAAAATGCAGCCTCTATAGCAGTATCTGGCTGTAAAAGTACGCCAGTGTTTTCTTCTCAGGACAATGGCTCTTGTGTAGCTCAAAGTTTAAACCACACCAATGATAACTTGGGCAAACCTGGTCTCCAGTCTAATTATACCGATGATGAAAAGTCACCAAATCCAAGCTACAATGGAACATCTGCATCTGAAACAAAAGAGGATACTGAAGGGCTACACAGCTGTTCAGAGGTAAGCTATGTTTATTAATTTGAACATTTAAAGAATAACTAAAGGCAAATCTTTTTTTTTTAGTTTTGGATGGAGTGGAGAGGAATTAGAACACCTGTCAGGTTTCTATTGCTGTCTGTGTCCCCATTAGGAAGCTTCACCCTCTCTATTTTTTCTGTTTACCATTATCATTGAAAGTAAAATAAAATAAAATCTAAAATTTTGGGTTGTCTTCAGAAAAGTAGAGGAGGGAAATTTTCCAATGGGTACATTAGTTCTGGTGACCTGGGGATCCCCAAGAAATTCCCTTAATTTGCAAGGATTTCCTCTCGCTTCCTGTTTGGCTATGAGATAGGAAGTGAAGGGAAATCTCGAACGGGACAGAGATGGCAAAAAAATTAATCTGACGGGTTATAGCCCTCCCTTACTCTATCCAAAATAAAAAAATAAAGTTTTGCCCATAGTTCTACTTTAAACAGAAATACGGCATTAAATATATTTCTGATAGATGTATTTTCCTTTGACTAGTTTGCAAATATTCTACAAACAAAATCATTTTTGACAAAGAATATACACTATATCGCCAAAAGTCTTGGGACACTTGCCTTTACTCGCACATAAACGTTAATGGAATCCCAGTCTTAGTCCATAGGGTTCAATATTGAGTTGGCCAATCCTTTGCAG
This sequence comes from Rana muscosa, assembly GCA_029206835.1. Taxonomy (NCBI): domain Eukaryota; kingdom Metazoa; phylum Chordata; class Amphibia; order Anura; family Ranidae; genus Rana; species Rana muscosa. The sequence goes on along the minus strand of CM055118.1, from coordinate 789,335,734 downwards.
CTATAACAGCTTCAACTCTTCTGGGAAGGCTGTCCACAAGGTTTAGGAGTGTGTCTATGGGAATGTTTGACCATTCTTCCAGAAGCACATTTGTGAGGTTAGGCACTAATGTGGACAATAAGGCCTGGTTCACAGTCTCCGCTCAGATTCATACCAAAGGTGTTCTGTCGGGTGCAGGCCAGTCAAGTTCCCCCATCCCAAACTCGCTCATCCGTGTCTTTATGGACCTTGCTTTTTGCACTGGTCCAAATCATTTGGTGGAGGGGGGATTATGGTGTGGGGTTGTTTTTCAGGAGTTGGGCTTGGCCCCTTAGTTCCCCTTAGTTCCAGTGAAGGGAATTTATAAGGCTTCAGCGTACCAAGACATTTTGAACAATTTCATGCTCCCAACTTTGTGGGAACTTTGTGGCCCCTTACTGTTCCAACATGATTGTGCACCAGTGCACAAAGCAAGGTCCATAAAGACATGGATGAGCGAGTTTGGGGTGGAGGAGCTTGACTGGTCTGCACAGAGTCCTGACCTTAACCCAATAGAACACCTTTGGGATGAATTAGAGTGGAGACAGCGAGCCAGGCCTTCTCATCCAACATTAGTGCCTGACCTCACAAATGCGCTTTTGGAAGAATGGTCAAACATTCCCATAAACACACTCCTAAACCTCGTGGACAGCCTTCCCAGAAGAGTTGAAGCTCTTATAGCTGCAAAGGATTAGCCAACTTAATATTGAACCCTACAGACTAAGACTGGGATGCCATTAACATTCATGTGTATGTAAAGGCAGGCATCCCAATACTTTTGTCAATATAGTGTATATGCACACACGGTGGGTTCAGGGATACGCACCCCCATGGATGTCGTATTGGGATACAGTGGATGTGTCCGTGCTGCTGTGTCAAAATTTACAGCAGTGGGACTGCCTGCACGGGAATGCACAAACACCTGTGCATTCCCATGCTGGTATCATGGCCCTATGTAAGTATATGGTATAGTACACCCTGTGTGAATGAGGTCTAAGTATGTTCACAGAGTTAGACTGGGAATATTAAGCAAGTGATACAGCTCTATTCGATTAAAGCCAGCCACGGATGGAGTGATTTTCTTTCCTGCAACCACGAGTTGCAGGACAGAAAATTGCTCGATTTCCCTCATCAACAAAGTCAATATTGATAGGGGGAATCCCTCCCGCAGAGCCATTGTGTTCTCCCAGTGGGGGGCCGTCCCCGCTGAAACAACATAGTGATTACTGCTAGCGGCCAAAGTAGCCACTAGCAATAATTGCATGTAAAATCTTACAGGCTGGTTATACCCAAGTTGATCGATTGATCAACTTGGGTACAATCAGCCTGCCCATACACGGCTCAAATCTCAGCTGGTCCCTGTTGAACAGGCCGAGATTCAAACCATCTATGGTCGGCTTAAGAGTGCTGAGCCTCCCTCTCAGTGCGAGTGCTGCTGTAAATGGGGATTATGGAGAGGGTGATACTTCTACTAGTACATCGGGATCCTGTCACCACCTGCTACTCCTTAAACCAGTGGTCATCAAGCTGAGTGCCAAGTGTCTTGAACTAAAGACTGGCAGAAAACCTTCATTAAGAGTACTTGCAAAAACCCTGCCTGCTGAAGTGATGTGCTCGAGATCAGCAGATATATCGGAATTGGAATGGCTCTCATGCCAACACTCTCAGCAGTGGCAAATTTGTTGTTGAATTACAGCGATCATTGCTGATCCAGGGCTCATCACTGCAACGGGCAAAGGTTTTGTAAGTATACTTTATACAGATTCCCTGTCAGATTTTACTTTAAGGACTACAAGGTGGTGAAACGGTCCATTTAAACATCATACTTGGAATAAATAGGGTTTTTCATAGCTGCCATTTAATGTTGAGGTTTTATTGTAGACTAGCTGTGTGTGGGAGCAGGTAAAATCGGAATTTCAACTATGTGTGCTCATTAGATCTTTGCTTAGTTACAATGTCCAACAGTGTCACCGAGGGTCTTAACAAACAGCCGTTATTACATTCAGACTATCTTAATTCCATTTGGGAAATGAATGGGAACACAGGAGCAGAACATTGTGTCCCTGCCGAACTGGGTCATGTTTGCTGGCTGAAAGAAGAATGAAATCGCATTTCCAACTGTCAATATTCTTAGCAACAAGCGCTTGGAAATGCTGGCACTGTATCATTCTCTCATTAACTGTCATGTGTGTTTAATGAGTAAGCTTGTGGTTATACAGTAGAGGTCCTTAAATCTAGCAATTCCTGGCACTATGTTCAATTCATATTAGGTTCATTGTTAAACAAAGTCACACTGGCATCAAAGCAATCAAATATTAGGTTACACAAGAAGAATAGAAACAGACTTCTAATGAAATTCTACCAGTTCTGAAAGCTATGAATATGATACACTTTTTTATCTGCGCTTAATGCGTTCACTAACATTTAATGACACATGAAAGCAAACTGTGTGCTCATTACTGGTGTATAATACAGCTATTACCAGTATTGGAAACAAACCATCACCCATACATATATCTGTAATTTCCCTCAAACTGAAAAGGTTTATTTCCTTGTTCTAGGACAGGCAAAAAAACTATGCTCATCTAGCCTGAAATAATTTAGATAGCTAGTAATTTGGGCTTTTACCTCCAATGGGAAATTCAATATTTACACCAATATACACATACAGTTTAAGGTGTATCTAAACCAGCCTTTTTCAACCAGGGTGCCTTGAGGTTTCTTCAGGGGTGCCCTGGCAAAATGTCTAAAAATTGCCCAAAAATTGCATACAAGCCAGTGGGTGGATCAAGCCTGCCTTTTAGTTACACTAAGCCACGGGTTTTCATTATGCATCATTACAACCTTCTAGCTGCTGGCATCCTAACAACCAATGATGTCATCAGTTGGTAAGGAGGATGTTGGTCACCTACACAGCATCCTTGTGTGACCCTCCCCTGCCCCTCTCCATCGACACTGGGGTTACATCAGCTGACTGATGGAGAAAAGAAACATGGAATACTAATCAGTACCAGTGTGCAAAAGTGTATTTGCTTTGAAAGAATAAATCACCTCTAACCTACAGTATCTCACAAAAGTAAGTACACCCCTCACATTTTTATAAATATTGTATTATATCTTTTCATGTGACAACACTTTGCTACAATGTAGTAGTGAGTGTACAGCTTGTATAACAGTGTAAATTTGCTGTCCCCTCAAAATAACGCAACACACAGCCATTAAGTGAAAATGTCCAAATTGGGCCCAATTAGCCATTTTCCCTCCCCGATGTCATGTGACTCGTTAGTGTTACAAGGTCTCAGGTGTGAATGGAGAGCAGGTGTGTTAAATTTGGTGTTATCGCTCTTACTCTCTCATACTGGTCACTGGAAGTTCAACATGGCACCTCATGGCAAAGAACTCTCTGAGGATCCGAAAAAAAAGAATTGTTGCTCTACATAAAGATGGCCTGGGCTATAAGAAGATTGCCAAGACCCTGAAACTGAGCTGCAGCACAGTGGCCAAGACCATACAGCGGTTTAACAGGACAGGTTCCACTCAGAACATGGTCGACCAAAGAAGTTGAGTGCACATGCTCAGGGTCATATCCAGAGGTTCTCTTTGGGAAATAGACGTATGAGTGCTGCCAGCATTGCTGCAGAGGTTGAAGGGGTGGGGGTCAGCCTGTCAGTGCTCAGACCACACGCTGCACACTGCACACTGCATCAAATTGGTCTGCATGGCTGTCGTCCCAGAAGGAAGCCCCTTCTAAAGATGATGCACAAGAAAGCTCGCAAACAGTTTGCTGAAGACAAGCAGACTAAGGACATGGATTATTGCTGGAAACATGTTCTGTGGTCTGATGAGACCAAGATAAACTTATTTGGTTCAAGTGTCAAGTGTGTGTGGCAGCAACCAGGTCAGGAGTACAAAGACAAGTGTGTCTTGCCTACAGTCAATCATGCTGGTGGGAGTGTCATGGTCTGGGGCTGCATAAGTGCTGCCGATGTCTTGCCAAAAAAGTTCCCCCGGCGGATAAGGACCCCCCCTGTACTGTGCAGGTGTGAACTGAGCCTCTGAAAATAGCCGAACATGTAGAGCTGAGAGTCAGCTCTAAACGGCGCCTGCGCACACCAAATTGCTACACTTCTGACATCCAGGCTCTTTCCTTACCATCCCCGTGGACATTGAGATGATAAAAAAAGAGCCAGGAGGCGAGCGTGAGGCCGACTGGCCACTTACACCGAGGTCCACATCGCCCTGGACCTGCTGTAATAACTATTTCATTGCGCAGGCGCTCTACATGTTCGGCTATTTTCGGAGCTCAGTTCACGCCTGCGCAGTACAGGGAGGAACTTATCCGCCGGGGGGAACTTATTCGGCATAACACTGGCACTGGGGAGCTACAGTTCATTGAGGGAACCATGAATGCCAACATGTACTGTGACATACAGAAGCAGAGCATGATCCTCTCCCTTCGGAGACTGGGCCTCAGGGCAGTATTCCAACATAACAACCCCAAACACACCTCCAAGATGACCACTGCCTTGTTAAAGAAGTTGAGGGTAAAAGTGATGGACTGGCCAAGCATTTCTACAGACCTAAACCCTATTGAGCATCTGTGGGGCATCCTCAAATGGAAGGTGGAGGAGACCAAGGTCTCTAACATCCACCAGCTCCGTGATGTCATCGTGGAGGAGTGGAAAAGGACTCCAGTGGCAGCCTGTGAAGCTCTGGTGGACTCCATGCCCAAGAGGGTTAAGGCCGTGCTGGAAAATAATGGTGGCCACACAAAATATTGGCACTTTGGGCCCAATTTGGACATTTTCACTTAGGGGTGTACTCCCTTTTGTTGTCAGCGGTTTAGACACTAATGGCTGTGTGTTGAGTTATTTTGAGGGGACAGCAAATTTAAACTGTTATACAAGCTGTACACTCACTACTTTACATTGTAGCAAAGTGTCACTTCTTCAGTGTTGTCACATGAAAAGATATAATAAAATATTTACAAGAATGTGAGGGGTGTACTCACTTTTGTAAAACTATTCAAATCATTTTTTATTTTTTATTTTAGAATGGGGTGCCTCAAGACTGTCCATAATTTTAATGGGTGCCTTGAGATTATCCTTAAAGTGTTACTAAACCCAGGAAACTGCATTCACAATAACCTGGTCTCCCACAGTACACAGAACATGGAAATACAATTATTCTAGTAAATCTAAACTGCTAAATACCTTTTCTCATCAGCAGTATATAGCAGTCTTGTGATTTCTATCAGTTTCTAGTGAAGCTTGTAGGAGGAGTTTTCATACTGCACTGAGCTGTCCTATGAGGCTGCAGAGCTCCTGACCCTCTGTCTGGACATGTGTGGACAGTGGTGATTGGCCCTGTACTGATCACATGCACTCTCCCAAGAAAAAAAAAAAAAGCTCTAGCAATACACACCTGAGCATGTGCAGCCTGACTCCAAATGCTCTGTCTTATCCGGACTTGTCCAGGGGGACAGTGCAAGGAGGGGAGGTTCTGGGCATACAAGATCAAGCAACCATTTTACACAATGCAGAGGATTAACCCCTTAGGTTCCACAGTGAGTAAAAGAAGCATGCTTTACTGCATATACAGACTGATTTTACTGTTTTGGATTTAGTAACACTTTAACTTTAAAGGGCGTCTTGACTGAAAAAAGGTTGAGAAACCCTCATCTAAACCCAAAACCGAACATTTACTATATTACAGCTTGCTAGTCCTTGGTTTGGTGTCTGCATTTATTTTCTTTTAACTTTTTATGCTTTATTTTCAATTGGTAATCGTGCAAAAACACTTCTTATCCCTGGGTGGCTACGTTGTTCCTTCACTGTATCTGTGGAGAGAGCCATGGTTGTCATCCTAGGCTGCTCCCCTGACATAGACTATCTCCATCCACTATGTCCATATCTCCATCTACATTACATGGGGGGGGGCAGGACAATGGGGAATTTACAGAATATAGCTAGGAAGGAAGATCGTCTTTTGAAGAATTGCTTTCTACAGTAGCTAGGAAAGCTCTGTTGAGCTTATTGCTGTTTTATGCAAGAAGGGCCATAACACTCAGCTGGAAAAAATATTTTCCTCCTTCAACTCATTTCTGGATGCAGCTAGCTAAATCCAATCTCCCCTGTATAAGGATACTTGCCCTAATAGAAGTTGTCCTAATAAGTTTTACAAAGTTTGGTCCTGCTGGTTGGGTAACTCCTCGACAGCCACTCCATTGCATTCTTAATTAATTGTTTGTGGGTGATGTGAGGTTCCAGATGGGTATTGATGATCCTGTTTACCATCCTTATTTCTGTGCTTGCACCGTTATTTTATTTATTTTATCTTTATTTTATTTTTCTTAGTTTGTTCAGTTAACTTGTTACCATCTGTGGTTGCTGTATGGGTTTTCTATTGACATCTAGTTTTTTGTTGTCCCTTTTGTAACTTTTGAACCTATGGCAGATGTGTGAGCTAATTGTGTCTGTCACAGTTTTGAATTGTGTTATTACTATGCAATTTTTTTTTTTAAATAAATAAAAATTAAGATAGTCTTTAGTGCAGCTCACAGGAAGGGATAAAGAGGCTGCATTCCTGGCAGAATCAACCAGCATTTTCTGTGTTTGCTTAGCTAGAAAAAAAGAAAACAAATGCAGCCACCAGTTTTAAGAACTGTAAACGGCATTATATATTACATTTTTGTTTTTGAGTTTGGCTATGCTTTAAAATTAACTTGTCTTTATAGAACTTGGATGCTGCCTTGCTATCCTCTTCTGTCCTGTTCTAAATTGCTAGCTGCCTGACTACATTAAAAATTTCTATCTGCATACTTGTTCCTGATACACACACACAAAACTTTAAGCTTTAATTGTTTATCTATGTATAACGTGTATGCCATTGTATGCTATATACAGCATAAGCTAATCTCAAGTATGACAAGAAAAGTAAGCAGTTCACATTTTTCTTCTCTTGCAGATGAAGGAATTCCACCAGTCACGGTAAGGAGGACAGACTGTTTTATTTTGTTGATTCCAGTCAGATCTGCTAACCATTTATAAGAAAAGTTTGGGTTTTAATTTGATGCACTACTCGTGGATCAGAAAGTGGGAAACATTGCATTGAATGTATTTGAAACTCTTAATATGTTCAGTGCAGTTTACAGTACAGAAAAAAGCAATGATAATGTGCATAGTGTAGGATTTTTTGGGCACAGATACGCAAACCTTAAAATCCCCTCCACTGGCATTTGCCCAGTCTGGTGGGTTGGCATCTGCAAATTTGCCTGTTAATAAAAAGCATATGAGAAAACCCACCATTTTACAGAGATACCGGTCTGATTCACCAGGTATGTAAATTGGTACCCTTTTAGCAAGGAAGTAGATGAGAGTGCAGTCCCTGCAATATGCTTTTAGCACTGGACTGTTTCAGGAGGAACAGGGCAGGAATCCAGTGGTGGTCCACCCTCACAAAATTAACAGCATGGAGCATGGAGATAGATGGTTCTCTGGCAGAACCAGGGCCGGTGCTACCACTAGGCAAACTAGGCAGCCGCCTAGGGCGCACTGCTGGCTAGGGGCACCCGGCCGCTGGTTTCCCTCCGTGTCTGCATGCTCTGCAGGCTGCAGCATGTAACTAAATCAGTCCCAGGCAGCTGCTCCGTCCAACCGGTGGTGTAATTAGAGGCACATCTCTGCACTAGAGCCAGGGCTAGAGGAAGCAGAGTCAATGCTTCTGTATAGCGCTGCCTCCTGTCACATGGGTAGGGTAAAGGGGGTGGAGTCAGGGGTGGAGCCAATGGGGGCGGAAAAATTAGGTTTCGCCTAGGGTGTCAAAAATCCTTGCACCAGCTCTGGGCAGAAGTTAAAGTAGTTTCAGGGAATTATGTACAAATGACTTGCCCCGACTTGCTACATTGTGAATTTATTAACATGATGAATCTTTCAGAATCTTATTTCTTGGTACATTTAATTAAAAATTTTGAATCATTTCACAAGAACAGAGGTAAAGAACTTTATCCTCCAACATTTGCTTTTAGATTTTTTTTTTTTCTTTTTTAAAGCGGTTTGGTTGAAGAGAATGAAACTAACTATATATTCTATAGGTGATAATGAGAGATTACTGAAAGTTTTTTTCTGTGCAAATCAAATATGATTTTCAACATTGTGCAAATTTAAATTCCCCTCTCACTGCAACAACTCCCCTTGATTATCTTGCAGATACCCAGATTCATTACTTCTACTGCAAGCAGTTTTCTAAAGCGGCATTTCTTAAAGTATGGGTAACGGACCTGTTCAGCAAGGGTCGCTGCCCACCATCACTGCTGCTGATGGGGGGGAGCAAGAAGCAAACCCAACAGTTTTACAGGCAGCTCAGTGGCACTTGAAGCACCATGTACCTGTAATTAAAGTAGGAGAAAAGCCCAAGTCTAACGATTAGGGCTATAACGATACCTAGTATTTGCACAAGTACTCGTGCAAATGCTCCGATCAGTGGCGGAACTTTTAGGGTCGCTGCAGTCGCAGTTGTGACTGGGCCCTGCCATTCTGCCGCTGTGGGGGGGCCCCAAGACCCGGCATCTCCCCCTGCATCTCTGGCTTTCAGTTTGGGATGCAGTGGGGGGAGTGGGAGGCGGCAATCGGCAGCTCTATGGTGCTCGCGGCATCTCCCTGGAGCTAGTATTTCTCCTTCAGCGTGTATACAGTGGAGAGGGGAGGAGCCTCTGACCTGGGCAGCTACAAGCTTCACTCTTCAGTGTACAAGTGAGTTGCCTGGGTCAGAGGCCCCTCCCCTCTCCACTGTACAGACTCAGGAAGAGAATTACAAGCCCCAGGGAGATCCCCCTGTCCATGGACATCATAGAGCTGCCGATCGCCCTCTCCCACCTCCCCCTGTGCTGGGGGTTGGAGGTGCACAGCCAGCCAGGTACAGGGGAACCTCTGGGGGGTGGGGGATGTTAAAGTCTGGGAACCCTGATGTATGGGGGGGGCTCTTTGGGAACCCTGATGTATGGGGGGGCTCTCTGGGAACCCTGATGTATGGGGGGGGCTCTCTGGGAACCCTGATGTATGGGGGGGGGCTCTCTGGGAGCCCTGATGTATGGGGGGGCTCTCTGGGAGCCCTGATGTATGGGGGGGGCTCTCTGGGGACCCTGATGTATGGGGGGGGCTCTCTGGGGACCCTGATGTATGGGGGGGCCTCTGGGAACCCTGATGTATGGGGGGGGCTCTCTGGGGACCCTGATGTATGGAAGGGGCTCTGGGAACCCTGATGTATGGGGGGCTCTCTGGGAACCCTGATGTATGGGGGGCTCTCTGGGAACCCTGATGTATGGAGGGCTCTCTGGGAACCCTGATGTATGGGGGGCTCTCTGGGAACCCTGATGTATGGGGGGCTCTCTGGGAACCCTGATGTATGGGGGGCTCTCTGGGAACCCTGATGTATGGGGGGGCTCTCTGGGAACCCTGATGTATGGGGGGGCTCTCTGGGAACCCTGATGTATGGGGGGGCTCTCTGGGAACCCTGATGTATGGGGGGGCTCTCTGGGAACCCTGATGTATGGGGGGGCTCTCTGGGAACCCTGATGTATGGGGGGGCTCTCTGGGAACCCTGATGTATGGGGGGCTCTCTGGGAACCCTGATGTATGGGGGGCTCTCTGGGGACCCTGATGTATGGGGGGCTCTCTGGGGACCCTGATGTATGGGGGGGCTCTCTGGGGACCCTGATGTATGGGGGGGCTCTCTGGGGACCTTGATGTATGGGGGGAGGCTCTCTGGGGACCTTGATGTATGGAGGGAGGCTCTCTGGGGACCCTGATGTAAGGGGGGCTCTTTGGGGACCCTGATGTATGGGGGGGAGACTCTGGGGACCTTGATGTATGGGGGGAGACTCTCTGGGGACCCTGATGTGTGGAGGGAGGCTCTCTGGGGACCCGCATGTAAGGGGGGCTCTCTGGGGACCCTGATGTAAGTGGGGGAGGCTCTTTGGGGACCCTGATGTAAGGGGGGGCTCTCTGGGGACCCTGATGCAAGGAGGATCCACACTCAGATATGTAACGAGATTATATATATATATATATATATATATATATATATATATATATATATATAATGTGTGTGTATAGAGATATATAGTGTGTATATATCTTTCGTAGACCTAGCAATGCCCGTGAGGGGGGGGGCCCTTCATGGTTTCTTGCACCGGGGCCCTGAAGATTCTAGTTACGCCTCTGGCTCCAATGCTTGACCCGATACCTGTGAAGTAAGGGGAGATCGGTTTGGCGGTGGGGGGAGTTACAAGCAACTGATCTCCCTGTATAGATATCAATAAAGCAGCTGACAGCCGCTTCTCCTCCCCACGGCTTTCAGATGTTTTTTTAAAATCTATACAGGGAGATTGGTGCTTATAACTCCCCCACTGCTGCACCGATCACCCCTGACTGTTCCCTGTGTTCTTCTCCATGTCCTCCTCTGTGTGCTCCTCCGGTTCCCCTCTGTATGCTCCTCCGGTCCCCCTCTCTGTGCTTTTCTGGTCCTCCTCCGGTCCCCCTCCGTGCTCCTCCGGTCCCCCTCCGTGTCCTCCGTGCTCCTCCGGTCCCCCTCCGTGTCCTCCGTGCTCCTCCGGTCCCCCTCCGTGTCCTCCGTGCTCCTCCGGTCCCCCTCCGTGCTCCTCCGGTCCCCCTCCGTGCTCCTCCGGTCCCCCTCCGTGTCCTCCGTGCTCCTCCGGTCCCCCTCCGTGTCCTCCGTGCTCCTCTGGTCCCCTTCGGTGCCCTCCAGGCTCCTTCGGTCCCCCTCCGTGCTCCTCTGATCCACCTCCGTGTCCTCTGGTGCTCCTCCGTGTCCTCTGGTGCTCCTCCGGTCCCCCTCCGCGCTCCTTCGGTCCCCCCCTGTCCCCGATCTGTCAGGATGGAGAGCAGAGGAAGGAGCCTGTCGATTCATCTTCAGTGCAGCTGAGGCTGCTGAGAAAAGGACTGGGGAATTTGATTTGTGTCATCGGTCTCTTTCTCTGTCTCTGTTTAGACCCCTGATATTTCACCAAAGCCGTGAAACTGGGCCGATAAAAAAAAAAAAAAAAAAAAAAGATTGTAATAAATATTTAAAAGGTAAAATTATAAAAACAATAAAAAAAAAACACTGACACCGTCAGCTCCCCCTTCCACCCCCCCAAAAAAAGAAAGAAAGCATTGTAGAAAAATAACAGAAAAAAAAATTGTAAACAGTAATAAAATAAAAATGTAAAAAAAAAAAAATCATACTGACACAGTCCACTGTCACATGACATAAAAAAAAAAGTATTGGTAATCGATATCGGCGAGTACTTTTAAAAAAGTATGGGTACTTGTACTCGGTCTTTTAAAAGTGGTATCGGTGCAACCCTACTAAAGATCTTGAAAAATGTTCTCTCATTCCTCCTCCTGCCTATCCTATCTAACCTGTAAAAAAGATGTGTGTAGTTGCCTATTTTTAATCTGCTCTGGTATGGTCACATGAACCTACAGTGTGAGCGGCTGCTGCAGTGGAGAGGAGGGAGTGCCAACAAAGTCTGGGCCATGGGAGCCTATAGGTGATGTCACAGCTCCCAGAATTCCCAACTCTTGTCAAGCAGAGCTGCAGGATCACTGGAGCAGAGCAGATTACAATTTTTTTTTTTTTACAGACAGAATAGGTAGGAGGAGGATGGAGGGAACATTTTAAAGAATACTTAGACCTTTCTTCCACTTTAACGTACCGCAAACTATTCTTTAGATCTCTTAAAGTGTTACTAAACCTACAACATTAAAATCAGTCTGTATATGCAGAATAACATGCTTGTTATACTCACTGTGGAACCCAAAAAAGGTTTTTTGATCCTGTATGCATAGATCCTTCCCTCCTGCACTGTCTATCTGGGGAAGGCCAACTAACACACAGGCAGGGTAGCCAACTTGCACATGCTCAGTTGTGTCTTTTATGCTGGAGAGAACATTTCCTTGTTCTCAGAGCTAGCCAGGTCACATGATATTGACATCACACATGTGGGCGTGTATGCAGGCTATCGTGGAAATCTCCTCCTATCTGAACACACAGCTCTGGACAAACTGCAGTTTATCATGGTATACAGATCAGCCAAAAGAGTATATCAGGGATATGCAATTAGCGGACCTCCAGCTGTTGCTAAACTACAAGTCCCATGAGGCATAGCGAGACTCTGACAGCATCAAGCATGACACCCAGAGGCAGAGGCATGATGGGACTTGTAGTTTGGCAACAGCTGGAGGTCCACTAATTGCATATCCCTGGAGTATATAATGGCAGTATTTTAATGTAAAAAGAAGATTTTAAAAGCTGTGGGCACTGTGGGGGGGCAGATGAACTATTTTCATATTACTGGGTTTAGTAACACCATCATATTTGTGGGGCTGGATGCAGTTATTCCTTTTTTTTACCTGGAAACCAATTTATTTTTCTTTAAATGATAATGCAGCAAAGGTCTAGGTAGGGAATTATGCATGCAACCTAGACCCTAAAGACCCATTCAGGTTTATTCCCACCAAGATGGTCAAAGCCTGAGCTCTATTTATAGTACAGCATTGTAGACAGGTAAGACAGGGTCACCCTGTATCTCAGACTGTTACTGTAAAAACTGTAGCGATGTTTAGCATGTATTTACTTTGTATTGTAAACTTTTCAAATTTGGCACTAAAACTCTGAGCTTAGCCTCGTGTGGATGACCAGGTGTTACATCACACCACTGGTCCCAAACTTTACCGCCACTTTCCCCTAGAGTCCTTGTAGGGTGCCACAAGTTTTTTCCCACCTCTTCGCCATAAAGACTTTGCTACGGAATGTTCTATACCCAGGTTGCTGTGTACTCCTTCTGGGAAGATATTACTCTGTGTCTCGCATTCTGGCTTTCCTGCAATGAGGTCTTGACCAGAACTTTACTTTAAGTACTCTGAAAGGACAGGTTTCTTCACCCTCTTCCATTCTTTTTCAAAAACCTCTAAATTTGCTCTCCCTTGTTAAAACCTTTATTCAAGGTGTATGTCACATCCAGTCTTCCTCGCAATACCTTGTGCTTCCTTGGATTCTTAATTTGGTTCTCTCTGGTTTGCAGACACCACTCTTTGAACACATTGGGGATATCACCTTAGATGACCTTTCCTGCAAAGTGGTCTTTTTGGTAGCTATCATATCTGTCAGATGTGTCTCTGAGTTTGCAGCTCTCTCTCGTAAGGAGCAGTTCCTCACCCTGCACAATGACTGGGTAGTATTAAGTCCAAGACCATCCTTTCTTCCTAAGGTGGTGTCAGTCTTCCATCTTAATGAAGATCTAGTCCTACCATCCTTATGCCCTGCTCCAAAGCATTAAAAGGACTAGTCTTTCCTTTACTTGGACACAGTAAGAGCCATATGAGTCTATTTCTAAGCAACAGCTTTGATCAGGAAGAGAGGTTCCCTATTTGTCCTGTCCTTTGGACCTTGCAAGGAGCACCATGCTTCCAAGTCCACCATTGCAAACTGGAAAATAAATTTGATCGCTAGAGCTTACACTCTCTAGAACAAACCTCCTGCTGTGGTTTCACACATGGAGTGTCCTGGTTATTTCAGCACCAGGCTTCTAAAGGCTTCTAAAGTCTAGCTTTGTAAGGCCACCACCTGGTCCTTCATCCAATCTTATAAGGTCCTTGCAGTGACACCCTGAAGTTTGATCTCCTCATCCTTGTTGTTGGGCCCATTGGCACAGTTCTTAGTTTGCTTAGTTGTTGCCCACCCTATTCACTCATTGCCTGTGGATGTTCCAGGGTCTATGAAACCTTGCCTGTGTTTTTTGTTGTATGATTAAGATGAGAGGAATTTTGACTGTAAATTTCATATCTTAAGCCGGCCATAGATGGTCATTTTATTTTCTGCAACCACGGGTTGCAGGAAAGAAAATCAAAAATCTTTCGATCCCTTCAGTCAGTGTTGATGGGGGAATTCCTCCCCCAGAGCTATTGTGTTCTCCCAATTGGGGGGGCACGCTGAGCCATCCCTGATGGGAGAACATACAGTGATTATCGCTAGCTGCTATAGCACTAATTGCATGAAAAGTCCAACACGCTGGTTGTACCCAAGTTGATCGATGGATTGACTTGGGTAAATCCAGCCTCCCCATACATGGTTCGAATCTTGGCCGGTCCCTGCTAAACTGGCCGAGATTCGAACCATCTATGGTTTAGAGTACAGTACAGGACACAGGCCACCCCTTCTTCCATTCTCTGGTTACTCTGAATTTCTTGCTACAAAACTGAGGACTTATGGAGTGGGGATAGGGTTATAGGGGAGGCACCCACAGGGTTTGATCTCTAAAGCTTTTGTCAGTGTTTAGTCACCTGAAGGTAGAAGCCTAGAATTCCTCTTTTAGACTATACGTGCATGTAAACGCTAAAGCTGCTCAAGAACATAATGTGGCCTTTTCCCCATGTCTATCATGTCTTTAAATATCAGGAAACCACTCTTGCCACTCACTCTTGTTTCTCTGAAATTAGGTTTTAAGTTAGGAGTTTCTGTAAACTCTCTGCAAAGTACATAAACATGCACATGTGGTGAATACACGTGTTCAACTTTATACACCAGTCACATGGAAAAAATTAGTATGGCCGATCAGATGCAGCATACATATCTGTCAATATATTAAACTCCTGTTTGAGACTTCTAGATTGTGTCAGACTAAACCATGTGTTTTTCTTATACTCGGTTTCCTTTATTGACCAGTTGCCAAAAGCAATACATCATAGTTTTCCAGTTGTCACAGTCTGTATTTAATATTTATCAAAAGAGGGTTAGGCTTTTTTCATAACAAAGGCTTGTGTTAGCACAACTAACTTAGTCTTGCTAGAAAACAAACTTTGGTTTGTTCTAAGCAGGTATATGCTTGTCTTGTACTATGCTATTACATATTTATTCATATCAAGGAAAGCTCCTGCATTGTAAGTCAAACACACAATAGGTGTAGCGTTGTTTTTCTTAAAGAGAAAAGGGAACAAGCATGGCTAACAAAAGCTTACAACTTAAAGTAAACCTGTGAACCCTAAGGCACATGTGTACATGTGTCAAACACAAAGCCCTTGGGATGAATTTGGCTCACCAGGTCATTTCATGTGGCCCTTGCACCCAGGGCTTTTTTTTCAGCCGACACGTGGCAGAACTTTGTTAAATCACCTTCAGCTTTTGCCATCCGCTCCCCACTCACCAATGTCACTTCTAAAAACAAACAAGCCTTCTGTGTTTAAAAGGACAGCTTTTTTCTTGGGGACTCTCACACATCCCTGCCTGCTCTGCACTCACGGCAGGTACAAGGTAGAGGTCAAAGTTCAGTCTGGGATGGGAGAGAGTGGTGCAGAGGTCGGAGCTGAGGAGGGGTGGAAGTGAAATGTGGACAGCCTGTGAAAGAGACCTGAACCCTGCACACTGTGCCTTCCACACCCCTAAACCCTTTACTCTGTATGTAGTGCACTCCTCAACCCTGTTCTCTATACACAGCTCACCCTTTACTCTGCACTTTGTATGTAGTGCACCCCTGAACTCTGCACTCTCTACATGGTGCATCCCTGAACTCTGAACATGACGCACTCCTGATATTTATTGCCCCTTTAAGATCCTCCTAGTGTTGGTGCAATTTGGCAACACCCACTGTTCAATGCAGTTTGGAGGGGGGGGCGGGCCTGGTTGAGTTCCAGCACCTATTCTCTGAGGAAAAAAAAGCCCTGGATAAATTTATATCCCACAGATACAACCGGCCCTATGAGGGCAGCCATAATGTGGCCCACCATGAAATTGAGTTTGACACCCCTGCCCTCAGGCTAGGTTCACATATATGTGGGTGCAGTAATGTGTGAAAATCGCACGCATTCTCACACCCTAAGGCAAACTGCTTTGCTATTTAGCAGATGTGTGGGGCTGTTCTTAATTCTCAACCCACGCATCTGAAAGCATTTTTTTCTGGTGCAGGAAATTGCATGGTGCAAAAGTACCATGTGACTTTAAAAAGGTGCGGGTCCTTTTTCCTGCATTTCCCACTGGTACTGCAACACAAATACATGAGCTGCATCAATCGCATAGGTGTGAACATAGGATTAGATCCTATTTTGTCTTTTTGAAAAAAGTTGCACAGAAACAGCAGAGATTGTGTATCCTTTTTATTTTTTTTAATGGTTCAGCATGATCGACATGTTTGGGAATGCATGCATTTTTAGAAAACATGAGTAGAATTGGGCTTTTTAACTGCATGCAGCCATCTAGCTTTAGGAACCAAAAGTGCTATAAGATATTAGAGTCCAAAGATCAGACCATGTGCATAGACACACCTTTTAGGTGCCTGTTTTGCAAGGTTGATTGTAGTATAGGTGAGTTAAAGTAAACGTGTGCTCAGACTTGTCAGGTCAGGAGTTTAGATGACAGCAAAACCGTTCAGAAGTGCTACATATGCAGACAATTCAATAATTGACAGCATTTACCATGAGCAGGACCTTGGGCAGAGCAGGCTGGCTGGTACTTGTGAAGCACCACTACAGATGTCAGCTCAGCAGCAAGGACTGGTGCATAGATGGTGCAGACCAAGAAGTAACAGGGAGTTTGATAACACAGGCGGTTCAGGCAGAAGTGTAGTCTAGATGCACCAGGTCACACATGAGTAGATCAGTTCAAAATGGTACAGAATCACAGTGAAGAGAGAGCAGGGTCAAAGCAAGCCCGGTCATACATAGTAATCCACAGAAAAAATACAAGCTGGGTCAAGCAAGAGCATACCAGGTAGCATCCTTCATCACGACCACTGATGATGTGTGCAACAGGTGCTTTAAAAATGACTGTTGTTTCCGGGTAAAGGCGAGGTAAGTTTTGCTCAGCCTTAAAGGGCCAGCCCAAGACTTTGAACATTACAATATTTACATATTCTGAACAAGCATTAAATTGACTTTTTGCACAAGACCATATTTAGCTCTGTAGCTTTAGGCATTGTGGAGAAATATGTCTCTGAAATTCACAACAGAAGATACTGAAATTAGAACTCCTTATGGCTGCATTCACACCTGAGCAGAGTGATTTTCGGGCAATTTCAGCTGTATTTTTTGAGAGTTTTGCACACATACAAAAGTGTTTTAGAAGAGTCTTTCAAACATTTTACACATGTATTCAAGCTTCAGGTACTTTTGTTTTAGCAGATGGAAAGTACTAGGAAGAGGAGACTGCTTCTTACCGACGAGGAATGTGTCTATGGGAATGTTTGACCATTTCTCCAGAAGCGCATTTGTAGGGTCAGGCACTAATGTTGGACAAGAAGGCCTGGTTCACAGTCTCCACTCTAATTCATCCCAAAGGTGTTCTATCAAGTTGAGATCAGGACTCTGTGCAGGCCAGTCAAGTTCCTCCACCCCAAACTCGCTCATTCATGTCTTTATGAACCTTTGCGCACTGGTGAGCAGTCATGTTGGATTGGGAAGAGACCAGCCCCAAACTGTTCCCACAAAGTTGGGAGCATGAAATTGTCCAAAATGTCTTGGTATGCTGACTGCTTAAGAGTTTCCTTCAGTGGAACTAAGGGGCCAAGCCCAACTCCTGAAAAACAGAACACCATAATTCCCCCTCCACCAGATGATTTGGACCAGCCTTTGGTATGAATTAGAGTAGAGACTGCAAGCCAGGCCTTCTCGTCCAACATCAGTACCTAACCTCGCAAATGCGCTTCTTGAAGAATGGTCAAACATTCCCATAGACACACTCCTAAACCTTGTGGACAGCCTTCCCAGAGGAGTTGAAGCTGTTATAATTGCAAAGGGTGGGCCAACTTAATATTGAACCCTATGGACTAAGACTGGGATGTCACTAAAGTTCATGTGCGTGTAAAGGCAGGCGTCCCAATACTTTTAACAATATAGTGTATGTGTCCATGCACACATGGGCGTTTAGCTGCCAGCGTGTTCAGGAGCAGCAGAACAATTGCTTGACGTGTATTAAAACATCTAAACCTGTGTTAATGCTAGGAGCATTTAGCACTTGAGCGTTATTTAATTTCAATAGTCAGAATAAATGATTATTCTGGACAATAAAAAATAATTGCTTGAGGCACCTAAACCAATTTCCAGTTGTCAAGCGTTTTTTCTGCCCAAACACTGCTGCCAGGAGGAAAGGCGTTTGGGAGAGCTGGGCAAAAGCCCTGTGTGCATGGGATCTTATTAGACTTGAGATGAAGTTATTCATTAATATTTGTTCCTTACTATAATCACAGAATAAACATGCATGCTTATATTGGTTGTTTAGACACCGAGTAGAAATCCAGCCTGACCTTTTCTTGGTAAAATAGCAATTATCTGATAGAAATCAAACCAAGCTGAGAGCAGCTAGGGGATGTCTGCATAGGTTGCACAGTTTCCAATTCTCTCCTTATCCAAACACAAAGAAGCAGATTTTGCAAATTATTTATTTCATGTCTATGAACACATTAATCTTTTTCCACGTATGAAAGCGCACACACACCCCCTCTAAGAGAAATGAATGGCTTTCTGCTCAGCTAAACCCTCTGGTAAGCCATATTTGGTTCTTCTACACTTCACAGGAGTTTCACCCAGGCTTCAATGGACCTTACTTGCAGTACAGGTTCTGCTCTGAGATAAAAGTAAATGGAGCATGGGTATATCCAGATTACGACGTACCGGTACATAAATTTTCAAGTCAATAAAGTTCATATTGGTGTTTGTGCCTTTGGTAACAACTTTGATTCCGTCACAGAGCAATTTTAGATTTATTTTGTACCATCATATCAAGCCCAACAACTTACCACAACCATTCTCTCCCCAAATATTTCCTTTTGGTGGGATGGTTACTGTCATGTCATAACTAACAATATATTACATTAGCTAATTACATCCTACTGTATAATTGCCATTTTCCAACAAAGTGGAATGGCTAAAACTGCAATGCATGTAAGTAAATAAAGCTGTGTGGTAAATGTAATGCATTATGACCAAGGGCCCATATTTTATCTGAAACCTGTAAAGCTGTGAGAGGTATCATCCTGATCAGTGAGGTGCGTCTGTTGAATGAACACATTCCACACTGATCTGCCTGAAATGCCCACATTAGATGCCAAGTGCTGAAGGGAAACAAAAACAATAAAAACTGGTAGGGGGGCTGAGCTACAAGAATTAGTAGTCGTTTTATAATCTATCCTGTAAAACTTTTTTTAATAAAGTCAAACTCCATGAATTTGAGGGTTGCAGAGGGTATCACAGAATCCAATGTGTGTAGGAGAGAAGTGCATAGGATATAAAAGGGGGAGTAACAGATGGGGGGGTATGAGAGGGGGTACTATGTGCAGGAAAAGATTGCTGGAGTTTGAGAGGGAGAGGGAGTGGTATGTTCAGGAAAAGAGTCCCAAGAGTATAAAGGGGGGGGGCAGTATGTGCAGGTGAGGAGTGCTGGAGGGTATGATGGCAGCCCATATGTGCAGAAGGAGATTGCCAGAGGGTATAAGAAGGGGCAGTATGTGGAGGTGAGGAGGATGGAGGGTATGACAGCGGGGAGTATGCAGGACAGAAGTGCCAAAGGGTATGATGGTGGCCTGCATATGCAGAAGAAGGTTGCTGAAGGGTAGGAGAGGAATACGGAGGGTATGAGATGAGCAATATGTTCAGAAAAAAAGTACAGAAGGTATGAAAGTAGGAAGTATGTGAGGGAGAGGATTGGTAGTATGCTGGATATGAGAAGGTACAGTATGTGCAAAAGAAAAGTGAGAAAGGTATAACAGCAGGCAGTAAGTGCAGGAAATGGTGTTGGATGGTATGATGGTGGCCAATATGTGAAGGATAGGAGATTGGAAGGGTATGCCATGGGATGTATATGCAAAAGAAGCAGTGTGGTATGAATGACAGCACCCCGAGTGTGCAGGAAAGGTGTGTGAAGGGTATGACAGTGAGCCCACATAGTAGTGACGAATAAATGTAGTTGAATTTGACCAAATCAATTTTTTTTTTGATTGTGTCACCAAACAGCCTTTTCAAGGGAAAGACTGTTAATACTATTGATTTTTTCATTGTTCATCTGTTCATTGTTTGGTGTATGGCCATCAATATACACTCTTAACCTGCTTACTGGGCACATAAACCCCCTTCCTGCCCAGGCGAAATTTCAGCTTTCGGCACTGCGTCACTTTGAATGACAATTGCGTGGTCGTGCGACGTGGCTCGCAAACCAAATTGACGTCCTTTTTTTCCCACAAATAGAGCTTTCTTTTGGTGGTATTTGATCACCTCTGCGGTTTTAATTTTTTGCGCTATAAACCAAAAAAGAGCGACAATTTAAAAAAAAAAAACACTATTTTGGGATTTTTGCTATAATAAATATCCCAATTTTTTAAAAAAAAAACAATTTTTTCCTCAGTTTAGGCCGATATGTATTCTTCTACATATATTTGGTTAAAAAAAATCCCAATAAGCGTATAGTGATTGGTTTGCGCAAAAGTTATAGCGCCTACAAAATAGGGGAAAGAATTCAGATTTTTTTTTTTTTTTTTTTACTAGTAATGGCGGCGATCTTCGATTTTTGTCAGGACTGCGATATTGCGTCGGACACATCGGACACTTTTGACACATTTTTGGAACCATTCACATTTATACAGCGATTAGTGCTATAAAACTGCACTGATTACTGTATAAATGTGACTGGCAGGGAAGGGGTTAACACTAGGGGGCAAGGAAGGGGTTAATATGTTCCCTAATGTGTGATTACTACTGTGGGGGGAGGGGACTGACTGGGGGAGGAGACCTATCTGTGTCCCTATGTACAAAGGACACAGCATCGGTCTCCTCTCCCTGACAGGACATGGATCTGTGTGTTTACACACACAGATCCATGTCCTTGTCTGTGTACCGGCCAATCGCGGGTACCCGGCGGACATCGCGGCCGCCAGGCACACGCATCGGCATCTCAGTGATGCGCCGGGCACGCGCGCGCGCCCCCAGTGGCCGGAGGAGCGGAGGCTGTATAATGACGGCCTCCCGGGCATTATAGAACCACTTTTCGCCCGTCATTAGTCGTATGACGGGCGCGAAGTGGTTAATAATTAACGTCAAGCTAATCTCTTTAACATGTACAATATATCTAAAAGAGAATTGACCCAGAAAAAACTTCTAAAGCGAATTTTAAGAGATGTATAACAGTGTCCACCTGATTTCCTATATCCAATATTCATGTGTATTTCATTATACATATCATTAAAATAACAATACAATACAAATCATGTTCATTATTTACTAGTCTATAGTAATTGTTATTGGGATTTCGCAAACCTTTGTCCATTGTATTGTTTTGTCTTCTCAGTCCGGTGTTTAGAGCCTCATACACACTTCTAGATTTTTTTTTGTTCAACCGAAAAAAAACCTGACAGCTCAAGTCAGAGCGATATACCCTGTTATTCTAATTTGTTCTGATAGGGGGGCGCCATCAGCTGAGAGCGCTGATTGGGAGCTGGTCGGCAGACCTTTTTCGGGCATGCCCTTGTTGAACCAGCTGCAGTACACACGGGCCGAATCTCAGCCGGATTTCCTTTTTGAAGCTTTAGGCCAAACTTCTCTACTTTATTGTTGAAAACATGAAATACTGTAACTGAGATAACTGTACAGATAAAATAAATTCAAGATAAAGAAATTCAATATAAGTAGTAATCTTCCTTTATGAAAGAAGTTAGGCAAAATAATAAGAGAGAGGTCGGCAACTTCCTGTGTTAAAGTTTATTAAACCTATATCATTCTGAGCGTATTCAGTGAATACGAAAACTTTGAACTTTCACAAGCTTGCTACAGCAATCGTCTGAATCAGCCTCATCTATTTGGCTTTTCCATCACATATGACTGCTTTGTACATGAACACAGGAAGTCTTGTAAACACAAATAAAATTTCACCTAACAGTTCATAAATGTGCTCAACTCCAGACTGTTTTCTCTACATTTGTCACTGGTACGCGGTGGCGTGTGAGGAATGCTGCATTATTACCTTAAGAATGCATGATTATTCATGAAGCAATGATCGTTCTATTCCTGCTGAAACCACCTAATTGTAATACGTTTGTACACAGCTTTACTCCCCGCCACCATGTGACAGTGCTGGGTGCTAGAGCGACTGAGCACCAGCCTTGTTACTGAGGAACAAGGACTCAGTAGTACTCAGAAGTACTGTGTACTTTTTGCTGCTGCCCACTGACTAGAGCTGTGTAGGAAACTATGCAAAGCTGGCTAGGGCGGCAATTATTGCATAACTTTACTTATAAAAAAAAAGACTGTATTATTTATTTATTTTATTTTTGTTTCTTCTGCCAAAAACCTTTCATCCTGCTCCTAGAATTTTTTTTTCCATACTGTACGCTGGCTGCGGCACATGCGCAGTGCACTTTACACTCTCAGCCAAGTGTCTGAAAAATTACATCATCAATGGCCAAGGAAGAACAACGAAAACCTGGAAGTGGAGGCATAACGATTGGCAAGAGGCAGCTCTAAACTGTTAGTACTGGAAAAGGGCAAACCAAGAGTTGAGTTCACCATATTGTACAAGTCCTACGCATTATGACTCCAAAGACATGCTGATAGGTTAATTGGCTTCTGTCTAAATTGGCCCTAGTATATGAATGTGAGTTGGGGACCTTAGATTGTAAGCACCTTGAGGGTGGGGACCGATGCGAATGTACAATGTATATGTAAAGCGCTGCGTAAATTGACGGCGCTATATAAGTACCTTAAATAATAATAATAATAATTATGTAAAAGGGCAATGAACCTACAGTTTTACTTTGAGTTAAATATTTGCATTGTCCTGCATGTGAAAGGCACGTGTTCATTTTAAAGAAGAACTGCAATCTGCTCACATAATTTGTAATAAAAACAACTTTGCCATTCTGAAGCTTCCCTCCAACCACTTTGCATATTATTTTATATATACTGTTATTCTGTACTTGCCAAATATGCTGCAGAAATCTCCCTGCACTGAGTCTGGCTGCATAAATGTTAACTGTGGGCAGCTGAAGCTGCTGCCTGTTCACTTCCTGGATTTACACAGACAGAGAGGCACACTTCCAGCTCTGCAACTCTCATTGGCCCTGTTATGACTCACCCCCCCCCCTTCCTGGCAAACTCTCACAACGGTTAGAGAGAGAGAGCTGTGCATGATGTCATAAGCCTAGGCTAATGACCAGACAAGAAAGAGGAAGTAGGCTGTATAAGGTATTTACTGGCTGATAATTTTTTTTTACTATCCAAAGTTAAAACAACAAAGGCAAAAGTTTTAATAGATGGAAAGATAAAAAAAATGACTGAAAATCCACTTTAAGGACTTGTACCATGAGCTACATAAAGGCTGTTTATGGAAGAAAGAACATTTTGTTTTGCCTGGTTTGCTATATTCACATATATGTAATTCTTGCGTGCCACATTTGCACGATCACAACAGCCCATTACATTGAATTGGCTGCTGTACCTGTAGGAAAAAGGTCCCTGCACCTTTTTAAAATCAGTGGCATAGTAACCGCACGGTGCTTTTGCACCACGTTGTTTGCCAAACCTGAAAGCATGCTGTTTTCAGCTGCATGGGGGTGCCGATAAGAATTACTGGCACCCCCGAGCGTCTGCTAAAGAGCAACGTTTTTTTTGGGGGGGGGGTTTTGTGTGCAATTGCAATTTACACTTATTCCCGATCCCGTATAAGTGTGAACTTTTTACCAAGGGGTCCCACATAGTTCAAAGAGTTTAAATGCAGCTTATTCTGTGGTCTCTATTTAGAAAGCACCTATTTGTAAAATAAAGATTTTCTACAAAGACTAAACACAAGATATGAAAATCTACTTAAAAAAGTATAAGCTTTAAAATAAAATAAATTGACCCAAACCATTTTATTTCTATTTATTAAAGGCATAAGAGACTACTGATAGTATATTATTAGTTTAGAAATATTGTGTTTGTCTATTACTGTGATGCAGAAGATTGGACTTTATTTTAGTAGTCACTCATGCAGAAATCCAGATAATTTCAAAGGGTTCCCAAACTTTTTCTTAAATAGTATAATATTAGTGATATACAGTGGATAAAAATACCTCTGATTTACCCATACTGAGAAAAATATGCAGAGTTACAATTGCATGACAAGTCCCACTGAATTCTTGCCAGAAATGTAAAAGCCACCATTACAAAATTTTCTAGTTATGGAGACATTCTACTTTTTTCAATTACACTGGAATTTTAATAAAGATAAGTAGTAATCATCCTTTATCAAAGCAGTTGGGCAAATAATCAGAGAAAGGCCCGCAACTACCTTTGTGAAAGTTAATTAACACTTGTCAGTCAGAGAGTATTAGCTGAAATAAGCGTCTGCGGGGACCTTTGAACTTTCACATATTTGGTTTGTAAACGGCTACCAGCACTGTGACCAGACCTTGATGAAAGCCTATGGTCCAATATATTAATAATGAGTTGTATATACTTATTATGTGTAAGATGAGAATAAACATAAGGCAGATAGTCCAGAAACCGATCTGCTATAAAAACATATAGATGCATAAACTAAAGTAGCTGTAGCACCCGCATCCTATGGGAATTAGTAAACAGTAATGAGTATAGCATGTACCCTAAAGGATCTCAAATGGCTTACACTTTAACTGTAACCACTATGATATTATTTTGTTTTAAAGACGGAGTGAAAGGCGACGCAGTTCAGTAGTGCTAAGCATACCTGGTCTGGAGGTGTTTCCAGGAGATCTTCTGGTATCAGATGGCGCCTCTGATTATATGTACAATGCTTCATGGTTGCCTAATGCAGGTAAGTTTACCAAGTGCCAAATAAGCTGGCTAAAATAGTTTGCCTTTGAGTGGAGTTTGGCTGAGGTATAGTCCCATCTATCCAAACTGTATAAAGCCTCGTACACACGGTCGGACTTCCATCGGACTTTTCTGTAGTTTTTTGTCTGAACGGATTTGGTTGGGAACACCCAATAGCATACACACGCTCGGACTTTTCTGCAAACTTTCTTAAAACTTCTTACAACATCGCGTGTTTTTTCTGCTCTTTAACTGCCACCCTTTGGTCAACTTCTGCTATTGTTGGTTGATTTTAACATTAGTTGTTTTGTCCATCGGACTAAAGTCCGATGGTTATCTGTACACACGGTCGGACTTTGCTCCATCGGACTTTTGTTGGGCAAAAGTTTGTCCGTTTGCAGACCCAACTTTTGTCCGATGAAATCCAAAACCAAACGAAAAAAGTTTGTCCGATGGAGCGTACACACGGTCGGATTGTTGGTCCAACTTGCTTAAAACGAAGTTTGTTGGGCAAAAGTCCGACCGTGTATACGGGGCTTAAGATGCAATTAAATCCCATAAAAGTTTATGCACTTCATTTTGTTATCCTACAAGCATATTAACATACACAATTGATGATTGTCAGCCAGTACCTACAAGTTTTAGAGGCTATAGGCCCAATCAAGCTTTTTATAGGGCACAGAAGATATCCTTGTGCCCCTTGTAGGATAGAAGTTTGAATTTGTGGAACAAAAAAATCATTTGGGTTGGTCAGATTGTTACTTAGGCCTCATTCACACGACTGATTACTTGCATGCCCCGTGCAGGGCTTTGTTTTGCCGGCATGGAAATGCACAGGTTTTGCGTGTTTACCCTGGCCGGCATTTCCATAGATGTCTAATGAGACACACGGCTGCATGGACACAGCAGCTGTGCCCAATGTGACATCCGCGCAAGTGCACAGCCTCGAACACAGCCAGGGTGAGTTCAGGGAGACCTGCATCCCTGTGCTGACAAAACACGACCCTGCATGGGACACACATGAACCAGGCTTTAAAAGTAAACCTTACAATTTCAAACTGAGCATATGATGAAAAAGTAGATGTTCTCCATGTCAAAATGGTCAGTACATTCAGCGACACAGATCTCTGCTTTTCCTTTTCAAGGTCAAACTTGGCCCCGTCCCCCTTCCCAGATGAAAAGTTACGTTTTGCAGATAAATTCAGCTGCCTATGTTTTTGGGTCTGCTGATGTTTTGGACATAAGAGGGGGCTGATGATTTACCAAAACTGGTGCGCACAGAATCTGGTGCAGCTGTGTATAGTAACCAATCAGCTTCTAACTTCAGCTTGTTCAATTAAGATTTGATAATGAAATCTAGAAGCTGATTGGTGACAGATTCTATGTGCGCCAGTTTTAGTAAATATCCCCAACAGTTTTCACCTAAACCGTATGTATAGCCAAAACTAATTTTTTGGGTTTTGGATAGAGTAGGGAAGGGTGAAACCCCTGCTGATTTATTTTTTGTTTTATATGTCCTGTTAGGGAGACTTCCCTTGGCTTCCTCAGACAAGACCTGACGATAGAGGAAAACAGTTATCAATGGAACAAGCGTTTCAATAGGAAGATTTACTCTCAGTTCAGATTCTAGTAAAACTGTAAACTTTTGGATTTCCCATCACTTTCTATCCCTGTGACATTGATCAGTAGATAGTTTCAGAGGGTGAATTTACTGGGGACACAGACAGCAAAAACATGACCAGGGGTTCTAATTCTTAAAGTAAAAAATAAGACTATGCATACTGATTAAAGCTCAGCCCCAGCATGATTTTGCCCTCTAGCTTTGAAAAATACTGTGATCTCCTCTGCCACTGGTTGCCACCACACCTGGTTGAAAGATACAGAGTCAGCCAAATACTTCCTGTAAACCTAGGCTGTCATTGACGCATCCCTGGGCTTATCATCATACAACCTTTGCTAACAGTGTATTGCATCACAGAACAGCACTCACACGTCGCAACGATTGTAAGCACTATTCTAATTGACAGAGCTTGTCACATGTCCACATGGAATATTTTTTCTTGATAAGCTTCTTTTGAATTGGTAATGCTTTGACAAGTTTTCTTTATTGTTAGTGTTTAGCTTGTCTTATGTCTGTCGAGACTGGCCTAATGGTTCAGTAAACAATAAACACACACATGGAGGTCTATGAGAGCCATCCTTTTCTAATTGGGGATAAGAAGTTTCTGTAGTTGTAATTATTTTTAACAGACAAAAAAAGTTGTGTGTGTTCCCACATTACTAGAGGTGGCGGTGTTAATCTTCTTTTTTTCAAATCACACAATTTTATGGTTATCCCAGAGGAATCTGCATAATACCTTGGATTGCATCTCTCTCTCTCTCTCTCTCTCTCTCTCTCTCTCTCTCTCTCTCTCTCTCTCTCTCTCTCTCTCTCTCTCTCTCTCGTTTATTGGTGTCCTGTATATATAGTACCATCAATTCACAATATCTCACTATCTGGTTTTGGCCATTCCAATTGACTCACAATTTAGAATGAATAGCGCACTGTTACTATTTTTATCAAGTATAAAACAAGTACTGTCAATGGTGAAAATGAAGGCATTAATAACACAATATTTTTTATCTAGATGCTAAGAAACCAAAATGGCCTTTCTCTAAGAAAACATCAGTGAGTATCTAATTTTCTTTTTATGTTTTTGTTTTAACGATGGTCTTTTTTTTGTTACTTGGAGATAAATGGGCATCCATGCATGCATGATATTTAAAGTAAAAATCCTACTACCCTCTACCAGGAAAGTGTATTTGTTTAAAAATCGTTGGGCTGTTTTTTTTTTTTAACCACTTCAATACCAGGCACTTATGTACCTTCCCGCCCAGACCAATTTTCAGCTTTCAGCACTCTCACACTTTGAATGACAATTACTCAGTCATGCTACACTGTATCCAAACAAATTTTTTATCATTTTCTTCTCATAAATAGAGCTTTCTTTTGGTGGTATTTAATCGCCACTGGGTTTTTAATTTTTTGCGATATAAGCAAAAAAACAGCAATTTTTTTTTTTAAAAACACACTTTTTTTTACTTTCTATTGTAAAATTTTGCAAATAAGTAATTTTTCTTCATAAATTTGTGCCAAAATGTATACTGCTACATATCTTTGGTAAAAAATAACCCAAATTAGTGTATATTATTTGGTCTTTGTGAAAGTTATAGAGTCTACAAACTATGGTGCCAATCACTGAAAATTGATCACATCTGATCACGCCTGATGTACTGAAGGCATATCTCATTTCTTGAGACACTAACAAGCCAGGAAAGTACAAATACCCCCAAATTACCCCTTTTTGGAAAGTAGACAGTCCAAGGTATTTACTAAGAGGCATGGTGAGTTTTTTGAAGTTGTATTCTTTCCCCACAATTCTTGGGAAAATTAGGATTTTTTTTTTTTTTTTTTACACAAACTGGTCATATTAAAAAAAAAATTCTCTCACACAGCATATGCATAATTGCAACTATACCCCAAAATACATTCTGCTACTCCTCCTGAGTGTAGCGATACCACATGTGTGAGACTTTTACACAGCCTGGCCACATACAGAGGCCCAACATTGAAGTAGCACTTTCAGGCGTTCTACAAGCATAAATCGCACATATCCTTTCTCAACCACCTATTACACTTTTGAAGGTCCTGGAGCACCAGTACAATGGAATTGTCCACAAAATGACCCCATTTTGGAAAGCACACACTCCAACGTATAATCTATGAAGCATTATGAGTCTTTTGAACGGTTCATTTTTTTCCAGAAGGTTTTGGAAAATGTGGAAAAAAATTAAAATGCATTTTTTTTTTTTTACACAAAGTTGTCCATTTATAAGATGTTTCTAACACATAGCATGTACATAGCAAAAAATTACACCCCAAAATGCATTCTGCTACTCCTCCTGAATATGGTGATACCACATGTTTGAGACTTTTATACAGCCTAGCTACATACAGGGGCCCAACATCCAAGTAGCACCTCCAGGCATTCTAGCAGCATTAATTGCACATATCATTTTCTGACTACCGATCACATTTTTGAAGGCCCTTCATATATCTAACACATAGCAGGTGCATACCAAATAACAAAAGATTACCTGTGGTTTTAGAAGTGCAGTGGTCCACAGAGGAGAGCATCGGTCCAGGCAGCAGGCAGGGATGAGGTCAGCAAAAGCAATCATCCAGGCAGCAGGCAGGAATACTGTCCATAGTTCATACCGGCAGAGATACTGTCAGCACAGCCAAAGCACAGCTAAAGCACAGGTCCAGGTAGCAGGCAGAGGTGTCCCGGCAGAAATACTGTCCAAAGTCAGTAGAGGCAGCAGGCAGGCAGGTCAACACAGCCAAAGTATTGGTCCAAGCAGCAGGAAGAAACATGGTCCATAATGTCATGGGTCATTACAGGCAGTAATATGGTCAGCACAGCCAAAGTATTGGTCCAGGCAGCAGGAAGGACCATCAAGCTTTGGGCCAGGGGGACAGGGGTAGAGGCTTCTCCCACCCAAATCGCTTTGAAGCCTCCGGGCAACCAGACCCTGTTCTTGGAGCACAGAAAACGAAAAACTGTTTTTCTCTACTCAGAACGCTATTCTGAAGCCCCTCACATATGTGAGACCCCTGTGTACTAAAAGTAGATGGCCAAAAGATCAGTCCAAGTGGCAGGCAAAAACATGGTCGATTAACAGGCCAAGGTCGGTACACGTGGAAGTCAGAAACGTGGTTTAAATCGGCAGGCAGAGGCATCGTCGGTAAACAGGCAGAGGTTGGTGCACGTGGAGGTCAGAAACGTGGTTTAAATCGGCAAGCAAAGACATCGTCGGTAAACAGGCCTGGGTCACTTAATTAACATGGAAGGTAGTTCGTAACATGGTAGCAGGCAAATGGGAAAATGGCAGTCTGTTAATAATAAGGGGAACTAATGGATGTATGATAATTTTTGAAGCAATTTCCGATGCACAGGCCAGGTTGGGAGGGACAATCGGGACAATAATAGGTGGTGTCTCTTCTTACTCCTCCTCTGCTGCATACACAGCATTTCTTTTGGCGTCTTCTTCCAGATTCTGTGGGGGGATGCTAAAGGGATAGTGTCGCTCGTGAAGCCGACTCGCACTATCAGAGCGAATGCTTCCTGGGGCGGGATTTTGTTGGTAAATGAGGGCATCGATGATATCTTCGATATAATGGAGGTAGGGGAGTTGTTGATTTTGAGTTGCTTTTTGGTAGCAGACAAACAAATTAAAAAGGGCCATGTGAAACAGGTGAAACGCAACTTTCTTGTGCCAATAACGGGACTTTCTGGTTGATAAGTAGGGCTGTAGCATCTGGTCATTTAAATCCACCCCCCCCCCCCATGTACAAATTGTAGTCGTGGACACATTCAGGCTTTACAATGGGGCCGCGTCTTCTTTGGATCTCCACCACGGTGTCATTGTGGATCGTAGAGAGGATGTGGACATCTTTCTTGTCCCTCCACTTCATGGCTCCTCGTTCCTCATGAATGCCGATTCTCCAGGTCGCAATTTTTTGGTCAATAAATTTTGTGGGAATCCCTTCCGTTTTTTTTTTTTAAGGTACCGCAGGCCGGGGTTTGCTTATTGTAAAGGTGGCGAAAAAGGGGCAGGCTGGTATAGTAATTGTCAACATATAAATGGTAACCTTTTCCGAACAGGGGGTATGCCAACTCCCAGACAATTTTCCCACTGGTTCCAATATATGTGGGGCAATCACGGGGCTGGAGCTGAGAGTCTTTGCCTTCATAGATCCTGAATGTGAAGACGAGACGTATCCAGTGGCTCGATCACATAATTTATTTAATTTTAACCCATACCCGGCTCTCTTGCTTGGTATATACTGCTTGAACTGCAGTCGGCCAGTGAAATGTATGAGGGACTCGTCCACACAAATTTTTTGGTCTGGGATGAAAACTTCTTGAAATCTCTGGGAAAAGGCATTGATTAGGGGGTGTATCTTGTACAATTTGTCGTAGTTGGGATGATCTTGGGGAGGGCACTGTGAATTGTCATTGAAGTGGAGAAAACGCATGATCATGTCGTATCTTTTCCTGGACATGACAGCGGAATATATGGGCATGTGTTGGATGGGGCGTTTGGACCAATATGCATGGACTTCATTCTTTTTTGTAAGCCCCATATTGAACATAAGGCCCAAAAACAATTTAAATTCGTCCAATGTTAGACGCCGCCACTGGAACATGCGGGCGTAGGAAGAATTGGGGTTGGCAGCAATAAATTGGGATGCATACAGATTAGTTTGATCCACTATATTCTGCAGCAAATCTTGTGGGATAAATAAAGAAAAATAATCAAATTTAGAAGAATTTGTAGTGTCGGGCTGCACACCTGGCTGTGCGGTGAAAGGGGGGATGATAGCGGATCCTGAGTTGGCAGGCAACCATAAGGGGTTTGCCAGGGCATTGGGAAGGTAGGACTGGGGCTGGATTCTTCTGGTTGGGCGTGTATTTCCATTACTTGTACTGGGCTCCTCTTCCTGGGGTATGGCGCTGCTGGTGGTGGGCAGTTCTCCTGATCTTGGTCTTGGTCTTGATCTTGGTCCTGATCGCATTTTTTTGGAGGGATGGTTTCCTCCGGGGACTCGGACTCTGAGCCACTATCCTCCACTGGCTCGTATTCCAAACCAGAATCGGATAATGGGAGCTCCCCGCTGCTCTCCTCATCCGACATGGCAAGAATGGCATATGTCTCCTCAGATGTGTAAACCCTTTGGGACATTATGGCAGTGCTTATTGGTTGGCCTGTGTAATGGTACTGCTGGTGGTAGTGGTGGCGGTCTGTGTGGTGGTACCGATGGAGGTATTAGTGGTGGGCCTGTGTGGTGGTACCGATGGCGGTATGGGTGGTGGTGGTACCAATGGCGGTACAGCTGGTGGTGGTACTGATGGCGGTACCGATGGCGGTACAGGTGGCGGTACGGGTGGTGGTGGTACCGATGGCGGTACAGGTGGTGGTGGTACCGATGGCGGTACAGGTGGTGGTGGTACCGATGGCGGTACGGGTGGTGGCGGTACCGATGGTGGTACAGGTGGCGGTACGGGTGGTGGTGGTATCGATGGCGGTACAGGTGGTGGTGTACCGATGGCGGTATGGGTGGTGGTGGTGGCGGTACAGGTGGCGTTGGTACCGATGGCAGTACAGCTGGTGGTTTTACCGATAGCGGTACGGGTGGTGGTGATACCGATGGCGGTACAGGTTGTGGTACAGGTGGTGGTGGCACTACCGATGGTGGTACGGGTGGTGGTACCGATGGCGGCACTAGTGGCGATACTGGTAGCGGGCCTGGAAGTATAGATGCTGGGCCTGATGGCGGTACTAGTGGCGGTACTGGTACCGATGGCGGTACTGGTAGCCTGTGTGGCGGTACCAATGGCGGTACCGATGGAGGTGGGCCTGTAACAGATGGGCTGATTGATTGACAGATGGGCTGATTGACAGATGGGCTGATTGACAGATGGGCTGATTGACAGATGGGCTGATTGACAGATGGGCTGATTGATGTGCTGGGCTGTGTGACAGGTCCTCTTTATTGGGGGGGGGGCGTGTTGTGCACAGTAAACTAATGTAGACAAACTACACTGATCTCACTTGCTGATCTCTGCTCTCTCCTCACAGATCGGACACTCGCCTTCCCCTATCCCCGCTCTGCAAGCCTCTGGCGGTGCGCACGGAGCGCGCCGCCGAGTTTGTTGTGACATGTGATCGGCTGTGACTTTGACACAGCCGATCACATGGTAAACAGCCAATGAAATTGGCTGTTTACCGTGATCGGGGAAGCGCTGTGTCCGAGGGACACACGCCGTCCCCGATCACCGTGCTGTGCGCCCCAGCGGGCGCTCGCAAGTCATTATCCTGCAGGACGTCAATAGACGTCCAGTGTGGATAACGCAACCACTTCCCGGACGTCAATCTCCTATTGACGGGGCGGGAAGTGGTTAAGTTTAGGGAATTTTTGGGCTCCCAGTTTCAAGCACTGCCAGGGTTAAAGGGCATACAGGGTGATATACGCATAGACCAGGGTGTGCATATTTGCAGTCCTTATGTTTTGGAATTAACAGTCTGGTGTTCCACACTGGTAGCCTTTATGGGGCTTTTTTTTAAGCAGTGTACCCATGGGTTTGGTGCAGGTTGGCTGCTCTTTCCTATAGAGTTCTTTTAGGTCCTGCGGTTTTGGTGAGCTTTCAAAAAGTGCACCAAAACCGTAGTACCTAATGGAACGCTATGGGAAAACGCAACTAACTCGCCGGTACACCGTGTTGCTCCTGCAGTATGGTCAAACCGCACCACATCCGTGTGAAAGCAGCATTAGGCTCAAATCTGGCTGGTTGATTTGGTAATCCTTAGTGGGTTATTAACAAGATTAAAATACTCTTTCTTTCTCGTACATCACGGGACACAGAGCGACATAGTCATTACTAATGGGTTATATAGATACCGTCAGGTGCTGGCACTGGCAACTTCCAAAACCGGAAGTACCCTCCCCTATATAAGCCCCTCCCATCCGGGAGCACCTCAGTTTTTTGCCAGTGTCTAAGGTGTTGGCCAAGAAGAAACATGTGTTTTTCACTGAGCTTGCGTACAGGTTCTTTTGGGCCTCAGTAAGCTATTCCGGATCCGACCAAAAAAGCTTCATAGCTAAACGGTCGGTACCCGGGCCTTGCAGAGAAGAGCAAGGTTTTGCCTGTAATGCTTCTCTTAGGAGAGCTGGACCCTGGGATCCAGAGCTCTGGTCATACCCACGACCAAGATGTTTTCTGTGCAGGGTGCTATACAGGTCCAGGGGAGTGGAATCCTTGGGAACCCGGTCCCTGAAGGTTTGATTACAATGCCTGCCGTGATAGGTGAAGTTTGGGCTTTTGTGGACCAAACAAAGTCCTGCGGCGGGGAACAGGTAAGTGGGGGCCCCCAGGAACTTGGTTCTATTGGGGGACCCCCAAGCCTAATTTGTCTTTCTGTCTGTTACCTAACGGTATTCCCGCTAATATTCTGTGTATGCCTGTTACTACAGAGAAAAAAAATAAATGTAAGACCGCGGTACCTGTGTTAGACACTAGAGGCCGCTATGGTTCTTTTTCTTGTAATGTGGATTTTTTTCTTCCAGAATCAAATCCAGGCAGTTGGTATGTTCTCTCCTGGGAAGCTGTCTCCTCTGCCCTGTTGCTGCGCTCATCCATCCCCGGGCCCTGCGGCAAAGGGACCCTGGCTCCCATCTAGCTCCTTGTTGTTTTCAAAAAAGGCGCCGAAGGCGCACGTGCACGCGCCTCTATTCATAGAGGCGATCTGGAAAAAGGGGCGGAGCGGGTGGATGACGCTCAGGTGTGCGCCGCGGCGCTACTGCGCATGTGCGGGCGTCCAGCGTGTTTTAAAGCACATTATAGCTGGCTGTTGAAGTGCACAGACAGAGCTAGCAACAATATCAAGGCACATAGAGGCGGTTGATGCAGGCATCCCCTAGAAAGGCACTTTAGTAGACACCAACTGTGATATAGCAGCAATTGTGCTAGACTATTCTCAGTAAAAGTGGTGTATTACGGCTGGAATACCTCAGCTTTAGGCTTAGGAATATGCCGTCCAGAAGCTCCGGAACTGAATCTTCCAGGAAGCGAAGGGGGTCTCATCGGGCTCTGAGGATCTTGGGCATACTTCTGCTGCACCAGTCTCCCCTGAAGTTCAGAGGTAAGTGACCGTAGAGACCCCGCAGGGGTACTTGGTACTGTGGCTGTCCTCAGTTCACCTGCTCCTGTGTATGTAACAGAGGAGGTTTTTTCCTCAGCTTTGGGAGGATTGATCGCTGCCTCCCTGTCAGGGAAAGCACGCCCGATCTCCATCTCCTCCTTCAAAGTGCCTGTTAGCAGAGCAACAGTCCCATACAGGGATCGACCTGCCTGAAGGGGATCAGGATAAGGTTGATTCTGTTATAGAGGAGTCAACAGTGGGGGAACCTTTTCTCAGCATCTCAAGCTGAAAGATTATGGGTTCAGTCTCTGACTAACATGGTCCGATCAGCATTTAAAAATGCACCTTGCGGAACCATCAACCACTACTGTATCCTCGTTGGGGTCGCTAGAAGCCCCCAGACTGTCTGTTCTTTTCCACTTCACCCTTTACTGAAAGGGCTTATTTACCAGGATTAGGAACGTCCTGAGAAAATATTTATTCCCCCAAGAGATTTCCAGTTCATCAAAAAAAAAAAAAAAAAAGAAGGTCCCTACAGTGGACACAGCCATCTCTTGTATGTATAAATCACTGACATGTCCAGTGGATAATGTCCAAATGTTCAAGAACCCAATAGATAAAAGATTGGAGTCCTTATGAAAGTCTGCTTCTTTCTACAGCAAGCTTGGTGACACAACCAGCAGTAGCAGCTATTGGGGTCTGCTAAGCAGTGAAGGATCAGTTGAAACAGGTCTTGAGGGACTTGACAGATCAGCAGGCTTTGCCCTAGTTGATCTACCTAGAGCCTTAGGCTTTGCGGTTGACGCCATAAAGGATTCAGTCCATCAGGCCTCCCGCCTTACGCTGTCTATAGTACATATGCGTAGGCTTCTATGGCTCAAAAACTGGTCTGCTGAAGCTCCCTGTAAAGAATGGCTGGTTAGCGTCCCATTTCATGGTGAACGCTTATTCAGGGAAAACCTGGACAAATATATCCAGAAAATTTCCAGCGGTAAAAATACGCTCTTGCCGGTTAAAAACAGAGTTAGAGGTCCCTCTTTAAGAGGCCTGCTTCTACAGTCCCTGGGGCATCGGCTGTGTAACAGTTCCGACGGCCTCCTCGGTCAATTCCCGGGGGTAAAAAAACAGGGACAATAGCAGGGTAATGAGAAACCCTGGGTCAGGGGAGGTACAAAACCTCCCCCAAAGTTAAATTCATTGAAGGGTTGCCCCCACTCAGTCGGGTGGGGGGAGGACTCCAGTTGTTCGCAAGAGACCTGGCGGGACACGATCAAGACAGATAGGTGCTCTCCGCGGTATGTTGGTGATACAGTTTGGAGTTAAAAGACTCTCCTCCTTCCCATTTTGAGGTCAAACGTGCCAAGGGATCCCCGGAAGAGAGAGTCCCTCCTGTTGGCACTAGAACAACTATTGCTCCAAGGAGTAATTATGG
The DNA here is from genome assembly GCA_029206835.1 of Rana muscosa. Classification (NCBI taxonomy): domain Eukaryota; kingdom Metazoa; phylum Chordata; class Amphibia; order Anura; family Ranidae; genus Rana; species Rana muscosa. The sequence continues at coordinate 789,299,734 of CM055118.1, read as the reverse complement.
AGGTTCCCCTGGAAGAATGAGGGTTCGGGTTTTACTCAAACCTCTTTACAGTCCCGAAGCAAACGCGGACGGGAGGCCCATATTAATTCTAAAAAGGGCTATACAAATTCCTGTATATCAGGACTTTCCGATGGAGTCGATCCGATCGGTGGCCACTGCCCTACAAGGGGGAGGATTGGTTAGCCGCGATCGACATCAAAGATGCTTATTTGCACATTCCCATCTTTCCAGTCCACCAAAAATGTCTACGCTTTGCAGTAGAAGGGCGCCATTTTCAGTTCAGAGCCTTACCCTTCGGTTTGGCCACAGCACCACGAGTGTTTACAAAAATTCTGGCCCTTTATTGGCCAATCTAAGAACATAAGGTGTAATGATAATGGCATATCTAGATGACTTGTTGCTGATAGACCACTCAGTGAAAAAACTAGACGTGGTCGTTCACAAGATAATCAAGTATCTGGAATCTCACTGTTGGATTATCAACCGAGACAAGTTAGCCCTAAAAACCAGTCAAAAGTCTGGAATACTTGGGGCTCAGGTTGGATTCAGGCCAGAGAAAAATATTCTTGCCTCGAGGAAAGGTGTTGTCTTTGAAAGATTTGATCCACTTAGTGGGTACAAAAAAGACAGCCGTCCATACGCCTGTGCATGAGGCTGCTGGGGAAAAATGGTGGCATCATTCGAAGCAGTACCCTACGGTCAATTCCATTCAAAGAATTTGCAAGGGGCCATACTGTCAGCCTGGAACAAAATAGTTCAGGCCCTAGACTTACAATGTCCTTGTCCCCTTCCGTTCGCAAGAGCCTCCGTTGGTGGTTGGTTCCCCAGAATCTGGAAAAAGGGAAATCCTTCAGTCCGATTTCTTGGAAGGTGGTCACTACAGATGCCAGCCTTATAGGCTGGGGAGCTGTACTGGAGTAATAGTCTCTCCAGGGCAGATGGTCGGATGCAGAAAAGGCCCTGCCCATCAATCTCTTAGAGATACGAGCAGCCCGGTATGCCCTAGTAGCATGGACATCCAAACTCCAAGGGTCCCCTGTCAGAATTCAATCAGACAATGCCACAGCAGTGGCATATATCAATCATCAGGGGGGCACCAGGAGTCGTGCAGCCCAGAGGGAAGTAAATTACATCCTGAAATGGGCAGAAAGATATGTCCCAGCCATATCTGCGGTATTCATTCCAGGAGTGGAGAATTGGAAGGCGGACTTTCTAAGTCGCCAGCAATTATGCCAGAGGAAGGGTCCCTTCACCCCGAGGTTTTCTGGACAATATGTCAGCGGTGGGGAACATCGGATGTAGATCTTCCAGCATCCAGATTCAACGCAAAGGTGGACAGGTTTGTCTCTCGGACAAGGGATCCCCTAGCTTGCGGCTCGGATGCCCTAGTGTTCCCTTGGGATCAGTTCAAGCTGATATATGCATTCCCACCGCCACAATTGTTACCTCGATTACTCCGCAGAATCAGGGTAGAAAAGAAACCAGTGATTCTGGTGGCTCCAGCGTGGCCCCGAAGAGCATGGTACGCGGAGATGGTAAAAATGTCTGTGGGGAGTCCTTGGACCCTCCCACATCGTCCGGACCTGCTTTCGCAAGGACCGATATACCACCCTCCCTTACCAGCCCTAGGTTTGACGGCCTGGCTATGGAAGCCCACATTCTAAAAAAGAGAGGGCTCTCTAATGCTGTGGTATCTACCATGATCAATGCCAGGAAGCCGGTATCCAGGCAGATCTACTATAGAATCTGGAAGGCGTACATCGCCTGGTGTGAGGCCAAGAAATGGCATCCACGTAAATACGTAATAGGTAGGATTCTGGACTTCCTACAGTGGGCTGTAGATAGGAAGCTGGCCTTGAGTACTATCAAGGGTCAGATTTCGGCCTTGTCAATATTTTTTCAAAGGCCCTTGGCTTCGCATTCACTAGTCAAAGCCTTTATACAAGGAGTGATGCGTATTAGTCCTCCGGTTAATATTCCCATATGTCCATGGGATCTAAACTTGGTTCTGTCGGTTCTACAGAAACAACCATTTGAACCATTACAGCATATTTCCCTGGTTCTTCTCACCAGGAAATTGATTTTTCTAGTAGCCATTTGTTCGGCTAAAAGAGTGTCGGAATTAGCAGCTATGTCCTGTAAGGAGCCATATCTGGTTATCCATAAGGATAGAGTAGTGTTACGTCCTCATCCAGCCTTTCTTCCTAAGGTGGTATCGAGGTTTCATTTGAACCAAGACGTGGTTCTTCCTTCTTTTTTCCCCAAACCTACTTCGGTAGAGGAAAAGTTATTGCATTCTTTGGATGTAGTAAGAGCAGTTAAAGCTTATCTAAAAGCCACTGCTCAGCTTATCTAAAAGCCACTGCTCAAAATCTACTTTAGCCAAGTGGATTCGACAGGTCATTGTGCAAGCCTATGGCTTGAGAAGGAGACCGCCTCCGTTCAAAGTTAGAGCGCACTCCACGAGAGCAGTTGGAACTTCATGGGCAGCGCATCACCAGGCCTCCCTGGCTCAAATCTGTAAGGCCGCAACATGGTCTTCAGTACACACGTTTACTAGGTTCTACCAGGTGGACGTTAGAAGTCAGGAGGATGTCGCCTTTGGGCGCAGTGTGTTGCAGGCCGCAAAAGATCCTCATGTCTGATAGCGCTCAGCTTACATATGGTGTATCCCCCCCTCATTGGGCATTGCTTTAGGACATCCCATTAGTAATGACTATGTCGCTCTGTGTCCCGTGATGTACGAGAAAGAAAATAGGATTTTTATAACAGCTTACCTGTAAAATCCTTTTCTTGGGAGTACATCACGGGACACAGAGCTCCCGCCCCTCTTTGGGGACACTTATTGCTTTGCTACAAAACTGAGGTGCTCCCGGATGGGAGGGGCTTATATAGGGGAGGGTACTTCCGGTTTTGGAAGTTGCCAGTGCCAGCACCTGACGGTATCTATATAACCCATTAGTAATGACTATGTCGCTCTGTGTCCCGTGATGTACTCCCAAGAAAAGGATTTTACAGGTAAGCTGTTATAAAAATCCTATTATTCTGTATGTCAGCAGGTAATTGTACTGTAAAAATGTCATGCCTGTTTTTTATTTTCTATTCAGTTTATCAAGGGGAAACAGAAACAGATTTCAGATTTGGAAAACTGCCTGTCTTCTTTCAAGATACCAGATTTCAGTGAATACAGCTTTTACAATGTCAAGGTATCGTTGCAAAGCCTAAGTGGCTAATAATATACTGTAATATTTAAATTTCAAATATATTTGGAAATTCTGAGTTTTTAATTAAAGTCCATGACCCAGCAGTAGTTGCATAGTAAATACCGTAGGTGTCACAGAATTCAGGTGAGTAAATGCGTAGAGAACATCACAAAGTAAGTTTACAAACGTCAGATTATTGGGAGTAGGCTAGAAATAATTAAAATACAATGTGGAAATGAATATATGATATTACATTTTGACCACAGATACGTTCATGTATGATTGTAAGCAACATAAATGTTGTTTGTGTGCATATCTAGAGCCATGGCTAGATTTAAATCCTACCAGAATAATTCTGTTTGGTAATTTTCACATCTAACTAATTTTACTATATCCTTGTTCAGATTTAAATAATTTGTAAAACATTTTAAATTTATTTGGTAGATCAACGTAGATAGTTTATTATGCTTTTCTTCTAAATACAGGATAAAACTTGGGAAGAATTCAGAAACATGCATCATATTGAACCTAAGGGGATTCCTAGTGCAGTAAAAAGGAAAAGACAACAGTCTGTATGGGAGCTTTTTACTTCTGAATGCACTTATTTTTTGGAGCATTTACTAGTTCTAAAAATGGTGAGTTTGGGAATGTTTTCTAGACTGTGCTTATAACTATTAAATGGTGTCAGATCTATATTGAACAATTTATCTGCCATATGATCCCAGCACACCTATAAAAATACTCTGCTGTATCGTACAGTGGGGGAAAATAATTATTTGATCCCCTGCAGATTTTGTAAGTTTGCCCATTTACAAAGAAACAAAGGGTCTATAATTGTTGTCATAGGTGTATTTTAAATGATAGAGACGGAATATCAACCAAAAATCCAGAAAAAACACACAAAACAAATGTTATAAATTGAGCTGCAGTTCAGTGAGTAAAATAAGTATTTGGTCCCCTACCAACCAACAATAATTCTGGCTCCCACAGACTGGCTTACAGTATATGCTAATGTGGTACACAGATTAGTTCTGTCAATTTAAGAAGGTACTCTTTCTTCCATTTTTAAACCTCACTATCATGGACAATATCAAAGACCTGTCAAAAGACATCAGGGACAAGATTGTAGACCTGCACAAGGCTGGAATGAGCTACAAAACCATCAGAATGAAGTTTGGTGAGAAGGAGACAACTGTTGGAATGATTATTCGCAAATGGAAGAAATACAAAATAACCATAAATCGCCCTCGGTCTGAAGCTCCATGCAAGATTTTGCCTCATGGGCTAAGGATGATCATGAGAAAAGTGAGGAATCAGTCCAGAACTACACAGGAGGAGCTTGTGAATGATCTCAAGGCAGTTGGGACCATAGTCACCAAACAAACCATTGGTAATACAATACGCCACCGTGGATTGAAATCCTGCAGGTCGCTCTCCTCAAGAAGATACATGTACAGGCACGTCTGAAGTTGGCCAATGAACATCTAAATGATTCCGAGAAGGATTGGGAGAAAGTGCTGTGGTCAGATGAGACCACAATTGAGTTCTTTGGCAATTAACTCCTTTTGCCGCATTTGGAGGAAGAAAAATGCTGACTATGACCCTAAGAACACCATCCATACAGTCAAGCACGCAGGTGGAAACATTATGATTTGGGGCTGTTTCCCTGCTGAAGGTATAGGCTAACTTTGCTGCATTGAGGGGCCAATAGATGGGGCCATGTATTGTAAAATTTTGGATGAGAAGCTTCTTCCCTCAGCCAGAACATTGAAGATAGGTCGTGGATGGGTCTTCCAGCATGACAATGACCCAAAACATACCACCAAGTCAACAAAGGAGTGGCTCAAGAAGAAGCACATTAAGGTCATGGAGTGGCCTTGGTCTCCAGACCTTAATCCTATAGAAATTTTATGGAGGAAGCTGAAACTTTGAGTTGCCAAGCGACAGCCAAGAAACCTTAAGGATTTAGAGAAGATCTGTAAAGAAGGGTGGACCAAAATCCCTCCTGAGATGTGTGCAAACCTGGTAACTAACTACAAGAAACAGTTTACCTCTGCTTGCCAACAAGTGGTTCTCCACCAATTACTAAGCCATGTTTTGCTTGGGGATCAAATACTTATTTTACTTACTGATCTGCAACTCAATTTATAACATTCTTCATTTTTGGTTGATATTCTGGGGTTGATTTACTAAAACTGAAGAGTGCAAAATCTGGTGCAGCTGTGCATGGTAGCCAATCAGCTTCTAATTTCAGCTTCTTCAATTAGGCTTTGACAAAAAAAACTGGAAGTTGATTGGTTTCTCTGCAGAGCTGCACCAGATTTTGCACTCTTCAGTTTTAGTAAATCAACCCCACTGTCTCTGTCATTTAAAATACACCTATGATAAAAATTATAGACCCTTCATTAATTTGTAAGTGGGCAAACTTACAAAATCTGCAGGGGATCAAATAATTATTTTCCCCACTGTTTGTGAATTGCGGAACCTATATATTGCCTCTATCATGGGGTAAGAATAGATTATTGAAAGACAAAAATCATACTTTAAAAAATCCCCATGCAGTGATATTGTCCACTTTGTAAAGTCTGTAGGTGTTTATAGCTCATACTCATACATGGCTAGATTGGGTCACACTACAATGCAGGCAACTTGTTTGCAACAGATTCGCCTATTTACACTGATGGCCGAATCTGACAGATATAGGAATTCTGGAAGTGTGGGGAGGACAACAGAAACAAATGTACAGGAGCTGCAAATAGCAATCATATCTGCCTTTCTGGCCATTCAGCTCCATTTGAACTCTGAAAGTTTGGAACTCTTGAAGCCATGTTGACCCTCCTTTCCCAAAATGTGGGTTATGCAATCAATTTATCATTATCTGTCATTTCAAATGACTGCCATTTTACTTTGAATTACAGTAGAAAGGAAAATACTGTCTGAATTCACAAGGCTGAGAATATTCGTTTTGCATCTGAGAAAGATCTTGGATCTACTGGCAGGCCAACATAAAAAAATATTGGCCACAATATGGTGTCTGTCATTCACACTTGGGTATATACTGCTCCTCCCTCCACCCAGCCACATCTTGCCAAAAAGAATTAAGAAACCGCAGAGCTATTAGTACAATACAGGGCTAAATTGCTGTTGTACTGTATACTAGTAATTAAATGACTTAATTAGTAGTTCTTCAATAACAGACTGGTCTGGAAATGGGCAGCTTTCCTTGTTGATGATTTGGCTAGAGAGGGTTTGTTTTTGATCATCCCTGAGTATTCAGACAGCGATCTTTCTTTTTGTTATGTTGATGATGACATACTATTGGAATCCCTTTGAAATATGCTATAATATTGATTCCCCAACTGAATGATGATACTGATAGATGATAGTTGCCCAGTTCAACTGATTTCCACACTATCTTGGCTATGGCCAGTTGAACACTCAGCCAACAGTCCACTTTAATCATTAGTGGGGTCAAATCAATGTTCGTTTTTGACCACAGTGACGACATTGTATTTTGAGATCTACTGATATTTAACTTGTTCGCTTGCATATTATATTGTGATACTACATTGTACTTTTTTTCTGTAAAGATTGTACTGACTCTATTCAGATAATAAACTAAAACTTGAATGAAAAAAAAAAGAAAGAGTGGGATGGAACATTTTTTTTTTAACTAACAAATTTCTTAAAATGAATGTGGTTTTCATTCGGGAAAGTCCATTTACTCCAAAATTGAATGGTAAAAGAAAATTTTAAGTATAGTACTTCCAAACAACATTTTTAAAGTTAGTAAATGTATTGAGAATTTTCGTATGAATGTTCATACGAAAATCTACTAGTGTATGGCCCGCTTTATAAATACACAACAAGCAATATGAGACCTTTTTCAATGGACCATTTCATGTTTAAATATTTTCAGGTATTATTGTATTCATCTTCTATTATTGGATAAAGACAATAATATTGTATATTATTTATACCAACACTGCACTTATGCTTTTTCTTTTTTATACTATAGATATTTTCTCATGCACTAAAGCACTTACAGAACAATGATCTTCTGTTGGATGTAGATCCGGTTAGGTTGTTTGCTAATCTGGAGGATTTGAACCAGGTAAATATGTTTCCTGCCATGTTTCCTTAATAAATACCATTTATTTACATATAGAAAACTGCTGCTGCTGAGATAGTAAGACACCTTACAGGCATGTTCTATGTATAATTAGGATTGGCTGATGGGTAGTAATTTGTTTTTATTAGATTGCTTTAGACCTAACTACATGGGATTATATATAGGGAAAACCTACTCCTCTGCCCAAATCGGATCCTGAGATGACTGGATTGGTGCATGTAGGTGTTCCTTGATGGTCCAGAATGTATTTTGTCCTGTACACAGATGACGTCTGGTAATGTTATTGAAGGACCATTTCTCTAAGATCTGACAATACATGTGTACGGACTAATCTTTTAAAATTCAACTTAAACTGAACCCAACCTGAACCAAAACCACGCTAGTCAGCTTCATTCTGAGTTGTGTGTTTACTATATTAAGACTGTTTTCAATAGAAAATTGTTTACTACCACTCGGTCACTTGTACCTAGAGGTAAGCTTCTAATAAAGCTTACCTCTAGGTACAAAGATTGTCTCCTAAACATGTACCACTTAGGTGATATTTACAATTTCTTCAGCCTGTGATGTTCTCAGGGCATGCGCACTGTGCTATAAATGTGCTGTCAGTCGAGAGCGCTGTGCTGTGATCGTTACTCCCATGCAGATGCCTGGGAGTGACATCATAGCGGCTCAGCTGTTCAAACGGCCAAAGGAAGACCAGGTGAAGATGGAAGCCCTGTCAGTGGTGACAGCATCCTGCTGCAAGGATACCTTTTAAGGGTAAGTCAGTCATAATGTGCTATTATGCAGTGCAAAACTCAAGGTCCCAAAGAGCTGTGCTGCTTTAACCCCAAGCATGCTTCTCTGGTCTGCTGTGAGCCAGATGCTTGGCCTTTAAAGCCTGTCTTACACATAAATCCACAGTTATCAAAGAAAAGGCTGCACGCTGATGACATCGCTCAATTAATGTTTATTCAATCAAACTGACTTGCTGGTAGTCCTCTCTGACACGTTTTATTGATATTGGGCTTAATCGTAGATGTTTCTCTATGATTAAGTCTAATAGGGGTGAAATACATCAGGGGTGCTGGTCTGGTCTAGAAATAAACTTTATTAAAGTGACATCGTCTGTGTGCAGCCTTCCTTAGATGTTATAAACACAATTCAAACTTAGAGATTTCTTCCAGTCTTGTAAATTTTTGAATTATAATTAAAAAGTAGATTATACTTGGTTAGGCAAATCTTAACATTTTAATTTGCATTCTTGTGTTAAAGGGTCAAAACTTTGATACACTATATTAGCAAAAGTTTTGGGATGCCTGGCTTTACACACACATGAACTTTAATGGCATCCCAGTCTTAGTCTGTAGGGTTCAATATTAAGTTGGCCCACCCTTTGCAGCTAAAACAGCTTCAACTCCTCTGGGAAGACTGTCCACAAGGTTTAGGAGTGTGTCTATGGGAATGTTTGACTATTCTTTCAGAAGTGCATTCGTGAGATCAGGCACTGATGTGAACAAAAAGGCCTGGCTCGCAGTCACCGCTCTAATTCATCCCTAAGGTGTTCTACTGGGTTGATGTCAGGACTCTGTGCAGGCCAGTCAAGTTCCTCCACCCCAAACTGGCTCATCCATGTTTTTATGGACCTTGCTTTGTGCACTAATCCAAATCATTTGGTGAAGGGGGGGGGGGGGGGTTATGGTGTGGGTTTGTTTTTTTACAGCGTTTGGGCTTGGCCCCTTTGTTCCAGTTGAAGACTCCAAGTAAAGTTTATTGGAATATCAAAATATCCAAAATGACACCAGAGGACACCAGCAGTGGTCAAGGTAGACAATTTTCAGACAACAGAAATGTGCTTAATCATTACCCTACGGACTTAGACTGGGATGCCATTAAAGTTCATGTGCCTGTAAAGGCAGGCGTCCCAATACTTTTGGTAATATAGTGTAAGTTTATAAGGAAAGTGTTGTAAAGTGAAAGCATGCTGTGCAATGTGCAGAACCCCACATTAAAAAAATATTTCAGTTACTAAGGTTAGATGCTGGGAATCTTCACTTTGTATATTTACTGAACACCCATAATTGAGGTATGTTTATATATTTTTTATTCTCTAGGAGAGCCTGAATTTTGCCACCAGCATTTTAAATATGATCGAAAGCAAGGAACTGGGATTACCATCAACTTTCTCATTATCACTGGCAGATTTGCTAACAAAGGTCGGTCTCATACCACACTCAATACTGTACATCTCTCAATTAACCCTGCTACTATAGAGGAGTTTGCTAAACTTTTTTCTAATGCCCACCAAACCACCTGTTCCCTGGACCAAACCACCCGTTCCTTCACAAATACAAATACTACAGCCACCCTCTTGCTCTATCCTACAGGCTCTAACTTACATCTTTATTCTCTCCCTCTCTACTGGCATTATCTTTGACCCATTAAAACAGGTACTGGTCACCCCCATACTTAAAAAGCCCTCGCTGGACCAATCCTTATACCCTAAGACCCATCTCCTTGCTCCCTTTTTTTTTTAGAGAAGCCTATCCTTCTTCTACCTAACAACAACTGTACTTTTATTTTCTCCATCAGCTCTTTCCCTACACTTTTTACTTTTTTTATCACTTGACTCTCCCTTTTACATTGTAAGCTCTAATGAGCAGGGCCCTCTAAATTCTCCTGTATTGTAACTGTACTGTCTGCCTTAATTTTGTAAAGGTCTGCACAAACTGTTGGCGCTATATAAATCCTGTATAATAATAACTAAGACATAGGAGTACATAGAGATAATGCAGCATGATTACCAGTACATGTGTGCTATCAAAAGAGGCCTTGCAAAATATGGTGTATACCAATTTGAAACTGGGTATAATTATTTTCCAAAAGTGCAAATCTGAGCAAGAATAAATGGTATGTGGGATTTTCAAGGTGCCTGCATATTCAACCTCAGGAAGAAATTCACACATGCAATTCAAATTCATGATTTTTATTCAAAAACATATTTGTTAAAATGTAAAATGGTCCTAATAATAAAGATTGGTAACAAAACTGCAGTGTCTATAACCGGCACCATGCGCACCCTCCTCTCAACAGGTCATAATACATATTATTAAACAATAAGAATCCAAACCATCGCCATCTGTCGATGTGCATTTAAAAAGTTAGGTACAGGTGCTGTATCCCAATGCATTTTGCGATCTAGGCTCTGACTACAGCACCCATACCTAATTTTTGCAACCTCATTCCTGAGGTTGGATATGAAGGCACCTTGAATATCCCGCAAACCATTTATTCTTGCTTAAAATATGATGTAAGTTACTCTGAAGCAAATTGAATACAGTATGCGTATGGGTTACTTTAAAGTGGATGTAAACCCAATTTTTTTTTTTTAATTAAGGCTTGCACCTTGTACAGTATAGGATTTCATGTCATCTGTGCCCAGTCTTGCCACAAATAGGTAATCCAGCTCTGAGCAATCCTCTTATCTTTTTTCAGTGAGATAAAAACTGACGCACAGAGAAATAGGAGTCAGTTCTTCCCCCTTGCTGTGAGTGACAGGTGATTTACATATCTCATGCACGAGCCTGAGAGAGACATTCAGTGTACTTCAGATCCCCTCCTTTCTTCTCCAGCTCTCCCAGGATTGGATGCACCACACCTCAGCATGATTGGGCATGCTGAAGTCATGTGGTGACTTTTCTGGGTTTTGACTGGATGTTTGTCATCATAGCAGAAGTTTAGTGTAAGAAGTACACAGGAGAAAATGCATGTTGACAAGGGGAGTGTAGAGGTGGGCTGGGAGTCTACTGACATCACGACTCCACCCACCGAGCTCCAGAGAACAGACCCACCCACAGAATCTGCAGTTTTTTGGGTCTCATAACAGAGGGGAGACATTTGGCAGGTAAGGATACATGCAGGAGGCATCTATATCCTTATAGATAACCACTATGGCAGTAGTTTAGAAAGGATGAGAGTGGGTTTACATCCACTTTAACATGCTTTTGACTAACGCTGGGTATACCCTAGTAGAAATTCAAACGAAAATTTGTACTCTTTTAACATGTTATTTTTTAAATGAAAGGACTTTACCAAACAAAAACCATATACACTGTTAGAAATTCATACATTTTTAAAAAAAAATCCATCCCGCCTCTTTGAATTTTCTCATCACTGGAGTTGAATTTGACCCCACTAGTGATTCGAAAAATGCCAAACGAAATTCCACTAGTATATACCCAGCTTAACTTCTGAGGTGGTTATAATTTATCTTTTGGTTGTAAGGCTGCTTCTGAGTTTCTTTGAGGTGCTTTGAATTTCTTCTGAAATGTTTGAAGCTATATGTTTACTTTAATTGTGCATTTTGGCACCTAAGCATGGCAACTTGACTGTTCATCATAAATAATGACTAAAAGATGTTACTGTGGGCACCAATGTCAAAAATTTTATTCAGGTGGATTTTCTACAGGGAGGAGGATGATACAGCTGGTTTACAGACTACAAGGAGCTTATCCAAAAAGCTATTTGCTTTTGCTGTTCAAATACACATTGTCGCTTTTTTTTTTTAATTATAAAAATGAGTAGCTACTAAAAAGCAAAATAGTGACTCCAACTTGTCTCTGCATTGTTGTTGAAAGAAATATCTGAAATGCTAGCAGCCAGAGGACACTAAGAGTACCTGTTGCAATAATTTTACTCTGTACACTCTAAGTAACCACTTCAGCCCTGGAAGGTTTCACCCCCTTCATGACCAGGCCATTTTTTGCGATACGGCACTGCGTTACTTTAACTGACATTTGCGCGGTCATGCAACCCAGTACCCAAATAAAATGTATGACCTTTTTTTCCCACAAATAGAGGTTTCTTTTGGTGGTATTTGATCACCTCTGCAGTTTTTATTTTTTAGGCTATAAACAAAAAAATACCGACAATTTTGAAAAAAAAAAAATATTTTTTACTTTTGCATATCCAATAAGAAAATGTAAAAAATCGAAAATTCTTCATCAATTTAGGCCAATATGTATTCTGCTACACATTTTTGGTAAAAAAAATCACAATAAGCGTATATTGATTGGTTTGTGCAAAAGTTATCGCGTCTACAAACTATGGGATATTTTTATGTCATTTTTATTTTTACTAGTAATGGCAGTGATCAGCGATTTTTAGCTGGACTGCGACATTTCGGGGGACAAATTGGACACTAAGTGACACTTTTTGGGGACCAGTGACACTAATACAGTGATCAGTGCTAAAAAAAATGCACAGTCGCTGTACTAATGACACTGGCAGGGAAGGAGTTAACATCAGGGGCGATAAAAGGGTTAGGTGTGTCCCTAGGGAGTGATTTCTAACTGTGTGGGGGGTGGCTTAACTGTAGGAAAACAGAGATTCGTGTTTCTGCTTAGCAGAAACACAAGATCTCCATTTTCCTCTCTGGCAGAACAGCGGTTTGCCTTGTTTACATTGGCAGACTGTTGTTCTGCCTCTCCTGTCAACGATCGGCGGGTCCCGGCGGACATTGTGTCCGCGGAACCCGCTGATTGGCTCTCGCTGTGTCCAATTACAGTGGGAGCGGGCTGCCGGCGACGCACCCCCCAGACCTGGTAGAAGAGACATTGTACTGGTACATTGTTTTGCGCAGCCAGGCTGCCCTGCTGCAGTAAATGCAGTGGGCGGTCCGGAAGCAGTTAATAAAACAAATGCATTGCTACTATTACAGTAATGCATTTATTGTCTTATTTTTTTTTTTTTGTCTTGTGATTTAGGAATCATGTCAGCAGTGTATGATGTGTATACATAAAGTACAGCTTGCAATATGTCAGATACGTTGGTGATTTTGGCTAATGCTAGATTTTTCATTTGATTTTGCAGTACTTCAAGGATAATCTCTGCTTAAGTCATCAGATCTACTGCCTCAATTACACATCTGCGGTCATCTATCTGGAGACCCTGAAGCTGAGGGAAGATTTTGCAGCATATATAAAAGTAAAGTATTTCTTTCCATGGCACATAATGTATCTACTAGACATTTCTATGCTGACCCCCATACAATATTTTCCATAATTATGAACAGGTTTTGTTACTCCTTTTAGCAGTTCTAAGGCTGAGGAGGAAATTACAATGAAATGCAGACAATTTAATGAAATGGGCTGAAAATGCTCTGTCTCATACTGTTCTCTATACTGGTCATGTGACCCACCTTTTAATATGTAGCATGCTGCCTAGCAGTGATTAGGGTGACTGACATTTATAATTGTTCTGTAAAAGTGAAAGATGAAATCCAACTGGTTGCTTTGCTCCAGTTTACATAAGACCCCTCTCACACTGGAGGCATTTTTCAGGCGCTTTAGCGCTAAAAATAGCGCCTGAAAAGCGCCTGAAAAAGGCCTCATCTGCAATCCCAGTTTGAAAGCCTGAGTGCTTTCACACTGGGGCGTTGCACTGGCAGGACTTCATATAAAGTCCTGCAAGGAACTTCATTGAGGCGCTTTGGGAGTGGTGTATACACTGCTCCTAAAGCGCCCCTGTCCATTGAAATAAATGGGCAGCGCCTCGGCAGCGACGCTTTGCGAGCGCTTTTAACCCTTTATTCGGCAGCTAGCGGGGGTTAAAAGCGCCCTGCTAGCGCCTGAAAAGCACCGCAAAAACGACGGAAAAGCGCTGCTAGAACTAGCAGTGCTTTACCGCCTACGCCTGGGCGCTGGCAGTGTGAAAGGGTTCTTAGTAATCACCATCTGGTGTTAAAGATAAAGTATTGTTAATTTTCAAGGTAAAGTTGCAAAAAAAGTATGTGAACCCTTTTGGAATGATATGGATTTCTGCACAAATTGGTCATAAAATGTGATCTGATCTTCATCTAAGTCACAACAATAGACAATCACAGTCTGCTTAAACTAATAACACACAAAGAATTAAATGTTACCATGTTTTTATTGAACACACCATGTAAACATTCACTGTGCATGTGGAAAAAGTATGTGAACCCCTAGACTAATGAGATCTCCAAGAGCTAATTGGAGTGAGGTGTCAGTAAACTGGAGTCCAATCAATGAGAGGAGATTGGAGGTGTTGGTTACAGCTGCCCTGCCCTATAAAAAACACACACCAGTTCTGGGTTTGCTTTTTACAAGAAGCATTGCCTGATGTGAATTATGTCTCGCACAAAAGAGCTCTCAGAAGACCTACGATTAGGAATTGTTGACTTGCATAAAGCTGGAAAGGGTTATAAAAATATCTCCAAAAGCCTTGCTGTTCATCAGTTCACGGTAAGACAAATTGTCTATAAATGGAGAAAGTTCAGCACTACTGTTACTCTCCCTAGGAGTGGGCGTCCTGTAAAGATGACTGCAAGAGCACAGCGCAGACTGCTCAATGAGGTGAAGAAGAAACCTAGAGCGTCAGCTAAAGACTTACAAAAGTCTCTGGCATATGCTAACATCCCTGTTAGCGAATCTACGATACGTAAAGCACTAAACAAGAATGGATTTCATGGGAGGATACCACAGAGTAAGCCACTGCTGTCCAAAAAAAACATTGCTACACATTTACAGTTTGCACAAGAGCACCTGGACGTTCCACAGCTGTACTGGCAAAATATTCTGTGGACAGATGAAACCAAAGTTGAGTTGTTTGGAAGAAACACACAACACTATGTGTGGAGAAAGAGGCACAGCACACCAACATCAAAACCTCATCCCAACTGTGAAGTATGGTGGTGGGGCATCATGGTTTGGGGCTGCTTTGCTGCGTCAGGGCCTGGACGGATTGCTATCATCGAAGGAAAAATTATTTCCCAAGTCCACCAGCTGAAGCTCAACAGAAGATGGGTGTTGCAACAGGACAACGACCCAAAGCATAGAAGTAAATCAACAACAGAATGGCTTAAACAGAAGAAAATACACCTTCTGGAGTGGCCCAGTCAGAGTCCTGACCTCAACCCGATTGAGATGCTGTGGCATGACCTCAAGAAAGCGATTCACACCAGACATCCCAAGAATATTGCTGAACTGAAACAATTCTGTAAAGAGGAATGGTCAAGAATTACTCCTGACCGTTGTGCATGTCTGATCTGCAACTACAGCAAAAGTTTGGTTGAAGTTATTGCTGCCAAAGGAGGTTCAACCAGTTATTAAATCCAAGGGTTCACATACTTTTTCCACCTGCACTGTGAATGTTTACATGGTTTGTTCAATAAAAACATGGTAACATTTAATTCTTTGTGTGTTATTAGTTTAAGCAGACTGTGATTGTCTATTGTTGTGACTTAGATGAAGATCAGATCACATTTTATGACCAATTTGTGCAGAAATCCATATCATTCCAAAAGGTTTACATACTTTTTTTTGCAACTGTATACAATTCCCCTCTGTGTGTGTGTGTGTGCGTGTACTGCTCCCTAAAAAACGAGTGAGCTTATACAAGTTTGTAGATGGTTCCCATAATGGCAGATGGTATAGTTGCTCAACCGTTTGCTGAGAGGAAATCCAATCACAGGTTAAAGGCTAAGTTCACTTTTTTATTTTTTTCTAAATTCCAGCTTCCCTATGTACCAATATACCATTAATGTACCTCTGTTGAGAAAAAGAAAATGCTTTCCCTGTCTTCTAGGCCAGAATGTACCTCAGCCTCCAGTGTGTTCCATAGAAAACTCCTCCATTACTTCCTGGTATCCATCCCTTGGTATGGGAAAACTGTTAACACATAGGAAGGAGTTCAGCAGCTGACCTCATTAACACACACCCTGCACCTGCCCTGCCCCTCCAGGAGATTGTGCCCTCTGATGTCTGTACTCACATACAATCAGTGAACACCATTCTCATTGAATACACAGCCAGGATCTTCCTCTGCTGACATATTGTTTTGTACCTTTTTCTTGCATTGATTGCTCATTTGGCAGAGTGTGCAGGAGCTGAGCAATCACATAACAGCCCATGTGGATCAGAGCTGTAGAATTGAAAACAGGAGAAGTGTGCCCTTGGAAGTCTGTAAAGCTCACCATACACTGTACAATCTGATTATTCTGATCAATGTAAAGGGACTTGGGTTAGGGGATCACTCTCTGTACAGAAAACTGCTAGAAAATCAATATTCTATCAACATCTAATAGTGATAATGGCTTTTACAGTGGTGTGAGCAACAGGAGCAGTGTAAACGACTTCATCTCACGGATTTGCTGGTGGCTCCACTACATCGGCTGACCCGATATCCCCTGCTCCTTAAGAATATATGGAAAAGAAGTGGTGATGCAGAAGAAAAAGTATCCATCTATTCAATGAAGGAAAAGGTGGAAAGCTCAATCAGTAAGTAATGTGAAACAGCCCCAAACAAATTTAAAAGAAAAACAATGAACATACAGTATATCCTCATAACAAGAGCAAAGAGATAAGATGTAGTTAAAATACTGTATATAAGATCTGCATATATGAGTTAAGCTGGGCACACAATCCGATGGACTTTTTTCATCGGAAATTCCGATCGTGTGTGGGCCCCATGGGACTTTTTTCCGTCTGTGTTTAGAAATAGAACATGTTTTATTTTTTTCCGATGGGAAAAAAAAACGATTGGAATTTCCTATCGTCTGTGTGGAACTTCGATGGAGAAAAAAACACGCATGCTCAGAATCAAGTCGACACATGCTCGGAAGCAACTAACTTAATTTTTCTCAGCTCGTCGTAGTGTTTTACGTCACTGCGCTTTGGACGGTCAGAATTTGGTCTGACAGTGTGTATGCAAGACAGCTTGAATGGAATTCCGACGGAAAATTCCATCAGATTTTATCCCATCGGAAAATCCGATCGTGTGTACAGGGCATTAGTCTTTTTTTATGCAACCCATCGGTACTAACCATGCAAGGTTAATTCAGCGATCTCTCCCGCTGAGCTGTTGTGTTCTGACGGGGACAGCCTCCCAGCCAGAACACTTTGATCAGCGCTCTCTGCCATTGGCTGAGAGCGCTAATCGGGAGTCGGTTGGCTGCTGTCGGGCAGACTGACATACACAAGGGCAGAATGTCAGCCGTTTTTTTTTTTTAACCGGCAAATGTCTCCTGACATTCTGCCTGGGCTTTAGTGTTAAATCTGTACTGGATCATTTTATGCCCCATTGTGTAATAGCCTCTAGTAGAAAAGATCTAGACTATAATCCACACCTTCATTTAGGAACAATGCCGTCTCCAGGAGTGGAGTTCTTGCCATAGGATCAAAAACAAAGCAGTGTTTGAGTCTGCCAAGCAACCCTGTTCTGTGGTATGATTCATGTCTCTTATCAGGCCTGGTTATAACAGACATTCTGCCTGAACTTCCTGTAGAACACAGAACTAAAGGATAATTGAATATAGTTTTACTAATTATTTACCTTGTACAGCGGTAGTCAGTAGCTTTGTTGAAGTGGAACTTAAAGTGGTAGTAAACTCATGAGTATAAAAAAATAAAGTCTCCCTGCATTTTAAGCGCATAATGTGGTAGTATGCATCGCATACTAGCACATTTTGAGAGACCTACCTTAAAACAAAGCCCTCCAGTGGCACGCTGTCACCACTGATAGGGCTTTCATCTTTACCCGGTCTTCTGGGTTCGTGGGCTCCGGCTGTTTGGCCGAGCCGCGATGAGCTCCCGGCACAGAGCTCGGAAGAGATGGCATGGGTATGTCGTCCCTTCAGAGCACATGTGTCAGTGATGTTACCGGCTGGAGAAACAGTGAATATCTCCTAAACGGCGCATGTTTAGGAGATATTCCTTGTGCCTACAGGTGAGCGCGGCTCCATAGACACACAGGTCAGGAGCGAGCAGGCACTGTGTGTTCCCATAGCAAATGGCTTGCTATGGGGACACATAAAGAAGAGGAGGAGCCAAGAACGCCACTGGGGACTCAAGAAGAGGAGGATCGGGGCCGCTCTGTGCAATACACTGAGCAAGTAAGTATAACATGTTTGTTATTTTAATTTAAAAAAAAAAATCAGACTTTTGTAACACTTTAAAATGTTCATGTTGCAGTGTCCCCCACCCCCCTTTTCCCTGTCATCCATACAGGAATAGAAGAAAAATCTCAGCAGCAGGGAAACAGATAAAAATTAATACCAGAAGTTTTACTCTTTCACACACAGTCAAAACCGAAACACCTTGGCTAGAGTTCCACTTTAGATTGATCATGCATCTGAACTGGTCAAAAATTGCTATTTGCGCAACTGATGTCATTGCACTGAAACACTTGTGGGCCTTTTAAAGTCCCCACAGACTTCTTGCTAGCCATACACACCTTCTGCTGTGGCCATTTCAAGATTGATGAAGGTTGTCCCATATCACTTATGAACTACTGGTATGGCATAGAGCAGGGATATGCAATTAGCGGACCTCCAGCTGTTGCCAAACTACAAGTCCCATGAGGCATAGCAAGACTCTGACAGCCACAAGCATGACACCCAGAGGCAGAGGCATGATGGGACTTGTAGTTTTGCAACAGCTGGAGGTCCGCTAATTGCACAACCCTGGCATAGAGTTTGGAAACTGCTTTGTGTAAGGTAACGCAGCAAATTACCTTTTGTATTTTAGGAGATCTTGAAGGAAAAGTGAAATTGCTGGACAAGTCACAGAAATTCAAGCAACTCCAGGAAGTGATTGTGTGGCCCTGCTTGTGGGAGAGAGATAAAAGATTTTTTATTCCTGAGGTATTTTATAGATGTTTATGTGTTGAACACTAAATAGTGATATTTAGGTCAAACTCCAGGCAAATGGCCAAATACATAGATGAAATACAGACTTGGGAACTGTTTGACCTGCTAAAGTATTTATTTGTATTTCATCCACTCCTGAGATTTACGCAACTCTACCACACAGCACTGCACTGCAAGGCAGGGGAGAAGACCTTATTTCTCTTATCGTCCATATGGACAGACACAGCTCCTTAAATCTTGACAAAGTGGGTTATGTTCCTGTTCATAGGAGAGGACTAGGCAGAACATGTTAGTTATCTTAAAACATGTAACTTTAACAGAGTTGAACAACCCCGCCCAGGGGGCGGTCCCTCCGTACATGACCCTCCTACCTGCAGCCAGCAGCCCCAGTTTTTTTCTGCCTAGCAGAGGAGGAGGAGGACGTGGCTCCCTTTTGGGCCCAGAGTCCTGAAGAAATTGTATTTTTTTATTTTTTTTGTGATATCTTCTATCAACTGCCGGCTGGGCGACAGGCTGGATATTATAGATCCTTCTAGTCTTCCCAGTTCCGGCCAGCGAGCGTGCCAGTCCCTAGCTTTGCGCTGGTTTTCTGTCACGACATACAGAGTCCTGAAGAATTTTTGGATATCTTCTATCAACTGCCGGCTGGGCAACAGGCTGGATATATAGATCCTTGTAGTCTTCCCAGTTCCGGCCATCGAGCGTGCCAGTCCCTTGCTTCGCGCTTGGTTCTGACCACGACACACCCCATGGCTCCCGGGGTGGCCGGTGAGCACATGCTCCAGGGTCCACATATGACTGGGCTGCTTGTTGCCTCACTCACAGTGGACCGGGCCGACGGCTACTCCGTTCCATCGGTTGTGGGTCCGTCAGGGACGCGCCAGCTTGTCCTTGCAAGGACGGGTAAGTACGGATCCTCCTGTCTCGGCAGGATGGAACAGCTGGGCATTCCTGGGATTTAGGGGTTCTTCTGTCCTCCCTTTCCCTGCTCTCTGTCGCCCTTTCCCCTCCTGCCCTGGGGCCCGCTGCGACCGGGGTGTACCTGTGAGGGGGCTCCGAGTCCCTGTGGGGGACCGTGGGGCGCCAGGGTCCGCTTTCTGTGAGGGGGGGTCTGTCTCCTGGAATGTCTCTGCAGGCCTTCTCGTCCACATCCCTGGCCTCGGGCACCATTTTTTCCGGCGCTGACGCCATTTTTAGTGTGTTTTTTCTCTATTTAAACTTCCATTAAAGGCCATTTTCTTGTAGCCGTGCTGTGGCGCAGGTCAGTATTGCGGGCGGCCATTTTCTTGTGGTCCGCACCCTTTTATATCTGAGGCGTCTAGCGGCCATTTTGGGATGGGTTTGGCCTCTAGCACTGGCTTCTGAACAGCGCAGTTTCTTCTCCTCACAGCTTTTTCATCACACACGCGCTGTTTATACAAGGCGGGCAGTGGTGCTGAGCGGTCTCCTTCTGGGTGGTGAGTGCCCTGGGTTCCCCCCCCCCCCCGGTCAGTGCAGTATGGAGGGTGGACTCTTATGTGTGTTTCACTTGGTCCCTGAGGGCTGTCAGTGGGCGTTTATGGAGTCAGTATGTGACTTTTCTTCCCCATACATTGCCAGAGGCAGCAAATGGTGCCCCTGCACTTGCGGTTTTCATGGATACATTATAGATAGTCCTGTAACCTTTTGTTGCCAAGGTAGAAACGGATTGCGGGCGTAAGGGGGGTAAGAAAGTGCCCCCTCCCCCCGCCATCTTCTGGGAAATGTTTGTCAGGGCACTTCTGAGTGCACTTCTGATGCTGTGCGGGACACTCTCCAGCTGGGAATGCAGCTGGGACTTCCGCAGTGGAGTCTGTCTCCCTTAGGTCACACAAATCTGCCCACTTTGTGAAGTTTTTTCCTTATGTTACTTTGTTTGATAGTTCATACATAAGGAATAAGAACGGCCGCAGAAATCCTTGTGGTCCCCCAGCGCATGGCGGTCCGTTATCATACAGGAACCTTCTGAATGCTGGGGTCAGTGTTGCGACCTATATATGGCTGCGACTTTCCATGTAGGGCAGCATAGTGGTGTAGTGGTCAACTCCCTCACATGGCAGCAAGAGGGTCACTGGTTCGAACCCGGACCCCGACACCATCTGCCTGGAGTTTGCATGTTCTCCCTGTGTCTGCGTGGGTTTCCTCCGGGTACTCCTTTTTCCTCCCACACCCCAAAGACATGCGCGCTTTCGGCGCCACAGTAAAAACATATGCACTTATACATACACTGTGTGTGTATTTACAATGGCCCCGTCGCAGTTTGCTGGGGTTGCATGTTTTCCCTGTGTCTGCGTGGGTTTCCTCCGGGTGATCCGGTTTCCTCCCACACTCCAAAGACACACGCGCCTTCGGCCCAACGGTAAAACCGTTTAAACTAATACATACTCGGTGTGTGTATGTAAATGATTTCCAGAACCTCTGTATCTGCGGTGGTGCTGCGCCGCCTGATTGGCTGGAATGCTGGTCCGCTGGCTAAGTTCTCAAGTGAGCTCTGGCAGATTGCCTTTCTGAGGCTTTTTGGTTCCTCGCTGGACGACATTGTTAAGATGTCACTGTAGGTAAGAGCACTCTTCTCTCACAGTCCTCTGAGGGGAAGGAGCCGTGCCATTGGCCGGGGCCCTCCGGTTCCGCACAGTATCGGTATTTTCGTCAGTAGATCCTCCCGGGCTGACAAGGCTCTAGCTGGGGGACAGAAGCGCCCTGGGGTGTGTGCACGAATGTGCCGGCTAACATACCCTGCTACGCATGTTTTTTTGTCCCCGCCCGACTCAAGGGTGGGGGGGGGGGGTTGGTGATTTTGCGAGTTTGCAGCTCGGTGGACCTCTCCGCTCTCTGACCAGTGGGTCTGCGAGGTGGTCAATTTGGTGTACAAGACAGAGTTTCTTCTTGTCCATCAGATCTTTCCCTCGAGTTTTTCCTCTCCTTCCGGCTGGTCGGTCTGCCTTGATGGGAGCAGTACAAGACTTGCTCTGGTGCAGAATAATTTTACTTGTGCCCCTGGTGGAAGGGTTTCAGGGATTCTATTTG
Organism: Rana muscosa; assembly: GCA_029206835.1. Classification (NCBI taxonomy): domain Eukaryota; kingdom Metazoa; phylum Chordata; class Amphibia; order Anura; family Ranidae; genus Rana; species Rana muscosa. The sequence continues at coordinate 789,277,707 of CM055118.1, read as the reverse complement.
AATCTGTTGGTAGTCCCACGGAAGGACGGTGTCCGTCCATTCTTGGACCTCAGGGCCCTCAATACCTTGTAGGGCAGCACAGTGGTGTAGTGATTAACTCCCTCACCTGGCAGCAAGGGGGCCACTGGTTCAAACCCGGACCCTGACACCGTCTGCCTGGAATTTGCATGTTCTCCCTGTGTCTGCGTGGGTTTCCTCCGGGTACTCCGGTTTCCTCCCACACTCCAAAGACATGCACGTCTTCGGTGCCACAGTATGTACATACGCATTAACACATACACAGTCTGTGTATGTATTGTTTTTGGGGAATTCTGGCGTCTCTGGACACCAGGGTCGCATACTTGCCTGTCCCCATCTGCAACAGCCATCTGAGTTTTCTGCGCTTTGCGATTTGACTTGGCATCGGCACCAAGAGTTGTTCACAAGGTGCTCGCCCCGATCTGGGCTTTGCTGAGACAGCGATTCATTGATATCGTGGGCTACTTGGACGTTCTTCTTCTGAGAGCTGCTTCTGGCTCAGAATTAGAGGAGGACATGTCTATAGCCAGTCCGGGTCTTTGGTTGGGTACTAAAAATACAGAAGTCGGTGTTGGTACCGACTCAGTGTCTGGAGTCCCTAGACTTGATCCTGAATTCTTTGGAGGCGAAGGTCTTCCTTCCTTTGGAGCAGTTGCAGACGCTCCAGTCGGCGGTGAAATTGTTGGCATCCCGCATATGGTCGTCTCTCCCCTTTTTTCTGCACGAGTTCTGGGCCTCATGGTGGCCTCCTTCGAGGCAGTTCCGTCTGCCCTATTCCACACTCAAGTATTGCAGGAAGAGATCTTGTCCACTTGGAACAGATCTCCATTGTCTCTAGACTCAGGTAAGTCACCTGGTCAAGGCTTCCATGAGCGGGCGGCTGCATTTCCCGGCTCTTCAGTCCGGGAGGTCGTCCCTTCCTTTCCATAGGACTGTGATCATGTCGGACGCCAGCCTCACGGTCTGGAAGAATCTCGCCCGCCGATCGATGTCCTCGAAATTTGAGCGATCAGACTGTGCCTCTCCAAGTGGTTGCAGAGACTTCAGGGGCGTCTGATCAGGTTTTCAGTTGGACGGCCGCACCGTCGGTAGTCGCTCGCATCCTAAGTTGGGCCGAAAGGAGCGTGCCGGCTCTATCGGCTGCTTACATCCGGGCGTGGAGACCTGGCAGGCGAACTATCTGAGTCGCCAGATGCTGAACCAAGGGGTATGGTCTTTTCACCCGGAGGTGTTTTCAATTACTTTGTCGGAATTGGGGCACACCGGTTGTGGTTTTCCTGGTTTTCGCGACTCAATCGCAGGTGTCGAGGTTTGTGGCCAGGTCCAGGGCTCCCTGGGCAGACGCGTCAGACGCGTTGGTGGCTCCATGGGGAATGTATGCCTTTCCCCTACTGGAATTGCTTTCTCGACTGCTCCGCAGAGTGGAGGCCGCGGGGATTCTGGTGATTCTAATTGCCCCAGATTGGTCCCAGCGCCCCTGGTGCGCCGACCTCGGGAGAATGAAAGGGTCCGTGGTCTGGCAGATTCAATGATCCCCTTCATGTTGAGGGTCCGGGAACCTTCTTCTCGGACGATCTACCATTGCACTGGGTAGTCCTATATCTCTATGTGTGATGAGATGGCCGGGCTCCCACGGACGTAGCCGGTCTCTTGGATCCTGCTGTTCTTACAGTGCGGAGTGGATTTGAACCTTGCCTTGAGCACTATTAAGGGGCAATATTTCAGCCTTGGCTGTCTTCTTCCAATGGCCTCGGGTGGTTCACTCACTGGTAAGTACGTGTGTGCAGGGGGTCCGACACGTCCCCCGATGGACCACCGCTTCCTCCGTGGACTTGACTCTAGTGCTCTCGGTACTTCAGGAACCTCCCTTTGGGAAAATCAGGGAGATTCCACTCTTTCTCACGAAAGTTGCCTTTCTAGTTGTCACTACTTTGGTCTGAAGGGTTTCTGAATTGGCGGCCTTGTCTTGCAAGTCGACTTACTTGGTCCTCCATATGGATAAGCGGTGCTTTGCCCGCAACCTTCATTCCTTCCTAAGGTGTTTTCGGCTTTTCACCTAAACGAGGACATTGTGCTTCCATCCTTGTGTCCTCGGACGTTGCATCCCAGGAGGCTGCGCTACATACCTTGGACGTGGTACGTGCCCTTCGGGTGTACCTGTCTGCTACTGCTCCATTTCGGAGTTCTGAATCACTGTTCGTGCCGGTATCTGGTCCACAGAAGGGCCTGACGGTCTCATCGGCCACCTTTCTAGGTGGATCAGGCTGATCGTCATCCAGGCCTATGCCCTTTAGGGTCGGGCGCCTCCCTTTCCTGTCACAGCACATTCAACCAGGGCAATTGGTGCTTCCTGAGCTTTCCGACATCTAGCATCTGTCTTCAAGGTGTGTGAGACGGCGACCTGGCCGTCTGTTCACACTTTCCCAATGTTTTACGAGGTTTATGTGTGTGCATCTTCGGATGCTTCCTTGGTGCAAGTTTTTGCAGGCGGCTGTTTGAGGTTGCAACTCCTCCGTGAGGAGCTTTGTTTGTTTGGGGTGAAGTTAAGTCTTCTTTTGATTGCTGTTCCCACCCCTTGTTTTTTCTGACACTGCTTGGGGACGTCCCACTTTGTCAAGATTTAAGGAGCTGTGTCCGTTCATGGACGATAAGAGAAAATAGGATTTTGTGTACTCACCGTAAAATCCTTTTCTCGTTCGTCCATGGACGGACACAGCACCCACCCCTCCTTTTTTTAGTTTGTACTGCTTTACTATGAACTGAGGCTGCTGGCTGCAGGTAGGAGGGTTATGTACGGAGGGACCGCCCCCTGGGCGGGGCTGTTCAACTCTGTTAAAGTTACATGTTTTAAGATAACTAACATGTTCTGCCTAGTCCTCTCCTATGAACAGGAACATAACCCACTTTGTCAAGATTTAAGGAGCTGTGTCTGTCCATGGACGAACGAGAAAAGGATTTTACGGTGAGTACAAAAAATCCTATTTTGTCTTTGCTGCAGCTCAGCACACTTACAGGCAGACTGGTGAGCTCGCCGTCACTCTGCTCTCCTCCAATAAGCTTCTTCCTTACAATAAAGCACAATTGCTTTGCTCCTCCCGCTGCTTCCTTTTTCCAGTCTGAGCTGTGCTGTACAAGGACTGCAAGATGATGATTCCAGGAGGAGTAGACCAGCTAAGGGTAGATGATGCAGGATGTGTGCTAATGAGATCAGCTGGTCAACTCCTTCCTGTGTCATGACCTAAAGTCTGTCCAGGAAGTAAGGCAGAAGTAATCGAGCAGTGTTTTGAAACAGCCATAAAGACAGTGAGGTAAGCATGTGTAGAATAAAAGGAAAGCTGTTTTATTTTGGCAAAAAAAGTACATTAATGCTATATTGGTACATAGGAAAACTGGAATTTAGAAAAAAAAAATTAAAATTAAACTTATGATTTAAGTCCCCAGGTACTGTAGGTCTGGTATTGGTCAGGAAAAGGAGCTTGCATTTTTTGTATCATTATAAAAAAAAATATAGAAGCCAGTCATCTAATATTTGTGAGTCTTCTTTTACTGTGAACATTTCAGTTGATCTCAAATCTGTAAAACTGGTTTCATTGCTTTTTTTCTTTTCTTTTTAGGGTCTTAAAAACTATTTCAAAGAGTCGAACGTGGAGACGATGTTATCTTCACCAAACAGACAGCTTCTTTATGAAGGGAGGCTTACCCTTACAGGTATGTAAATGAACATGATTTAAAACCTGTCCTCCAGGTTTGAGTAAAGGAGCCATCAAATAGTTGTGTGGTCCCTGTGCAAAAATGTAAAGGGTTTGGTACCCTACAAACAAAACAAAAAAAGGACCATGTTCCCTTAAAGCTTGTTATACAGCACAGAGCTTGTGCTGTGTAATTTGGCCCTCTCTATCGCCTGAAATACCTGGCTGATCCTTCCTGGTTCTGCCCCCCCCCCCCCCCGTAAGCTGACCACGGTTTATCATGGCTGCTAAACCCCTGACACTGTACCTGTAAGCTGACCACAGTTCATCATGGCTGCTAAACCCCTGACACTGTGGTCAGTTTATGCGCCTCCATCATACACTGCTATCTGCCACTCTCCTCTGTCTCCCTCTGTCCTCCTCTCTCCTCCCCTTCCTGCCTGTCAGCTCTCACTAGTGCCGCTCTGATCCAATCCCTGCTGATACAAAACTATGTGATGTTTATACCATCCCCTCTGTTGGATGAGAACATGTGTCTGTGTCTTCTAAAAAAATAAATGCAGATTTCTACCTTATATCAGAGCGTCTCCCGGCACTCATGTGACTCGTTTCGCGGCTTACGTCAGCGTGAGTTCTCTGCCCCTCATGCTGGAGCTGTCAGACGGGGAAGAGGAGAGAGCCGAGGAGTCACGTGAGCGCTGGGAGGCGCTGTGAAATCAGGTAGAAATCTGCTTTTTTTTATATAAAGCAAAGACACTAGGACACATGTTCTTCTCTAAGAGGGGATGGTATAAACATCACATAGTGGCTTAACAACCACTTTAAGTATATCTAAAGTCAAAACTTTATAATTTTTCATTTTAGAAAGTGTAGGGGAGAGTAAAACAGGTGTAGTTTTTTTGTTATGCTATCTGTGTCTCATTAAAGTAGAACTATAGGCAAAACCTTTTTGTTTTTAATTTGGATAGAGTATGCGAGGGTCATAACCCCTGTCAGATTTTTTTTTGCCATCCATGTCCCATTGCAGAGATTTCCCTTCACTTCCTGTCCCATAGCCAAACAAAAACCGAGAGGATACCCCTGAAAATTAAGGGAATCCCTTGGGGCCCCCTAGGTCACCAGAACCAGTGTCCCCATTGTTGGAAGATTATCCCTCTATTACTTTCCTGGGGACAACCCAAAATGTGGGATTTCTTTTACTTTCAATGATAATGGTAAGCAGGAAAAATAGAGAGGGGGATTCTCCCTAACAGGAACACAGCAATAAAAAAAGACATTCTAATCTCTCTCCACTCCAAAACAAAAGAAAAATGAAATAAAAATGTTGCCTTTAGTTAGACTTTGAGGCTTTCTTTTCACTTCCTGTCCTGTAGACTTAAAGTGGTACTAAAGGTTTGTGTTTTAAAAAAAATTAAATAACAAACATGTCATACTTACCTCCACTGTGCAGTTCGATTTGCACAGAGTGGCCCCAATCCTCCTCTTCTGGGGTCCCACGGCGGCTCTTTTGGCTCCTCCCCAGAATAGCTAACCCCCTCTGGGAAGCTCTCTTCCAAGGGGGTTACCTTGTGGGCGTGCTCCCGTGTCCTACACATAGCCGCCGAGTGTATGACTCGGCCCTGCCCCCCGACGGCCGCGTCATTGGATTTGATTGACAACAACGGGAGCCAATGGCTGCACTGCTATAAATCTATCCAATGAAGAGCCGAGAAGCCGTGGGGAGAACGACGCGGGATCGCGCCCACGGAATTTCGGGGCTCAGGTAAGTGAAACAGGGGCTCGGGGGGGGGGGGGGGCGGCGGTCACTGCAAGGTGTTTTTTCACCTTAATGCATAGGATGCATTAAAGCGGAGCTCCTCCGTAAAAAAAAAATATTAAAAGCCAGCAGCTACAAATACTGCAGCTGCTGACTTTTAATAAATGGACACTTACCTGTCCTGGAGTCCAGCGACGTCGGCAGCAGAAGACGAGCAATCGTTCGTCTCTCGGCTGCCCCCACCGCCATCATCGGTGGGGGAATAAGGAAGTGAAGCGTTGCGGCTTCACTGCCCGGTTCCCTACTGCGCATGCGTGAGTCGCGCAGCGCCGTCCTCAGCCGCGTGTTTCCCAGAACACAGGGGGGGGGAAAGTGGCGTAATGCCCGCATTTTCCCGCAGAGTCTATGCCCGGAAGTAGGTGCAAATACCAATTGTGGCACCGGAGGGGGGGAGGAATCCGATGAGCGGAAGTTCCCCTTTAGGGTGGAGCTGCGCTTTAAGGTGAAAAAAAAAGAGGCTTTACAACCCCTTTAAAGTATAACTACATGTAAAACTTTTAGAGAGGAGAAATCTTCCAATGGTGACACTAGTTCTAGCGACCTGGGGGTCCCCCAAAATATTCCTGTAATTTATTTAGATTTCCTCTCACTTCCTGTTTGGCTGTCGGATAGGAAGTGTAGGGAAATCTCTGCAATGGGACACAGGTATTTTTATTACTTTGGCAGTGATTGTCACCAGCATTCCCAAAATATTCATGCTATACACTTTTGGGACATTTATACAGTGTCTGGCTCATAAGTATGCACCTTGCCTTAAATGCTAGGTATTGATTGCTGAGACACACTGGGGGCCTTCAGCTGCCATTGTGTTGTGCTGGGCTTCTGGTGTTTCTTTGCACCTCAAAGGAGGAATTAGTCATCTCCAGGCATACCTCCGTCTACGTACAGTGCATCCAGGAAGTATTCACAGCGCTTCACTTTTTCCACATTTTGTTATGTTACAGCTTTATTCCAAAATTTATTAAATTCATTATTTTCCTCAAAATTCTACAAACAATACCCCATAATGACAACGTGAAAGAAGTTTGTTTGAAATCTTTGCAAATTTATTAAACATATTTTTTTTTTAAATCACTTGTACGTAAGTATTCACAGCTTTATCTCAATACATTGTTAAAGCACCTTTGGCACCAATTACAGCCTTGAGTCTTTTTGAGTATAATGCTACAAGCTTAGCACACCTATTTTTGGGCAGTTTCTGACATTCTTCTTTGCAGGACCTCTCAGGCTCCATCAGGTTGGATGGGGAGCGTCGGTGCACAGACATTTTTAGATCTCTCCAGCGATGTTCAATCGGGTTAAAGTCTGAGCCACTCAATGACATTCAATGAGTGTTGTCTCGTAGCCACTCCTTTGTTATCTTATCTGTGTGCTTAGGGTATTTGTTCTGTTGGAAGATGAACCTTTGCCCCAGTCTGAGGTCCAGAGAACTCTGGAGCAGGTTTTTATCAAGGATGTCTCTGTACATTGCTGCATTCATCTTTCCCCCAATCCTGACTATTCTCCCAGTTCCTGCCGCTGAAAAACATCCCCACAGCATGATGCTGCCACCACCATGCTATACTTTACCGTCTGGCCACCCTACCATACAGGCCTGATTGGTGGAGTGCTGCAGAGATGGTTGTTCTTCTGGAAGGTTCTCCTCTCTCCACAGAGAAACTCTGGAGCTTTGTCAGAGAGACCATCGGGTTCTTAGTCACCTCCCTGACTAAGGCCCTTTTCCCCTGATCACTCAGTTTGGCCGGGCAGCCCGCTCTAGGAAGAGTCCTGGTGGTTCCAAACTTTTTCCATTAATGGATGATGGAGACCACTGTGCTCATTGGGACCTTCAACGCTGCAGAAATTTTTCTGTACCCATCCCCAGATCTGTGCCTCGATACAATCCTGTCTCAGAGGTCTACAGACAATTCTTTGAACTTCATGGCTTGGTTTGTGCTCTGACATGCACTGTTAGCTGTGGGACCTTATATAGACAGGTGTGTGCCTTTCCAAATCATTTCCAATCTACTGAATTTACCACAGGTGGACTCAAGTTGTAGAAACATCTCAAGGATGATCAGTGGAAACAGGATGCATCTGAGCTAAATTTTGAGTGTCATGGCAAAGGCTCTGAATACTTATGTACATGTTTTTTTTATTTTGAATAAATTTTCAAAGATTTTAAACAAACTTCTTTAACGTTGTCATTTTGGGGTATTGTTTGTAGAATTTTGAGGAAAATAATGAATTGAATCCATTTTGGAATAAGGCTGTAACATAACAAAATGTGGAAAAAGTGAAATGCTGTGAATGCTTTCCGGATGCACTGTATGTCATATGTTCCCAGCAGTGGAAGTTTTACATGCACTCTGGTTGTTTTTTTTTTTGTTTTGTTTTTCTACTGCTGAGCTAATGCAAGGCCATACATGGTGCAAATTTCTTTCCTACAACCACGGGTTGCAGGAAAGAAATTTGCACGATTCCCCCATCAACACAGACATTGCTGACAGGGGAATCTAGCGAATTGCTTTCTTGCAACCTGTGGTTGCACAAAAGAAATTTGCTCTGTGTATGGCCGATCTTAAAAGTAAAGTTAAACTTAATGGATAAGAATCACACTGTGCGTTTACTTGCGTTCAGGTGCATTCTGTTGAGCTGTGTTTAGAGAAAAATAAATTCTGTGCACCCAGGGGCAGATTAGATACTCTGAAAGTGTCTAAATGCATGTAAACGCAAGTACGATTAAATGCAGGAGATCTTGATCTGGGAAGTATAAAGTCTATTTATTCTTCCCAGCTCATTTATTTTGTGTTTAAATAAACCAAATGAGGAAGCCTAGTGTGAATGTAGCCTTTGTGAATGTGATGACCAGTTGGAGTGCCTTATCCATAACTGATACAGTATTAAAATATACATCTCACTGCATATGATTCTATTCTCTTTAGAAAGCACACGTCTTCTCGATGTATACCTGCTCCTCTTTGATGACTTGCTGCTGATAACAAAACTTAAACGCAACAAAAGGGTAATTACATTTCTTTTGTATAATTTCAGTTTTCTAAAATCTGCTGTTTACATACCTTTTCACAACATATGTATGTAATGTGAAAAAGTAAGTACATCCGATGGAAATTCTTAGACCCCTTTCACACTGGGGTGCTTTGCAGGCGCTATAACGCTAAAAATAGCGCCTGCAAAGCACCTTGAAACAGCCGCTGCTGTCTCTCCAGTGTGAAAGCCCTCGGGGGTTCCACAATGGAGCAGTGCGCTAGCAGGACGGTAAAAAAAAGTCCTGCTAGCAGCATCTTTGGAGCGGTGAAGGAGCGGTGTGTTTACTGCTCCTCCACCGCTCCTGCCTATTGAAATCAATGGGCACTGCGGCTATACCGCCGGCAAAGGCCTCTGTAGAGGCGCTTTGCGATGGTTTTAACCCTTTCTCTGCCACTAGCGGGGGGGTAAAAGTGCCCCGCTAGAGGCCGAATATCGCCGCGATATTGATGGTAAAGCGCCGCTACGACCGCAGACGCACCCACTGCCCCAGTGTGAAAGGGGCCTTAGCTTTTACATTTTTGAACAGGCCTTTAGATCTTCATTTAAACAGTGCCTACAGAAAACAATATACTTGGAATAAACAGAAGTAAAAATTGTCTTTGCAGTTATTTATTCAACAAAAATATCAATAGTTGTAATGATATATGTGGAAAAAGTAGGTACACTTGGCTTTAGAAAGTGATATTGCCCCCTGTAGCAGAAATGACTTCTTGTAGGCATTTTGCCTAACTGTCCACCAATGTCTGACATTGAGGCCTCGTACACACGAATGAGTTTCTCTGCAAAAACCAGCAAGAAACTTGCTGGCAGAGATTTTTTGCCGAGAAACTCGTTCGTGTGTATGGTTTCTCGTCAAGAAAATCGACAAGTATCTAGACGAGAAAATAGAGAACCTGCTCTCTATTTTCTCGTCGGCATGTTTCTCGACGAGAAAAGTGAGTGTGTGTACACTTACCTGTCCTCCCGGAAGCCCGCGCATGTTCGAAATGTATTCGACGCATGCGCGGTAGCTTCCTAGGCATACGTAGGGTATACCAAGATGGCGGCAACGGCATCGAATGTGACGAGCGCATGCTCGTCGTAGTCGATGACGTCACCGCGAACGCTCCATTCAAAGAACCGCGTGTTCTTTGAATCGAGCGTGTGTACACTCGGCCGGGACAATTTTCTTGTCCAAGAATCTCGTCGAAAAAAAACGACATGTTTTTTTCGACGAGAATCTCGGCCGTGTGTACGAGGCCTGACTCAGTAAATTTGTGACCAATTCTCCATACAAAATTCCTTCAATTGCAAGAGGTGTTTTGGGTTTCCCTTGCATGTTAAACATTTCTTTTTTTTTTTTTTAAGATATTTTTATTGCAGTTTTACGACATACAGACCTAAAACAAAAGGCACAAACAAAAACTACAACACAGATAACAGAATGCTCCTAATCCAGCATATCATGAAAATCTGGGCAGTGTGCAATAATAAACTAGATATTACATCTACCAGTGGATATAAACATCAACAGAGGAGTAAGCGATACAGTTTTTAAACATCCTGGGCATAACAGAAGTTTCTGTTTAATACAACACTCACAAGGTGAATCCCTGTCATGGTAGTACAGGGGAGAGGGTCAGTGGGCTAGCCAGCCATCTGCCCCACATTTTGTGGAACGCTTTAGTCCTCTTACGGATGTCAAAGGTAAGTTTATATGGAGGCAGGGAATCATTGACAAGTTTCAGCCACATATTCCGTGTTAGGGTCTCTGACCCTTTCCACGTCAGCAGGAGGGACTTCCTTGCATAGAAATAGAGGATGCGAAGTAGTCTCTTAGCCTAAAGCTGGACAGCGAGGTCACCAAATATGCCCAGCAGACAGTTTTTAGGGTGCACAATATTTGGCAAACCCAGTGCAGAAGATATGAAGGAGCCTATGTCAACCCAGAAGTCGTGTACCAGTGGACGAGTCCAAAAGCAGTGGAGAAAATCAGCAGTTTGAGATCCAGGGGCAGATTTTTCCACTGTTTGGTCTGTGTCTGTAGTTGTAGCAGTAGGGGGTGTAGATTTTTGGCAATATACAAGGATAGTGGTAACTGAACTATTTCCCCTAGATATCTTTTTTATTTTTATTTTAATCTCTTTATTGATTTTCTTTCATATTCAAATTAACAGTGTACATACTTATACAAATGTATTTTTCATAATTAAAAATAGCAAAATATTATCAGTATAATTTACACTCTATTGACCCTTATCCTTCCCTCCTTCCCCCCTCCCACTTTACCATTTCTCATAATGGGTTTTTCTATTGTCTTTTCTTCCATTTTTTTTTTTACACATTATTTAATATTATTTTTATCCCTAGATATCTAAAAGAGGTAGCGACTTGCAGTTTAGAGTTCAAGTGAATCAGCGGTACAGTTTGATCTAGTGGAAATAGGATAGATTTATCCCAGTTCACCGGGAAGAGTCATCAAACGTGTTAACTTCAGACAAGAGATTATCAAGAGATGTATGAGGGTCCGCTAGATAGATTAGAGTATTGTCAGCATAGAGAGATATACGCTCTTCAATGTCATTTATAGGAAGACCCTTAATAACCGGAGAGCTACGGATCCTTAGAGCAAGGGGCTCCATAGCCAAAGCAAACAGGAGGGGTGATAAGGGACACCCCTGCCTGGTGCCTCTAGTAATCGGAAAGGGCTCAGTGACCTGAGAGTTAATTCTCAGTCAGGCAAGCAGTGATGTGTAGAGTAGCCTTATCCACGCTATGAGTCTAGGGCCAAACGCATACAGTTGCAATACCCGAAATAGATAAGGCCACTTTACACTATCGAAGGCTTTACAAGCGTCTAGTGACACAATCACACGGGTAGAGGTACAGTCATGGGGATACTTCAAATTGTGGAACAATTTAGAGCACAGATTTTCTTTGGTGCAGATGTGTTGAAGAAAACGCACACAATTGCATGATACATGCATGTTTGTTTTACTGTTCACAGTGGACTTGCTTAACATGTGTAATGCAGAAAAATTAAGCATGTCCTATATTTTAAAATCCCATTAGGCTGCAGCATAGTAAACTAGCCACATATTAATGATTGTAATATCTACATTTAAATGCATTTTCATGCAAAGTGAGAGTGCTCAAACAATCTCTGTAGTGCGAGATTCTCAAAATGTGGACAATGTCTGGTCAGAGTAATCAGACAAGATCATTGTTTTCAAGATGGATTAGAATTGTGAGCATAGAATCAAGATAATTATTGACATTTGTCTTTGGTTAGGGTGTTAAAGTGGAATTCCAGCCAAATACTTTTTTGGGGAAATGTTTAGACTCTCTGTCAGGTGTTTATTGACCTCTCTGTCATATTTGGAGGATTTACCCACAGTTCTTTTGTGGTCACCAGGGCAAAAATGTATGGGCAATTTCAGTTGGGACCCAGACAGCAATAAATCTAGTTCTAATCCTTCCTTACTCTATTCAAAACATTTTTTGGATGCAGTTCTGCCTTAATGTTGCAGTTGTGGGACCTATCGCAAGGGTAGGCTGTGAGGAGGATGTTTTTGAACTTTAATTGTCTTGTGTCTTTTTTACAGAAAACATCAAATATAGAAGCTTGTACACTGTACCCGTCTTTACACCCAGAGCTGCAGAGCATAGTGAAAGAAGGCGGTTACTGCAAAGTCTTAGATCAGCCTATTCCACTAGACAGGCTAAGCATAAAAAGTATTGATGCCTTTCACGTTACAGGTACACAAGTATGAATGTGCACGGTATCTTGTTTTATAAAGAATAAAAGTGTTTTGGAGTGAAGAATGATTTTTTTTTGGGCTGTTATGCTGAAGAATACCCATACTTAAAGAACATAGCTGTAAACTGGTTTATATGGGCTTAATTTACTGACTCTTTCTGTCTTCAATAGTATACGGAATGAGGAATGCTTTCCTAATCCAGCATGAGAATCGCTATCAGCAGTGTATCGCTGCCTTCATTATGCAAGCGCAAACGGAATCTGAAAAGGTTTGTCAAGCTCTCCTATTTTATAGTGTAATGTACCATAATGCAGCCCTCAAAATTTGTACTCACCTGCTCGCATTTGGCGAGTACAAAATAACTGATTGTGAGTAGCAGCAGCCAGTATCCTTCTGGGGGAGGATAAGAGGCGCCCGCCCAATCAAGTGGAACTACTGTCTTTCTCCTGTTGTCTCCCAAGTCCCGCCTGTCAAAACGATTGGTTGATAGCATCCTAACAACCAATCAGGTGCTTGGAGGACACGGCATTCAGAGGAGGAAGATGTAACTTCCTCCTTCCCATTTTCCGACAATGGAAGGGAACAGGAGAGGACTTGCTGTCTGCTCTGGGACACTGCTGAGCTGACTGGCCGGGTGTATGAGAGGACCTGTGTGCTGTCTGGATCTGGACACTGCTGATGATTTGAGTGAGGGTCCTGGAGAGAAAGTGAGCAGATGAGTCGGCACTCAGAGCAGGGGGAGGGGTCAGGGAGCACAAGTGTAGAGGGAGGACATGCTCTCCCAGGTCCTAGAGCTGTGTACAATGAGCTGCAACATCTTGCCCTCTACAGAGATGTGGAGGGAGGAGGGAGCCATTCATCACCACACCATCCACAGTACCTGTATCATACTGTATCTGCAGTCTCTCTGACACTCTCCTTGCCATGTCTGCATTCCCTCTGAAACTCTCCTTACCATGTTTGCAGTCACTCTGAAACTCTCCTTACCATGTCTGCAGTCTCTCTGACACTCTCCTTACCATGTCTGCAGTCTCTCTGACGCTCTCCTTGCCATGTGTGCAGTCTCTCTGGTCCTCTCATTACCATGTCTGCAGTCTCTCTGACCATCTCCTGTAATATGTCTTAAGTTTTTCTGACCCTCTCCTCTAGTGTTTCTACAGGGGGCACAGAAATGTTTGCCCAGGGTCCAATTAACATTAGATGACCCTGCATACCATGTATGATCTGAATAAAATATGATCATTTACAAGGGGCGTGTTTAGGGGCGGGGTTGGGTGGGGCAACTTGTGGCGAGTAACTTTTAAGGCCTAGCTAGTAGCTCAGGACTTGAAATTTTGAGCCCTGCCATAATGGATAGTGATACTGTTATTAACCACTTGCCGCCCGCCCTATAGAGGATTGACGGTGGCAAAGTGGTTGCAGAATCCTGACAGGACGTCATATGACGTCCTCAGGATTTTGAGCCGCTGCGCGCCCCCGGGGGCGCGCATCGCGGCGATCGTTGCTGCGGGGTGTCAGTCTGACACCCCGCAACACTGATCTAGGTAAAGAGTCTCCGACGGAGACTCTTTACCGCGTGATCAGCCGTGTCCAATCACGGCTGATCACAGTGTAAACAGGAAAAGCCGGTCATCGGCTTTTCCTCACTCGCGTCTGTCAGACGCGAGTAGAGGAGAGCCGATCGGCTGCTCCTCTGACAGGGGGGGGGTTTGTGCTGATCGATTATCAGCACAGCCCCCCCGAGGATGCCCACTGGACCACCAGGGATGCCACTAGACCAACAGGGATGCCACTGGACCACCAGGGAAGCACACCATGTAAGGTATGCCACCCTAGACCACCAGGGATAATGGATGCCAATCAGTGCCACAATGGATGCCAATCAGTGCCCACAATGGGCACCACTGATTGGCAGGCATTATTGTTTGGCACTGATTGGCATCCATTAGTACAGTACAGTGCCACCTATCAGTGCCCACCCATGCCACCTATCAGTGTCCACCCATGCCACCTATCAGTGCCCATCCATGCCGCCTATCCGTGCCCACCCGTGCCGCCTATCTGTGCCGCTTATCTGTGCCCACCCGTGCCGCCTATCTGTGCCCATCCGTGCCGCCGATCGTTGCCCATCCGTGCCGCCGATCGTTGCCCATCCGTGCCACCTCATCGGTGCCCATCCGTGCCGCCTTATCCGTGCCTGTCAGTGCAGCCCCATCAGTGCCCATCAGTGAAGGAGAAAACAAACTTATTTACAAAGTTTTGTTACTGAAACCAAAAAAATCCTTTTTTTAAAAAAAAAAATTCGGTCTTTTTTTTATTTTTTAGCAGAAAATAAAAATCGCAGAGGTGATCAAATACCACCAAAAGAAAGCTCTATTTGTGGGAACAAAATGATAAAAATTTAGTTTGGGTACAATGTACCATGACCGTGCAATTGTCATTCAAAGTGCAACAGCGCAGAAAGCTGAAAATTGGTCTGGGCAGGAAGGTGTTTAAGTGCCCAGTATGGAAGTGGTTAAAAAAAAAAGCACTAATTAAAACATCCAGTACTTCTAAAGGCTCCTGTGTGTTAATCTAAACAGGACCCAAACAAATCTGGTTACTATGTGATTGCCAGGTCTCTTAACCACTTAAAGTGGAAGTAAACCCTCCTATCATTTTCAGGCAAGGAAGCTGCCATCTTGGCCTCTGTTTAATCTTCAACTGCCATGATGCTGCACATGTGATCAGTTATGACACCAGTAATTGGATGGTTTGGCAGTTTGGTTGAGAGCACAACCAATGTGACAGTTAGCATTTCCGGGCATGCCGGGAATGTAACTGCTTTTTGAAACTGTTAAATCGATGGGTTTTCTTCCGCTTTAAGGACTGAGCCTCTTTGAGATTTGGTGTTTACAAGTTAAAAACAAGTTTTTTTTTGCTAGAAAATTATTTAGAACCCCCAAACATTATATATAATTTTTTTTCTAACACCCTAGCGAATAAAATGGCGGTCGTTGCAATACTTTTTGTCACACCGTATTTGCGCAGCGGTCTTACAAGCACACTTTTTTTGGAAAAAAAAAAACTTTTTTGAATTAAAAAATAAAACAGTAAAGTTAGCCCAATTTTTTTTATATTGTGAAAGATAATGTTACGCCGAGTAAATTAATACCCAACATGTCACGCTTCAAAGTTGCGCCCACTCGTGGAATGGAGACAAACTTTTACCCTTTAAAATCTCCATAGGCGACGTTTAAAAAATTCTACAGGTTGCATGTTTTAAATTACAGAGGAGGTCTAGGGCTAGAATTATTGCTCTCGCTCTAACGATCGCGGCGATACCTCACATGTGTGGTTTGAACACATGTGATTTGAACACCGTTTTCATATGCGGGCGCTGCTCACATATGCGTTCGCTTCTGCATGCGAGCTCGTCAGGATGGGGCGCTTTAAAAAAAAAAATATTATTTATTTTACTTAAAAAATAATTATTTTGACACTGTTTCTTTAAAAAAAAAAAAATTTGGGTTACTTTTATTCCTATTACAAGGAATGTAAACATCCCTTGTAATAGAAGAAAGCATGACAGGTCCTCTTAAATATGAGATCTGGGGTCAAAAAGACCTCCGATCTCATATTTACACTAATATGCAATAAAAAAAAATGTTTTTATGTCATTTAAAAGGGGAAAAAAAAATGTCCCTTTAAGAGCATTGAACGGAAGTGACGTTTTGACGTCGCTTCCGCCCTGCAATGATATGGAGATGGGTGGGGGCCATTTTCCCTTCACTCGTCTCCATACCCAGGCAGGGACAGCATCCGATCGCCGCTGCCAACGGCTCCGGTAAGCAGCGGAGGGCACCGGAGAGCGGCATGAGAGGGCCGCAGAGACCACTTTTATCTGAAAGCGGACTGCCCTCTCTCGAAGAGGGTACCGGGCTTATGGTAGCTAGCTGCTACCATAGCAACAGTATTCCTCTTCAAAGTAGCGACGTATTCGGTTAAACAAAAAAAAAAAAAACACACTTTACCTTGCAGGAACTTGCTGGCCTTAAAAAAATCATTGCTACAGCAGTGACTGAGATATCACCACTCCCAGCCAAGAATGTATATATACTGTACATACATTGGATGGGAAGAGGTTAAAGTGTGTGTGTTTTCCCCCGAAATAAAAAATTGTGTATGATAAAACGCTGTGCAATTATCTTGTGGAACAAAAAATTGCACCAACAAACATTTTTTTTCTCAAGTGCCTTTGCTTTCAGAAAATATATTTTGGGGGTTCTAAGTAATTAGGTGAACAAAAAATGCAGATTTTTACATGTATGTGAAAAGTGTCAGAATTGGCTGGGGCAGCAAGTGGTTAAACATCATTTAGAAATTCTAGGGAGCGTTATGCCTAGAAAGTGTTTTTTTTTTCTTCTTTAATTCTTTATTAATAGAAAAGCTTCTTACAGAGAATGACTTGTAACATCTACATTGAAGTCCAGATCAGAGCGTTAGTAATAAATGCATCATATTTCTACATTCTCAACATATGTATGAGCATAAGAATTGTATTACATAGAACCAAGAAATGTAACTTCTTGAGGCTGACAAATGTAATTGTTTAAGAAGATATACATTTTAACGTAAAACAGAGGTTGACGTGGAGTTGGCCTTCCAGGGGAAATGCCCCAAAAGACCATAAGAACAGTCACCCGTATAACAAAGCAGCAGCCAGGACCAGTTAGGAAAATTACTCTGTTATGAATCAGGTAAGGGGGAACAGGGATAGTGGGAAAGAAAAGAGAAAAATAAAAGGGGGAAGGAGGGAGGTTGTTAGTGGCATCAAAAAAAAAGGGGGAGGGAGGGCTACTCTCCGGGGGTGTCTCCAGATCGGTTTCAACAGATATATATACAAATGCTTAAGATAGTTCAGGGTCAGATTGGGACATTATCCGAAGATAATTATCAGTGTAGGTAAAGTATCTCCAGGGCCTCCACTTTTCTCAAACTACTTTGGCAGTGTTGTAAAGAGTAGCTGTTAAGTCTTCCATATGAAGATCATTAACTTTGGAATACCACAGTGACCTAGTTGGAGGTTGTGTTTGCTTCCAGAGAACCAGAATATAAGCCTTGGCCACATTCACTAAGTGTATAGTAAGAGAAACCTTGTATTTCTGGATGGGTCTCTCCATTGGGTGGAGCAGGCAGGCTGCCAGGATCCTACTAGAAAGTTTTTTGACATGGTTTAAATGACAGCATCCCTGACCAGAGAGAGACTTTAAAGTGATACTAAAGTCTCATCTTTTTTTTTTTTTTTGTTAAAAATAACAAAAATGTTATACTGCTTTTGTGTAGTGGTTTTGCACAGAGCAGCCCAGATTCTCCTCTTCTCAGGTCCCTCTTCGGCTCTCCTGGCCCCTCCCTCCTGTTGAGTGCCCCCACAGCAAGCAGCTTGTTATGGGGGCACCTGAGCCAAGCCGCAGCTCCGTGTGTCCATTCAGACACAGAGCCACGGCCTGGCTCTGCCCCACCCCCTCTCTCTCCTCATTGACTTTGACAGCAGCGGGAGCCAATGGCACTTCACTGCTGTCTCGGCCAATGAGGAGGGAGAGCAGAGTCTCTTGTGCAACATCGCTGGATCGAGATGGGCTTAGGTAAGCATTAGGGGGGCTGCAGCACACAGAAGACTTTTTATCTTTAATGCATAGAATGCATCAAGATAAAAAACCTTCTGTATTTACAACCACTTTAAGATCTGTGTTTATAAATTTGCTTTTGAAATAAGCCTGGCAAATTTAGAAACCTACAAAGCTGGTTACCTGAATAAATGCAGGCTCCTAGATGTACCTTTAACGGCTTTCTGATCCCTTAAACCTGCTGAATCTGATTTCTGGTAAAGCCAAGTGTTGCCCTATCACCTCCCATGCCTTACGACTGGTAAGTAAGGGGCAGACATCACAGTGGCAGGTTAATGGGTAGTGTGGGAGGGGGATGGGCCAGAGCTAGCCTTGAAATAGAAGCTGCACATCTACAACAAATGAGAGCAAGTCTGGATACATGCCATGCCTAATATTACCATATTCTATATATTTTACAGAAGCAATGGATCTCACAAATAGAAACTGCCATTTCCTGTTACAGTGAAGCTTATGAGACAAACAGATCTTCAGTATTTTGCTACCCTGCAGAGTCAGCTGAAATTTAATAGTGTGTTGTGTATAGGATG
The DNA here is from genome assembly GCA_029206835.1 of Rana muscosa. NCBI lineage: Eukaryota > Metazoa > Chordata > Amphibia > Anura > Ranidae > Rana > Rana muscosa. The sequence goes on along the minus strand of CM055118.1, from coordinate 789,259,218 downwards.
CCTAAATTAATTGCTTTGTTTACAGTTTTTTTTGTAAATATTTTATTTGTACATTGTTTGTAATAATATGAAATTCTGATTAACAAAAAAAAGCCTACAGTGTTTGACCATGATGTTTTTAAACCAACTTTTTCAAATGTATTTTCTAATATTGTGTTTAACAAACGCTAAATGTGTAATGTTGCACCATATTATATCTTCAGCTAGAAAAGTGCTGTGCAGACTGAATACATGAACCAATAAACTTCGTTATTTACTACAAAGAAATCCACAGGCTAGAAAGAGGGTCTTAATTCTATTACATTATACAATTTTCTTGTACAAATGTCCTTTAGATTTACCAAAACCATATAATATGAGATCAAACCTAAACACTTTCAATGTGTATGCAATCAGGCAGGCCCTTGCACTACATAGTTGAAGGTAAATCATAAGAAAATTGTATAATGTATGGCCAGCTTTATAGTGAGGAAGTGAAGCAAATCAGATTTGTAGTGATTAAGGGTTTTTTATTTATTTTTCCTCTTTGCATCATCCTTTGTTGAAGGCACCAATATTATTCACCAGAAAATGTGAAAGAACATAACAGCCATACTTAAATATATTCCAGCAGTCAGCAACTAGCCATACAAGGCGTGAAGATGTAGCATTGATCAAGCCTTATGCCGCGTACACACGATCGGAATTACCGTCGGAAAAACCTTGGATGTTTTTTCCGACGGAATTCCGCTCAAAATTGGCTTGCATACACACGGTCACACAAGTTCTCTGAACTTTCGACTGTCAAGAACGCGGTGACGTACAACGCTACGACGAGCCGAGAAAATTGAGTTCAATGCTTCCGAGCATACGTCAAATTGTTTCCGAGCATGCGTAGGAATTTTGCGCGTCGGAATTGCTACAGACGATCGGAATTTCCGATAGGAACTTTTTCCGTCGGAAAAATAGAGAATCTGCGCTCAATCTTTTGTTGGCGGAAATTCCGACAGCAAAAGTTCGATGGAGCATACACACAGTCGGAATTTCCAAAAAAAAGCTCACATCGAACTTCTCTTGTCGGAAATTCCGACCGTGTGTACGCGGCATTATTCTAATTGAATCCAACCCTAAGCAGTGGCAATCTGTAGCCAAAGAAAAACTGTTTTTTTTTTTGCAGTGTGAATTTTGCCAGCACATTTCGATTTCGTTTTAGTCCTATTTTAATCTTTTGACTAAATTGCCATTTTAGTCATCTGCAATTGTTTTAGTCATATTTAGTGGACTAAAATCTCCGGTACATTTTAGTTGACTAAAATCGAATGTGTTTAGTTAAATTGTAATACATTATTTAAGCATTTTTCTAGAATTTCAGAACTCATACACTCCTGGAGTAAAAAACAAACAAAAATCATGTTTTTATTTATGGGAAGTTTTGAACAAACTACACAGACACCGATTTAGCCATAATATAATTTTTACTCTGTAAAACCAAGTTTCTTTACAAAAATATTGCTTTTTTGAGTCACAGCTTCATTCCTTGCTATAAGTGCTTGCTACTTTTCTGTTGTTGATTGATCAAAATAAAACTGAACACATATATATTGTTGGCCCTTGAACAAGTAGCCCTCCCACACACTGCACAGTCAATTAAATCACTGTGGATTAATGCTTGCACGAGTGGGACATACCAAAGAGGAAGATCCTAACAGTGATAACAGACAGTACGAGTAATATGGTGACAGCATTTAAACTACTACAGCAGCAAAAGAACCACCCAACTCTAGGGAGGAAGACTCCCCCATGACCGAAAGGGACTCTCAGACTGTGTCCAAAATTGATAATCTGCAGTGAGCCATTCTTATTTATTTTTTTACATGATGACACTACAGTCAATTATCAAGTGGATATTAGATGAGTGATATTGGGGCTGTCTGCTCTATTGGTGTGTCTTTTGTATCTCATGTAAAACTATTGGCATAAGATGTTGGACCAGACACCATGCATGGTGCAGCAGAAGGAGGCAAGTGTTAAGAGCATCTTTGATAAAGCAAGATCAATAGTGGACGTCTTCAAGTCTTCCATTGCAACACTAAAGATATTGGAGCAGTGTGTGGTCGCATAGAGCAGCAGATCAGTCTGACTGTTAATCCGGTGCTCGCAATCCATTTTGCTATGGCCTCCGTAGCCTGTTGTTCCTTAGAGTTAATTTTGTATTTTGAAGCACTTAAAAGAGCAGTCTAAATAGTTTGCTGTGGTGTACTGGCTTGACTTGGCCCATTATTGGACGGTTTCTGTATCTGTGGAGTTGAATTAGGGGGAACTTGGTAGGCCTGTAATGCACATGAAGTGCTCTGGATGGTCTGAGGAGGCCTGTAATGCACACAGTGCTATTTATTGGTGGTCTGAGAAGGCCTGTAATGCTGCATAGTGACTGGCCAGTGGTCTGAGGAGGCCTGTAATGCTGCACAGTGCTCTGGACGGTGGTGGTCTGAGGGGGCCTGTAATGCTGCACAGTGACTGGACGGAGGTCTAAGGAGGCCTGTAATGCTGCACAGTGCTCTGAGGAGGCCTGTAATTCTGTGCAGTGAATGGACAGTGGTCTGAGGAGGCCTGTAATGCTACACAGTGCTCTGGACGCAGGTGGTTTGAGGTCTGTAATGCACACAGTGCTCTGAGGAGGCCTTTTATGCTGCACAGTGCTCTGAAAGGTGGTCTAAGGAGGCCTGTAATGCGGCACAGTGCTCTGGATGGTGGTCTGAGGAGGCCTGTAATGCTGCACAGTGCTCTGAAAGGTGGTCTAAGGAGGCCTGTAATGCTGCACAGTGCTCTGAAAGGTGGTCTAAGGAGGCCTGTAATGCTGCACAGTGCTCTGGATGGTGGTCTGAGGGGAGGCCTGTAATGTACACACTCACAGTGCTCTGCTCTGAAGGGTCAGCACGCTTGTCGGGAGGCCTGTAATGCACAGTTCTGCTCTGGACGGTCATCTGAGGACGCCTGTAATTATTATTATTATTATTATTATTATTATTATTATACAGGATTTATATAGCGCCAACAGTTTGCGCAGCGCTTTACAACATCAGGGAAGACAGTACAATCACAATACAATTCAATACAGAGGGATCAGAGGGCCCTGCTCGATAGAGCTTACAGTCTGTAATGCTGCACAGTGCTAACTGCTAAGCACTTGATTGCACTGATAGGCTCTACACAGGCAGAGCTCCAGGGAAACCAGAAGTTAACGTGAGTAAACCTTCCTCCATCACATTTTCGTTTTGGTTTGTTAACGAAAGTGGCATTGATGGTCGTCATAGTTTTCGTTAGTGGACGAAAATGTGGTGTACTTTTCATCACTGTAAAAAGGCAGCTGATGAAAATTTTGACAATGATCCTACACTGGTTTATTGTTTTGTCAAAAAGGAAGTGATAAGCTTGGTGTATTAAGTGGAAACTATTCTTTACAGTAAACTTTGTAGTTTTCACTCACATATTCTATTTTAGCAAGAGAAAACTCACCCAAGCTCTACCGCTGTATAGTGCAGGTATGTGTGCATAGTCATCTGTGCTCTGGCTAATTAAATTGGCACTGGATCCATAACAAGTACAAGCCGGCATTGCGACAGCTTCTTCATTGGAAAACTTTATTCAAGCATCATAGCAGTTACATAATCCAAAACTGCTGCGTTTCGGCCTAGGCCTTCTTAATAGCATCAGGCTGTGATGAAGGCTTAGGCTGAAACGGGTCAAATTTTGGATTATGTAACTGCTATGATGCTTGAATAAAAGTTTTCCAATGAAAAAGCTCTGTTGAGTTGCCGGCTTGTACTTGTTATAAATTCCATTTTAGAGCCAGTCCACCCAAAACTGATATTTTATTGTTTTTTGAAGATGCTGGAGAGATTTAACCACCCGATATTTTTTTTTTTCTGATCTCTTGAGGTGCGATGTGGTCATTTGCAATTCCTGTGGACATTATTTAGGTGTGTCCCAACTAAACTGTCATAAGTTGACAGAAACCATCAAAAGTCTTGGAAATTGCAACTGAGAGATATGCCTTTTTTCTTATAAGCAGAGGACAAATTCAGCATAGAGCTGAACTTCACTCTCTCAGTCAATACTTAGGACCATGTGATATTTCAGTTTTTCTTTTTTAATAAATCTGTAAAAATGTCAACAATTCTGTGTTTTTCTGTCAATATGGGGTGCTGTGTGTACATTAATGAGGAAAAAAATGAACTTAAATGATTTTAGCAAATGGCTGTAATATAACAGAGTGAACATTTTAAGGGGGTCTGAATACTTTCCTACATATAGTGGGTATGGAAAGTAATCATTTATACATTTTTAACTTTTTTTTTTACATTTCTTCAGTTACTTTCTGGTTGTTAGGCCTAGGCAAGTGATGTCATACATCCCAGGAACCTTCAGGAGGGGTTTTCTCAGCTAAGCACACCCTCCTGCCTGCATGCCTAAGCTAAGGGCTGATGGATTCGTGGAAGTAAATGCTACATATATTATATGCCCTTCCTCAAGATGGCCATGGGCAGAAATGCTTGGGGGTGTTTATCAAAGTGATCTCACAGTAAAATAAAACATTGAGACATGGATTGAGAAGTTTGGTTTGAGTATTAAAAATTATTTAAATGGCGTTTTTTTTGGTACTCGGATGTAGAGTAGTTGCACTTTAAGACATATGTCAAAGCAAGACTTAAAACCTTTTTAGTGCACGTTACCCCATGTTTTATCCCTTTAACTCATACTTTTATACCACTTGTATACCAAAGCAACTTTTACATTGCCATAATAAGTCTGATTATGGTGACAACTAGGCTAAGCTTCCTTTTGGCAATATTTACTTGCAAAATGTATTCTATTTTATTAAGCTCTATTAAGTGTTACTGTGAAAAATGACACTAAAACAATGTTTCTGGTATAAAGCATGGCAAAATTGTACTTGTTTTTTTTGCAATACAGAAAAACACCAAAAAGTAATAAAAACAAATAAAGAAGGGTAAACCATAAACTGTATTTTCACATTGACACTTGCAGACTATCTGCAAGTTTAATTTTACACAGGTGCTGCTGCATTTTGACAATCACTCCTGCTGTCTAATACAAGTCATTTTGACAGCTAGTCATGGGGAGCGAAGTTTTCTACGACATATGTTTAAAGTCCTCCAGTGGTTAAACATGCTACAAATACAGAAAAATAACTGTTGATGTGCCAGAAATTCTAGTATGGTCGTACCTGACAACACGGTCTCTGAAATCTAAAGCATGTGGTGTCAAGCCCTGCCTACTTCATATCTGTTATATTACAAGACTTGTCTCATCTCCCACAATCCTTGTGTACAGGAAGTTATCAGTTCACAAGATTTCTGGCAGAGTCAACAGGTACTTTTTGCACTTATTGAACAGAGATATATCAATATATTGTATATAGAAAGTATATTTGTTAGACTAAAAGTGTGCAAATAAAATGTTTAATTGTTAGGGTTTACATACACTTAAAAAAAAAATACCACAATTTCAGATGTGCATGTATGAAATGCTTTACAGTAAGTCCTTCCAAAACTGATTAATGTTTTAATTGCATGTCAGCAAGTTAATTTGTCTGCTGCTTCTAAAAATTAGGGAGCCCCCACATGAAACGGTACAAAAGTTCAACACAAGGAGTTGTTAGAAAGATCTATTTTTATTTACCATTTTGTTTTACAGATTAGAAAACAAATAAAATTTGAACAAGCATCCTTCCACTCCACACCAACAGCTGCAGGATGTCTACTTACAGATACATCTCCATTGTAAATGCACACCAGATTACAGTCTCTCACAACATAAGGCACCACTACATGATCACAAGCTGTAAACATAACATTGAAAAATGGGCATAGAAAAACTCATGCAAAACCACGTACACGTACTCTGTATGATCCAGTTTATCAAATGTAGTTTAATGTGCAAAAACTTGCATTGCAAAGATCATGAGAAATTAATCATCACAAATGTGCGTAAGAACATAAAAAGCTTCACACAGGAGAAAAAACACGTTTCCATGCCAATTTATGTGCAGGTTCCCTTTTACTCCAGAACAAAGACCAAATGATCTGGGTAATACTGCTGCCTCAAAGCTTTAATATTGCTGGTTTGTTCCTCAAAGTTTTATATTACTAAGGTTGGCCAAAACACAGACCACTTCACAAGGGGCCTTAAGCTGGCCATACACTTTTCAAATTTCAGCTGGTTCCTGATGAATTGTATAAACTTTGTCGTTCCATGGGTAGTCCTGTTGACACCCTCTAGGCCAGTGATGGCGAACCTTGGCACCCCAGATGTTTTGGAACTACATTTCCCATGATGCTTACGTACTCTGCAGTATAACTGAGCATCATGGGAAATGTAGTTCCAAAACATCTGGGGTGCCAAGGTTCACCATCACTGCTCTAGGCTATTAAAATAAAACCTAAGGCAAACCTAAGGCCCCTTTCACATGAATGGTCCAATCGGGTCCACCAGTCAGTTTTTCAGGCGGACCTGATCAGAAGGTCCAGTCACCCCTATGGACCGACGCATGTAAAGGGACAGTGGAGTCTGTTTACTACCGGCCACCCATAGAGCAGGGCCGGCTCTGTCCGTGTCTGCTCTGTGGACACAGATGTGACATCTGCCCGATCAGCGGACTGATGCCCTGCTGATCTCAACGGAGTCCTCCCTGTGTAAACCGTCAAGCCATTAAATGGCTGGCATCATAACTGATCACAGGTGAAGAACCATGCCAATTGCAGAATAAATGGAAGTTAAGGCTGCTGTCACACTGCAGCGCCCAGGCCACTGGCGCTAAAGTGCCGCTCGTTTTAATGGTGCTTTTCGGGCTCTAGCGTGGTGCTTTTGTCCCAAAAAACAGGCTCAAAAACTCACGTTTTGCGGCACTTTCAAAGCGCTTTTAAAGCTCTACCCATTCATTCCAATGGGCTGGGTGTTTTGGGAGCGCTAAATACAGCGCTCCCAACCCACCTCATAGATGCTGCTTGCAGGACTTTTCAGAACATCCTGCAAGCTCACCGCCCCTGTGTAAAAAGACACACTGGAATGATTGGGAGGCGGTTTTCAGGCACTTTGTGGAGGCTATTTCTAGCTCTAAAGTGCCTGAAATCCGCCCCAGTGTGAAAGGGGTCTAACATGGCAGCTCCCTTGGCTGTAATAGAATGGAGGGTTTAGATCCTCTTTAAGAATCCACAGGTAGCAATAGCTACCATTTTATCCCCGCATCTGTGATTTTCAGAGGTCTGGTTAGCTGTATAGATTGGTTGTCAATTTTTAGTCCTAACTACTCACAAATCGTTCCAGAATTTCAAGTTAAAACACAGCATTATTATTTTTCCAGCAGCTTACAAGAGAGCACACTTCAAGCCTAACTCTAGCCAAAACATATTTAGTTGAGGTGGGGAAAGGTTACAGCTTCTGAAGAAGTAAAGGTCTAAAAACAAACACACTATGCATTTCTAGTATGGGTTGGAACTTTTGACAATATTTTTATTACTGTCCACGTCTTGATGTCCCAGTGACAACTGCACCCCCTGTTTCTTGTATGGATATCACTAGGACAAGAAGTCAGGGAGAATATCCCCAAATGGGGACACAGTCAAAAATAAAAACTTGACAAATTGTTTACCCTACTCAATCCAAAGCGAAGAAAAACAAATATGACCAGTGCTTGCTTTTAAAGTTTACTAAAATTTGAGAGCGCAACATAACATAAAAACCAATCAGCTTTCAGATTTTGTCAAAGCTTAACCTCTTTGAGCCAAGCAATTGGGTCGTGCCAAGAACAGTTACCGGCGGCTAACAGAAAGCTTCCATTTGTGGCTTGCAACCGGGAGCTTTCCGATCACGTGACCACCGTGACAGCCAATCATAGTGGTCATATGACCATAAGCCCAACTCCAGGCATTCTAAACCCCTTAAAGGGTTAATTAAACAAGTTCTAAGCTGATTGACTACAATGCACACAGCTGTACCAGATTTTGCACTCTCCAATCAATATTAGTATATCAATCCAACTGTCAGCTGAGAAACACTTTGCCTACTGCAAACTGACTATTGGAGCAGATAACCTTCAGGCATATCAATGAAGGAGTCCATAAGCTGGGTCGAAGTATTTAGGCATCTACAGTGAGGGAAAAAAGTATTTGATCCCCTGCTGATTTTGTACGTTTGCCCACTGACAAATTAATGATCAGTCTATAATTTGAATGGTAGGTTTATTTTAACAGTGGGAGACAGAATAACAACAAAAAAATCCAGAAAAGTGCATTTCAAAAAAGTTATAAATTGATTTGCATTTTAATGAGTGAAATAAGATTTTGATACCCTATCAATCAGCAAGATTTCTGGCTCCCAGGTGTCTTCTATACAGGTAAAGAGTTGAGATTAGGAACACTCACTTAAAGGCAGTGCTCCTAATCTGTTTGTTACCTGTATAAAAGACACCTGTCCACAGAAGCAATCAATCACATTCAATCTCTCCACCATGGCCAAGACCAAAGAGCTGTCCAAGGATGTCAGGGACAAGATTGAAGACCTACACAAGGCTGGAATGAGCTACCAGACCATCAAGCAGCTTGATGAGAGAATGACAACAGTTGGTGCGATTATTCGCAAATGGAACAAACAAAATAACTGTCAATCTCCCTCGGTCTGGGGCTCAATGCAAGATCTCACCTCGTGGAGTTTCAATGATCATGGGAACGGTGATAAATCAGCCCAGAACTACACGGGAGAATCTTGTCAATGAGCTCAAGGCAGCTGGAACCATAGTCACCAAGAAAACAATTGGTAACACACTATGAAGGACTGAAATCCTGCAGCACCCGCAAGGTCCCCCTGCTCAAGAAAGCACATGTACAGGCCCTTCTTAAGTTTGCTAATAAACATCTGAATGATCCAGAGAAGAACTGGGTGAAAGTGTTGTGGTTAGATAAGACCAAAATCAAGCTCTTTGGCATCAACTCAACTGGCCGTGTTTGGAGGAGGAGGAGGAATGCTGCCCATGACCCCAAGAACAGCATCCCTACCATCAAACATGGAGGTGGAAACATTATGCTTTGGGGTGTTTTTCTGCTAAGGGGACAGGACAACTTCACTGCATCAAAGGGACGATGTACAGGTCCGTCAAATCTTGGGTGAGAACCTCCTTCCCTCAGCCAGGGCATTGAAAATGGCTCATGGATGGGTATTCCAGCATGACAATGACCCTAAATACACGACTAGGAGTGACTCAAGATGAAGCACATTAAGGTCCTGGAGTGGCCAAGCCAGTCTCCAGACCCTAATCCCGTAGAAAATATGTGGAGGGAGCTGAAGGTTCGAGTTACCAAACCTCAGCCTTGAAACCTTAATGACTTGGAGAGGATCTGCAAAGAGAGGAGTGGGCCAAAATCCTTCCTACAAGAAATGTCTGACCTCTGATTGCCAACAAGGGTTTTGCCACCAAGTACCAAGTCATGTTTTGCAAAGGGGTCAAATACTTCTTTCACTCATTAAAATGCAAATTATTTTATAACTTTTTTAAAATGCGTTTTTCTGGATTTCTTTGTTTTTGTTATTCTGTCTCTCACTGGTAAAATAAACCTACCGTTAAAATTATACTGATCATTTGTCAGGGGGCAAATGTACAAAATCAACAGGGGGTCAAATACTTTTTTTCCCTCACTGTACAATTATACAAAGAAAAAAAATGGACCCTAAATAATTTTCATATTCTTACCAAGCAGTAAAAGAGCTTTAAGGGCCCATCCACACCACTGTGTTGCGATAACACACAGCAATGCTTGTTGCACTGCAATGGCATTCATTATAAATGGCACCCCAACACACCTCCAAAACACGAAAGCTGCTCAACAGTCTTCTGTGATAAAATGCAACCTGTCCTATTATCATGTGCATTTCAGCCCATTCATTTTCAATGGGCCAGTTAAATGCACCGCAATGTGTATTTGTGAGTTGTATTGTGAATGGACCTTTAACAACCCAAACATGACCCCTCTCCCTGCTTATGTGACCTAATTTGTTCTCAAAGATCACAACAAAGACCAAGTCAGGTTTTAGTTAGCATTAAGAACTTGGGCAAAATGCAGGCCTAAAGCCTCGTACACACGGTCGAACTTTTTGCCAACAAACTTCATTTTGAGCAAGTTTGCCAAAAAATCCGACCGTGTGTACGCTCCATCGGACAAACTTTTTTGGTTTTCATCGGACAAAAGTTCGGTCTGCAAACGGACAAACTTTTGGCCAACAAAAGTCCGATGGAGCAAAGTCCGACCGTGTGTACAGAAAACCATCGGACTTTTGTCCGATGGACAAAACAAATAATGTTAAAATCAACCAACAATAGCAGAAGTTGACCAAAGGGTGGCGGTAAAGAGCAGAAAAACCACGTGATGTTGGAAAAAGTTTTGGGAAAGTTTGCAGAAAAGTCCTGTGGTGTGTATGCTATGGGTGTTCCCGGCCAACTCCGTTCGGACAAAAATCCACGGAAAAGTCAGATGGAAGTCCGACCGTGTGTACAAGGCTTTAGAAACATCTTCATTAGAAGGCAGTCAGGGTGCTACAATTCTGCTCTCAGCAGAAAGAAGCTAAGATTTCACAACATAGTCTGTCGTGAAATTTTAAAATGGTTGTAAAAGGCAGAAGGTTTTAACTACCTTACTGCATTGTATACAGAAAGGTCTGGATGCAGGGCGCCCCCCCTCCCCCCAAAAAAATACCTTAGCCCGATCTTGATCCAGCATTGTGCATGAGAGCAGAGGCTCTCTCAGCTCTCTCTCATGTGATTGGCTCAGAGACAGCAGCAGGAGCCATTGACTCCCACTGCTGTCAATCACCGCCAGTAACAAGGGAGCAGGGGGGGGGGGCAAGCCCCGCTGTGTGTCTTATGGAGAACAGATGAGTGCCCTCAAAGCAAGCGGCTTGATAAGGGGGCATTTGGTGGAGGGGGGAGGAACCAGAAGCACCGGGGCCGATCTGTGCAAAACCATTGCACAGAGCTGGTGTGACAGGTGTGTTATTTTAATAAAATAAAAAATAGAATATACAATCACCTTAAAGACAAACTTCCAAACAATTACTATAACTAGAGAGGAAAATGAGGGCTTTCTTTAACCGCCTGCCGACCAGCCACTGTCATTATACTGTGGCAGTTTGGCTCATTCCCGTGGACCGTCGTAGCTGTACGTCGGTCCCTTTAAGCGGGATAGCGGGCGCGAGCAATCCTGGGCACGAGAGGCAGAACAGGGACGTGTGTGTGTAAACACACACATCCCTGTTATGAGAGGAGACGCAGATCGTGAGTTCCTACAAGCTGGGAACCCCGATCTGTCATCTCCCATAATGAGTCCCCTCCCCCCACAGTTAGAACACAGTTGACCCCTTGATCCCCACCTAGTGTTAACCCCTTCCCTGCCAGTGACATTTACACAGTAATCAGTGCATTTTTATAGCACTAATCGCTATATAAATGCCAATGGTCCCCAAAAGTGTCCGATATGTCAGCCATAATGTTGCAGTCCCAATAAAAATCGCAGATCGCCGCCATTACTAGTAAAAAAATAAATAAAATTAAAATGCCATAAATCTATTCCCTATTTTGTAGACGCTATGACTTTTGCGCAAACCAATCAATATACGCTTTTTGCGATTTTTATTACCAAAAATATGTAGAATACATATCGGTCTAAAGTGAGAAAAAAATGTAGCTTTTTAAAAAAAAATGGGGCTATTTATTACAGCAAAAAAGTACAAAATATTGTGTTTTTTTCAAAATGGTCGCTCTTTTTTTGTTTATAGCGCAAAAAATTTAAGTTGATCAAATACGACCAAAATAAATCTCTATTTGTGGGAAAAAAAGAACGCCGATTTTGTTTGAGTACAGCGTCGCACGACCGCGCAATTGTCAGTTAAAGCGACGCAGTGCCGAATCGCAAAAAATGCTCTGGTCAGGGCTGAAGTGGTTAAAGTGTTTGCTGTAAATATTTTAGTGTGCATAGTCTTGGCACAGATTCATTTTTTTTATTGTCTGGATATGTTAAGCATCTTTAAAAACTGAAAAAGGAAGTTGTATCTCATTTCAGTAAGCAGTAGTTTAAGCACAGATTAACATTATCACTGTTCTGCTTTCTAGTATGTTTGCATTAAAGTAAAAAAACTAAAACTTAACAACTTTGAAAATAGGGTTTATACTCATATTTTCATTAAATACATTGAGGGACAAAGAAAGTCTTAAACCGTTGCAAGCAGCATTATAAACCTGAGAAGCAGATGCTTGATGCTGTAAAGCCTGCAGCTCTAGTAGTGTGCACCTTGCCAGGAAAGAGAGGAACCCAGTTCTTGATATCATAAGCATGAATGATGGTCTGTCTAAGCCACCTATTGATGGTGGAACAAGATGATGGGGCATGCTTATGGGGTCCATCCAGGATTAGAAAGAAAAAAAAAGGAATCAGTCTTCTTGAAAGAAGCAGTGGCTGGGAGATAAACTCTCACAGCCTGAACCATATCCAGACAATGTAGGGAAACTTGCTTTCAGTGAACAGGACCTAGGGGACAGAAGAACAATGTCCTGGTTGAGCTGAAAGGCAGAAATTATCTTAGGCTGGAGCCTCAACACAAGTTTAGACACTGGCCAACGTGATGACTACAAGAAACACAACCATGTCGGTGAGAGTTGGGAGAGGGATGTCTCTAATGGGTTCAATCGAAGGTCTGTGAAGCTCACAGCAAACCAGATTTAGATTCTAGAAAGTCACAGGGGGAGCTACATGGAGGACCTCCTGGACAAAGGTCTTAATAAAAAATAAATAAGAGGCTCTGAAACAGAACAGAATAGATAGAAACCTGACCCTTGATCGTGCTTGGTGCAGACGCTGGCCCAAACCAAGCTGTAGGAAAGAAAGAGAATTTGTCCCACAGAGAAACTCCCGGGGTTAAAAGACTCACAGCAAGCGAAGTAACCTTCCATATCCAATGATAGAGCTTGCGGGAAGTAGGCTTCCCAGCTTTCAGCATTGTAGGAGTTACAGACTCAGCGATGCCTCTGTCCCTTAGATTCTGGGCTTCAACATCAATGCTGGTAAAGCCAGATATTGCAAAGAAGGTTGGAAAATTGGTCATTGGGACAGACTATCCCAATTGCCAGGAGCTACTATTAGACGTATGTCCGCCTGTTCGGAGCAATGAAAATCACAGGAATCCATTCATCTTTATTTTGCAGAAAAGACTGAATAAGTTTTAGGGATGAAAGACATACATCAGGGTGTACTAATGCCATGAAGCAATCAGAGTATCCACTGCTGCTGCTAGAGGAACCTTGTACCTAGATACAAACCTCTCTCAGTTTGTTGTTGTACCTTTAGACTAGGAGGTCCACATCTGGTGTCCCCCATCTGCAACACAGGACCTTAAACACCTCTAGCACTGCTTCTGGCTGAAGAAATACGCTTGCCAATTGTCTATGCCTGGAATGTACACAGCTGACAAGGCAGAAACAAAATTCTGCCCAGAACAGGATCTGATCTATCTTGCTGCAGCAAGACTTCCGGTTCATCCCGGATTGATATACATCACCACCGTGGGCTTATCCAACTGAATTGGAATCCGATAATCCTCCATTAGGAAGGTCCAACACTGCAGAGACCACTAGATCATCCAAAATTTCGATCAGGAAATACAATGATCTTACTCCCGTAGGGGCCAAGTAAAACCATTGAGAATGGGGATTAAAGGCACTTAGTGACCTAAGTAACTAAGGTATTTCCCGATGCCCAGCCCAACCGACCTACTTACAAAGTGAGTGTTCAGAAACAGGGCAAGCACTGAGGCAATGTCAATAGCTCTGCACTCGGAAAGCAGACCCCAGCCAACTTTTACTAGAACAGAATTGGGAAGTCATCCTATACGGAACCCAGTTCCCAAAAGGTCACTTCCAAGCAGTCTTTGCACATCCAGCCCAGCGAGGTCCAAACATGGTACTTTAAAAGTCAGGCGGAGGATGACCACATCAGAAATGGAAGAGAAAAAAGTTCCAGCAGGAATGCAGAGCAGAAACTCCACTGGGAAAAAACAAAAAAAACAGCAGAGCTGTAAAAAATATGTAATTGTTGCCTGGCCTTCAATTTTTCTGTTTGCCAGTAACCATTCCTCCTCTAGGCAGCAGTATAATCCCACGGCTTTAGACTTCCCATTGACTACAATGGATGATAAAGGAATACAATCATGAAAATAATTGTACAATTATGAATATAATATAGAATTGTTTTTGTGATCATCTGCAATGTGTTTTGTTCTTATTCAGTATAAAATGATTTGTTGTAAATATATAGGGTTTACAGAACATGAAAATGACTGGAAAACAGTTCACAGGTGTATGAATAATGCTGAAAAAAAAACTCATGTCATGTGGAGGTTTTACCCTTCACTGACCCAAGCAGCTAGGTGAACCGCTAGGTGTAAGCACCACAATGCTCAATTGCTCCCTTGATTAACTGGGATGAGTTGCGATTTGGCAATGATGAATGGCATTAAACAAACCACAGATCAGGCCAGGGACCTGCAGGATGTCAATTAAGGACATAAGGTGACTCTTTACCACAACCTGGTGCACATGAAAAACAGATTCAGTCAAATGTAATGGCACACCAAGATTACATAAATGGCACAAACACAATTTTTTAGCAATATAAGAATGGAATACTTGTCCTATGCTTATTACCACCCAACCGTTTTACCAATATAATACACACGATCTGTAAATCATTAAATATATAAACTGATAACATGAAAAAGTCCAGTGGACCAGTCTCTTTGTAACAAAGCATGTTCGATGTTTAACCAACATCCAACCAGGCGAACATCTCTGGTAACCAAAGCTGCACCTACATTGACAGCATAATACAAAGCCAATGACGTTTCAGATGACCTTCCAGGGATTAAAAAATAAAAAATAGGATTTATGTATAAACATACTGCTTACAGCAAGTTGGAAATCAATCAAAATCCTTACGTTTCAGACCCAGATTGCAGAAATAGAAGTTGGCTGTTTGCTATGAGCAATAAGAAATGTACCTGTTAGCACATTATTTTTAAATATACCCCCACTGCTGAGACGCTTCTTTTTTTTTTTTTAAAGGATAGGTTTACCTTTTATAACGTTACACCCATATTCAGGGTTACATTTTACAGATGCACTGACCCCGTTTCTCTCTCCTGCCAGCTGTCACAATCTGTGAAAGACACGGCCGCCAACAATTCACAGTGTCCTGTGAATCAGAGAACTACAAAATCCTTCAGCCTTTGAGGCTGTCGGCTTGTAGTTTTCAATTAACTACCACAGCGTTGTTGAGCGCGGTGGTAGTTAATTGATGCTTCCTGCTAGTGTGTAACTGCTTGGCTGTACATCGAGTCTGCAAGAGCCCTGCATAGCACCCCACGATCTGCTGATCGTGGTGGGTGCAATGCTTTCCAGTTTTCCAACGAAAAAAAATTATAAATGCACATTTTTTTTAATTGCAAAAATAGGTGCATTTATTATTTTTTTGTAAAGGTAAACTTATCCTTAAAGTGTTGGATACCCCAACAACAGTAGCTCTTTTTCCTAATTCCCAGCTCTGTTCCTGACCACCTGGAAGTTGTGGGTGTTCCCACCCACTTTGGTGTGATCTAGCTCTTCCTGCTGCTTCTTGCATATCATAAAACAAACGGAAAAATAAAAAAAAGATATAAAAGAGAGGGAACATAAAAACGTTTAGGCTGGGTTCACACGGATGTGGCCGCAAGTCCCAGCAGGGGTCCAGTGCATCCCAGTACACAGATTCAGGTGCAAATCAGCAAATTTTTGCCTAAATTCGCAGCTGAAACAGAGCCAAAGACGCACAGGAGCCTTTTTCAATGCAGACCGCAGCTGCCCTGGAGATGTGTAAATTGGCTCCATTGAGAGCCAGTCACAGTCTACTGTCATGTGAATTGGATGCGGGGGGAACCCACATCCAATTTGCATAAGTGTGAACCCAGCCTGACCGTAACAGTGCATATATCTCATTAACAGAGTTCCAGAGAGATATAAGCTGTCATTAATTTGGTTACAGGTTATATTAAGAATTCCTAATTTAGAACTAATTAAATTATATTGTTTAGACCAGAGTTTTTCAAGTTTTGCATAATTAGCACTACTTGCACACATCAGTCATTAAATAAACACACATTGAAAGAGGTAGTTTGTACATGATGTTTTTCAGAATAAAAGGCATTGTGAACATACCTGGCAAAAGCAGTATTAAACCCAAAAGCAAACATTTTTTTTTATAGTTCAGCTTACCAACTCTTATGCCGCGTACACACGACCGTTTTTAATGTCATTGAAAAAAACTACGTTTTTCTCGACGCGATTCTTCTTAAGCCTGCCTTGCCTACACACTATCATGAAAAAAAATGCTTGAGTAAAGCGCGGTGACGTACGAAATGTACAACGGCACTATAAAGGGGAAGTTCCATTAGGATAGCGCCACACTTTGGGCTGCTTTTGCTGATCCTCGTGTTAGTAAATTTGGTGAGAGACGATTCGCACTTTTCAGCCTCGTGCTTTTCAGTCCGTTACAGCGTGATGAATGTGCTATCTCCATTACGAACGCTAGTTTTACCAGATGGAGCGCTTCCGTCTCATCACTTGCTTCTGAGCATGCGCGTTTTTTTCACGTCGTTAAAGCCTACACACGGGCGTTTTTCATGACGAGAAAAACGATGAGAAAAATTAGAGCATGTTCCAAATTTTTAATGCCCATTTTTCACGTCGTGAAAATTGGTCTGGAGCCCACACACGATCGTTTTTAATGACCAAATTAAAAAATTGCATTTTTCTCGTCATGAAAAACGGTCGTGTGTACGCGGCATAAGATGTGATGGCTGTATTAGTTTCCTTTTTAGGTTTTCTTTCTTCTATTTTGGTAATACAGCCAACTAGCCTGTTTTTCACAGCACAAACTCTCCAGCAGAATATATCAGTTTACATGGATGAGATAAACCACTTAACACTGACAGCGGTGATTAAAATGACCGGCTTTTATTTATTCATGTAAAACCTTTATCCCTGCTGTAACTGCTTATAAAGTGTGAGCTGGAGTTTGGCTACAATTTGTTAGTGGTTCCAATCTGCTAAAAAATTAAAAAATAAATTTGGTTTGGGGATTAATACCGCTTTAAATCCTTAAACCTTTTCAACAGAAGTGGTGAAGAGACAGCACCTGTCCAAAAGCTCTATCACAAAGCAGAATCTGTATGAACAGAAAACAACCAATGTGAAAATGAGCTAGATTTGTTTTTATCATTCGTGACACTTATGCCACGTACACACGTTCGTTTTTTTTCGACGGTGAGAACGCCGTCGAGAAAATCGACGTGAAAAACGAGGAACAGCTTGTTCCCCCCACACACGGCCGTTTTAAATGACATTTTTTTTGTGTGTGTGGGCTCCGCGGCAGTGTTTCCCTATGGGAAAACTGCCGGCGAAAAAAACGACGGGCATCACGAAGAGAAAAATTTGAGCATGTTCTAATTTTTCTCGTCGTGATTAATGCCGTTTTTCCCGTCGAGAAAAACGACAGAAAGCCCACAGACGATCGTTTTTCTCGTCCAAAGGGAAAAATTTCATTTTTCTCGACGGGAAAAACGGTCGTGTGTACGCGGCAATACATTTATGAAGTCTCAGAACTTTGCATAATTCCCATAGTTTTACGCAAATGTAGAATTTATCCAACATCTATGATAGAGCCTAGTGATTTCACTAAAACATTCCTGTATTTATATCTAGTCTTAATCATTCACTAAATGCCAACTATATTTTCTGAACTTAAAATGAGTGAAAAGAGCAAATTTCAAGTACAAATTTCTTTAGACATGAACACACAACAGTCAATAATTGTTAAACATAATAAAATTTTAATAAAATGATTTTTTAAATTGGCAACGTATGCTTGATATATTTATGCAAGCTATTCAATACAGCAGCTGCTTAGGCAGGCATGTTCATGATGAGAGGCTGCTGCAAAATAACATAACAATTGGTGAGCTCCACCTTGTGAGCCATTGGTTGGGGGAGGACCACGGCTGTAGGCAGTGTAATACAAGGTGTGGTGCCACCATGCCTAAAAAGCAATAGTGTTTTAGAGGTAGATGAAGCACTGTTCTCAGTGACAGCCAACTAGCGTTACGCTCAAGCTGCTTTCCAAAGCAATACTTTTAAGCAGATAGGGCAATATTATACATAAATTGGTAAATACAAGTAGCACACATGGCACATTTCTTCTCAAGATATTTATATTTCACAAAAAATGACCGGGAATAACACAGGTATCGGACATACAGACTTTAACGATTTCCACTCAGTTGAACATACAGACTACTCCCCTATTCTACCTATGTGGGAAGTTTACTCATCCTTTCCAAAACTGATGTAACACTCATAGTCATGCATCACTTTCCAGAACCTGACTTACTGCCTACACACCTTTTATATCTGTACCCTTCACACCAAGGTTCAGTAACACTAAGCAGACAGGAATGTGGACAGTTCATTTGGAAGCACGCTACAGCTGTCACTTTTGTTTTACGACGATTCAACCCTTCAAAATCAAAAACTGGATATTAATCTCGTCTAACATATTTTCCATTACATTATGTAGGATGTATAGTTAATATATATAGTGCTCCCACCAATATGTCATTATAACAGGGATACCTGCATCCTGAAATTGTAAATTCTAAGCCATAGGACAAAAGGGAAAGGGGGGGGGGGGGGCAAAAAGGATTTTCCTGGTACCGTCAAAAGCATTACAATCACATAAGATCAAAAAGTCTTTATTACATATATAGAGAAAATACAAAATATACACATTAAAATCAAGGATTTCAAAAGTAACCCATTACAATTGCTTAACTGTGACCAATGGACTCCTCTCCATTGGTCTTTTTTCATCTGTGGTGTGTCTGATAAAATTGTTCCTTCTCAAATAGATTTTATTACCTTATTTATATATATTTTGTTATAGGATTGATATCTTTCCATTTTGAACTCCTGAGGAAGCGGTTTAACCGTTAATGTTTAAGTGGCTAACTGAATATTTCATCAGACGATATATCATACTTATCAGTATGGGTAAAACACTATAGTCAAAGTTAAGTCATTGTAATGGGTTACTTTTAAAATTCTTGATTTAATGTGTATATTTTGTATTTTCTCTATATATGTAATAAAGACTTTTTGTTCTTATGCGATTGCAATGCTTTTGACGGTACCAGAAAAATTCCCTTTTCCCCTCCAAATTTTCCCTTTTGTCCTATAGCTTAGGATGTATAGTTGTTGAGTTGACTTATGACAGTCCTTCCAAAAATAGGATTTTTATAACAGCTTACCTGTAAAATCCTTTTCTTGGAGTACACCACGGGACACAGAGCTAGTCATTACATAATGGGTTAAGGGTCACCAGCGGTGATTGGACACTGGCACAACCAATGGAAGACAGTTCCCCTCCATATAACCCCTCCCATCAGGGAAGTACCTCAGTTTTGTAGCAAAGCAGTAAGGTTCCCATAAGAAGGGGGGGACCTCTGTGTCCCGTGGTGTACTCCAAGAAAAGGATTTTACAGGTAAGCTGTTATAAAAATCCTATTTTCTTTATCGTACACCACGGGACACAGAGCTAGTCATTACATAATGGGACGTCCCAGAGCAATGCTCATATGAAGGGGGGGAGACACAGATCAACACAGGCCGCTTGCGGACCAGAAGCCCTATACTGCTGCCTGCAGCACACTTCGCCCAAAGGCGGAATCCTCATGTCCTTTCACATCTATTTGATAGAATTTGGAAAATGTATGGACTGAAGACCAAGTTGCAGCTTTACAGATCTGAGCCATCGAAGCCTGGTGGTGCACTGCCCATGAAGCACCTATCGCCCTGGTAGAGTGCGCCTTAACAGGAAAAGGAGGAGTCCTGTTCTTTAAACCATAAGCTTGAATAATTACTTGTCTAATCCACCTGGAAATGGTGGATTTTGATACCGCTTGGCCCTTCTTGGGCCCATCTGGTAAAATAAACAAAACATCTGTTTTACGTATCTGAGCGGTTGCTTGCAGATACACCTTTACCGCTCTCACTAGATCTAGAGAGTGTAATAATTTTTCCCCCGCCGTCCGCGGGTTTGGAAAAAAGGAAGGCAGAACAATGTCTTGATTCAAGTGAAAAGCCGACACCACCTTAGGTAGAAAAGCCGGATGGGGTCGTAGTACGATTTTGTCCTTGTGACAAATTAGATAAGGCTCTTTACAAGAAAGAGCTGCTAGCTCTGATACTCTCCTAGCAGAAGCTATAGCAATCAGAAAGGCCAACTTCCTACTTAATATAATTAAAGGAATATGGCGAATAGGTTCAAAAGGTTGCTTTTGCAACACTGACAATACCAAATTCAAATCCCATGGACACAAGGGAGTCCTAACTGGAGGATTTATCCTCAGTACCCCCTTAATGAATGTCCGAACTAGGGAGTGAGATGCCAATGGTCTCTGAAAGAAGACTGATAGAGCCGATATTTGCCCTTTGATGGTGCTAAGGGCTAAATTCATATCCACTCCTAACTGGCAAAAAGCAAGAATCCTACTTATTTCATACTTCTGAGGATTCCAACATCTGGATTCACACCAGGAAACGTATGCTCTCCAGACTCTCTGATAGATGAGTCTGGAGGCTGGCTTTCTAGCATTAATGAGCGTAGAAAGAGCCGGACCAGAGACCCCTCTCTTTTTAAAAATGTGGGTCTCAGCAGCCAGGCCGTCAACTTTAGCCTTTGTAAGGAAGGGTGGAATACTGGACCCTGTGACAGCAGGTCGTGTCGGAGTGGAAACTTCCAGGGCCTTCCTATCGCCGTTTTTACAATCTCGGCGTACCAAGGCCTCCTGGGCCAGTTTGGGGCCACTAGGATTACTGGTATTCCCTCCTCCTTGATCCTGCGAAGCAGTCTTTGTAGAAGAGGGATCGGAGGGAATGCCTAGATCAGTGAGAACTGATTCCATGGAGTTATTAGAGCGTCTGTATTATTAGAGCGTCTGTCCCGTAGGCTAGAGGATCTCTCGTTCTGGACACAAAGTTGTCCAATTTCTTGTTGAACCTGGCAGCTAGCAGGTCTACATCTGGGTTTCCCCATCTCAGACATATGGCCTGAAAGATCTCGGGGTGAAGAGACCACTCCCTGGTAGCAGCTGCTGACGACTCAGGTAGTCTGCTTGCCAATTTTCCATCCCTGGAATGAAGATTGCAGAAAGGCAAGGTACATGCTCTTCTGCCCATGCCAGGATCCGGTTCACCTCTCTTTGGGCTGCCCGACTGCGGGTGCCTCCTTGGTGATTGATGTAAGCTACTGCAGTAGCATTGTCGGATTGAACCCGAACTGGGTAGCCCTGTAACCTGTATGTCCAGGTTTTGAGGGCTAGATATACCGCCCGGATCTCTAGCACATTGATGGGCAGGATCCCCTGAGTCTTGGCCCAGGTTCCCTGGGTAGAAGCCTCCTCGAATACTGCACCCCAGCCCGATAGGCTGGCATCCCTAGATACCACCTTCCAGGCCACTGGGAGGAAGGACTTTCCCTTCCGTAAATTCCTGGCTTCTAGCCACCAATCGAAGCTGTGGCGTACTTGTGAGGACAGGCGCATGGGTATATCCAGAGCTTGGCTCTTCCTGTTCCAGGAAGCTAAAATATTGCCTTGAAGTAGTCTCGAATGAAACTGGGCGTAAGGGACCGCCTCGAAGGAGGCTACCATCTTTCCCAATAGTCTCATGCAAAGGCGAATAGACGGCCTCTTGTTTGCTTTGACCTTGTGGATCAGGTCTTTCAGAGACTGTATCTTCGGTTCTGGCAGGTATACCCCGTTTTGGGCTGTATCTATGATCATGCCCAGGTACCCTATCCTTCTTTGGGCCTGGAGAGAGGATTTTTGTAAATTTATAATCCATCCTAAATGCTCCAGGTATCCTACTGTAGTGTGTACAGCGTGACCCAATCCGTCCTTTGACTGATCTATTACTAGTAGATCGTCCAGATAGGCTGTTACCGCAATGCCCCGTGTTCTTAGGTTTGCTAACAGAGGAGCTAGCACCTTTGTGAATACTATGGGCGCGGTGGCTACACCAAACGGCAGAGCCACAAATTGAAAGTGGCGATCTTCTACCGCAAACCTTAGGAATCTTTGGTGAGCGGGGAGGATGGGTATGTGTAAATGTGCGTCCTTGATATCTATGGGCGCCATGAATTTTCCGCCCTTTAAAGTGGCGGCCACGGATCGGATCGTTTCCATTCGAAAATGGCGATCGTTCAGGAACCGATTTAGGGATTTTAGATCCAGGATGGGTCTGACATCTCCATTTGGCTTTGGAATCACAAAGAGGTTTGAGTAAAAACCTGAACCTCGCTCTTTTTGGGGTACGTCTGTAACTACCCCTTGAGCCATTAAGTGATTCAAACCTTTGAAGAAGGATTCTCTTTTTTGTGGATCCTTGGAGAGTCTTGAACCTCGGAATTGAGAAGATGGGATCTCTCGAAATTCCAGTTTGTACCCTGAGGATATTGTGGATACTACCCAATTGTCCTGGATTTCTGACCACCAAGTCGCTCAGAACTGACAAAGCCTTCCTCCCACTCGGCCGAGCGGGGGCGCCCCTTCACTGAGAGGCTTTGGGGGCTTGCTTATTAGCTCTTGCACCCCACGGCTTCTTGTTCTTCTGAGCTTGCCCCTTGGCTTTTGTGGGCGGCTAAAACAGGCCGCCGCCACTGGTTGGAGTCAGATTTCCCGGGAGCTGGGGAGAGAGCGTTTAAAACAAGATCTCTTGTTTTTCTTTCTCTCAGGTAAAAGTCATTTTACCACTTGATCTTCTGTATATATTTTTCTAAATCTTCCCCAAATAGGCGTTCGCCATGGAACGGGAACTTGCCAACAGCTTTTTGCATGGGGTCTCCGCTGACCAATGCTTAAGCCAAAGTACTCTGCGCATCTGTACCAGCTGGAGTGTAAGGCGTGATGCCTGTATGATAGAATCTCTCATGGCATCCACTGTGAAGCATAAGGCTTTAGGCAAATTTTCCCAATTTCTAGCCTGCTCTGAAGGCAGTTCCTTCAGCCCCTGCTTTACCTGTTGGCTGATGACCTGACACATACCGACTGCTGCTACTGCAGGTTGGGTAATTGAGCCGGCCAAAAGGAAGGAGGATTTCAACTTCCTCTCAGAAGGATCTTTTAAACCCTTGTACATTATCCACCGGACATGTCAGGTTTTTATTTACACAAGAAATAGCCGCAACTACCGCAGGCAGGCTCCATTTCTTTAAAAAAAAAAATTTCCCCCATAGGATAAAGAATGTTAAACCTTTTTGGAGGTGAGAAACGCTTATCTGGATGTTGCCAGTTTGCGTATATTAGATCCTCTAGTAACGGATGAACCGGGAAGGAGCATGCACCTTGCAGGGATCTTAATGACCCTAGGGAGGAGACAGGTAATTCCGTTACCTCCGCAGAGGTTAACTTAAATGCACTGCTATAGCATTGTACCTGTGACCTTAAAATCTGGCTCCTCATCCTCTGCTGATGTAGCCTCCTCCTCCTCATCCTCCTCCCTCAGGTACTTCTGAAGGGAGGTCCAATACTGGAAGAGACCTGCTTCGCTTATTGTCCCTTTTTAGAGGACTTAGCGATTAAGGTAGCAATTTTTTCCTCCAGATTATTTAGGGCAGCTGATAAAGTGTCCTCAGTGACATATACAGGCCCAGGCTTCACTGGGGAAGCCGCCATACCTGACAGAGGTAATGGCTCATCCTGAACAGGTGCATTTAGCAACACAGGAGAGAAAGGTACCGAGTCAGCACAGTTAGAGCCTCCTCTCAGGCGGTGGTGCTTTCTTATCTCTTTTTGTCCGTATTACTTCCCCTGGAAGGCTTACTGTTTAGACAAAATACAAGGTACCTAAATGCATATACTACCGTGTT
Source organism: Rana muscosa (assembly GCA_029206835.1). NCBI lineage: Eukaryota > Metazoa > Chordata > Amphibia > Anura > Ranidae > Rana > Rana muscosa. The sequence goes on along the minus strand of CM055118.1, from coordinate 789,235,165 downwards.
CAGTTTAGCAAATACATTAAGTATGCAACTTTTAACACATAACTATGCATAACATGGATGTCTTCTAGGAAGTACCCAATCCAACCACATGGAGTCTTACGTCCCTGTATAGCTGCTGTGTTTCTCTGCCAGGAACAAGAGAACTAACGAGCTTGCTTGCTGCTGCAGTGCTTCTCACACTGACAGTCTTTTAAATTTGGCGCCGTTTCTGTGCCTGCGCGCGCCACGTGCCCGCGCACGCCTTCGCCCCCCCCTCCGATAAAGCGCGCTCCCGCGCGCGCACGCGGCCCTTAGCGCTATGGCGGTGGCCATAGTGAGAGAGGACTCTCATCAGCCCTTGTTCCCACTTACCTGCATCTGCAGGTGTCTGGTCGGCCACCGAAAGGAGGATCGGGGTGCCCCAGCAAGCTCAGCAGCGGAGGTGACGAGCAGTGTACTTCGCCGAAGCCGACACTGAACAGAGTGAGGTGAGTATATTCAGCTCTTTACTCCCCCCAGTGGTGGAAAAAAAGAAGACATCCACTTTTTGAAAAAGGTCCCAACCTAGTTATGGACCTTCTAATCTCACCTTATCCACGCCGCAGGTTTTTCTGCTGAAAGATTTCAGACAGATACCAAACTTCACCCTTCACGGTGGGCTATGTGTGCCAACCTTCAGGGATATGGGTTCCTATTTAAAGGATACCTCTCCCCTGGGCCTTGTACAAGACTCTTACCAGGACTTTATAGCGAAATAGCGAAAGTGCTGGATCTTAGAGCCCAGTCCTCCGAAGAGAGACATTACAGGCGACGCCTCATGGATGAGGCCCGGATCCCATCCAGATTCAGCTCATTTGTAGGCGTCTTGGATGGATCCGAAAGCATAGCTCTTTTACCCCCAGAGGGTCTCTTTGGTAGAGCTTTCCTTTAGCACCTCCTAACGCGTCCAACACCTTTCGACACTGGCGAAAAAACTGAGGTACTTCCCTGATGGGAGGGGTTATATGGAGGGGAACTGTCTTCCATTGGTTGTGCCAGTGTCCAATCACCGCTGGTGACCCTTAACCCATTATGTAATGACTAGCTCTGTGTCCCGTGGTGTACGATAAAGAAATCCAGGGCTCAGACTGCTAAACAGGTTCTGTTTTCCATGTGTACTCACATCCCCCGTTACTAATTTTGAATAGAGTGGGGAAGAGATAGAAACTCTCAAATTTAATTATTACTGTAAATCCACTGGGAAGATTTCCCTCAAATGCTTTAAATAAGGGAGTCAGTGTCATCGGGAGAGAAAGGCATACACATCATTAAAAAGTGTTACTGAACCCAGGACCCTGCATTCACTATATCTGGTCTCCCACAGTAAACAGAACATGGAAACACAATTATTTTAGTAACTATAAACTGCTAAATAACTTTTTTCATCAGCAGTTTTGTTACTTCTATCAGTGCCTGACTGAGATCTCGTTAAAGCTAGTAGGAGGAGTTTTCATTCTCCTCTGACTGTCCTATGAGGCTGCAGGACCCCTGACTTTCTGTCTGGACAGTGCTGATTGGCCCTGTGCTGATCACATGCACCGTCCCAAAAAAAAACAACTCTCTGGTAGTACACACCAAACTGAGCATGTGCATAGTGCCTCCTAGGGCTCTGTTCTATCAGCAGATGATTGGGGGAACCTAAAAAAAAACTAATTTTTTTTTAACACTCTACCAAAAATATGTTTTTGTTGAACTCTCTGTTCATACTGAAGTAGTCTATCATTTCCCGTATTTCTGACTTTCTGTTAATGAGACATAAGTTTGATTTACGAAAACTAGAGAGTGCAAAATCTGGTTCGGCTCTGCAGAGAAACCAATCAGCTGCCAGTTTTTTTCTCTTGTGAAAGCGTAATTGAACAACTAGTTGGAAGCTGATGGCTACTGTGCACAGCTGCACCAGATTTTGCACTCTCCAGTTTTAGTAAATCAACCACAAGAAGTGATAAATAATCTGCCCAATAGGGGAAAGCCTGCACTCACGCTACACAACACAAAGTTGGGCTTTAACATTTATTTCACCTGTTGGGAAATCTGAAGAATATGTACTGGTTTTTATTTTAGTTATGCTACAGGCAGGGAACCACCTCAATCAGTCCAAGAGGCTACAGTAAGTTGCACAGAAGCTGCAGCCTGCAGAGTATGCCGTTAATTGCAAGTAGCATTTTCGATGCAGTGTACTGTTAGAACACAACCAGCAATTCACTGCAGAAGATTTTCTACTAACCAAAAAGGATTTTAAAATATATGTTATTAGTAGTACTTTAGGACAGGTCTGAAAAATACTGCATTATAATCCAACTCCAAACAAACCTTGTTTTATTTTTAGATTAAGTGGGGAAGGTATAGAACTTGTGTCAAGATTTTATTGTGGTCTGTGGCTCCATAGGGGAGAAGTGACAGGGAATGGATAGTGGCCCATCGCTAGTGTCAGTGTAAGAAAAAGTGCCCCATCGTTGGGGTTAGTGGGAAAACTAACATCCCATTTTGTTAGTGTCAGTGGAAGGAATATTGCCCCATTGTTGGTGTCAGTAGGATAAATAGTGTCCCATTGTTTGTGTCAGTGGAAGGAATAGTGCCCCATCATTGGTGTCAATGGGAGGAATATTGCATCATTGTTGATGTCAGTGGAAGGAATGGAACCTCATCTTCGATGTCAGTGGAAAGGAATAGTGCCTGCTATCAGTGGGAGCAATAATGCCCCATTTTGGTGTCAGTGGAAGAAATTGTGTCCTATTGTTGGTTTTAGTAGGAGAAAATCACGCCTTATCATCAGTATCAGTGGGAGGAATAGTGCCAGATAAAGGCATGCAAAGCACGGCTACTTACAGGCAGAAGTTTAAAGACTGCTGCTCTAGACAAGGATGGAGAAGGACATGGCCAGTGGTGAATTACTCCATACAGAAGGGAAACAACCTGAGCAAGTGAAAGACTGATTGACCTGAACCCACCAAAACAGGGGGAACAATAACAAATTCCACAGTCCACATTTTTCAAATTCCCTCTCAAAAGCTAAAATTTCCCACACACTTAGGCAGAGCCCAGGACTCCTTTGGGTGCTTCCAGTTCGCATAAAGGAATGCCTTAAATAGTGTATGTAAGGGGAAGGTCTTTGTAGCAGGATCTCTAAAAGACCCAATACTACAGACAGCAGTCGGATCCTTCAAATGCAGGGTAGGACACAAGGTGCAACATGATCCCTTATAACTCTGAGATAACAGAAGAAACGGTGGTTCCTCAAAAATAGTCTCTGCAGAAATAGACTGTTGGGACTCTGAATCTGAGACAGATATAGTCACCTGGAACATGGTCTGGCCTGATCTATGCCCTCTGGAGAGTCAGAGAGAGACTTTGAAGAGAATGGAGCTGGAGAATGTTTAGAGCCTCTGTGGTCAATGTGCATGAAGAGTTGAATGTGTGTGGTCAATGTCAATGTGGAGATCTCTGAGGACAGGGCAGGATATGAAGCCGCACCATACAAATCTGAGGAAGACTCTGATGAGGAAGACCCTTTAAGAATAGGGGTATCAGGTTCTACATTACAGGTGCCGGGTCCCAAAGAGGATACAAAGTAAATGCCCCCAGAATCACTAGGGGGGCTGGGGTCACCAACAGCAGCAGAATTGTCCCCTGTGTGTCTCTATGCTGGCATGTTGTGGCCGCTCAGCTGTAATGCAACTAGGATTGAAACGAGAGGCAAAGTTCCAGTTACTCACAAAACCCAGAGAACCAGTTAATGGCTTCAGCATGCAATTCTTTAGCGTTAATTCTTACCGCGGTAAGCTGAACAGATGACCCAGTGCTTCAAACAGCGAGTCTTCACAGACAGGGTCACAACTGGAGCTTTACCACACCCCTGGACTTGGAAAGTGCTCCACTGTGAACTTAACCAGTACACCTAGGTCTGGAAAGCTCAATAATGCTGAAAGCAGTGCCCAAACGTCACATTCCTGGCTAGCTCGATGGTCCAGTTATGGCCTCCAAAGCTAAGCAGAGAAAACACAGATCTCAATAGCTGCTATATAGAAATGAGCACAGGCAGCAATGTAGTGAGACATTTGATTTAGGTTGATGAAAGAGAAATCCACAAAGAATAGAAAAACAAAAGGAAAAAGGCTAGCACACAAAATTGGTTAGACTTTTGTCTGGCTCTGGAGAAAAAACAACTATCCTCCTAGGACCCTAATTAAACACAGAGGCATGCTGGGTAAAGGAGGCGTTATACTGGAGCTAGCTTACAATTTTTCTGTCTGCCAGTGTCCAATAATCCTGTAGGTGGCAGAATAAGCTGACTGTAATTGAATTACTCTGTCCCTCTATGGGTGAGAATGTGTGTTTATTGCATTCTGTGTCCATTCAATTCCTATCTTTCTGTCAGAGGAAAAGGAACATAAAGCAATAAAATTCTGACAGAAGTAAAAACACTTGGACAAGAGCTGGGCTTTGGAGTTTAATGCACTGATAATCACTGCATTCACAGGGTGAATCATGGCTCACACATGCGCATTGGGAAGCTGGCTGTAAAGCTGCAAGTAGTCACAGCCGGTTTCCCACAATTAACATGCCAGTGTTCTGACGAGCTGGTTCCTCCTATCGATATGGTTCCCCCCCCTTGACTGCGCAGGCGTAATCCGAGGCAACGGAAATCTCAGAGGTTTAACAGCTGTTCGGCAGCTGCAGACGCGCTTGCTCCCGTTGCTTAGTTACACACGCCGCTTTCTTCTTCATGCCGCTGTATACAGCAAGGGGCGGATAAGATGTGATAATATTGAGCAGTGCGATTTGTTTGTTTATACACGCCGCTCTATACAGCAAGGGGCTGTATAGAGCGTCGTGTATAAACAAACAAATCGCACTGCTCAATATCACATCTGATCTGCCCCTTGCTGTATAGAGCATCATGAAGAAGAAAGCGGCGTGTGTAATGAAGCATCTAGGGTGAGCGCGTCCACAGCTGCCGAGCCTATGGTTCCTCCTATCGATCTGGTTCCCTCTTGACTGCGCAGGCACAAGCCGAGCCTACGGAAATCTCAGAGCTTTAACAGCTGTTCGGCAGCGCCTGCGCAGTCAAGGGGGGAACCATATCGATAGGGGAACCAGCTCTACAAGACACCGGCACTGGGGACTCGAAGACTGGCTCGGGTGAGGATGGAGCCGGATTCCTGGACAGGTGAGTGACTGTTTAAATTTAGCAACTACAGTTTTTATAGCTGCTGACTGTTAATTTTTGCAGAACTGACTGAAGCTGCTCTTTAAGCAGATGTGAGGGACCTTTTTAGCATGCATCAATTCTACTTTATAATTACTGTCAAAGGTTCAGGATAGGACATTTAATAATGGCACTTTACAACTTTGGGACCATTGGACAACCTTCCCCTGACAGGCACATTCAAAACTCGCTTGTAGAGTAGCAGACATGAATACAATATTGGCCAGCTGTGTTCCCGGAATAATTGCTCTTGCCTGACTGCATCACATCCATAGCCTGGATAGTCTGCTGTTACCCGATTCTGTGAACTGCAGGCTTTGAGCATTTCACATAGGTTGGAAATTCCCATCCAACATTCTGTAAGTGTTCCAGAATCTTCTATTAGTTATTGAAAGCAAGCAATAGGAAAATCAGCTGATATGCATTGCATAGGCAATGTGCATGTCAGGTAAACGAAAGATAATTTGTAGGTTTGACCATTTGGTATAATAAATAGCCACAATTTCCCAAAAAAATTCTGCTTAATATCAAAGAACTGAATACTACATACTGCTAACTTTTCAGAATACTTTTGTCAAATAGATGTACATTGTACATAAAGATTCACATTTTCATTGTAAAAGAGAAAAGCAATAATGTCAGCATGTATCACTATTAATGATCGGTGTTTTGACACCAGTTCAGGCTCAGAAAAGTCAGCACAGACCACATCTACAGCATCACTAGAGCCACACCTATAAAAGCGGGAAGAGCAAAACATAACTACACTGCTTCTGGAGAAGTGTCATAATTATGTCAAAACCATAACTTCACTGTAACATTATCACTTTTTTTTAATTTAAATGTAATTCTTCACCACACCTAGCTACCACTATTGTGGTAATTCCAAGCTACTCTAGTCTTACAGCTAGCTACCACTACTGTGGTAATTTCAAACTTTTCTAGACTCACAGCACTCATCCATTCCCACACCAGCAGAACAGTTAATATTAAAGTCCAGGAATGGTTGCACAAGAGAAGTTGTTACCAGGCCATGCATCCTTTTCAACAAGCAGGCAGTCAAATTTTGTTGCTAATTGCCAAGTAATAACAAGTATTATGTCAGAAATGGGAAAACTATTACTTGCAGAGAAATTTGTGGGTCTGCAGAGACTGGAGCAATGATGAGCGAACCTCATAGCTTGCCACTACACAGTATATTTCAGTGTGGGGGGGGGGGGGGGATTGTGGCTGCGACAAACTAACAAACCCGCCCCCACCACAGGGAGACGGACAGGAAGGCAGTGGTTGCTGCATGCACCAAACACCCCCCCCCCCGTTAGGTGAACTGACCCCTCGGGTCCTGTCCTTAGACCTGATTGGCCAGGGAGTCTCAGAACAGGACCCGCTTCCTGATTGGTCGGGAGGAGATGCAGAAAGACAATAGCGAATATTAATTTGCTATTGTCACACAACTGGGTGGGCTCAGGGTGCAGAGCTCTGCGCCCTGAACCCACCCTTTTTTAAAGCCAATTAGAGCCTCAGGCACTAATCAGGTGCTTCAAAAAAGGAAAAAAACCCAGTTGGAATCCATGCGCACTGCATGTAGATTAGGGGCTGGGCGCATGGATTAGGGAGGCGGTGCCCCTGCGTCCCGTATGGATGAGCCGCCACTGCCACTACAGGGATCTGTTAGTGGTTTTCAGATCTGAAGTACAGAACAGCGTCTGTATTACTAATACAGTTTGATTACAGATAGATTACTATGAGCAGAGTGCACTAGTGGAGAGAGGACTGCTGTGGGCATTTCAAATAAGTTAGGCCTGTTTCACACAGGATTCAGCTTGTATAAAAGAGCTGTGTGAACAGCAAGCATTTACAAAGCATTTGCAGAGCTTTCAGCACAATTCAGCTCCAGTTTGTAAGTGCTGAATACAGATCCTAATGGCAGTGCTGATTGCCACTTTAAACAAGCTGCTAGCAGGCTTCAGCCCTACTTGAAGCTTGCTGAAAGCATGCTGAAGCCTGCTAGCAGCTCGTTTAAAGTGACAGTTAACACTCCTATTAGGATCTATCTATAACTTTTCCAAACAGGAGCCAAAGGGCACTTTAAAGGCTTAGAGAGAATGCTGCTTGAAGCTTGCTGAAAGTGTTACATAAAAGCTTACTGTACACACTGCTCCTATACAATCTGAAGCCGGTGTGAAACAGGCCTAAGGATGTTGTGGCTGAACTCTATTAGTCAAGTATATTTTGTGTTTTGTTTGCTTCTAGGTGAGAATGCTTGTCCCAGTATTTCCTAGGGAGTTCACAGAAATGAAAGAGGTCCGATATGTGTCAGTTCATTTTACTAGCTGTAGCCTCTCCCTGTATAGAAATGGTAAATGAATAAAAAGCAGGAGAGAAAGTGTGTTTACTTCGGATGTCCATGCCTTACTCTGACCTCAGAACCAGGTTACCGTATGTTCATGATGCCCAATAAAGATAAAGTTAAGGCGATGCACAAGGTTTGGATGTATTTAACAAGTTACGGGGGGGGGGGGGGGGGGGGATCACAAGTAAATCAGAAACTAAATCTTTTTAAACAGCAAACACAAGGTTGATTAGCAGCTCTCAATGTCAGGAACAGCATTCCAGCCTCGTAAACTCTCGGCATTGCACACGGAGGCAGCAGAATATGATACAGGCAGTTCAGTGGCTGTGGAAGTGTTCTGACAAAACACATTCTGAACATGTTCGCTTAGGGCATCTATATAAAAAAGCATAAATTCAGAAGCAGAGAACAGACAGTGCTTATTCAGATGTGAATCACGACAAAGAAGAACACCAAGCCAAATAGCTAAACACAAAAAGTTCAAATACAAATAATTGAATTGTTTTTACTGCCAAAATATTTTTTTATTTCTCTTCAGTCACTTTTTTTGATCCACACATCTCCACCAATCTATTAGGTGCACCTATGATAATGTAAGTACTATGATCTGTCATTGTTATAAAATCCAATAAAATAAAATCTCGTCTGGAAAAGACAGTTGGAAAAACTGGTGATGAGGACATCCTGCTAATTTGTAGCATTGACATTTTAATACAAAAACCTATATAGCCAGGGTGATGTCATTATCCAAAGAGTTATTTATTTGTCTGGAGTTCTGCTTTTCTTGGCATGTCTGAATATCTCCAAGTTAAACCTTAAGGATTTGCTTTTTCATTCCTAGTACTGGGTTTATGACATGAGCAAGTCCCTAGGGCATTATCATCAGCAGCAAAGTATAAAGCCCAATTGTAGTTATTAAAATAAAAAAATGGATCTGTGTTCAAGCAGAGGTCCGACCACCTCCTGCTAAGTCAGAGATAGAGCTCCCCATACAGCAGGTAGAATGGGCTTTGCCGACAGGTAACAGCAGACTTTCTCTGCAGCATAATCTGGGGGCTCGTGGAACAATTAGAGATTACTACAAACAATAACATATCTATGCAAAGCTTCCAGTCATATATAAAAATAAAAATGAATTCAGCTCTTTAATAATTCATTATGAATTTATTTTAATGTAAGCAGTATACCTGAATTTGACTTTGTACCAGCCACTTACAGTCTCTGTACAACGGAGTTTAGACTGGGAGACCGAATATAAGGAGAGAGTCAGTTCTGCTGCAATGCTCATGTACTAACAAGTGTCACCCTGACAGAAAGAGAGAGCAGAGTGACAGACGTGAGATCAGTCTTCAGTCAGAAGCTTGGGTAGAGACAAAACCTGAAAATGGTTCTTGAGTGCCGCACATTAAAACCAGGTCTTCCACCTAGACAGGACAGTCCTGTGTGGCACAGCTATGTAAATCTCAGAACTGGATGTACAGACATCCAAAATTATTTGGCAGGTAAAACAACTTCCATATATGCTTGTTATCTGTGTGTTTAGTTGTTTGCCTGGAGTTTAAGGCTTGGTTCATATATATGCAAATTGGCTACGTTTTGAACTGCATCCGATTCGCATAGCATGCAAAATAACATTGATTTCCATTGAAGCTGTTCACATATTTGCGGTGCATCTGCAGTGCAAAAAAAAAAGAGTCCTGTGCATTTTCTAAGTACTGGCGTGTGGTTCAGGTGCAAATTCAAGGCTCATTGATTGTATGGGAACGCTTCTGAATCGCACGTGTTCAGGATTTCAGCACGGATTGCTCTCCTAGTACAGGAGTTGACATCCTTTATCTACTATGTATTGGCCAGCACTGAAATCGCAGCTGAGACAAAAATCCAGTCTTGAGCCTTGCAAATTCATATCAGAACCACATCAAAAACGCACCTGAACCGCGAAACAAATGCTTTTTTTATTTGCAGTGAAAACGGACATATAATTTGCACCGGACATGTGTGAACCCAGCCAAACTCTAATCAATACTGGATGCATCTGCCATTCAACTGGGCTTTAAGTGTGGTCAGAATTGTATTGCTTTAAATCTGAACATGGTAATGGTAGGCAATTATGGGTAAAAAGAACCATTTATCTTGCATCTATAAACTGGAAAACACACCTGTGTCCTTAAGTATTACTCCTACAATTTAACACATCTGAGTTCAAAGTCATTTGCAATCATCTTCCGACGCTTATTAGATGACAAATGTTAAAAAATAAAAAAATTAAAAAAAATCACACAACCTATAGTTCACAATTATTTTGTTTCTGGGAGGCAAGACAAATTGTTATTTTCATGGGAAATGAAATACTACGGTAAAATCCCACAAAAAATAGGTCTAAAGAGCGGACAGGTGCACTTTGGCGCCATGGCTTAGTGTTCAAGTGCTGAACTTTGCCCAGTTGTTAGTCACATAATACAGATATCTACTATTCCAACATGTGGCAAAATAACTGCAAGATGACAGAATATATAAAAAATATTTGGCCCGTGGAGTTGGTTTTCAAAGACTAATCTCTGTAACTTCAATTCAAATGAGGAAAGAGTCATAACTGTAAAATACCACAGATGCAAGGAAGGTTTTCAATACTCAGGCAAGTACACAAACACAGATCTGCGTTGGTACAAATGATAAATAGAAAAGTGATAAGTGACTTGGAGGGTTCGGGAGCATTCATTTTTCCTCAATGTGTAAGCATGCACAACTAAAAACACTGATGTACAACACTGCTTACTTAGGGGTATGGTCATTAAAAAAATAGATCCTTCCATAGTTTTACAGCTTTGCCATTAGGCAACAAAAAACTAACTTCAGACTTGTGATTCCTGGTTTACTGTCAATTTATGTATAAAAAATACATAGTTACTTCTCTGTCAGCCTACTATTTACAGGCAGCCAAACAAAACGGAGATGGCAGCTAACAGAAAAGGGATGTGCGGGGAAAAAAACAAGAAGGATGCCCTCAAGCTTGGCTTTCATGAAAAATACAATAATTTTACTTTGTATCAATAAAACATTTCAAAAGGATTTTGTGTTGTCAAATTGTACAATCTTCATCCAGAGGAGTAAGTACTTTGAGTGCTTTATGAAGTGCAATAACAAAAAAAAATAAAAAATACTAAATGTAATTTGGAGGGATCTGAGTAGGGAGCGGCTCCTATCCTTGCAAGTCATTAAAACATGTATTACAAACACGGACTGGCTTCTTGGAGGAAGGCGTTAAGGCATTCTTTGCGGAACATTCTGCACAGAAGATATTTCCACAGTGTCTACAGTGGTGCTGAAAACAAAAACAAAGGAAGTTAATTTTATAGCACTTTGTGGTATGCTAATGCCCTGGCTACACATTTATTGACAGTATCTCACAAAAGTGAGTACACCCCTCACATTTTTGTAAATATTTTATTATATCTTTTCATGTGACAACACTGAAGAAATGACACGTTACTACAATGTAAAGTAGTGAGTGTACAGCTTGTATAACAGTGTAAATTTGCTGTCCCCCATTAAAATAACTCATCACACAGCCATTAATGTCTAAACTGCTGGCAACAAAAGTGAGTACACCCCTAAGTGAAAATGTCCAAATTGAGCCCAATTAGCCATTTCCCTCCCCGTTGTCATGTGACTCGTTAGTGTTACAACATCTCAGGTGTGAATGGGGAGCAGGTGTGTTAAATTTGGCATCATCGCTCTCACTCTTATACTGGAAGTTCAACATGGCACCTCATGGCAAAGAACTCTCTGAGAATCTGAAAAAAAGAAAAGAACTGTTGTTCTACATAAAGATGGCCTAGGATATAAGAAGTTTGCCAAGACCCTGAAACTGAGCTGCAGCACGATGGCCAAGACCATACAGCGGTTTAACAGGACAGGTTCCACTCAGAACAGGCCTCGCCATGGTTGACAAAAGAAGTTGAGTGCACGTGCTCAGCGTCATATCCAGAGGTTGTCTTCGGATAATAGACGTATAAGTGTTGCCAGCATTGCTGCAGAGGTTGAAGGGGTGGGGGGTCAGCCTGTCAGTGCTCAGACCATACGCTGCACACTGCATTAAATTGGTCTGCATGGCTGTCGTCCCAGAAGGGAGCCACTAAGAAAAGATGACGCCCGCAAACAATTTACTGAACACAAGCAGACTAAGGACATGGATTACTGGAAACATGTCCTGTGGTCTGATGAGACCAAGATAAACTTATTTGGTTCAGATGGTGTCAAGCGTGTGTGGCGGCAACCAGGTAAGCTGGTGGGAGTGGTGGGAGTGTCATGGTCTGGGGCTGCATGAGTGCTGCCAGCACTGGGGAGCTACAGTTCATTGAGGGAACCATGAATGCCAACATGTACTGTGACATACTGAAGCAGAGCATGATCCCCTCCCTTCAGGGCAGTATTCCAACATGATAACGACCCCAAACACACATCCAAGACAACCATTGCCTTGCTAAAGAAGCTGAGGGTAAAGGTGATGGACTGGCCAAGCATGTTTTCAAACCGAAACCCTATTGAGCATCTGTGGGGCATCCTCAAACAGAAGGCGGAGGAGCGCAAGGTCTCTAACATCCACCAGCTCCGTGATGTCATCATGGGGAAGTGGAAGAGGACTCTGGTGGTAACCTGCGAATCTCTGGTGAACTCCATGCCCAAGAGGGTTAAGGCCGTGCTGGAAAATAATGGTGGCCACACAAAATATTACACGTTGGGCCCGATTTGGACATTTTCACTTAGGGGTGTTCTCACTTTTGTTGCCAGCGGTTTAGACATTAATAGCTGCGTGTTGAGTTATTTTGAGAGGACAGCAAATTTACACTGTTCTACAAGCTGTACACTCACTACTTTACATTGTAGCAAAATGTAATTTCTTCAGTGTTGTCACATGAAAAGATATAATAAAACATTTATAAAAATGTGAGGGGTGTACCCACTTTTGTGAGATACTGTACTTATAAGAATGTATATAGACAAAGTTTACAAATAGATTCATTCTCAGCAGTTCCTTTCCCCTAGAAGAGCTCACACTTTAGTCACTCTATCACTCACATGTACACAGTAGATGCAATTTGGGTGAAAGTCAAAAAACCTGCCAGTATTTATCTGGAGGCAACCCACCAAACATGACCAGAGCATATATGTAAGTTGAAAGGTATGGTTCAACTGCAGAAACTAAATATTTACCTCTATATTTAGCAGCACTAAAATACAAGAAACCTGACCATCACACCTATAAAAGCTTATTGGACATTGTAGTCCAAAACCAGGTGCGTAAAATCAAGCAAACAGCCATGCAATCTCTGTTGTAAAACAGGTAAACTAAAAATCGAAATATACTATGAAATACTTTCTTGAAGAACATGACAAAACACAAAGGTCATCATATTTATGACTACTTGAGTTATATGCAGCCACTTTCAGGCCGAAAATGGGCAATCCCAGGCATAAACAGACACCCAGCTTAGCCAAGCCTCTGTTTTGTAGCAAACAGTGAGGAACAGAGAGGAGGGAGAGGGATCTCTGCCCTGTGGTGCACTCCAAAAAAAAGGACATATTACAAATAAATTCCAATTTCTTAAATCATACATTACAGGACACAAATGAGCCTGACCCTTACAAGGGCCCTCAAGTAGCACAAACAGGGAATCAGACCGTCGAAACAAAGTTCTAGACTTTGGATAAACTTGAAGTTTAAACAACATCCAAAGAGTAAAGCACCTTTCCTTGGAATGCTTAGGATTAAGACAAAAAGATGGCCACATGATGTTCTTATTCAGGTGGAACAAAGAAACCAAGGCCTCCTGGTGAAGAACCAAAAACTGTTCCTTGCAAGAAAACACAGCCAACATCAAAGACCTGCAAGCTGAGCTATAAGCCATCAAAAAGACCAGCTAAGGCCGCGTACACACGACCGGTTTTCTCGGCAAAAAAAGAGAAGAAAACTGCCGGGAGAGTTTTCTTGCCGAGAAAACCGGCTGTGTGTACATGGGTTTCAGTTTTCTCGTCGAGAAAACTGCCCAGATTCCCTGACGAGAAAAAAGACGACCTGCGGTCTTTTTTCTCGTCGAGAATCTCGTCGGCCTGTATCTCGACGAGAAACCCGAGCGTGTGTACACTTACCTGTCGCCGTGGAAACCCGCGCATGCTCGAAATTACTTTGACGCATGCGCGGTAGCTTCCTAGGCATAGGGTGTAGCAAGATGGCGGCGATGGCATCGAATGTGACGAGCGCACACTCGTCGTAGTCGATGACATCATCGCGTGCGTGCCATTCAAAAAAACGGCGGTTCTTTTGAATCGTACGTGTGTACACTCGGCCGGGACAAGTTTCTTGTCAAGATTCTCGTCAGGAGAAAATATGTTTTTTTCCTGACGAGAATCTCGGCCGTGTGTACAGGGCTTCAGACATTAGGAGCAATAAGGAAATTTCTCAAGGATGGTCAAAGAAATAAGGCAATACAGGTGGGATAATTCACGTGACACTCTGCACAAAGGCTTTTACCAATGACTTATACATGATAGGTTACTAAAACAAAACAGCCAAGGCCAATATCTGCCCCTTGATGGTACTTAAAGCCAGAGATATCTTCACACCAAACTGAAGAAAAGCCAAAATATGTCCCACCACATACTGTCAGGGATGGAACTTATAAACCTCACACCAGGCGAAATAAGCTTTCCATGTACAATGGTACAACTTCCTGGGGGTCAACTTCCTAGGGGTATAAAAGAAACAGAAACCCCCCTACCCCTCAGAACTCAGGCTTCAACTGCCACGCAGTTGCAGGTTTTGGAAAGGGATGTCCAACAAGCCTCTATAGGTGTGATGGTCAGGTGTCCACAAACGTTTGGCAATATTGTGTATAAAAGCCACTATATTGGAAATTGCTGAACTAAGAAACTAAGTAACAACAACCTATTACTCACGCAAACAAGAGCCGGGATAAAATGTGCAGGCCAGACCCCAGACTTTTCAACATCAACATATGTTTGATTGAGCAGGGCTGATTATCTACTGGTGATATATGAAAAGCTTCAAATTAACTAATGGATCGTGAAGAAAAGCAGGAAGAGGAAGTGGGAAACTCAATCGGAATGTTTAAACTAGATATTATGTACAGGTTTCTAAAAGCTGTAATATAAGGGAATTTCATAAGGGAGTCATCCATTCAGTCACTTTTTTGCTAATAAAAAACAGATTCAGTTTACATCAGTTGGTACATCCATCTTCAGTTCAGTTTGTATTTCAGTTCAGTTCACATGAGTCAACATCAGTTTTTGCATCTTTTTTTTTTTTTTTTAGTTGTTACAGAAGCCAATCATAGGTGACAAAGCTATAAACAAGAAATGTGTCTAGTCTAAAAATGGACATAAGGAGAACCGGTGTAAAACGGACGGCATCCAATTACATCCATTTATATTCATTCAGATCTGTCTAAATAGAAAAGGGTGCTTCCTGTTCAGTTTGAAATAGAAAAAGGACCTAAACAGACAGGGTTGTATTCAGTTGTAAACGGATGATTATCCGTTTATACCTGCCCACCCAAAGACATACATTGTGGCTCAGTCTTGATCCATCTGAAAAAACTGTGTGAAAGAGCCTTTTAGAAAAATGCCAACATTCTGATCTTTCTAAACAGAAACTTAAATGCACATTCATTCACAAATAGCCCATCATTCCTCATCAACAAGCCAAATGTCACCAGTTCATACAGCTTGTTTGGGGTCCGAAAGGAGTCTGGACAGTAGATATCAGTCACATGACACAGCCCTGAAATATAGCTGAAATACTTATGGGTAAGGAGTGTCCATGGCAGAATTTAGGACACCACCAAAGTAGAAAGTCTAATTCAATGTGTCTCAAAAACTGAAAGCTATCAATGCCAAAAAACTTTTCAATGAAAAGCTTTAGAACTGTTCTTTCTTTCTTTTCAATTTAGTGTGTTGCTGTATTAATCATTTGTATAATGCATAGAACAGTACAATAGTTAATGCCCTATTTTTGCATTACTGACTGATCATAAAAAAACAGGAGGTCTGTGTGTCATCTTTGACAAGCAGGCGAGGCATTGTTGATAATAAAAAATAAATAAAAAAAGGAATAGTCGCTTGCTAGAAGTTTACAAGCAATTTTGCCTTTTTCTTCAAATAAGAACTGCTCCATGCTTCACAGTTATACTACACTACTAAGCAGCTTACAAACATTAGATGGTGTCAGGTTGTGCCTGGAAGTAACCAAGGAAGGAGATTTCTAATCAAAGCAGTAGAGATCATCCAGGCCAGTTCATGTTGGATGTCTGCTGTAGTTTGCAAGAGCCTACATACATGTACGCACCCATTTGGAGTGTTTTGTACCACAACTGTAAGGAAATATAATCACTTACCCTTCTTATTGTTACAGAGAAATTTTTGCCACACTCCATGCAGTTTTGTACTTCATGATCCTCTGTCCACTTCCTGTTAATGGCCTGACTGTGTTTTATCTGTGATGTGAAAAAGAAACTGTTTGAATCCCCTTGGAAGATGTCATTAGGAAAATAGAAAAGCAGTGTATTTTACCTGATACAGTAATGCCGCGTACACACGACCGTTTTTAATGTCATGGAAAAAAACAAAGTTTTTCTCGACGTGATTCTTCTCAAGCCTGCCTTGCCTACACACTATCGTGAAAAAAAATGCTTGAGCAAAGCGCGGTGACGTACAACACATACAACGACACTATAAAGGGGAAGTTCCATTCGGATGGCGCCACCCTTTGGGCGGCTTTTGATGATTTCGTGTTACCGTGTGTTAGTAAAAGTTTGGTGAGAGACGATTCGCTCTTTTCAGTCCGTTACAGCATGATGAATGTGCTATCTCCATTACGAACGCTAGTTTTACCAGAACGAGTGCTCCCATCTCATAACTTGCTTCTGAGCATGTGCGTTTTTTTCCCGTCGTTAAAGCGTACACACGACCATTTTTCACGACGAGAAAAACGACGACGTGAAAAAACGACGACGTGAAAAAACGACGAGAAAAAATAGAGCAGGTTCTAAATTTTTAATAGCAATTTTTCTCGTCAAAAAAAATGCTCTGGAGCCTACACACGACCGTTTTTTAACGGCCAATTAAAAAATTGCATGTTTCTCGTCATGAAAAACAGTCGTGTGTACGCGGCATTAAAGCGCAGAATGCTCACCTCTGTTCCAGTGAAGTGACTGTTAAATCCGGCTCTGGCTGCCGACATCTCCCTGGGTTTCCTCTGGGTGCTGATTTAACAGGCCTTTTGATTTGCTGATGGAAGATGATGCGACTCCCGCACACATGCACAGGAGTCATTCATCTTGGCACACAGTGGCCCTGCACCGAGAATGTATGCTGACCTGGCATACACAGCTCTGTGTACATTTAATAAAAGACTGAGAATAGGCAGTCTTCTATTAAATGCCTCTTCTACAATAAAAAGATGTCTGCCTGCAATTGTTTTATTTTTTTCAATACAAATCAATATGCAGAAAAAGACCTATTCTTAATAGTCTTAACACAGAATTCGGAAACAAAGTAAATTCACTTTAAAAAATCTCTTTACCTAACTTGATTTATTGTATCACCGTGTCCAAGCAGTCAAAGTCTTACCTGTAGGGACTGATTTTCTCTACCAAGCTCCTCCATGGCGTAAGTGGTTTCATCTACCTTCTTCCGTAGTTCAACAATTTTGGCTTGCAGCTTTTCAATTTCTCCCTCACTTTTCAGATACCTAACAAAAGATGAAATAAGTTAAGAATTCATGTTAAGAATTCATGTCTGAATTTTTATATATAATTACAAAGAAGCTACTGATTATTTTTACTATATGTATACCAGAGCACTACATTTCTTAAAATGTTTATTTTAAATTCTGTTAAATTCTGTTAAATGCAGTGAGTTAAATGCAGTGAGCTCATAACTTCTTGTAGTGAACCGATGACACAGTGCCTCTGCTGTTCAGTTCCCTCTTGGGAACCTCAGAACACCTGCCTACTATGTCAAGGAGAAAAGGAAGCGTTTTGTAGTCCTGGTCTAGCTGACTGGTAAGTTGCAATAGACTTCCATTCTTGGGTATACTTTAGGATGCGTCAATAAAGAGTACAAAGAAATATATATTTGTTTAGATTAAATCAGAGCCCAGATAGAGAAGCCAACAGTGACTCTGTGCTATTGTGATGAAAAATTTAGAAGTACTCGGTACTATTGGACAGACTTTGTAAATTCTCAGGAATATAAAAATATACTTATACCGCGTGACCCCTGGTCACTATACGTGGACTAATATTGGGCTTCCCTCTCCCCTCGCCTCTTCCTAGTTGCCCCGGTTTGTCCCTTCCTCCTCTAATCTTTCTATTCTTTGATTTTGGCTGTGAGCTCTGCTCCTTTTCTTTCTCCATTGCTTTCCCTTGCAATCAAGATTTTTTGTTTTTTGCATAGACCTTAAAAACTGATTGGATTATCTATTGCAAGTGTTAAAAACTCAAAGAATTCTCTGTGAATAGTTTACCAAGTTTCAGATAATGCTTATTTACTCTGTGTCATACCTGCTTATATCATTATTGCATCCTATCTGGGCCTCTGTCATAAATAAATTCAAATTGGGCCTTTTTTTGCGATGTGACCTTGATACCACCAAATATAGAATTAAAAATAAAATGGAGCCCAGATCCACATTAACTTTCTAACATGGACTCCCCCCCTTAGTGCCCTACTATTTGGTAGATAACATACGAAAAATGGTCTACCTCACAATCCTCTCTGGTTACACCAAGGAGCCCATAGATTTTACTAATTGTACATCTTTATGAGTCACATCCTTTTATTATGGAAAAGTCCATCATCCTCCAGCGATGCAAGGTCCATGCCCATCCCCACCTTCTCCAGTTCTTCTGTACCAGCCACCTTCCTTCTTTGGCCATGGGAGCCAGTGATGATTTAAAGTAGAACTACAGGCAAAACTTTTTTTCATTTTGGATAAAGTAGGGAAGGGTAAGAACCCATCAGGTTTTTTTTTCTTTTTTTCACCATCTGTGTCTTATTGCAGATAAGCCAAACAGGAAGTGAGAGGAAATCCTTGCAAATTAAGGGGATTACTTGGGGACCCCCCAGGCCACCAGAACTAGTGTCCCCATTGGAAGATTTCCCCTCTAAAAAATTTCTGGGGACAAACCAAAATTTGTGATTTTCTTTTTCTTTAATTTAACTAAATAAAAAGGTTTTGCGTTTAGTTATACTTTAACTCCTGCGCATGAGCCCTGGAGTTACACTCTCTCACCACTTGGTTCCTACTTTCAGCATCTTATGGAATACTGTGAGAATATGATGTGGAATACTCCACATCATATTTAGTGTAGCCTTGGTTGCCCAGAATGCCTAAATGACACTCCTTAGGGCGTTGAGCAACTGGTGAACCCAAAAGATCACAGTATCAATGAACCAGAGGGAAGTCAGAAAAGGGACAACTGTCAGCAGCAGGATTTGTCCTCACTTTGTCGAGATTTCTTCTCATTTTCTGCTGTTTCTAGTACAGGAAGTAGGCAGGTAAAGAAACAGAAATGTAAAAAAACAAAAAACAAAAAAAAAACACGTTTCTAACTTTTCCCCATTCCATCCAAAGCTAGAATAAATGAGTGCGTAGCATTCCACTTTAATTTCACCAATATTTTACTGGAATATAAAACACACACATCGTCAAGATAATTCAACTAAGATTGGAGCAAAAGAACTGTAGCTGCTGCCCACTGCAACCAATAAGGTTTAATCAGCCTCTCTCAACCTTTGTACCCAAGAAACCTTAAAATACTTTTCTGATGTTGGGGAGCCCTTATTAAAACCAGTTCAGGTCAACAGGCAAAATTCCATTTACATTGACAGCCAGTAGAATAAATGTCTGTCTTTGCAGTGGTGGTCAGGATGGCACCCTTACAGACAGCTAAAAAGATCATTAGTGTCATGCAGCTGCCTCTGCCAAGTGGTGTTGGCCCTAGAATTATGCAGGCACCATCAATTAGGAGGTCAAACAGCCACAACTCAAGGAACACCTAGCAACCTCTGGAGGAACCCCTAGGCTTCCACAGAACCAGGTAGAGAATGGCTGTTCTAAAAGAACAAGCAATCAGATTGTCATGAGCTTCATTTTAGTTTTGTCAAAGCATTTTTGGAACTTACAAAATCTATGTAGAGATACCTCTAGGAATATAAGCAGGAAGTCATCCACTGTAGAGAAACCTTGGATGACAGATACAGGACATATTACATGAAGGACAATGTAAATGGTCGTTTGAGTGATACACGCACAGAACACTGCAGTCCTTGAATGAATGCATCTTCAATTCGCCCCTCTAAGATAAAGGTTAACAAAACGTTCTCTGCAGATAATGTGTGGTGTATGTTCCCCAGGCAAATGGCATAGAACCCACCTTTCTAGAAGCGCACGTCTCTCATCCTGGTTATTTTGGACCGTTGCCTCCAGCACTGCAATCTCTCCTCGAAGGTCATCAGTTTGCTTTTCCAACTCACTGACTCTACGCTGACTACTCTGCCATTCTTTCTTTAAAGTAGCCAGATTTTCATTTAGAGCAGTGATTTGCATATTGAGCTTTGACTCATTCTCTTCATGTTTCTTCCTCTGCTCCTCTTTTTCCTTTGTTTCTGTAGTCTAATTTGTTGCACAGAAAAAGAGCAAAAATTAGAAGAACACAGTTATTTGTAAGGAGCAACTGCATAGATTTCTTCTAAAATATGGTAAATGTATTCACAGCTAAGCACCACTGGAGGCATTTTTTTATGAAGTAATATTTTAATCTAGGAAATTAAGCAGACAACCAGATTACATATAACACTTATTTTAGATGTGCTAGGGACATCGGTGACTTACCAGTTTATTCTGCAGCTCTATATGCTGCTTTTTCCATTCGTCTTCCTTCCTTTTCATTTCATCTTTTAAGGTCTGCTGTAGTTTCTTCTCCTGCTGAAGAGCTGTAGTAGAGCCCTCAAGCTTACCCTGCAGCTCAAGCTTCTGCTGAATCAGTAGCTGTTTGGCTTCCTCTAAACTGCTTGTTTGCTGTGAGAAGAGCACATAAAGATAGTTGCTTATGCTTCCATTATTGACCATTGTCATCCTACATAGTAATTCCCAGAGCTGATGGAACTGATAGTTTTCAGAAAATTGTTGCTCATGTTTACACAGTTCTAAAAATGCAATAAAACATATTTTTTTCTTTAAGGATTTACTAATTTTATCCACCAGCAATAAAGAGTAACCTCTGAATTGCTTATAAACGACCTTGGGCTTTCCACTTACACCTAAACAAACTTAATTTATGTAAATAGGACGTACACTGCATACCCTTTCCCTCCTACACTTGCTCCCCCCCAAATAACCGGCAATTGTTTGGTGAATCTATATCTATATATATATATATATATATATATATATATATATATATATATATTAGGGCTGTTACTGATTAAAATTTTCTTGTTCGATTAATCGTTTTTTTTTTAAATCGATTAATCGATTAATTTCGATTAATTATAACGCACATACAGTTTTTACAAGAATTTTTTTTTATTAAGCTTTAAGAAAAACGTAGAAAGTTAGTTTGTTAGTTGTCCACATCTCCCCCCATTCTGTAATGTCCACATCTCCCCCGTAATGTCCACATCTCCCCCCCATACTGCAATGCCCACATGTGTCCCCATACTGTAATGTCCACATGTGCCCCCATAATGTCCACATCTCCCCCCCATACTGTAATGTCCACATCTCCCCCGTAATGTCCACATCTCCCCCGTAATGTCCACATCTCCCCCCCTTACTGTAATGTCCACATCTCCCCCGTAATGTCCACATCTCCCCCCCCATAATGTCCACTTTTCCCCCCCATACTGTAATGTCCACATCTCCCCCGTAATGTCCACATCTCCCCCGTAATGTCCACTTTCCCCCCCCATACTGTAATGTCCACATCTCCCCCGTAATGTCCGCATCTCCCCCCATACTGTCCGCATCTCCCCTGTAATGTCCACATCTCCCCTGTAATGTCCACATCTCCCCCGTAATGTCCACATCTCCCCCGTAATGTCCGCATCTCCCCCGTAATGTCCCCATCTCCCCCATAATGTCCCCATCTCCCCCCCATACTGTAATGTCCACATGTGCCCCCATACTGTAATGTCCACATCTCCCCCGTAATGTCCACATCTCCCCCCATAATGTAATGCCCACATGTGCTCCCACTGTAATGTCATTGTCCACATCTCCCCCGTAATGTCCATATCTCCCCCATACCTTAAGATCCAGGTAGAACGGTTCGCAGAGTAGACGGCACAAGCAGGCGGCTGATGATGACGTCAGTGCGCCGCTACTAGGCTGCCGCAGGGTGGACCAAGATGGCCGCCGTGCTCCGGAGCTAGGCCGAAGCCGCGGCCTTTCCTATGGACGAGACCGCGGAGCTCACTCCGCGGATCGTCATCGATCAAAATTTTTTTGATCGATCAAAGAAATTAACGATTAATCGAACAATTAATCGTTAATTTCCGCACCCCTAATATATATATATATATATATATATATATATACACACATACACATACATACATACATATACAGTATCTCACAAAAGCTTGGATAACAGTGTAAATTTGCTGTCCCCTCAAAATAACTCAACACACATCCATTAATGTCTTAACAGCTGGCAACAAAAGTGAAAAATGTCCAAATTGGGCCCAATTAGCCATTTTCCCTCCCCGGTGTCATGTGACTTGTTGGTGTTACAGGGTCTTTTAAGGTGTGAATGGGGGGCAGGTGTGTTAAATTTGGTATCATCGCTCTCACTCTCTCATACTGGTTACTGGAAGTTCAACAAGCACCTCATGGCAAAGAGCTCTCTGAGGATCTGAAAAAAAGAATTGCTGCACTACATAAAGATGGCCTAGGCTTTAAGAAGATTGTCGAGACCCTGAAACTAGGCTGTAGAAAGATGGCCAAGACCATACAGCGGTTTAACAGGACAGGTTCCACTCAGAACAGGCCTTGCCATGGTCGACCAAAGAGGTTTAGTGCACGTGTTCAGCGTCATATCCATAGGTTGTCTTTGGGAAACAGACCTATGAGTGCTGCCAGCATTGCTGCAGAGGTTGAAGGGGTGGGGGTCAGCCTGTCAGGGCTCAGACCAAACGCCGCACACTGCATCAAATTGGTCTGCATGGCTGTCGTCTCAGAAGGAAGCCTCTTCTAAAGATGATGTACAAGAAAGAAACAGTTTGCTGAAGACAAGCAGACTAAGAACATGGATTACTGGAACCATGCCTGTGGTCTGATGAGACCAAGATAAACTTATTTGGTTCAGATGGTGTCATGCCTACAGTCAAGCATGGTGGTGGGAGTGTCATGGTCTGGGGCTGCATAAGTGCTGCCGGCACTGGGGAGCTACAGTTCATTAAGGGAACTATGAATGCCAACATCTACTGCAACATCTGAAGCAGAGCATGATCCCCTTCCTTTGGAGACTGGACCGGGGGCAGTATTCCAACATGATAACGACCCCAAACACACCTCCAAGAAGACCGCTGCCTTGCTAAAGAAGCTGAGGGTAAAGGTGATGACTGGCCAAGCATGTCTCCAGACAAAAACCCTATTGAGCATCTGTTTGGGCATTCTCAAATGGAAGGTGGAGGAGCGCAAGGTCTCTAACATCCACCAGCTCCGTGATGTCATCATGGAGGAGTGTAAGAGGACTCCAGTGGCAACCTCTGAAGCTCTGGTGAACTCCATGCCCAAGTGGGTTAAGGCAGTGCTGGAAAATAATGGTGGCCACACAAAATAGTGACACTTTGGGCCCAATTTGGAATTTTTTTACTTGCCAACGGTTTAGACATTAACGGCTGTGTGTGGGGTGATTTTGAAAGGACAGCAAATTTACATTGTAGCAAAGTGTAATTTCTTCAGTGTTGTCCCATTAAAACATATAATAAAATATTTACAAAAATGTGAGTAGTGTACCTAAATTTTGTGAGATACTGTATATACATGTGTTTTTTATCATCCTGTAAAAAAATATCATCTATTCTTACCTTTCCAGTGCCACTGCCTTGATTCTCTCTAGCTGTTTCAGGTATTAAACACTTCTTCGTATGTTGAATATCTGCTTTCCCAACTTCACTTTGGTTCCTCTAACAGGGCGTACGTTTTATAGCGACATCCAAGCCAATGAGAGGAAATGCAGCATGCAATTGATCAGAATGAGAAGGTATTTGCACACCTTGTGCTAAATACCTGTAGCAGCCAGGGATTAGCAAGGTGGTAGTTTTTGAAGTCAAGGGTTTCTAAAAAGTCCAACATGGTTGCTATTCTTTTACAGGCTGGACTTCATTTAGAAAACACACTGTTGTCATAGGGTGACTTTAAAGGGGTTGTAAAGGTACATGTTTTTTCACCTTAATGCATTCTATGCATTAAGGTGAAAAAACATCCGAGCATTAGCGCCCCCCCCCCGAACCCCCTGTTTACTTACCTGACCCCTCGAAAGTCCAGCGCCATGAACGCACAGGCTTATTGGCCGGGCTTCTGGCTCATTCATTGGTTGATTGAAAGCAGCGCAGCCATTGGCTCACGCTGCTGTCAACCACATCCAATGACGCGGTGCGGCAGGGGGCGGGGCCGAGTGATACAGTGAGCGGCTATGGCCGCCGGCTGTATCACGGGAGCGCGCCCGCAAGGACTCGCATGAACGTGGAAAGTTCTTGCGGGGGGGGGGGAGCCGAGACAGCCGCTGAGGGACCCCAGAAGACCAGGTTCGGGGCCACTCTGTGCAAAACGAGCTGCACAGTGGAGGTAAGTATAACATGTTTGTTATTTTACAAAAAAAAAAGTTTCCTTTAGTCTTCCTTTAAATATCACGATAACGAACATAAAATGTTTCACTAGTCAATTCTAACCACTCACAGAAACATAAATATGTTTAATCATTTGTTATGACAATGATTACACTTAAAGTAGTATTAAACTCAGCATTTTTTATTTTAACACACTGAGCACAATAACAATTCCCCATTAAACTATTTTGGTCCATGTACACCGTTTCGCAATCCGAGGTTCCACTGTATGTAGATTAAAGATTCTCCATTAGTGAAATGAGAATATGTAAACAAAACAAAATGGCTTGTAGCCTAGCCAATGTCAACTGAAATCTGGCCTGGTCAATATTGGACTTATACATATATATAATAATATAATATCCCACATAAATCGGCCAACATATTATAACATACACGGCTTAAAAAACGCTGCTTCTACAGGAGTGTTCTGGTTTGCCTGTAGAAGCATCCCAGTGTTATCCTATGTGTACATGCGCATTAGAATGTTTAGAACCATATTTTAAGCTCAGTGTTTAGAGGGGAAAAAAAAAAAACCCTTCTGGTTTGCATGTTTGAAAGGAGTTTTCTGGCAGAAAAAAAAACGCTAAAATGCTCCTAAACGCCTGTAAAAAAATTCTCTATATTAGGATTTATTTTCTGCCAAAAGAACTGGCATATTTTTTTTAAGCCCAGTGTGCACGGACTTTGCTGTGGACAATGCAGACTCAAGCCAGTCTGTTAGAAGGGAGGGGGGACGAGGAGGGAGGGACAGGGGAGTGCCCTGCAATCCCAGACTATTGGCCTGTGTGTTTCTACTTATGCAGTGTAGGAAGACACAACTCTAGTCCCTGTATTCAAGGGTGGCTCTACAAGATGATGCAAGAGAAAGAAGCCACCCTGAAACAAGAAACCTGGGGAAGTGGTCATGGCACCAGTCTAAATGGGAAAATATTGAAAGATAAAGAAGCAACATATTCTGTGATTAAATAAGCTGCTGAAGGTACTTCAAAAACGGAAGGTTCAATATCACTTTATTAAACACAGTAGTTATGACAGACTGTATACTCTGAAATATCCCATACACGTTTTCTTTTATATTTAAAGTACAATTTAGGAAAATTACCTTTTGGAATCCTTCTTTAACATGCTTGAGTTCCTCACGTTTTTTGGTAAGTTCACCTTCTAACTTTTCCTTTATGGAATTCAGATTAGTGGCACTGGCTCTTTCTTCACTCAACTCTTTGTCAACGAGAGCCTAAAAAATAGGATTTTTATAAAAGCTTACCTGTAAAATCCTTTTCTTGGAGTACACCACGGGACACAGAGCTAGTCATTACATAATGGGTTAAGGGTCACCAGCGGTGATTGGACACTGGCACAACCAATGGAAGACAGTTCCCCTCCATATAACCCCTCCCATCAGGGAAGTACCTCAGTTTTGTAGCAAAGCAGTAAGGTTCCCATAAGAAGGGGGGGACCTCTGTGTCCCGTGGTGTACTCCAAGAAAAGGATTTTACAGGTAAGCTGTTATAAAAATCCTATTTTCTTTATCGTACACCACGGGACACAGAGCTAGTCATTACATAATGGGACGTCCCAGAGCAATGCTCATATGAAGGGGGGGAGACACAGATCAAAACAGGCCGCTTGCGGACCAGAAGCCCTATACTGCTGCCTGCAGCACACTTCGCCCAAAGGCGGAATCCTCATGTCCTTTCACATCTATTTGATAGAATTTGGAAAATGTATGGACTGAAGACCAAGTTGCAGCTTTACAGATCTGAGCCATCGAAGCCTGGTGGTGCACTGCCCATGAAGCACCTATCGCCCTGGTAGAGTGCGCCTTAACAGGAAAAGGAGGAGTCCTGTTCTTTAAACCATAAGCTTGAATAATTACTTGTCTAATCCACCTGGAAATGGTGGATTTTGATACCGCTTGGCCCTTCTTGGGCCCATCTGGTAAAATAAACAAAACATCTGTTTTACGTATCTGAGCGGTTGCTTGCAGATACACCTTTACCGCTCTCACTAGATCTAGAGAGTGTAATAATTTTTCCCCCGCCGTCCGCGGGTTTGGAAAAAAGGAAGGCAGACCAATGTCTTGATTCAAGTGAAAAGCCGACACCACCTTAGGTAGAAAAGCCGGATGGGGTCGTAGTACGATTTTGTCCTTGTGACAAATTAGATAAGGCTCTTTACAAGAAAGAGCTGCTAGCTCTGATACTCTCCTAGCAGAAGCTATAGCAATCAGAAAGGCCAACTTCCTACTCAATATAATTAAAGGAATATGGCGAATAGGGTCAAAAGGTTGCTTTTGCAACACTGACAATACCAAATTCAAATCCCATGGACACAAGGGAGTCCTAACTGGAGGATTTATCCTCAGTACCCCCTTAATGAATGTCCGAACTAGGGAGTGAGATGCCAATGGTCTCTGAAAGAAGACTGATAGAGCCGATATTTGCCCCTTGATGGTGCTAAGGGCTAAATTCATATCCACTCCTAACTGGCAAAAAGCAAGAATCCTACTTATTCCATATTTCTGAGGATTCCAACATCTGGATTCACACCAGGAAACGTATGCTCTCCAGACTCTATGATAGATGAGTCTGGAGGCTGGCTTTCTAGCATTAATGAGTGTAGAAAGAGCCGGACCAGAGACCCCTCTCTTTTTAAAAATGTGGGTCTCAGCAGCCAGGCCGTCAACTTTAGCCTTTGTAAGGAAGGGTGGAATACTGGACCCTGTGACAGCAGGTCGTGTCGAAGTGGAAACTTCCAGGGCCTTCCTATCGCCATTTTTACAATCTCGGCGTACCAAGGCCTCCTGGGCCAGTTTGGGGCCACTAGGATTACTGGTATTCCCTCCTCCTTGATCCTGCGAAGCAGTCTTTGTAGAAGAGGGATCGGAGGGAATGCATAGATCAGTGAGAACTGATTCCATGGAGTTATTAGAGCGTCTGTATTATTAGAGCGTCTGTCCCGTAGGCTAGAGGATCTCTCGTTCTGGACACAAAGTTGTCCAATTTCTTGTTGAACCTGGCAGCTAGCAGGTCTACATCTGGGTTTCCCCATCTCAGACATATGGCCTGAAAGATCTCGGGGTGAAGAGACCACTCTCCTGGTAGCAGCTGCTGACGACTCAGGTAGTCTGCTTGCCAATTTTCTATCCCTGGCATGAAGATTGCAGAAAGGCAAGGTACATGCTCTTCTGCCCATGCCAAGATCCGGTTCACCTCTCTTTGGGCTGCCCGACTGCGGGTGCCTCCTTGGTGATTGATGTAAGCTACTGCAGTAGCATTGTCGGATTGAACCCGAACTGGGTAGCCCTGTAACCTGTATGTCCAGGTTTTGAGGGCTAGATATACCGCCCGGATCTCTAGCACATTGATGGGCAGGATCCCCTGAGTCTTGGCCCAGGTCCCTGGGTAGAAGCCTCCTCGAATACTGCACCCCAGCCCGATAGGCTGGCATCCGTAGATACCACCTTCCAGGCCACTGGGAGGAAGGACTTTCCCTTCCGTAAATTCTTGGCTTCTAGCCACCAATCGAAGCTGTGGCGTACTTGTGAGGACAGGCGCATGGGTATATCCAGAGCTTGGCTCTTCCTGTTCCAGGAAGCTAAAATATTGCCTTGAAGTAGTCTCGAATGAAACTGGGCGTAAGGGACCGCCTCGAAGGAGGCTACCATCTTTCCCAATAGTCTCATGCAAAGGCGAATAGACGGCCTCTTGTTTGCTTTGACCTTATGGATCAGGTCTTTCAGAGACTGTATCTTCGGTTCTGGCAGGTATACCCTGTTTTGGGCTGTATCTATGATCATGCCCAGGTACACTATCCTTCTTTGGGCCTGGAGAGAGGATTTTTGTAAATTTATAATCCATCCTAAATGCTCCAGGTATCCTACTGTAGTGTGTACAGCGTGACCCAATCCCTCCTTTGACTGATCTATTACTAGTAGATCGTCCAGATAGGCTGTTACCGCACTGCCCCGTGTTCTTAGGTTTGCTAACAGAGGAGCTAGCACCTTTGTGAATACTATGGGCGCGGTGGCTACACCAAACGGCAGAGCCACAAATTTAAAGTGGCGATCTTCTACCGCAAACCTTAGGAATCTTTGGTGAGCGGGGAGGATGGGTATGTGTAAATGTGCGTCCTTGATATCTATGGGCGCCATGAATTTTCCGCCCTTTAAAGTGGCGGCCACGGATCGGATCGTTTCCATTCGAAAATGGCGATCGTTCAGGAACCGATTTAGGGATTTTAGATCCAGGATGGGTCTGACATCTCCATTTGGCTTTGGAATCACAAAGAGGTTTGAGTAAAAACCTGAACCTCGCTCTTTTTGGGGTACGTCTGTAACTACCCCTTGAGCCATTAAGTGATTCAAACCTTTGAAGAAGGATTCTCTTTTTTTGTGGATCCTTGGAGAGTCTTGAACCTCGGAATTGAGAAGGTGGGATCTCTCGAAATTCCAGTTTGTACCCTGAGGATATTGTGGATACTACCCAATTGTCCTGGATTTCTGACCACCAAGTCGCTCAGAACTGACAAAGCCTTCCTCCCACTCGGCCGAGCGGGGGCGCCCCTTCACTGAGAGGCTTTGGGGGCTTGCTTATTAGCTCTTGCACCCCACGGCTTCTTGTTCTTCTGAGCTTGCCCCTTGGCTTTTGTGGGCGGCTAAAACAGGCCGCCGCCACTGGTTGGAGTCAGATTTCCCGGGAGCTGGGGAGAGAGAGCGTTTAAAACAAGATCTCTTGTTTTTCTTTCTCTCAGGTAAAAGTCGTTTTACCACTTGATATCTTCTGTATATATTTTTCTAAATCTTCCCCAAATAGGCGTTCGCCATGGAACGGGAACTTGCCAACAGCTTTTTGCATGGGGTTTCCGCTGACCAATGCTTAAGCCAAAGTACTCTGCGCATCTGTACCAGCTGGAGTGTAAGGCGTGATGCCTGTATGATAGAATCTCTCATGGCATCCACTGTGAAGCATAAGGCTTTAGGCAAATTTTCCCAATTTCTAGCCTGCTCTGAAGGCAGTTCCTTCAGCCCCTGCTTTACCTGTTGGCTGATGACCTGACACATACCGACTGCTGCTACTGCAGGTTGGGTAATTGAGCCGGCCAAAAGGAAGGAGGATTTCAACTTCCTCTCAGAAGGATCTTTTAAACCCTTGTACATTATCCACCGGACATGTCAGGTTTTTATTTACACAAGAAATAGCCGCAACTACCGCAGGCAGGCTCCATTTCTTTAAAAAAAAAAATTTCCCCCATAGGATAAAGAATGTTAAACCTTTTTGGAGGTGAGAAACGCTTATCTGGATGTTGCCAGTTTGCGTATATTAGATCCTCTAGTAACGGATGAACCGGGAAGGAGCATGCACCTTGCAGGGATCTTAATGACCCTAGGGAGGAGACAGGTAATTCCGTTACCTCCGCAGAGGTTAACTTAAATGCACTGCTATAGCATTGTACCTGTGACCTTAAAATCTGGCTCCTCATCCTCTGCTGATGTAGCCTCCTCCTCCTCATCCTCCTCCCTCAGGTACTTCTGAAGGGAGGTCCAATACTGGAAGAGACCTGCTTCGCTTATTGTCCCTTTTTAGAGGACTTAGCGATTAAGGTAGCAATTTTTTCCTCCAGATTATTTAGGGCAGCTGATAAAGTGTCCTCAGTGACATATACAGGCCCAGGCTTCACTGAGGAAGCCGCCATACCTGACAGAGGTAATGGCTCATCCTGAACAGGTGCATTTAGCAACACAGGAGAGAAAGGTACCGAGTCAGCACAGTTAGAGCCTCCTCTCAGGCGGTGGTGCTTTCTTATCTCTTTTTGTCCGTATTACTTCCCCTGGAAGGCTTACTGTTTAGACAAAATACAAGGTACCTAAATGCATATACTACCGTGTTCAGTTTAGCAAATACAATAAGTATGCAACTTTTAACACATAACTATGCATAACATGGATGTCTTCTAGGAAGTACCCAATCCAACCACATGGAGTCTTACGTCCCTGTATAGCTGCTGTGTTTCTCTGCCAGGAACAAGAGAACTAACGAGCTTGCTTGCTGCTGCAGTGCTTCTCACACTGACAGTCTTTTAAATTTGGCGCCGTTTCTGTGCCTGCGCGCGCCACGTGCCCGCGCATGCCTTCGCCCCCCCCTCCGATAAAGCGCGCTCCCGCGCGCGCGGCCCTTAGCGCTATGGCGGTGGCCATAGTGAGAGAGGACTCTCATCAGCCCTTGTTCCCACTTACCTGCATCTGCAGGTGTCTGGTCGGCCACCGAAAGGAGGATCGGGGTGCCCCAGCAAGCTCAGCAGCGGAGGTGACGAGCAGTGTGCTTCGCCGAAGCCGACACTGAACAGAGTGAGGTGAGTATATTCAGCTCTTTACTCCCCCCAGTGGTGGAAAAAAAAGAAGACATCCATTTTTTGAAAAAGGTCCCAACCTAGTTATGGACCTTCTAATCTCACCTTATCCACGCCGCAGGTTTTTCTGCTGAAAAATTTCAGACAGATACCAAACTTCACCCTTCACGGTGGGCTATGTGTGCCAACCTTCAGGGATATGGGTTCCTATTTAAAGGATACCTCTCCCCTGGGCCTTGTACAAGACTCTTACCAGGACTTTATAGCGAAATAGCGAAAGTGCTGGATCTTAGAGCCCAGTCCTCCGAAGAGAGACATTACAGGCGACGCCTCATGGATGAGGCCCGGATCCCATCCAGATTCAGCTCATTTGTAGGCGTCTTGGATGGATCCGAAAGCATAGCTCTTTTACCCCCAGAGGGTCTCTTTGGTAGAGCTTTCCTTTAGCACCTCCTAACGCGTCCAACACCTTTCGACACTGGCGAAAAAACTGAGGTACTTCCCTGATGGGAGGGGTTATATGGAGGGGAACTGTCTTCCATTGGTTGTGCCAGTGTCCAATCACCGCTGGTGACCCTTAACCCATTATGTAATGACTAGCTCTGTGTCCCGTGGTGTACGATAAAGAAAAAGCATTGACAGTGACCAAATGCATCCTATTATTACAAGTACAAAGTCTCTCCAAAGATGGGGTGTTGAGCAAGTTTCCTTTTGTCACTGCCGTTAACTGTAAAACCCAACAATGGCTAACCTCCTGCCCACTTTTGGCATAACCACAACATAAAACAAAACCTCCCTCATAAGACATTCCCAGGTAACAGGCTTTAAAACTTCAAGAACAAAACGCCTCAATAACAGTATAAACCGTTATGTGATTTTATTTTGTTTTGGACAAGGCAGGGAAGGAAGTCAAGATCTGGAATCTTAGCAAGCAATTGCAAATATCATAAGTGGGGCAAAAACTGACACAAAATACTTTTTTTCCAGTAATATTAGAAAGGCTAAAACTTCTGTCAGTTTTTCACATTTGTTTACATTCATACCTAAACGTCACATTTCAAGCGTTTTTTTGGAGCAGAACTGCTAATTTTTGTAGCTTTTGTCAGGCATTTTTCAACTAAAAGGTGTGGAGTGCTGCTGAAAAAGGGGCAGAGAGCTGCTGTTTAAATAGAAAACGTGGGTCAAAATGTTTAAAAAAGGAGTTTCCATTTAACTCTATGGAGACAAAAACGCTAAATTCTGCCTGAAAAGTAGCTCATGTACATTTTTTGAGCGACAGACATTTTGCTACAAACAACAGAATGCTCAGATGTGAACAAGAGCTATTGAAAACAATGGGCTTTTGCTATTTGAGTCTTTTTGAGCTTAGAACTACAAGCTACAAAACTTTCACGTGTGAATGGGGCCTGACTGTCTGTGGTGTCTTGTGCCAATGACAGCTGCTCCTATTATCTTCTAAAATCTCCACAACGACGTTTACAAACAACAGTACAAAAGTTGACAGAAGTATTTAGTCTTTCCATGGCTACTCAAAAAGAATAAGACAAAAAAAATAAAAAGTTTGGCTGGAAAAATGGACCATTTACACCAAGTCAGTGTGCTAATGCACATTACATGCGTTGTTGTACTGTGTTGCCATTCACTTGAATGCACCTTGCACACAGATCTGTTACAGTGGGGCAGCACACATTAGTGTGCTGTTGCCCATTGCAGTATGTGCACCACACTTGCAAAGTTGAGAATGAATGCCACTGCATCCCAATGCACTTAACATGCACAGCGTGTTACAACAATGCATAGTGTAAGCAGCTCATAGGAGTTTATTTATACTGTAAGTGTTTTCTCAGAAGATTCACACAAAAAAAGCCTCTGTGATTGCCTCCTTTATTTGGAGCAAAAAAACATCCCCTACAGCAAAACAAGCATTACAGGCTGCCATGTCAGAAGGGGGATTCAACCAGGTTTCCCTAATTATTTTCTGGCTTCCCAGCTGTCCTATGTCTATGAATGGCTATAACTACAAAATCTCTCTGCCTCACTGACAATACAGGAGATTATCAATTATTATTATTAGGAACTGTAACACCCTTTCCTCTCTAGATGTAGTGGTAAATAAATGTGGCTTTTATCTGAGGACAAAACCTATCTTCAAAATTCTAGTTTCTCCTCTAGAAATTCAATATGGAATATGAGCCAACTAAAGGAACTTTATCGACATCCAGATTCTAGGTAGTGGCCAGGCCATGGTATCACTCTACTATTGAAAATTTTTCTGAATGGAACCCTTGTCTTTTTTGACCAGATTAAAAAATCTTAATCGATCACAAAAAAGTACTTTTGCCGGTACCTTACTTTACTCCATGCAGTTCAATCTCAGTTTGGCACGCTCAATGTTTCTCTGGCTACCTCACAGTTACATACATTTATGAATATGGGAACTATGGACAAACCCACATTGGTTATATACCTATGTTCAATATGAGGAATCTTGCCCATTCCAAGCAGCTTTACATAAATGGAAGCACCCAACACCATCACTAGAAGATGATCAGTGGAAAGATATGGAATTGGTATGCTTTAAAGATACTATTAGTTCCACTGATAGACTTATCCAGTTTAAACTTCATCAGCTCTATTATACTCTAGAAAGACCACAAAAATGGGTGCAATTGCTACAGCTAGACCAGCACTGGCAAAATGCTGCAAACTGACAGCAAAGTTGATTTTTCTTGTGACATAAGTTAAAAAGGTAGGCCTGGTCCCTAGTAAAGTGGACACACAAAGTATATTAGGTAATTAGTAAAATTAGTATGTATATACAGTGCCTTGCAAAAGTATTCACCCCCTTGGCATTTTTCGTGTTTTGTTGCCTCACAACCTGGAGTTAACACGGATTGTTTGAGGATTTGCATCATTTAATTTACAGAACATGCCCACAACTTTGAAGTTTTTTTTTTTTTTTATTGTGAAGCAAACAACAATTAGGACAACATAACCGAAAAAGTCAATGTGCATAACTATTCACCCCCCTAAAGTCAATACTTTGTAGAGCCACCTTTTGCGGCTATCACCGCACCAAGTCGCTTTGGATAAGTCTCTATGAGCTTGCCACATCTTTCCACTGGGATTTTTGCCCATTCCTCCTTGCAAAACTGCTCCAGCTCCTTCAAGTTGGATGGTTTGCGCTTGTGAACAGCAATCTAAGTCTGACCATAGATTTTCTATTGGATTGAGGTCTGGGCTTTGACTAGGCCATTCCAACACATTTACACGTTTCCCCTTAAACCACTCAAGTGTTACTTTAGCAGTGTGTTTGGGGTCATTGTCCTGCTGGAAGGTGAACCTCCGTCCTAGCCTCAAATCGCACGCAGAGTGTGGTACAGGTTTTGCTCAAGAATATCCCTGTATTTCGCACCATCCATCTTTCCCTCAACTCTGACCAGTTTCCCAGTCCCGACTGCTGAAAAACATCCCCACAGCATGATGCGGCCACCACCATGTTTCACTTTTGGGATGGTGTTCTTTGGGTGATGTGATGTGTTGGGTTGGGTTTGTGCCAGACATAGGGTTTTCTTTGATGACCAAAAAGTTCAATTTTAGTCTCATCAGACCAGAGCACCTTCCTCCATACATTTTGGGAGTCTCCCACGTGCCTTTTCGCAAACTCAAAACATGCCATTTTGTTTTTTGCTGAAAGTAATGGCTTTCTTCTGGCCACTCTGCCATAAAGCCCAACTCTTTGGAGCGTACGGCTTTTTGTTGTCCTATGTACAGATACTCCAGTCTCTGCTGGGGAACTCTGCAGTTCCTCCAGGGTTACCTTAGGTCTCTGTGCTGCCTCTCTGATTAATGCCTCCCTTGCCCGGACCGTGAGTTTTGTTGTGCAGCTGTCTCTTGGCAGGTTTGCTATTGTGCCATGTTCTTTCCATTTGGTTATGATTGATTTGATGGTGCTCCTAGGGATTATCAAAGATTTGGTAATTTTTTTATAACCTAACCCTGACTTGTACTTCTCAACAACATTGTCCCTTACTTGTTTGGAGAGTTCCTTGGTCTTCATGGCAGTGTTTGGTTAGTGGTGCCTCTTGCTTAGGTGTTGCAGCCTCTGGGGCCTTTCAAAAAGGTGTGTATATGTAATGACAGATCATGTGACACTTAGATTGCACACAGGTGGACATAATTTCAGTAATTATGTGACTTCTGAAGGTAATTGTTTGCACCAGAGCTTTTTATGGGCTTCATAACAAAGGGGGTGAATACATACGCACATGCCAATTATCAGTTTTTTATTTCTGAAAAATCGTTTCATGTATATATTTTTCTAATTGTACTTCACCAACTTAGACTACTGTGTCCTAAACCATCACATATAATTCAGATTAAAAATAAATTGAACTAAAGGCTGTAATGTAACAAAATAGGTAAAAATCCAAGAGGGTGAATACTTTTGCAAGGCACTGTACCATACATAAACACGTTGTTAGATTGATCATGTTAAGTGGATTTCTTTCATATGAATAGTTTAAAAAAACATTATTACTGTGTGATCACATCTAGAAATGAGAAGATTTGTGGCAGTTATGAGCTGTTCCTCCCCTTGGTGACCATACAATTCATCGAAGATTGCTGAGCACAGTAACACCAATATTTTCTGATTCTTGTTTTTTTGCATATGTAAGCTATGTCCTGTAATTTGATTAGGATCCAAAGTGTCCAAGCAAACTCAAATGAAGAAGCAGCAGGCTGCAACGTGTGAGTATGGACACAGATGGTGTCACAGTCGGTTCAGATTACTATTGTGCCTCATAGTTTACCTTCATGAAAAACAGAGCTTTAAACCTGCATTATCTCTTAAATAAAGTTTAAAATAAAATAAAAAGGTGCATCTGGGCTTTAAGAAATTAAACATCTCTGCATGCACCTCATATTTCTTATATCATAATCGACATCTAATGTCGCGTACACACATTCGGAATTTCTGACAACAAATGTTCGATGTGAGCTTTTGGTCGGAAATTCCGACCGTGTGTAGGCTCCATCGAACATTTGCTGTCGGAATTTCTGACAACAAATGTTTGAGAGCTGGTTCTCAATTTTTCCAACAACAAAAGTTCTTGTCGGAAATTCCGACCGTGTGTACCCAATTCCGACGCACAAAAATCCTACGCATGCTCGGAATCAATTTGACGCATGCTCGGAATCATTGTACTTCATTTTTCTCAGCTGGTCGTATTGTTTTACGTCACCGCATTCTTGACGATTGGAATTTCCGAGCAACATTTGTGCGACCGTGTGTATGCAAGACAAGTTTGAGCCAACATCCGTCGGAAAAAAAACCCCACGGTTTTGTTGTAGGAAATTCCGATCGTGTGTACGCGGCATAAGGCTTTGTTCCAATATATGACTTTTAGGTTGAAGCTCGATTCTAGGCAATAAGTGAGGCTTTTCCACTCCATATGGAACACATATGGAGAATATTGTATGCAGGAGTTGATTCTCTTAGCATTCCTTAAAGTGGTTGTAAACCCACTTTTTCAACTTGCACCTACAGGTAAGCCTAGATTAGGGCTTACCTGTAGGTGCAAGAAATATCTCCTAAACCTACACGGTTTAGGAGATATTTACTAAAAATGACAGGCGCCGCTGTCTACGGCACATGCGCGCCGTAGACAACGGCGCATTCATGGGGTTAATCCCATTCACAAAATCGGCTATTTCCCAGCAATCGCTGGGCATAGCCGATTGTGACGGCTCTCGCGCGTATGCGCAGAGTGACGTCTCCGCCGTTCCGGCCAATCACAGCGCCGGAGCGGCGCTGTGATTGGCTGGTGCAGTGATACCCGGAAGTAACCTTCCGGCTATCGCCGCAGCGATGGATGCGGCTGAAGAGGGAGACGAGGACGGCTTTGGGGGCCCAGATCTAAGGTAAGTGATGCATAACGAGCTATTATGCTAGTCATAATAGCTCATTATGCCTTTCTCTTACAGGTAGTTTTAAAAAAAAAAAAAAATTCTAATGCCCCATACACACGATCATTTTTAATGTCATTTTTAAAACTGACGTTTTTCTCGTCATTTTTTTTCTTGTTTCCTCTCAAGCCTGTCTTGCGTACACACCATCATTTTAAAAAATGTTCAAGAAAAGCGCCGTGACGTACACCACGTACGACGGCACTATAAAGGGGAAGTTCCGTTCGAATGGCGCCACCCTTCATGTTAGTAAAGTTTGTTGAGAGACGATTCGCTCTTTTCAGTCTAGTGCTTTTCAGTCCGTTACAGCATGACGAATGTGCTATCTCCATTACGAACGCTAGTTTTACCAGAACGAGCGCTCCTGTCTCATACTTGATTCTGAGCATGCGCATTTTTTTTCACGTCGTTAAAGCATACACACTATCGTTTTTCACGTCGTTAAAAAAACGACATGAAAAACGACGTGAAAAAAGAGAGCATGTTCGAAATTTTTAATGCCCGTTTTTCACGCCGTTAAAAATGCTCTGGAGCATACACACGATCATTTTTAATGGCCATTTTTTTTAATGGCATTTTTAACGGCATGAAAAATGATCGTGTGTATGGGGCATAAGGGTTTACAACCACTTTAAGTATTAAAGGTCATAGGTCTCAATGTGTCTGGAGCTACAGAAAGAAAAGTAATATATATTTAATGAAATTTTTCTTGTATGGGTGCTTCATATGATGTGCCCTGTGATGAAATATGGTTGAAAGTCTTCTTTTCTCAGAAAGGTATACAGGGGCAACTAATTTGTGTGCACAAAAAAAAAGATTAAGATACAGAGGACATATAGACTAATATAATCTGATTCTACAACTAGATGCATCTAATCACATTGTGTTACACTGTAAATGAATTCCTTCAACGTCAAATCAGTTACTAGCAATTAAACTGAAACTCATTAGATCAGTGTCTCTCTTAACCATACACAGGCTACACATGATACATGACTGTATGTCATCTCTTGGATTTACAAGCAACCATATAATGCAAGAGGCTGCCTAAACAATCAAGTCAGTGGTTAACCAGTTAAGGCCTTACACTACATAATGGTTGGTAAATTGAAATGATTGTATAGAGTTAGATTGTAGTGTGTGTGTAGCCAGCTTTCGAATTTCTCGTCCCTGCTGCTAAATCTAGGCAGTACCAGTGCCTCCATCAATACACGTGAAAAAATCTAAAAAAATAAGTCCTTTTCACACAGCCACTGCTCCTTTTTCCTTGCAGAGTCACAATATTTTTTTTTAAGGTGTTAAGTCTTTGACTGCATATTAGTTGCCCATCATTGACAAGGTAAGGGTGTCAACCGATTACCAGTATATTCAAATATTTCAAAACTCAATGTAATACCTGACATGCTGCATTTAGTCTTTTAGGCTGGGTCCACACTGCCTTGCGGAGCAGCTCACAGTAGGGGTCCGGCGCGTCCCTGTTCACCGTTTCAGGTCCGATTTCGGTCCGCATGTTTGGCTGAATTCGAACCTGAAACGGACCAGAAGACGCACAGGACTCCTGTGCAATTCGCTCCGCTCCTATCCCAGTCCTGTGTTAACCTGCTCCATTGAGAGACAGTCACCTGACATGCAAATTGGATGCGAGGAAAGTGCAATTCGCAATAGTGTGAACCCAGTCTTAAAGCTAAACTCTCAGCAAATGGATAAATGCAGAGATGAAATGTAGTCTCTCTCTCCCTCAGTCTGTGAAGGGAGTGGAGGAGTCTGAGGGAGAGGGAGAGGTACTGACAATACTTGCATTTATAAAAAAACATTCAGGAATGTATTATTGAATACGGAATTGCATTGATTTGTGACATCTATATCTGCCTGGAGTTCAGTTCTAAGCATCGTTTTCCAAAGGACCTAGTTATGACATTGGGTTTTATCCTTCATCTTTTTTCTAACTTGGCAGATATCCTTCAGTACAGGTAACCTCAAGAAACTGGAGCCGTTTTCAGAAACTAATCCAGTAAAAATTTGTTTTGTTATTGTAGTAGACAGTTTAAAAAAATGCACAAAATGGAAATACATTCTGACAAATACCTTCTGTGCTTGTAACTCCTGCAGGGTTTGTCCCTGCTCCTTCAGCTGCTTTGTCTTTGTCAATATGTCCTGCTCCATGGTAGTCTTCAGTGCGCTTAGCTCTTTGACCTGTTTATTTTGGCCGCTTATTTGATTTCTGTTGGACTTCAGCTCTTCCTGAGCTAGTACAAGTTTTTCCTCTAAAGACTAAAAAAAAATTGAATGAAGGCAGACATACATACATGCTCAATATGTTGATTTGATAAGGGTTAATATGGTTTAACTTCTGGATCATAAATGCCTAGTTCATGAAAGCTATATACTGTACATATTAGAATTCTGTGACCACAACTGCTAGGTTTCCCAATAATATTCAAAAAAACACATCTACTTTTGGTTTAGTTGAGTTTCCACAGTGTGTCCACATTAGCCTGCTCCTAAATAAAATCATTAATGACAATTACAAATTATGGTAACAGTGTGGACATGTAAATGCATCCAGAAGTGACTATGTTATGGCTATGTACATGTCCATATTTTAAGGTTAATGCTTAAAGTTATGGCAAAACATACAGCTACTCAGCTTAGTGCATTACAACGTATCTATATCTTTATACCTGGCGTCTGTGAAATAATAAAGAAGACAAGTACAATCATTACTGAGAAATAGGACAAATACTTGTATACAGTGCACAGAAAAAGTATTCATACCCCTTGAAATTTTCCACATTTTGTCATGTTACAACCAAAAACATTAATGTATTTTATTGGGATTTTATGTGATAGACCAAACCAATGTATCTGGCCTTTATGGAAGAGTAGCAAGAAGAAAGCCATTGTTAAAAGAAAGCCATAAGACGTCCTGTATCCAGTTTGTAAAAAGCGATGTGGGGGACACAGCAAACATATGGAAGAAGTTGCTCTGGTCAGATGAGACCAAAATTTTACTTTTTGGCCTAAACACACCATCCCCACTGTGAAAACATGGTGATGGCAGCCTCATGTTGTGGGATGCTTTTCCTCGACAGGGAAGCTGGTCAGAGTTGATGGGAAGATGGATGGAGCCAAATACAGGGCAATCTTAGAAGAAAACCTGTCCGCAAAAGACTTGAGACTGGGGAGGAAATTCACCTTCAAGCAAAACAGTGACCCTAAACATACAGCCTGAGCTACAATGAAATGGTTTAGCTCAAAGCATATCCATGCGTTAGAAGGCCAGACCAGTCAAAAGGCCAGACCTAAATCCAATTGAGAATGTGTGGCAAGACTTGAAAATTGCTGTTCACAGATGCTCTCCATTTAATCTGACAGAGTTTGAGCTATTTTGCAAAGAAGAATGGGCAAAAATGTCACTCTCTAGATGTGCAAAGCTGGTAGAGACATATCCAAAAAGACTTGCAGCTGTAATTGCAGTAAAAGGTGGTTCTACAAAGTATTGACTCAGAGGGCTGAATATAAATGCATGCCACACTTTTCACATATTTATTTGTAAAACAAAAAAATTGAAAACCATTTATCATTTTCCTTCCAACGTTACAATTATGTGCCACTTTGTGTTGGTCTATCACATAAAATAGATAGAAAAAGATGAAGCTGCGCCAAACATTAAGTCCACAAAAAAATACTCAGATGACAAGAGGATTAAATTAGTATAGATGTCCTTTAGGCATATACCACTCAAGGTAAGTCACCGCACAACAGTCTATATATGAAGCATGGTTCAATAAGCATTGGTTGAGACAACACCGCAGTGAATCCACAGAGTAAGTGAGAAGCCCAGCACCATATATAAAAGCCGCTTATCAGAGGGCAAGCACGAATGAGCATTCGGCTGTAACCCAGCCACGGCCTTTAACCTCCGGGGAATGATGACACTGAAGTGGACTCACTCAGGATAGATGTTCCGGGTGCTAGGCTACCTCCGTACACATGCGGTCCGTAGGATCTCCCTAACTGAGCCAAATCTTCCTACATACTGTGTCCTATATGCCCCTTCCAGACACACAGCTCCAGCAGTGAAGCCAATCCATAAAGCAGTAAACAGGACTAGGAGTGATCCAATGCTGACTGATAAACTATAGGCTTGTGAATCAGAGCTTTTATGAAATTAACCCTTTAGGGTCAGCGCGTTTTTTTCAATTTTTGTCTATCACATAAAATCCTAATAAAATACATTTACATTTTTTGTTTTAACATGACAAAATGTGGAAAATTTCAAGGGGTATGAATACTTTAAGGCACTGTAACTATCAGTATGTTTTTTTGTTCAGCAGCTTTTTGTGAAGCTTGTTAAAGAAGCATCTTTAAAAAGAATTGTTAAGACACCAGAAAACAGAAACTTCAAGCATATTATTGTGCTGTTATTACCATTGGTATGTATAAGTATCCATGTATTACATGTTAAAAGAAATCAAGCTGTCTAAAAGTCTTACTTTTAGATCTTGGCGAATTGCTGAGACTTCAGACTCCTTTCCATACATGTCAGACTGAAGGCGCTCCAGTTTTTCTTGAAGACCATCAGTGGCCTTCTGTAAATCAGACAATTTGCTCTTCTCAGCAGTGAGTTCTGAAGTCAGAGAGGTAATCTGCAGCTGTAGTTTTCCCTCCATTTGGGTCTAAAAAAAATATAAAAAATGTTGAGTTGAGTTTTCAAGAATCTATTTCAACTTAAAGAATACAATTACTAAACCAGCAGAAACAAAACAATTTTGGCTGACGGTATTGTTAAGGAAATTTGTAAGTTAGTTCTGTGCATAATTGTATTCTATTTTGTATGTATTGCACACCGCACTCACTGTGCACACGGCACTAATAATGTTTTCATTACATGTTTGCATTTTTTCAAGTCCCGATTAGAATTAGCCTGCCTATGTTATGCCCCTTGTTACCATAAACGTACAATTGTAATATTAATGTGATACCTACGTAATCATGTGTATAAAAACCTTCAATTGCGTCATAATAAAACAGAACAGTTATTTGGAAAGATGCTGAGTGTATCTTTTGTGTCTATTCCCGACTGCAGTAGTCATTATTCATTTGGAACCACTAATCAATATGAGGATAGGAGTTGCCTATCTATAAAATGTCCAGGTCAAGTGGCGAGCCAGCCAGGAGGAGGATTTACAGGTGTCCCTGAGGATCCGAAACGGAGCTTGAGACGATCCGGGAATTTCTGATAATCAGCCGGCTGAGGTAAGCTTTGCTTACATTTGAGTTATCAGACTTCCTTGATCGGTAAGGCATTTTCGGGACAAAGGGTATCTATTTTACTCCCCTTAATCGAACTGTATTGATTGGTGGTTTTATGTTATGTTGTCACTGTCTACTGTCCATCAGAGTGTTATAGATAAGAATAGTGTTGTTCACAGGTATATGTAGTACATCTGCTAGTTAAAGTAGTTTAGAGGCAAGAGGGTATAGGCACAAGTAGAGAAGACTGGGCAGTCATTATATTAAGTAAGGGAATGAAGGGTAAGAGACCCTCAAAAATGCCCAGCGCAAGAGGAGCGCTATAAAATATATGAACCGAAGGTGCGGTTCCGCCTATACTGAGCCCCTAGATTAATGGGTAAAGTGGTCAGGGATCCACAATGGCTAACTGGGTAACCACCAAAGTCCGCAGGGACTAAGAATCATGCAGAGTAAACAGCTAGAGAAACAGCTATCTATGTGAGCAGGATGGATCAATGGTGACAATTAACACTAGACAGAAAGGGACATTTTAATGTTAAGTTGTGGGATGAATTTGGGGTCAGGCACTGCAACTAGTAAAGTCAAAACAGAATACTTTATATGCTGTCAGAGAGGGAAGATGGGATGAGCACTATGGCTGCCCGTCTGATCATAGAAGGTACAGTATGTGAAGTATTAAAATACATGGGATGCAAAGGATATAAGAACAAAATAAGGAAAGCAGTATTTAAAGCAGGGAAATATTAAAGAGAGTTAAAAGAGAATGATATGCATGTGTTGTGTGCAAATGGGAAAAATGTAAGTGATTTTAGAGAGATATTCGTGTATGTGTGTGAATGCTGGAACCTTTAGTCCCTGCGGATTGTGTGTGCCATGTGTGCAGATGTGACCCCCTCCTTTGTGCTCTCATTAAAGAATGTAGCTGGGATGAGAGGGCAGTGATAAGCTGGAAGGACACCCTTAGACAAAACATTTATAACAAAATGTGCCGGGTTAATTTTGAATCTGTTTTCCAAACATGGTAAAATGAAGGTTACATTTAACCGTGTATTACACAAATTGAGTATCCTTTGATAGTGGAAACAGTGCATTTAAAAAAAGGACATTTAAGTAAAATGTTCTCCTTCAAGGAAATATATCTGTGGATATATATTAGAATTAGAGTGTGATGTTGAGATTATCACTTGAGTACAGGTCCTTCTCAAAAAATTAGCATATTGTGATAAAGTTCATTATTTTCTGTAATGTACTGATAAACATTAGACTTTCATATATTTTAGATTCATTACACACAACTGAAGTAGTTCAAGCCTTTTCTTGTTTTAATATTGATGATTTTGGCATACAGCTCATGAAAACCCAAAAATCCTATCTCAAAAAATTAGCATATCATGAAAAGGTTCTCTAAACGAGCTATTAACCTAATCATCTGAATCAACTAATTAACTCTAAACACCTGCAAAAGATTCCTGAGGCTTTTAAAAACTCCCAGCCTGGTTCATTACTCAAAACCGCAATCATGGGTAAGACTGCCGACCTGACTTCTGTCTAGAAGGCCATCATTGACACCCTCAAGCAAGAGGGTAAGACACAGAAAGAAATTTCTGAACGAATAGGCTGTTCCCAGAGTGCTGTATCAAGGCACCTCAGTGGGAAGTCTGTGGGAAGGAAAAAGTGTGGCAGAAAACGCTGCACAACGAGAAGAGGTGACCGGACCCTGAAGAAGATTGTGGAGAAGGACCGATTCCAGACCTTGGAGGACCTGCGGAAGCAGTGGACTGAGTCTGGAGTAGAAACATCCAGAGCCACCGTGAACAGGCGTGTGCAGGAAATGGGCTACAGGTGCCGCATTCCCCAGGTCAAGCCACTTTTGAACCAGAAACAGCGGCAGAAGCGCCTGACCTGGGCTACAGAGAAGCAGCACTGGACTGTTGCTCAGTGGTC
This sequence comes from Rana muscosa, assembly GCA_029206835.1. NCBI lineage: Eukaryota > Metazoa > Chordata > Amphibia > Anura > Ranidae > Rana > Rana muscosa. The sequence goes on along the minus strand of CM055118.1, from coordinate 789,191,147 downwards.
CAAAGTACATTCGGAAATCAAGGTGCCAGAGTCTGGAGGAAGACTGGGGAGAGGGAAATGCCAAAATGCCTGAAGTCCAGTGTCAAGTACCCACAGTCAGTGATGGTCTGGGGTGCCATGTCAGCTGTTGGTGTTGGTCCACTGTGTTTTATCAAGGGCAGGGTCAATGCAGCTAGCTATCAGGAGATTTTGGAGCACTTCATGCTTCCATCTGCTGAAAAGCTTTATGGAGATGAAGATTTCATTTTTCAGCACGACCTGGCACCTGCTCACAGTGCCAAAACCACTGGTAAATGGTTTACTGACCATGGTATTACTGTGCTCAATTGGCCTGCCAACTCTCCTGACCTGAACCCCATAGAGAATCTGTGGGATATTGGGAAGAGAAAGTTGAGAGACGCAAGACCCAACACTCTGGATGAGCTTAAGGCCGCTATCGAAGCATCCTGGGCCTCCATAACACCTCAGCAGTGCCACAGGCTGGTTGCCTCCATGCCACGCCGCATTGAAGCAGTCATTTCTGCAAAAGGATTCCCGACCAAGTATTGAGTGCATAACTGAACATAATTATTTGAAGGTTGACTTTTTTTGTATTAAAAACACTTTTCTTTTATTGGTCGGATGAAATATGCTAATTTTTTGAGATAGGATTTTGGGGTTTTCATGAGCTGTATGCCAAAATCATCAATATTAAAACAAGAAAAGGCTTGAACTACTTCAGTTGTGTGTAATGAATCTAAAATATATGAAAGTCTAATGTTTATCAGTACATTACAGAAAATAATGAACTTTATCACAATATGCTAATTTTTTGAGAAGGACCTGTATTAATTTCTGATATGAGTTTAACAATTTTATTAATAATAAAGATATATTGTAATTGGTTTAGACAACCTTTGGTTGGAAATGAAATCCAGGTTATTGGGGAAATTTGTAAGATGGGATTAGTTTAGATAACAATTTTGTAATTTTACATTTATACAACAACCCTTATTTATATAAAAATTAAGATGAGGTTGTTAATTGGAATACAGCTGCCATAATATTTAACAAAGCGGAGATGGATGGGATACATAAGAAGTTTTTCTACAAAGATGAAATCTAAAGGTCTGATAATAACTTGATGTGCGGTCCATGATGTGAGAATAATAATAAATAAAATGTAAATATAACAGACCCATCACATCAAGTCCACACAACCTGTTAGGATAGATGCCGCCTGCAGCCAGTTGTTTTATAGTTTTTGATCTGGCTGAGAGCATTCTGTTCTGTCATATACAGATTGTTGGTCCTTTTGTTTTTATGTATTTTTATTTTTGAAATCCAAAGCAGAACGTGTGGATTGTGAAATGATGTGCCCCTTTTTCTTGTAAGTGCCGTGGTATAAACAAAAGAATACTTTGGTATTGTTATCATTTATTATGTTATGACATCAGGAAAATAATGTCAGATGGAAACTAAGGACTTGTGTTATCTAGCTAAAACTAACAGAGCAAGCAATGAGAAATTATAATATCGCCAGGAAAAAGTTGTCTTTTGAAACATAAAACTGAAGTACTTACACAAACAGCATGATAAAAAACAAGCCTTTGTAATATATTTATGCAAGCTGGACCCAGTAGTGAAGTGTTCACCCCAATATATCGGAGCTGTAGCTTTATGCAAAGGTGCCATTATACAAAGTTACAGACATTATTTTGGTCAAATATTTAATTTTTAATCGTCCCACATTTCTACACAGCAAATATACAGCTAACTAAATGTTGGGCTAATAAAAGGTTACAAGTTTAACAATGAAAAATGCGTACATTTGAATCCAGCCACCTTATTGCCTCTATTGGAGGAGGCGAGACAAAGAAATAACACGTGTTAAATTGATGATGTAGGAATCGGTTGCTGTGAGCCCAGTGCTGGACACACTCCCTGAAGATCCGGATATTTAATTTTTTGTAGACTTGATCCCGGTTTTTATACTGAGTATGCAGTTAATCACCCAGAAGGATACTCTGTATTCAGAGTCATTGGATCCTTTTCCCCAGCTCAAGAAGCAGAGCTCCATGTTTTAGCAAGCCTGCGAGCTATAAAAAATAGGATTTTTATAACAGCTTACCTGTAAAATCCTTTTCTTGGAGTACATCACGGGACACAGAGCGGCATAGTCATTACTATGTGGGTTATATAGATACCTTCAGGTGCTGGCACTGGCAACTTCCAAAACCGGAAGTACCCTCCCCTATATAAGCCCCTCCCATCCGGGAGCACCTCAGTTTTGTAGCAAAGCAATAAGTGTCCCCAAAGAGGGGTGGGAGCTCTGTGTCCCGTGATGTACTCCAAGAAAAGGATTTTACAGGTAAGCTGTTATAAAAATCCTATTTTCTTTCTCGTACATCACGGGACACAGAGCGGCATAGTCATTACTAATGGGATGTCCTAAAGCAATGCCCAATGAGGGGGGGGTACACCATACATAAGCTGAGCGCTATCAGACATGAGGATCTTTTGCGGCCTGCAACACACTGCGCCCAAAGGCGACATCCTCCTGACTTCTAACGTCCACCTGGTAGAACCTAGTAAACGTGTGTACTGAAGACCATGTTGCGGCCTTACAGATTTGAGCCAGGGAGGCCTGGTGATGCACTGCCCATGAAGTTCCAACTGCTCTCGTGGAGTGCGCCCTAACTTTGAACGGAGGCGGTCTCCTTCTCAAGCCATAGGCTTGCATAATGACCTGTCGAATCCACTTAAATCCGCTAAAGCAGATTTTGACGCTGCCTGACCCCTTCTGGGGCCTTCCGGCAGAATAAACAAAGTATCCGTTCTGCGAATCTGAGCCGTGGCTTTTAGATAAGCTTTAACTGCTCTTACTACATCCAAAGAATGCAATAACTTTTCCTCTACCGAACTAGGCTTGGGGAAAAAGGAAGGAAGAACCACATCTTGGTTCAAATGAAACCTCGATACCACCTTAGGAAGAAAGGCTGGATGAGGACGTAACACTACTCTGTCCTTATGGATAACCAGATATGGCTCCCTACAGGACATAGCGGCTAATTCCGACACTCTTTTAGCCGAACAAATGGCTACTAGAAAAATCAATTTCCTGGTGAGAAGAACCAGGGAAATATGCTGTAATGGTTCAAATGGTTGTTTCTGTAGAACCGACAGAACCAGGTTTAAGTCCCATGGACATATGGGAATATTAACCGGAGGGCTAATACGCATCACTCCTTGTATAAAGGCCTTGACTAGTGAATGCAAAGCCAAGGGCCTTTGAAAAAATATTGACAAGGCCGAAATCTGACCCTTGATAGTACTCAAGGCAAGCTTCCTATCTACAGCCCATTGTAGGAAGTCCAGAATCCTACCTATTACGTACTCACGTGGATGCCATTTCTTGGCTTCACACCAGGCGATGTACGCCTTCCAGAATCTATAGTAGATCTGCCTGGATACCGGCTTCCTGGCATTGATCATGGTAGATACCACAGGATTAGAGAGCCCTCTCTTTTTTAGAATGTGGGCTTTAATAGCCAGGCCGTCAAACCTAGGGCTGGTAAGGAAGGGTGGTATATCGGTCCTTGCGAAAGCAGGTCCGGACGATGTGGGAGGGTCCAAGGACTCCCCACAGACATCTTTACAATCTCCGCGTACCATGCTCTTCGGGGCCACACTGGAGCTACCAGAATCACTGGTTTCTTTTCTACCCTGATTCTGCGGAGTAATCGAGGTAACAATTGTGGCGGTGGGAATGCATATATCAGCTTGAACTGATCCCAAGGGAACACTAGGGCATCCGAGCCGCAAGCTAGGGGATCCCTTGTCCAAGAGACAAACCTGTCCACTTTTGCGTTGAATCTGGATGCTAGCAGATCTACATCCGATGTTCCCCACCGCTGACATATTGTCCGGAAAACCTCGGGATTAAGGGACCATTCCCCTGGGCATAATTGTTGGCGACTTAGAAAGTCCGCCTTCCAATTCTCCACTCCTGGAATGAATACCGCAGATATGGCTGGGACATATCTTTCTGCCCATTTCAGGATGCAATTTACTTCCCTCTGGGCTGCACGACTCCTGGTGCCACCCTGATGATTGATATATGCCACTGCCGTGGCATTGTCCGATTGAATTCTGACAGGGGACCCTTGGAGTTTGGATGTCCATGCTACTAGGGCATACCGGGCTGCTCGTATCTCTAAGAGATTGATGGGCAGGGCCTTTTCTGCATCCGACCATCTGCCCTGGAGAGACCATTGTTCCAGTACTGCTCCCCAGCCTATAAGGCTGGCATCTGTAGTGACCACCTTCCAAGAAATCGGACTGAAGGATTTCCCTTTTTCCAGATTCTGGGGAACCAACCGCCAACGGAGGCTCTTGCGAACGGAAGGGGACAAGGACATTGGTAAGTCTAGGGCCTGAACTTTTTTGTTCCAGGCTGACAGTATGGCCCTTTGCAAATTCCTTGAATGGAATTGACCGTAGGGTACTGCTTCGAATGATGCCACCATTTTTCCCAGCAGCCTCATGCACAGGCGTATGGATGGCTGTCTTTTTGTACCCACTAGGTGGATCAAATCTCTCAAAGACGACCCCTTTTGTTGAGGCAAGAAAATTTTTCTCTGGTCTGAATCCAGCCTTAGCCCCAAGTATTCCAGACTTTTGACTGGTTTTAGGGCTGACTTGTCTCGGTTGATAATCCAACCGTGATATTCCAGATACTCGATTGTCTCGTGAACAACCACTTCTAGTTTTTCCACTGAGTGGTCTATCAGCAACAAGTCATCTAGATATGCCATTATCGTTACACCTCGTGTTCTTAGATTGGCCAATAATGGGGCCAGAATTTTTGTGAACACTCATGGTGCTGTGGCCAGACCGAAGGGTAAGGCTCTGAACTGAAAATGGTGCCCTTCTACCGCAAAGCGTAGAAATTTTTGGTGGGCTGGAAAGATGGGAATGTGCAAATAAGCATCTTTGATGTCGATCGAGGCTAACCATTCCTCCCCTTGTAGGGCAGTGGCCACCGATCGGATCGACTCCATCCGGAAAGTCCTGATATGTAGGAATTTGTTTAGCCCTTTTAGATTTAATATGGGCCTCACGTCCCCGTTTGGCTTCGGGACTGTAAAGAGGTTTGAGTAAAACCCGAACCCCCATTCTTCCAGGGGAACCTCTATAATTACTGCTTGGAGCAATAATTGTTCTAGTGCCAACAGGAGGGATCCTCTCTTCTGGGGATCCCTTGGCACGTTTGACCTTATAAAGTGGGAAGGAGGGGAGTCTTTTAACTCCAATTTGTATCCCAGACTTACTGCGGAGAGCACCCATCTGTCTCTGATCGTGTCCCGCCAGGTCTCTGTGAACAACTGAAGTCTTCCCCCCACCCGATTGAGTGGGGGCAACCCTTCATGCATTTGACTTTCGGGGAGGTTTTGTACCTCTCCTGATCCAGGGCTTCTTGTTACCCTGCAATTGTCCCTGATTTTTACCTCCGGGATTTGACCGAGGAGGCCGTCGGAACGGTTTCACAGCTGATGTCCTAGGGACTGGAGAAGCAGGCCTCTTAAAAGAGGGACCTCTAACTCTGTTTTTAACCGGCAAAAGTGTACTTTTACCGCTGGAAATTTTCTGGATATATTTGTCCAGGTCTTCCCCGAATAAGCGTTCACCATGAAATGGGAAGCTGACCAGCAATTTTTTACAGGGAGCTTCAGCAGACCAGTTTTTGAGCCACAGAAGCCTGCGCATATGTACTACAGACAGCGTAAGGCGGGAGGCCTGATGGATTGAATCCTTTATAGCGTCCACCGCAAAGCATAAGGCTCTAGGTAGACCAGCTAGGGCAAGAGCCTGCTGATCTGGCAAGTCCCTTAAGACCCGTTTCAATTGATCCTTCACTGCTTGGCAGACCCCAATAGCTGCCACTGCTGGTTGTGTCACCAAGCCTGCTGTAGCAAAAGCAGATTTTAAGAAGGACTCTAATTTTTTATCTATTGGGTCCTTGAACATTTGGACATTATCCACTGGACATGTCAGTGATTTATTCACACAAGAGATGGCTGCGTCCACTGTAGGGACCCTCCATTTTTTGATGAACTTATCCTCCATGGGATAGACCACCTGAAATCTCTTGGGAGGAGTAAATATTTTATCAGGATGCTCCCAATCCTGGTAAATGAGCCCTTCCAATAAAGGATGGATCGGAAAGGAACAAACAGTCTGGGGAGCTTTTAGCGACCCCAACGAGGAGACAGAAGTGGATGATGGCTCCGCAAGGGGCATTTTAAATGCTGATCGGACCATGTTAGTCAGGGACTGAACCCATAATCTTTCAGCATGTGATGCTGAGAATGGCTCTTCCACTGTTGATTCCTCTACAACAGAATCGACCTCATCCTGATCCCCTTCAGGTAGGTCGATCCCTGTATGGGACTATTGCTCCGCTAACAGGCACTCTGAGGGAGGAGACGGAGATCGAGCGCTTTTTCCCTGTGACAGGGAAGCAGCGATCAATGCTGACAATCTCTCTTCCAGCCCTCCCAGAGCTGAGGAATAAACCTCCTCTGTTACATACACAGGAGCAGGTGAACTGAGGACAGCCACAGTACCAGGTACTCCTGAGGGTGCTCTACGGTCACTAACCTCTGATTCTTCAGGTGAGATTGGTGCAGCCGAAGCATGCCCAAGATCCTCAGAGCCCGATGGAGACCCCCTATGCTTCCTGGGATTTTTAGTCCCGGAGTTTTTAGATGGCATATTCCTAAGCCCAAAGCTGAGGTATTCCAGCCGAAATACACCACTTACTGACAATAGTCTAGCACAATTGCTGCTATAAAAACAGTTGGTGTCTACTAATGTGCCTTTCTATGGGGATGCCTGCATCAACCGCTTGCTGTATGCCTTTTTTAAAATGTTGCCAGCTCTGTCTCTGCACTCCATAGCCAGCTCACAACACATAATTGTGCTTTTTAACATGCTGGGACGCCCGCACATGCGCAGAAGCGCTGCGGCGCGCACAGAGCGGCATCCCCCAAGCTCCGCCCCTTTCCCCCTTTATATATAGAGGCGCGTGCTCGCGCGCGGGCACGTGCGCCTTCGGCGCTCTTTTTTGAAAAGGGAAACTAGGGACAAGAGACAGGGCCCCTTTTGCCGCAGGCCGGGGGATGGACGAGCATTGCAACATGGCAGAGGAAGCAGTTTCCCACAAGAGAACTCACCATCTGCCTGGACTTGCTCTGATGAAAAGAAACTAGTCCACATGACAAGAAACGTTCCACAGCGGCCTCTAGTGGATTAACACAGGTACCGCAGTCTGTATATATTTTTTTTTTTTCTTGACCACTATTAAAAATATTAAATTTTTTAGCAGTTACAGGCATGCATAAATATTTAGCGGGAATACCGTTAGGTAACAGGCAGAAAGACATATTAGGCTTGGGGGTCCCCTCAATAGAACCAAGTTCCTGCGGGGCCCCTACATACCTCTTCCCCGCCGCAGGACTCCGTTTGGTCCACAGAAGCCCAAACTTCACCTATCACGGCAGGCATTGTAATTAAACCTTCAGGGACCGGGTTCCCAAGGATTCCACTCCCCTGGACCTGTATAGCACCCTGCACAGAAAACATCTTGGTCGTGGGTATGACCAGAGCTCTGGATCCCAGGGTCCAGCTCTCCTAAGAGAAGCATTACAGGCAAAACCTTGCTCTTCTCTGCAAGGCCCGGGTACCGACCGTTTAGCTATGAAGCTTTTTTGGTCGGATCCGGAATAGCTTACTGAGGCCCAAAAGAACCTGTACGCAAGCTCAGTGAAAAACACATGTTACTTCTTGGCCAACACCTTAGACACTGGCAAAAAACTGAGGTGCTCCCGGATGGGAGGGGCTTATATAGGGGAGGGTACTTCCGGTTTTGGAAGTTGCCAGTGCCAGCACCTGAAGGTATCTATATAACCCACATAGTAATGACTATGCCGCTCTGTGTCCCGTGATGTACGAGAAAGAAAGAGTATATATTTATATAGATAGTCGAGATATAGAGAGCTTTTGGTTCCATTGGAAGGGCCAGAAGTTTGTTTTTACTTCGGCAGGTAAACCAATCAAGCATGCCAAGTTAAATTGATTGGCTGTTTTCAGCCTTCCAGGTTCTTGCTGAGGTAGCCATACTAACATTAAAACTCACATATGGAAGCAGACCAGGCGACTAAATATGCTTGCTGTATTACAGCCTCGGACACTTGACGGGTCTGTGCAACTCAGATTCCACCCTAGTTCTGGCCCAGTATAGCTGGGATTAATAATTCAACTTTAAGGACCCCAGAACGAGAAGAAAAAGTGGTCCACAGGGGGCAGCTTCTTATGAAACAGGACTTTGGAAAAATTTAATCTTTTATGTCTGCCAGCCACTCTTTTCCCCTCCAGCTTGACACATGGAACATGTCTTCAGTCACAAGCAGTTATGGCTGCCCTGGTAAATGAACATGGGATAGAGACAGGGTTCACCACAGTTGTTTTTATAATATACCACTTCTTGTTTTACCTGTTACCAAAGGTGTTACCAAAAGCTGAACATCCCTTCCAGAGATTACAAAAAGATATATCCAGATGCCCAAGTCAGGATCTTACGAGTATGCATTTTGTCTGTATGGACATGTTTTCTGGATGTCCAGTGGCAAATGCTACTGTAAAGGCCCCAGTAAAAAGTGTTATCAGAAGTAGTTTGTAAGTACAGAGTGCCAGAATCTACAGAGAGTAACAGAGGAAATCACTTTTTATAGGAGAGTCCTTACTAGAAGTTTTGAGGTTTTATTTTTATACCCCCTACTGTGTAGTGAAAAAAGTAGAGTAAGAAACAAAAAAAATTTTCCTGAATGTTTTCTTATATTTTATCATGCCCCTAAGGGGATGTTGGATTCTCTCCCTATGGGATTTTGTTTGGGAGTGTGTTACTCGCTTATATTTTCTGTCTCAGCAGCTGAAGTCCTCCATTCGGATCTCACAGAGAATGTTGCTGATCTTTTAAGGTTTTTGACAAACTCATTTATGTGTTTTCTCCCCAATTCCAGATCCTAAAAGTTTAGAAGGATCTAAAACTAAAGCCAGGTGACTTGTGGATTGCTAAGAGACATCTATATATAAGGAAATGTTTGGAGACTCAATACAGCATCTATTTCATGTACAGTTGTGCAAAACTTGAAGGAAAAGTCACCTGGATCCACACCAGACACTGCAAAAATTATTAAATTAAAAAAAATTCTGTGTTTGATTTGTTTCCCTCTTGAATCACAGTCTAGGGTACTATTTATTCATATTCTTTAATTGTAAGGGATATTCTTTCTCAGTGGGCAAATGTACAAAATCAGCAGGGGATCATATACTTTTTTCGCTCAATGTATAATAAAACGTACCTGTAGGTCAAATGAATATCTCCCAAACGTGCACCGTTTAGGAGATATTCGCCCTGCATGCAGCCAGTGACATCACTGGCGCATGCCAGGTTCGGCATACCTGGTCGGAACTTCAGAGCTTCGTGCCAGAACCAAGGGCTCCCGCGCACTAGCACGGGAGTGACGTCATTGCAGCTTTCGGCCAATCACAGCGCCGGAGCTCGCTAACCCAGAAGAAAGACAGGGGGAACATGTCAGCCCTCAGCTCTCAGCAGTGACTTTACAGCTCTGGAGGGCTTCATTCCAAGGTGAGCATTTCCATTGTCTTGCAGTTTTTTTTCTTTTTTGAACATCCGTGGTTTACAACCGCTTTAATAGTCTTGGCAGAAACAGGCATTTTCACATTGGCCATCACACCTTGCACCAGTTCTTCTTTTGAAGAACAATAGGGATCAGATAGAAGTATCCATCCCAGAATATCTTCCCCCTATAGTAGCTGGCCAAGGCATATTTTACAGAGGTTAAAGACTGCCCATAAAGATGAACATTTTGCAGGTAAAATCCTATCATATTAATTTTAAAGCTGCACTCCAGGATAAGCAAATATTGTCTATAGGCAAGAGGCGTGTAAATTCTCAATTGAATCTTGGTGTGCCAAGTGAATTTTTTTTTTTTTTTAGATCTGTGTCATAATCTGTGCACCAGCTTCCTGTAATACAGACCAGTCACTGCTGCTCTCTTCTTGTGCAGGGGGACTGGTCTTGTATCCACCCTCCTGTGGTTTTCTGCGGGCAGCTTTGTAGTGGGGTGGGCCTGTTGTGCTCCTCTCTGCACAAGCTCTATAAAGCACAGTGATAATGTCTAAGACATTTGGTGCACCCAAGTGGATTTAAACTTGTGTATCAATGAAATACAAAGCAATAATTTTGTGCCCATAGTTCAGCTTTAAAACTGTGGATAGGAATTTCAGATTAAATTTATTGATTTTACACATTTCTACAGCCCTGACACATTCTGCGTTATGAAAGCACACAATGATGCCGAGAGCAAGGTTGTAAGAACTGTGCATGTGCTATTGTGAAAAAACAACAACCACAACTCACTTTCTCAGTTAGTTGAGTGGAGACAGCCTGTAAATCCTTCTGATGTTTTTTCTTCTCTTCATCAACTGATGCCTGAATTTTCTTCAGCTCTGCCTGATGCTCCTGCTCTACTTTCTTTTTTTCCTCTATAGAGCCCTGTATCTTGCCACTGCAGATCTGTACTTCAGACTTCAATTTAGTGGATTCCTAGTGGAAGAAACATAATTGACTGTGAAATGAAAGGTGCCTTAAAAGTACATGCGTCAAACACAAGGCCCGTGGGCCAAATCAGCCCTCTAGGCCCTTTCATGTGGCCCTCACACCTCTCCTGCAGCTCCAGCACCCCCTCCTTGTCTCTACCCCCACCTTGTGGGGTATATATTATAAGGGGGCGCTGTTTAAATGTAAACTATATTTAAATAGCGTGAACAAATAAAGTGCATAGTGCTAAATAGTTCATATTCATAAATAAACAGTACAGTGATTGAAAATATTCATCAATAGACAAAGTGCATATAAAACAGCAAACAAAGCAGTATATATTATATATATCAAAATGTCCATTAAATTTGTGAAGCAACTTTGGTCTTTTACACCATCACCACTGCCAAAAAGATTTTGAAAGACAACACTCGCTAATTAAGGATAAGTATCCTACTCACCAGACCACCTAGACCTCTTTAATTAAAAAGAAAGGTCAGATGGGGCTTTGTATGGTTAAGGATCTGTGATCTGTGCTGGTACCGAAGGGATATGCCTGGAAATTGCTCCGCATCAATGTTGCTCAGAAAAAAATGTAGAGACGCGGGACCAAAGCGGAATTCAATTTTAGGTAAATAATAGGTAATAATTTGGTAATTTATTACCAAATAGGTAATAAAAACAACAAGCCAAATGGTCGCTTACTTTAATAGTGTCTTTCCTCGGCACTGAAGGTATTTGCTTGTACTACCAGGTGAATTGTGAAGCAGCTGTCTCGCTCGCACTGTGGTGGATCAGTGTGCGTTCCACTGTCTGGAGATACAGGAACCGGAAGTGGCCGAAAGTGTAAATGTGACCGGGATGCCTTGACGTACGTTTCGTCGTGATGACGTCGTCAGGAAGCGTACCACCCCACATTGTCTCAGCAGTCAGCAGCAAAGAGGATAAAACTCCTCCACCAGATCCTGAACCTCTCTTTTTTTTGCAAAAAGAAAATGACATTTAATTTTTTTTTATTGCGTTTTAGTGTAAATGTTCGATCTGAGGTCTTTTTGACCCCCGATCTCACATTTAAGAGGCCCTGTCATGTATTTTTCTTTTGTTCAATTATTTTTATTAATTTTTATACAAACATAAAACTTTACAAACATTCAAAAACACATATATATACAAATCATTCAAAAACATAAAAATGGGTCACTCCTAGAATATATATTCTTCAAAGCTTTCAAAGTTCTTCATAGAGACAGAAAAGGGCCCATATTTCCTTGACTCGTTCCATCAATTTCCCTCCCTCAAACAATCCCCCTGACGACCAAGCCCTCTGTACAAATTGACACTCCCCATTGTAAACCGTGAACAACCAAAATTACCTAATATTAGTGTATATTGAATCTTTATCTCTTTCCCCATTTATTTTTCTTTCCCTTCCTTATCCTTCCCCTTTATTAAGAGGGAGGAGGGACTGAGACACTCTACCCCCACTACCCACGCCCTCCCTATTTCATCCCGAATTACCGTGTACCCCTACCAAATAAACCTATTCCCATTCCCCCTTACTACCGTGAAAAACTATATGTATCGAAAAATTGTGATTAAAGGCGTTGTAATGGTATTTTTTTTAAAATAACAAACATATCATACTTACCTCCACTGTGCAGTTTGTTTTGCACAAAGATCCTGGTCTTCTGGGGTCCCTCGGCGGCCGTCTCGGCTCCTCCCCGCAACAGCTAACCCCCGTTCTGGGCGTGCTCTCCCAAGGGGGTTAGCTTGCAGGCGCGCTCCCGTGATACAGTTGGCGGCCATAGCCGCTGACTGTATCACTCGGCCCCGCCCCCCGGCACGCCACGTCATTGATTTGACAGCAGTGGGAGCCAATGGCTGTGCTGCTATCGATCTCCAATGAAGAGCCGCCTCAAGCTGGGGAAAACCATTGCGGGATCTAGCACAAGGAGTTTCGTGGCTCAGGTAAGTAACACGGGGGTGCTGGGGGGCCCGAGAGTGCAAGGTGTTTTTTCACCTTAATGCATAGGATGCATTAAGGTGAAAAAACACAATGCTTTACAACCCCTTTGATTAATTTATTTCATTTAAATTTAAAGGAGGGTGGATCTATGGCCGGAAGCTACTTATAGCCTCCCCCTAGATTTCATCCCAAATACTGTGATTTACTTACAAAAAAAAAGGGGGGGGGGGGGTTTGAGGTCTAGCCAACTCTTCCAATGCCTATAAAATTTTAGTTCCAGGTCATTTTGTAAAATAAATTAATTCTTCCATTAGCCTAGTTATATCCACTTCCCCAAACCAATCCTTTATTGTCAGTATTTTCTTTGATTTCCATTGCTTTGGGATTAATGCTTTCGCTGCATTTAACAATGGGGTACTAGCTGCTCTATCATTTCTCCTTGAGTCACCTATTGCATGGAATAAACACTGCCAAGGTTCATGCCTAATTTAAACCTTGCTAATCTTTTTAATTAGGTGCAATACTTACTTCCAATAGGGCTGGATCAAAGGGCATTGCCACCATATCGAGGCGAAGCCTCAGAGTTGATTTTTTACAAATTTAATGGGACATAATACCACTTGGTTAACAATTTATAATTAATTTCTTTTGTCCCTGTGTCCGTTATGGTAGAGTGTATATAATCAATAACTTTACGTTTCAATATTTCTGGTAGAGGCAGGTTAAATTCCATTTCCCAACTCTCCAAAAGACACACGGACCCAGATTTTTGGGGGTCAATCAACATCTTATATATACTTGAAATCCTATATCTATTTATTCCTCCTTGGTCCACAAGTCTTTCCCATGGGCTAAGTTTACTAACCGAGCGAAGGGGTTTAGGGAGGGAGTCCAAAAATGTGTTGGAGTTGTCTGTATCTCCAAATATCCCATGGCGATGAGCCATATCTTTCTCGTAATTCTAATAGCAAACAAAGGACGTTCCCTTTCAGAACATCTTTTAGTCTCAGACAATCTGACAGAGTCCATTTCAAATACAACTTATTCACTTTCCCTGGCGGGAAATAGTTTGCACCTGAAAAGAGCATCAAAGGACTATTGTATTGCCATGATATACTTTTAAGTAGCTTATTACACAATCTTAAAGTTTCTATTGTAATTGGAGCCAGTTCTTTAGCAAGGCCTCTGTATTGCCTTGATATCCAGGGCCAAAAATGATTTACTTAAGTTTTCCTCCAATGACACCCATTTTTTATGGGAAGTGCTATGAACCCAGTCTATTTACTCTCCGCAGCACTACTGCTACATGGTACTTCTCAAAGTCTGGAAGAAATAAGCCCCAATTTACTTTTGGTCTAGTTATTATCTTATAGGCAATACGTGTGCCTCTATTTTCCCATATAAATTTCTGCACTAGAAGTCTCAGGGTTTTAAAGTAAGCCACAAGGATGTTAATCGGGAGGCTCTGAAAAATATACAGAGCTCTGTATGTTTTTTTTCAATTACAAGGGATGTTTACATTCCTTGTAATAGAAATAAAAGTGACCCAAATTTTTTAAAAATAGGATTTTTATAACAGCTTACCTGTAAAATCCTTTTCTTGGAGTACACCACGGGACACAGAGCTAGTCATTACATAATGGGTTAAGGGTCACCAGCGGTGATTGGACACTGGCACAACCAATGGAAGACAGTTCCCCTCCATATAACCCCTCCCATCAGGGAAGCACCTCAGTTTTGTAGCAAAGCAGTAAGGTTCCCATAAGAAGGGGGGGACCTCTGTGTCCCGTGGTGTACTCCAAGAAAAGGATTTTACAGGTAAGCTGTTATAAAAATCCTATTTTCTTTATCGTACACCACGGGACACAGAGCTAGTCATTACATAATGGGACGTCCCAGAGCAATGCTCATATGAAGGGGGGGAGACACAGATCAAAACAGGCCGCTTGCGGACCAGAAGCCCTATACTGCTGCCTGCAGCACACTTCGCCCAAAGGCGGAATCCTCATGTCCTTTCACATCTATTTGATAGAATTTGGAAAATGTATGGACTGAAGACCAAGTTGCAGCCTTACAGATCTGAGCCATCGAAGCCTGGTGGTGCACTGCCCATGAAGCACCTATCGCCCTGGTAGAGTGCGCCCCAACAGGAAAAGGAGGAGTCCTGTTTTTTAAACCATAAGCTTAAATAATTACTTGTCTAATCCACCTGGAAATGGTGGATTTTGATACCGCTTGGCCCTCCTTGGGCCCATCTGGTAAAATAAACAAAACATCTGTTTTACGTATCTGAGCGGTTGCTTGCAGATACACCTTTACCGCTCTCAGTAGATCTAGAGAGTGTAATAATTTTTCCCCCGCCGTCCGCGGGTTTGGAAAAAAGGAAGGCAGAACAATGTCTTGATTCAAGTGAAAAGCCGACACCACCTTAGGTAGAAAAGCCGGATGGGGTCGTAGTACGATTTTGTCCTTGTGACAAATTAGATAAGGCTCTTTACAAGAAAGAGCTGCTAGCTCTGATACTCTCCTAGCAGAAGCTATAGCAATCAGAAAGGCCAACTTCCTACTCAATATAATTAAAGGAATATGGCGAATAGGTTCAAAAGGTTGCTTTTGCAACACTGACAATACCAAATTCAAATCCCATGGACACAAGGGAGTCCTAACTGGAGGATTTATCCTCAGTACCCCCTTAATGAATGTCCGAACTAGGGAGTGAGATGCCAATGGTCTCTGAAAGAAGACTGATAGAGCCGATATTTGCCCTTTGATGGTGCTAAGGGCTAAATTCATATCCACTCCTAACTGGCAAAAAGCAAGAATCCTACTTATTTCATACTTCTGAGGATTCCAACATCTGGATTCACACCAGGAAACGTATGCTCTCCAGACTCTCTGATAGATGAGTCTGGAGGCTGGCTTTCTAGCATTAATGAGCGTAGAAAGAGCCGGACCAGAGACCCCTCTCTTTTTAAAAATGTGGGTCTCAGCAGCCAGGCCGTCAACTTTAGCCTTTGTAAGGAAGGGTGGAATACTGGACCCTGTGACAGCAGGTCGTGTCGAAGTGGAAACTTCCAGGGCCTTCCTATCGCCATTTTTACAATCTCGGCGTACCAAGGCCTCCTGGGCCAGTTTGGGGCCACTAGGATTACTGGTATTCCCTCCTCCTTGATCCTGCGAAGCAGTCTTTGTAGAAGAGGGATCGGAGGGAATGCATAGATCAGTGAGAACTGATTCCATGGAGTTATTAGAGCGTCTGTATTATTAGAGCGTCTGTCCCGTAGGCTAGAGGATCTCTCGTTCTGGACACAAAGTTGTCCAATTTCTTGTTGAACCTGGCAGCTAGCAGGTCTACATCTGGGTTTCCCCATCTCAGACATATGGCCTGAAAGATCTCGGGGTGAAGAGACCACTCTCCTGGTAGCAGCTGCTGACGACTCCGGTAGTCTGCTTGCCAATTTTCTATCCCTGGAATGAAGATTGCAGAAAGGCAAGGTACATGCTCTTCTGCCCATGCCAGGATCCGGTTCACCTCTCTTTGGGCTGCCCGACTGCGGGTGCCTCCTTGGTGATTGATGTAAGCTACTGCAGTAGCATTGTCGGATTGAACCCGAACTGGGTAGCCCTGTAACCTGTATGTCCAGGTTTTGAGGGCTAGATATACCGCCCGGATCTCTAGCACATTGATGGGCAGGATCCCCTGAGTCTTGGCCCAGGTTCCCTGGGTAGAAGCCTCCTCGAATACTGCACCCCAGCCCGATAGGCTGGCATCCCTAGATACCACCTTCCAGGCCACTGGGAGGAAGGACTTTCCCTTCCGTAAATTCCTGGCTTCTAGCCACCAATCGAAGCTGTGGCGTACTTGTGAGGACAGGCGCATGGGTATATCCAGAGCTTGGCTCTTCCTGTTCCAGGAAGCTAAAATATTGCTTTGAAGTAGTCTCGAATGAAACTGGGCGTAAGGGACCGCCTCGAAGGAGGCTACCATCTTTCCCAATAGTCTCATGCAAAGGCGAATAGACGGCCTCTTGTTTGCTTTGACCTTGTGGATCAGGTCTTTCAGAGACTGTATCTTCGGTTCTGGCAGGTATACCCCGTTTTGGGCTGTATCTATGATCATGCCCAGGTACACTATCCTTCTTTGGGCCTGGAGAGAGGATTTTTGTAAATTTATAATCCATCCTAAATGCTCCAGGTATCCTACTGTAGTGTGTACAGCGTGACCCAATCCCTCCTTTGACTGATCTATTACTAGTAGATCGTCCAGATAGGCTGTTACCGCAATGCCCCGTGTTCTTAGGTTTGCTAACAGAGGAGCTAGCACCTTTGTGAATACTATGGGCGCGGTGGCTACACCAAACGGCAGAGCCACAAATTGAAAGTGGCGATCTTCTACCGCAAACCTTAGGAATCTTTGGTGAGCGGGGAGGATGGGTATGTGTAAATGTGCGTCCTTGATATCTATGGGCGCCATGAATTTTCCGCCCTTTAAAGTGGCGGCCACGGATCGGATCGTTTCCATTCGAAAATGGCGATCGTTCAGGAACCGATTTAGGGATTTTAGATCCAGGATGGGTCTGACATCTCCATTTGGCTTTGGAATCACAAAGAGGTTTGAGTAAAAACCTGAACCTCGCTCTTTTTGGGGTACGTCTGTAACTACCCCTTGAGCCATTAAGTGATTCAAACCTTTGAAGAAGGATTCTCTTTTTTGTGGATCCTTGGAGAGTCTTGAACCTCGGAATTGAGAAGGTGGGATCTCTCGAAATTCCAGTTTGTACCCTGAGGATATTGTGGATACTACCCAATTGTCCTGGATTTCTGACCACCAAGTCGCTCAGAACTGACAAAGCCTTCCTCCCACTCGGCCGAGCGGGGGCGCCCCTTCACTGAGAGGCTTTGGGGGCTTGCTTATTAGCTCTTGCACCCCATGGCTTCTTGTTCTTCTGAGCTTGCCCCTTGGCTTTTGTGGGTGGCTAAAACAGGCCGCCGCCACTGGTTGGAGTCAGATTTCCCGGGAGCTGGGGAGAGAGAGCGTTTAAAACAAGATCTCTTGTTTTTCTTTCTCTCAGGTAAAAGTCGTTTTACCACTTGATATCTTCTGTATATATTTTTCTAAATCTTCCCCAAATAGGCGTTCGCCATGGAACGGGAACTTGCCAACAGCTTTTTGCATGGGGTTTCCGCTGACCAATGCTTAAGCCAAAGTACTCTGCGCATCTGTACCAGCTGGAGTGTAAGGCGTGATGCCTGTATGATAGAATCTCTCATGGCATCCACTGTGAAGCATAAGGCTTTAGGCAAATTTTCCCAATTTCTAGCCTGCTCTGAAGGCAGTTCCTTCAGCCCCTGCTTTACCTGTTGGCTGATGACCTGACACATACCGACTGCTGCTACTGCAGGTTGGGTAATTGAGCCGGCCAAAAGGAAGGAGGATTTCAACTTCCTCTCAGAAGGATCTTTTAAACCCTTGTACATTATCCACCGGACATGTCAGGTTTTTATTTACACAAGAAAATAGGATTTTTATAACAGCTTACCTGTAAAATCCTTTTCTTGGAGTACACCACGGGACACAGAGCTAGTCATTACATAATGGGTTAAGGGTCACCAGCGGTGATTGGACACTGGCACAACCAATGGAAGACAGTTCCCCTCCATATAACCCCTCCCATCAGGGAAGTACCTCAGTTTTGTAGCAAAGCAGTAAGGTTCCCATAAGAAGGTTGGGACCTCTGTGTCCCGTGGTGTACTCCAAGAAAAGGATTTTACAGGTAAGCTGTTATAAAAATCCTATTTTCTTTATCGTACACCACGGGACACAGAGCTAGTCATTACATAATGGGACGTCCCAGAGCAATGCTCATATGAAGGGGGGGAGACACAGATCAAACCGACCGCTTGCGGACCAGAAGCCCTATACTGCTGCCTGCAGCACACTTCGCCCGAAGGCGGAATCCTCATGTCCTTTCACATCTATTTGATAGAATTTGGAAAATGTATGGACTGAGGACCAAGTTGCAGCCTTACAGATCTGAGCCATCGAAGCCTGGTGGTGCACTGCCCATGAAGCACTTATCACCCTGGTAGAGTGCGCCTTAACAGGAAAAGGAGGAGTCCTGTTCTTTAAACCATAAGCTTGAACAATTACTTGTCTAATCCACCTGGAAATGGTGGATTTTGATACCGCTTGGCCCTTCTTGGGACCATCTGGTAAAATAAACAAAACATCTGTTTTACGTATCTGAGCGGTTGCTTGCAGATACACCCTTACCGCTCTCACTAGATCTAGAGAGTGTAATAATTTTTCCCCCGCCGTCCGCGGGTTTGGAAAAAAGGAAGGCAGAACAATGTCTTGATTCAAGTGAAAAGCCGACACCACCTTAGGCAGAAAAGCCGGATGGGGTCGTAGTACGATCTTGTCCTTGTGACAAATTAGATAAGGCTCTTTACAAGAAAGAGCTGCTAGCTCTGATACTCTCCTAGCAGAAGCTATAGCAATCAGAAAGGCCAATTTCCTACTTAATATAAT
Organism: Rana muscosa; assembly: GCA_029206835.1. Classification (NCBI taxonomy): domain Eukaryota; kingdom Metazoa; phylum Chordata; class Amphibia; order Anura; family Ranidae; genus Rana; species Rana muscosa. Next base: position 789,171,983 of record CM055118.1, on the reverse strand, counting down.
TAAAGGAATATGGCGAATAGGTTCACAAGGTTGCTTTTGCAACACTGACAATACCAAATTCAAATCCCATGGACACAAGGGAGACCTGACTGGAGGATTTATCCTCAGTACCCCCTGAATGAATGTCCGAACTAGGGAGTGAGATGCCAATGGTCTCTGAAAGAAGACTGATAGAGCCGATATTTGCCCTTTGATGGTGCTAAGGGCTAAATTCATATCCACTCCTAACTGGCAAAAAAAGGGATTTTTATAACAGCTTACCTGTAAAATCCTTTTCTTGGAGTACATCACGGGACACAGAGCGACTTAGTCATTACTAATGGGTTATATAGTTTACCTTCAGGTGTTGGCACTGGCCAATTCCAAACCGGAAGTACCCTCCCCTATATAAGCCCCTCCCACCCGGGAGCACCTCAGTTTTGTAGCCAAGCAATAAGTGTCCCAAAAAGAGGGGTGGGAGCTCTGTGTCCCGTGATGTACTCCAAGAAAAGGATTTTACAGGTAAGCTGTTATAAAAATCCCTTTTTCTTTTTCGTACATCACGGGACACAGAGCGACTTAGTCATTACTAATGGGACGTCCCAAAGCAATGCCAAATGAGGGGAGGGATACACTATACATAAGCTGGGCGCCATCAGGCATGAGGATCTTTTGCGGCCTGCAACACACTGCGCCCAAAGGCGACATCCTCCTGACTTCTAACGTCTACCTGATAGAATCTAGTAAACGTGTGTACCGAAGACCATGTTGCGGCCTTACATACTTGAGCCAGGGAGGCCTGGTGATGCACTGCCCATGAAGTTCCAACCGCTCTTGTGGAGTGCGCCCTAACTTTGAACGGAGGCGGTCTCTTTCTCAAGCCATAGGCTTGTATTATGACCTGTCGAATCCACTTGGCTAAAGTAGATTTTGATGCTGCCTGACCCCTTCTGGGGCCTTCCGGCAGAACAAACAAAGAATCCGTTCTGCGAATCTGAGCAGTGGCTTTTAGATAAGCTTTAACTGCTCTTACCACATCCAAAGAATGTAATAACTTTTCCTCTACTGAGTTAGGTTTGGGGAAAAAAGAAGGAAGAACCACATCTTGGTTCAAATGAAACCTCGACACCACCTTAGGAAGAAAGGCTGGATGAGGACGTAATACTACTCTGTCCTTATGGACAACCAGATATGGCTCCTTACAGGACATAGCTGCTAATTCCGACACTCTTTTAGCCGAACAAATGGCTACTAAGAAAACCAATTTCCTGGTGAGAAGAACCAAGGAAATGTGTTGTAATGGTTCAAACGGTTGTTTCTGTAGAACCGACAGAACCAGGTTTAAGTCCCAAGGACATATGGGAATACTAACCGGAGGGCTAATACGCATCACTCCTTGTATAAAGGCTTTGACTAGTGAATGCGAAGCCAAGGGCCTTTGAAAAAATATTGACAAGGCCGAAATCTGACCCTTGATAGTACTCAAGGCCAGCTTCCTATCTACAGCCCACTGTAGGAAGTCCAGAATCCTCCCTATCCTGTACTTACGTGGATGCCATTTCTTGGTCTCACACCACGTAATGTACGCTTTCCAGATCCTATAATAGATCTGCCTGGATACCGGTTTCCTGGCATTGATCATGGTAGATACCACAGAATTAGAGAGCCCTCTCTTTTTCAGAATGTGGGCTTCAATAGCCAGGCCGTCAAACCTAGGGCTGGTAAGGAAGGGTGGTATATCGGTCCTTGCGACAGCAGGTCCGGACGAAGTGGGAGGGTCCAAGGACTCCTCACTGACATTTTTACAATCTCCGCGTACCATGCCCTTCGGGGCCACGCTGGAGCCACCAGAATCACTGGTTTCTTTTCTACCCTGATTCTGCGGAGTAATCGCGGTAACAATTGTGGCGGTGGGAATGCATATATCAGCTTGAACCGATCCCAAGGGAACACTAGGGCATCCGAGCCGCAAGCTAGGGGATCCCTTGTGCGAGACACAAACCTGTCCACCTTTGCGTTGAATCTGGATGCTAGCAGATCTACATCCGGTGTTCCCCACCGCTGGCATATTGCCTGGAAAACCTCGGGGTGAAGAGACCATTCCCCCGGGCATAATTGTTGGCGACTTAGAAAGTCCGCTCTCCAATTTTCCACTCCTGGGATGAAAACCGCGGATATGGCTGGGACATATCTTTCTGCCCACTCCAGGATGCAATTTGCTTCCTTCTGGGCTGCACGACTTTTGGTGCCACCCTGATGATTGATATATGCCACTGCCGTGGCATTGTCTGATTGAATTCTGACAGGGGACCCCTGGAGTTTGGATGTCCATGCTACTAGGGCATACCGGGCTGCTCGTATCTCTAAGAGATTGATGGGCAGGGCCTTTTCTGCTTCCCGGAGGGCCTGTGCGGTGGATGAACGCAGCAACAGGGCAGAGGAAGTGGATTCCCTCAGAGAAACTTACCAGCTGCCTGGATCTTTTGAGTTGAGAAAACCAAAGATCCACATTTACAAGAAAAATGGACTACAGCGGCCTCTAGTGGTTTAACACAGGTACCGCGGTCCCTGTTTTTTTTTTTTTTTCTTGACTACTATTAAAATTTTACATTTTCAGTAGTTATAGGCAAACACAGATATTTAGCGGGAATACCGTTAGGTAACAGACAGAAAGACAAATTAGGCTTGGGGGTCCCCCAATAGAACCAAGTTCCTGAGGGCCCCCACTTACCTGATCCCCGCCGCAGGACTTTGTTTGGTCCACAAAAGTCCAAACTTCACCTATCACGGCAGGCATTGTAATTAAACCTTCAGGGACCGGGTTCCCAAGGATTCCACTCCCCTGGACCTGTATAGCACCCTGCACAGACAGCGTCTTGGTCGTGGGTATGACCAGAGCTCTGGATCCCAGGGTCCAGCCCTCCTAAGAGAAGCATTACAGGCAAAACCTTGCTCTTCTGCTGCAAGGCCCGGGTACCGACCGTTTAGCTATGAAGCTTTTTTGGTGGGATCCGGAATAGCTTACTAAGGCCCAAAAGAACCTGTACGCAAGCCCAGTGAAAACACATGTTACTCTTTGGCCAACACCTTAGACACTGGCAAAAAACTGAGGTGCTCCCGGGTGGGAGGGGCTTATATAGGGGAGGGTACTTCCGGTTTGGAATTGGCCAGTGCCAACACCTGAAGGTAAACTATATAACCCATTAGTAATGACTAAGTCGCTCTGTGTCCCGTGATGTACGAAAAAGAAAGCAAGAATCCTACTTATTTCATATTTCAGAGGATTCCAACTTCTGGATTCACACCAGGAAACGTATGCTTTCCAGACTCTATGATAGATGAGTCGGGAGGCTGGCTTTCTAGCATTAATGAGCGTAGAAAGAACCAGGCCAGAGACCCCTCTCTTTCTCAAAATGTGGGTCTCAGCAGCCAGGCCGTCAAATTTAGCCTTTGTAAGGAAGGGTGGAATACTGGACCCTGTGACAACAGGTCGTGTCGAAGTGGAAGCTTCCAGGGCCTTCCTATCGCCATTTTTACGATCTCGGCATACCAAGGCCTCCTGGGCCAGTTTGGGGCCACTAGGATTACTGGTATTCCCTCCTCCTTGATCCTGCGAAGCAGTCTTTGTAGAAGAGGGATCGGAGGGAATGCATAGATCAGTGAGAACTGATTCCATGGAGTTATTAGAGCGTCTGTCCCGTAGGCTAGAGGATCTCTCGTTCTGGACACAAAGTTGTCCAATTTCTTGTTGAACCTGGAAGCTAGCAGGTCTACATCTGGGTTTCCCCATCTCAGACATATGGCCTGAAAGATCTCTGGGTGAAGAGACCACTCTCCTGGTAGCAGCTGCTGACGACTCAGGTAGTCTGCTTGCCAGTTTTCTATCCCTGGAATGAAGATTGCAGAGATGCAAGGTACATGCTCTTCTGCTCATGCCAAGATCCGGTTCACCTCTCTTTGGGCTGCCCGACTGTGGGTGCCTCCTTGGTGATTGATGTAAGCTACTGCCGTAGCATTGTCGGATTGAACCCGAACTGGGTAGCCCTGTAACCTGTATGTCCAGGTTTTGAGGGCTAGATATACCGCCCGGATCTCTAGCACATTGATGGGCAGGATCCCCTGAGTCTTGGCCCAGGTTCCCTGGGTAGAAGCCTCCTCGAATACTGCACCCCAGCCCGATAGGCTGGCATCCGTAGATACCACCTTCCAGGCCACTGGGAGGAAGGACTTTCCCTTCCGTAAATTCCTGGCTTCTAGCCACCAATTGAAGCTGTGGCGTACTTGTGAGGACAGGCGCATGGGTATATCCAGAGCTTGGCTCTTCCTGTTCCAGGAGGCTAAAATATTGCCTTGAAGTAGTCTCGAATGAAACTGGGCGTAAGGGACCGCCTCGAAGGAGGCTACCATCTTTCCCAATAGTCTCATGCAAAGGCGAATAGACGGCCTCTTGTTTGCTTTGACCTTGTGGATCAGGTCTTTCAGAGACTGTATCTTTGGCTCTGGCAGGTATACCCTGTTTTGGGCTGTATCTATGATCATGCCCAGGTACACTATCCTTCTTTGGGCCTGGAGAGAGGATTTTTGTAAGTTTATAATCCATCCTAAATGCTCCAGGTATCCTACTGTAGTGTCTACAGCGTGATCCAATCCCTCCTTTGACTGATCTATTAATAGTAGATCGTCTAGATAGGCTGTTACCGCAATGCCCCGTGTTCTTAGGTTTGCTAACAGAGGAGCTAGCACCTTTGTGAATACTCTGGGCGCGGTGGCTACACCAAATGGCAGGGCCACAAATTGAAAGTGGCGATCTTCTACCGCAAACCTTAGGAATCTTTGGTGAGCGGGGAGGATTGGTATGTGTAGATATGCAAAACAAAAGGTGTATACAGGCCTACAATACACCACTCAGCGCCACAAACACAGCTTTGCTCAACCTAAGCAGTAGGTAAAATATCTAAAAACCAAAAATGGTATAAAGGACTAAGCAGCAAACTGAGTTCCCTAGTGGTATACTAGAGCAACTCTTCCCTAAGCAGCCGTTTAAAACTAAAAAGTGATTAATAAGGGTATAAACATAAAAACAATAATGATGTTTCAAAATATTACCAAAACAGCGCTAAATGTTGGTATGAATTAGGTGACCAACATCACCTTAAAAGGTGTCAAACAGTTTTAAGACAGATAAACAGTGCAGAGGTGTCAGAAAGTGTCCATAAATGATCGTGGATAATAGCAGCGTGCACCTTCACCGTAACATCCAGGTCCACCCAGTGGGAACACACTCCCCCTGAGGGGTTTAAACTCACCGAAGCAAGATCTATATATCAAGCCTTGACAACAGGAGGATAATCAACACCACACACGAACTGCACTCGCATCAGTCAGGGAAACATCAGATCAATGGAGGCTCAGACGTAGCAATAAATGAATAGAAAAAAAGCCCATAGCATAATTCTATTTATTAATAAAAACCCCCCACATCACAGCACCCTTCATATAATAAACGTACATCAAGTAAAACAGTAGTGAGCATATAGATGTACTTCACCGTTTCTACTGAGTATCGATCCGTCCCATCAGCGTGTAAGAGGAAGTAACTTACTTCCGGGTCCGGCTCAGTGAAGCGCATACATCACTTCCGTTTGCGTCGTGTAGGTCACGCCCTGACGCGTTTCGTCATATCCTGACTTCGACAGAGGGCGTGCCTACACGACCAAGCCACCCTCCTTATAAAGACACTCCCTACACCACCCGCACCAATCAGCGCCTCCATATCACGGCAATGGGTGCACAGTGCGGTAGCTATGGAAACCACTGAAGGCATATACAGGTGGGAAGGAGGATCAAAAGGAGCAAATTGCACTTCATTCATAGACATGGGAAACATAAGCCAATGTCATGAATAGGGGCATACATATGCAATATTCATAGCACACATAATAAACATAGCAAAAATAGTAATTACAATTAATTAATTAAAATCACTATTCACACAATAATGATAACAGTTAAATAATAATAAAAAAAAAAAAAAAAAAATCTAAACCGATATAACATTAAAAACCAGTATAAATGAAACACAATCCATACTGTTTAAATCATTAAAATCTTAAATACCCATAATACACACATTCTGAATAAAAATGCTAAAATCAGATATACTATGTAAAAGAGCTAGACAAGAGCAAAGATACATAATCAAAAATCACTAATGAAGCAATTGATATCAAGATCTATGTTTAACCCTTTCGGCGAAAGCGTGTCAACCGAAAATATCCATTGGGTCTCTCGCTTCGACAGATCTCTAACTAGATTAGACCCTCTCCACATGGGTTTCAAATGGTCTATTCCCCAGAATCTGAGGCCAGTGGGGTCCTGATTATGGCACAATTTAAAATGTAAAGACACATTGTGATCTTTAAATCCCAGTTTAATATTAGCTATGTGTTCAGCTATTCTAATTTTTAATTGACGCTTAGTGCGACCTATATAGATAAGCCCGCAAGGGCACTGAAGGGCATATACAACATAAGATGTATTGCATGTAATAAATTCACGAATAGTGAACTCCCTATTATTTGAGGTGGAAATGAAATTTTCTACAGCCCTCAATGGTCTATTCACCTCTCTACATGCTCGACACCTCCTACAAGCAAAGAACCCATCTCGGTCCCAGAAAGTAGAGGGTCTAGATGGTGGATCCAGGACTTTTCTTACAATTTTATCTGCAAAACTACATGCCCGTCTATATATAAACCCTGGTTTTTGAGGAAGGACTGCCGACAGCACTTTATCCATACGGAGAACATGCCAATGAGTGGCAAAGATCTCCTCCACCTCCCTATACTGGGAGTGGAACCCTGAGATAAAATTCCACTCACGTCCTGTGTCTGGCTGGCAAACCGCCACATCTCTAAGGAAGTCCTCTCTGGGGCGTAGGGCTAAATCTTGAATAATGGTGTTTAATGATTCCTCATAATATCCCTTTTCGACAAATTTACCCTTCACAATCTCTGCTTGCAAGAGAAAATCAGAGTCCTTAGAGCAATTCCTTTTTACCCTAGTCAATTGCCCTTTAGGGATGTTTTTAAGCCACATTGGATGATGGCCACTACTCATGGGTAAATAACTATTAGCGTCAGTGGGCTTAAAAAAGACCCTTGTTCCCAAACTATTGCCATGTCTGAAAATATGGACATCTAAAAAATGGATATCAGTAATACTGAATTCGCTGGTCAGTTTAATATTATTAGAATTTGAATTAAGTTCATCCAAAAACATCTCAAGCGTATCAAGTGGTCCACCCCAGACAAAAAACAAATCATCAATATACCTTTTATAAAATAATAGGTGGGGTCGGGTCTTTGAAAAAATCTTTTTATCTTCCCACTCACCCATAAAGAGGTTCGCTATGCTAGGTGCAAATCTAGCCCCCATAGCAACTCCCTTACACTGCGAATAAAAGTTACCATCATACCAAAAAAAATTGTGGCCCAAACAAAAATCTAAAGAGTTCCTCAGAAAGACTTTTTGACTATGTGTAATATCATCACGTTTACACAGAGCCCAATTGAGGGCCAGGAGCGCATCATCATGTTGGATGATGGTGTACAAGGATGCCACATCCGCTGTCACCATGTAAACATGCTCCTTCCCTCTTAAATCAATTTGTTGCAACATCTGTAGCAGACTCTTAGTATCTTTCAGATATGCACGGGTTACTACCACACTCTTTTGCAAGTAAAGATCCAGGTATTGCCCCATCCGGGATGTAACTGACCCTATCCCATTAACTATGGGTCTTCCTGGAGGGTGCTGTATATCCTTATGGATCTTAGGGAGGGTGTAAATGGTAGGGATCCTACTACTACTAGGGACAAGGTATCTTCTCTCTCGATTAGTTAATACCCCTGTTGAATACCCATTTTCAACCAAACAATTCAGATCAATCTCATACTGCATGGAGGGATCTTTCTCCAATTTAGTATAAGTACTGGTATCACTCAACATATCACTAAGTTGTTCGTGGTAGAAGTTTTTGTTTAAAATTACAACTCCTCCCCCCTTGTCGGCAGGTCTTATTACTAGATCATTTCTTTCTTCAAGCATTTTTATTCCATCAAGTATATGTCGAGGGTTGACATCTTTTTTAGGGACAATACGTTCAAGATCTCTAATCACAAGCCCTTTAAAAACCTCCACCTGATGGTTAGCCCCATTTAAGGGGTTAAAGAGGGATTTATTCCGTAAACCACTGTCAAGAACAACCGTTGAGAGACCAGTCGCAGGTTGGGAATTTTTATTCAGAAAATATTTTTTCATATTAACCTTACGCATATACTTATGAATGTCAATGAAGACATCAAATTTATTAATGGGCCTTTTCAGTCCACATTTTAAGCCTAAATGAAGGATATTGATTTCTTAATGTGATAATGTTGTGTCACTTAAGTTAAAAATACCGCCTACTCCCTCTCTCTCCTTCTTTTTCTGGACTTTTCGTCCAGCTCGACAGCCTCTAAATCTCCTCCCCTCTGGTTTGGATACTGAGTATATTCCCTGTCCCAGTAAGGGGGTTCTCTCCACTGAGGGTCCCTGTAGCCCTGTGTTTGTTGGGGGTGTGCTGGAGGTCTGCCTCTTTGTTGGGTAAACCCCCGACCGCGTTTCTGCCACCCCCTCCCCCTCCCTAAAAAAGGACGAGGGGACTGGTGATTCCCTCTACCTCTATTTTCCCATAATGGTTCAAACCTATTATAAACAGGGACTGAATAATGATTACTATTAGATGGATGCTGAAAATCTCCATTCTGTCCATCTCTCATTGAGCCACCTCTAGGGCGATCATCATAATTCCTAACAGGGGTAGATTGATCCCTTGGAATACGGGGAGGAACATCATTCCTCCTAATTTCATTTGTACTAGGCATATTCATGCTAGGTACAGGGGGCCTTATTACAGGGACGTCAGCATGTACATTTTCTTTATTTTCATTAGCTTTCACTTGTTGCCATAAATATACACAATTAGATCGAAAGTCCCCCATATCACGCTGAAACTTCTTAATTTTCTTTTTTTGAGTATCTTTGTCTACTTTCTCTAATTTCTTTTTTATTCTAGTATTAAAATCAATCAATTGTTGCGAGTCCTCCTGTTGTCAAGGCTTGATATATAGATCTTGCTTCGGTGAGTTTAAACCCCTCAGGGGGAGTGTGTTCCCACTGGGTGGACCTGGATGTTACGGTGAAGGTGCACGCTGCTATTATCCACGATCATTTATGGACACTTTCTGACACCTCTGCACTGTTTATCTGTCTTAAAACTGTTTGACACCTTTTAAGGTGATGTTGGTCACCTAATTCATACCAACATTTAGCGCTGTTTTGGTAATATTTTGAAACATCATTATTGTTTTTATGTTTATACCCTTATTAATCACTTTTTAGTTTTAAACGGCTGCTTAGGGAAGAGTTGCTCTAGTATACCACTAGGGAACTCAGTTTGCTGCTTAGTCCTTTATACCATTTTTGGTTTTTAGATATTTTACCTACTGCTTAGGTTGAGCAAAGCTGTGTTTGTGGCGCTGAGTGGTGTATTGTAGGCCTGTATACACCTTTTGTTTTGTTTATTTATACTTTTTTCTCGGCAGCCATGGACGTTTTGCAATTTCTGAACAGTAGGACGATTGACTTTAGCAATATTTTTACAGTTGATGAGCATACCACAGCACAAACTAATTACAATGGGGCAATGACTGCTCTTGGAAATGCCCTTGAAAAACAAGTTCGTACTTGGTGGGACATTTGCACATTAGAGCAATATATTAAAGCAAACATTATAATCAGGAGCCTTAGGTGGGAGGTAGTCCCACAAGATGGCCTTGATGATGCTGAATCAATGAGTGAGTGGTATGAGTTTTTCAATACCATGGGTTTTAAGCTGCAGGACCTTATCCTCAAACGAAAAAAGAAAAAAAATGACTAAATTAGAATGTAGGATTAATGAATTAAAACTCCAGCTGGATCCCATTAAGGACTCGCAACAATTGATTGATTTTAATACTAGAATAAAAAAGAAATTAGAGAAAGTAGACAAAGATACTCAAAAAAAGAAAATTAAGAAGTTTCAGCGTGATATGGGGGACTTTCGATCTAATTGTGTATATTTATGGCAACAAGTGAAAGCTAATGAAAATAAAGAAAATGTACATGCTGACGTCCCTGTAATAAGGCCCCCTGTACCTAGCATGAATATGCCTAGTACAAATGAAATTAGGAGGAATGATGTTCCTCCCCGTATTCCAAGGGATCAATCTACCCCTGTTAGGAATTATGATGATCGCCCTAGAGGTGGCTCAATGAGAGATGGACAGAATGGTGATTTTCAGCATCCATCTAATAGTAATCATTATTCAGTCCCTGTTTATAATAGGTTTGAACCATTATGGGAAAATAGAGGTAGAGGGAATCACCAGTCCCCTCGTCCTTTTTTAGGGAGGGGGAGGGGGTGGCAGAAACGCGGTCGGGGGTTTACCCAACAAAGAGGCAGACCTCCAGCACACCCCCAACAAACACAGGGCTACAGGGACCCTCAGTGGAGAGAACCCCCTTACTGGGACAGGGAATATACTCAGTATCCAAACCAGAGGGGAGGAGATTTAGAGGCTGTCGAGCTGGACGAAAAGTCCAGAAAAAGAAGGAGAGAGAGGGAGTAGGCGGTATTTTTAACTTAAGTGACACAACATTATCACATTAAGAAATCAATATCCTTTATTTAGGCTTAAAATGTGGACTGAAAAGGCCCATTAATAAATTTGATGTCTTCATTGACATTCATAAGTATATGCGTAAGGTTAATATGAAAAAATATTTTCTGAATAAAAATTCCCAACCTGCGACTGGTCTCTCAACGGTTGTTCTTGACAGTGGTTTACGGAATAAATCCCTCTTTAACCCCTTAAATGGGGCTAACCATCAGGTGGAGGTTTTTAAAGGGCTTGTGATTAGAGATCTTGAACGTATTGTCCCTAAAAAAGATGTCAACCCTCGACATATACTTGATGGAATAAAAATGCTTGAAGAAAGAAATGATCTAGTAATAAGACCTGCCGACAAGGGGGGAGGAGTTGTAATTTTAAACAAAAACTTCTACCACGAACAACTTAGTGATATGTTGAGTGATACCAGTACTTATACTAAATTGGAGAAAGATCCCTCCATGCAGTATGAGATTGATCTGAATTGTTTGGTTGAAAATGGGTATTCAACAGGGGTATTAACTAATCGAGAGAGAAGATACCTTGTCCCTAGTAGTAGTAGGATCCCTACCATTTACACCCTCCCTAAGATCCATAAGGATATACAGCACCCTCCAGGAAGACCCATAGTTAATGGGATAGGGTCAGTTACATCCCGGATGGGGCAATACCTGGATCTTTACTTGCAAAAGAGTGTGGTAGTAACCCGTGCATATCTGAAAGATACTAAGAGTCTGCTACAGATGTTGCAACAAATTGATTTAAGAGGGAAGGAGCATGTTTACATGGTGACAGCGGATGTGGCATCCTTGTACACCATCATCCAACATGATGATGCGCTCCTGGCCCTCAATTGGGCTCTGTGTAAACGTGATGATATTACACATAGTCAAAAAGTCTTTCTGAGGAACTCTTTAGATTTTTGTTTGGGCCACAATTTTTTTTGGTATGATGGTAACTTTTATTCGCAGTGTAAGGGAGTTGCTATGGGGGCTAGATTTGCACCTAGCATAGCGAACCTCTTTATGGGTGAGTGGGAAGATAAAAAGATTTTTTCAAAGACCCGACCCCACCTATTATTTTATAAAAGGTATATTGATGATTTGTTTTTTGTCTGGGGTGGACCACTTGATACGCTGGAGATGTTTTTGGATGAACTTAATTCAAATTCTAATAATATTAAACTGACCAGCGAATTCAGTATTACTGATATCCATTTTTTAGATGTCCATATTTTCAGACATGGCAATAGTTTGGGAACAAGGGTCTTTTTTAAGCCCACTGACGCTAATAGTTATTTACCCATGAGTAGTGGCCATCATCCAATGTGGCTTAAAAACATCCCTAAAGGGCAATTGACTAGGGTAAAAAGGAATTGCTCTAAGGACTCTGATTTTCTCTTGCAAGCAGAGATTGTGAAGGGTAAATTTGTCGAAAAGGGATATTATGAGGAATCATTAAACACCATTATTCAAGATTTAGCCCTACGCCCCAGAGAGGACTTCCTTAGAGATGTGGCGGTTTGCCAGCCAGACACAGGACGTGAGTGGAATTTTATCTCAGGGTTCCACTCCCAGTATAGGGAGGTGGAGGAGATCTTTGCCACTCATTGGCATGTTCTCCGTATGGATAAAGTGCTGTCGGCAGTCCTTCCTCAAAAACCAGGGTTTATATATAGACGGGCATGTAGTTTTGCAGATAAAATTGTAAGAAAAGTCCTGGATCCACCATCTAGACCCTCTACTTTCTGGGACCGAGATGGGTTCTTTGCTTGTAGGAGGTGTCGAGCATGTAGAGAGGTGAATAGACCATTGAGGGCTGTAGAAAATTTCATTTCCACCTCAAATAATAGGGAGTTCACTATTCGTGAATTTATTACATGCAATACATCTTATGTTGTATATGCCCTTCAGTGCCCTTGCGGGCTTATCTATATAGGTCGCACTAAGCGTCAATTAAAAATTAGAATAGCTGAACACATAGCTAATATTAAACTGGGATTTAAAGATCACAATGTGTCTTTACATTTTAAATTGTGCCATAATCAGGACCCCACTGGCCTCAGATTCTGGGGAATAGACCATTTGAAACCCATGTGGAGAGGGTCTAATCTAGTTAGAGATCTGTCGAAGCGAGAGACCCAATGGATATTTTCGGTTGACACGCTTTCGCCGAAAGGGTTAAACATAGATCTTGATATCAATTGCTTCATTAGTGATTTTTGATTATGTATCTTTGCTCTTGTCTAGCTCTTTTACATAGTATATCTGATTTTAGCATTTTTATTCAGAATGTGTGTATTATGGGTATTTAAGATTTTAATGATTTAAACAGTATGGATTGTGTTTCATTTATACTGGTTTTTAATGTTATATCGGTTTAGATTTTTTTTTTTTTATTATTATTTAACTGTTATTATTGTGTGAATAGTGATTTTAATTAATTAATTTTAATTACTATTTTTGCTATGTTTATTATGTGTGCTATGAATATTGCATATGTATGCCCCTATTCATGACATCGGCTTATGTTTCCCATGTCTATGAATGAAGTGCAATTTGCTCCTTTTGATCCTCCTTCCCACCTGTATATGCCTTCAGTGGTTTCCATAGCTACCGCACTGTGCACCCATTGCCGTGATATGGAGGCGCTGATTGGTGCGGGTGGTGTAGGGAGTGTCTTTATAAGGAGGGTGGCTTGGTCGAGTAGGCACGCCCTCTGTCGAAGTCAGGATATGACGAAACGCGTCAGGGCGTGACCTACACGACGCAAACGGAAGTGATGTATGCGCTTCACTGAGCCGGACCCGGAAGTAAGTTACTTCCTCTTACACGCTGATGGGACGGATCGATACTCAGTAGAAACGGTGAAGTACATCTATATGCTCACTACTGTTTTACTTGATGTACGTTTATTATATGAAGGGTGCTGTGATGTGGGGGTTTTTTATTAATAAATAGAATTATGCTATGGGCTTTTTTTCTATTCATTTATTGCTACGTCTGAGCCTCCATTGATCTGATGTTTCCCTGACTGATGCGAGTGCAGTTCGTGTGTGGTGTTGATTATCCTCCCGTTGTCAAGGCTTGATATATAGATCTTGCTTCGGTGAGTTTAAACCCCTCAGGGGGAGTGTGTTCCCACTGGGTGGACCTGGATGTTACGGTGAAGGTGCACGCTGCTATTATCCACGATGATTTCTGGACACTTTCTGACACCTCTGCACTGTTTATCTGTCTTAAAACTGTTTGACACCTTTTAAGGTGATGTTGGTCACCTAATTCATACCAACATTTAGCGCTGTTTTGGTAATATTTTGAAACATCATTATTGTTTTTATGTTTATACCCTTATTAATGTGTAGATATGCGTCTTTGATATCTATGGACGCAATGAATTCTCCGCCTTTTAAAGTAGCGACCACGGATCGAATCGTTTCCATTCGAAAATGGCGAACGTTCAGAAACTGGTTTAGATTTTTTAGATCCAGGATGGGTCTGACTTCTCCGTTCGGTTTTGGAATCACAAAGAGGTTTGAGTAAAAACCTGAACCTTGCTCCTTTTGGGGTACCTCTGTAACCACACCTTGAGCTATTAAGTGATTCAAACCTTTGAAGAAGGATCCTCTTTTTTGTGGATCCTTGGAGAGTCTTGAACTTCGGAATTGAGAAGATGGGATCTCTCGAAATTCCAGTCTGTACCCTGAGGATATTGTGGATACCACCCATTTGTCCTGGGTTTCTGTCCGCCAAGTCGCTGAGAACTGACGAAGCCTTCCCCCCACTCGGCCGAGCGGGGGCGCCCCTTCAATGAGAGGTTTTGGGGGCTTGCTTATTAGCTCTTGAACCCCACGGCTTCTTGTTCTTCTGAGCCTGTTCTTTGGCTTTTTTGGGCGGCTGAAAAGGCCGTCGCCACTGGCTGGAGTCAGATTTCCCGGGAGCTGGGGAGAGAGTGTGTTTAAAACAAGGTCTCTTGTTTTTCTTTCTCTCAGGTAAAAGTGTCGTTTTACCACTTGATATCTTTTGGATATATCTTTCTAAATCTTCCCCAAAAAGGCGTTCGCCATGGAACGGGAAACTTGCCAACAACTTTTTGCATGGGGCTTCCGCTGACCAATGCTTAAGCCAAAGTACTCTGCGCATCTGTACCAGCTGGAGTGTAAGGCGTGATGCCTGTATGATAGAATCTCTCATGGCATCCACTGTGAAGCATAAGGCTTTAGGCAAATTCTCCCAATTTTTAGCCTGCTCTGAAGGCAGCTCCTTCAGCCCCTGCTTTACCTGTTGGCTGACGACCTGACACATACCGACTGCTGCTACTGCAGGTTGGATAATTGAGCCGGCCAAAAGGAAGGAGGATTTCAGTAAGGATTCCAACTTCTTCTCAGAAGGATCTTTAAACACTTGTACATTATCCACTGGACATGTCAGGTTTTTATTTACACAAGAAATAGCCGCATCTACCGTAGGCAGGCTCCATTTCTTTAAAAAATTTTCCTCCATAGGATAAAGAATGTTAAACTTTTTTGGAGGTGAAAAACGCTTATCTGGATGTTGCCAGTCTGCGTACAATAGATCCTCTAGTAACGGATGAACCGGGAAGGAGCATGCACCTTGCAGGGATCTTAATGATCCTAGGGAGGAGACAGGTGATTCTGTTACCTCCAAAGAGGGTAACCTAAATGCAGCTCGCACGGCTCCTGCATAGCATTTGCACCTGTGACTTTAAAATCTGGGATACCGAAAACGGCTCATCCGATATCCCTGATCCGTCTGACTCCTCATCCTCTGCTGATGTAGCCTCCTCCTCATCCTCCTCCTCCTCAGGTACTTCTGAAGGGAGGTCCAATACTGGAGGAGATCTGCTTCGCTTATTGTCCTTTTTAGAGGATTTAGCGATTAAAGTAGCAATTTTCTCCTCCAGATTATTTAGGGCAGCTGATAAAGTGTCCTCAGTGACATATGCAGGCCCAGGCTTCACTGGGGAAGCCGCCATACCTGACAGAGGTAATGGCTCATCCTGTACAGGTGCTTTTGGCAACACAGGAGAGGAAGGTACCGAGTCAGCACAGCTAGAGCCCCCTGTCTCAGGCGGCGGTGCTCTTTTATCTCTTTTTGTCCGCATTACTTCCCCTGGAAGGCTTACTGTTTAGACAAAATACAAGGTACCTAAATGCATATACTACCATGTTCAGTTTAGCAAATACATTAAGTATGCAACTTTTAACACATAACTATGCATAACATGGATGTCTTCTAGGAAGTACCCAATCCAACCACATGGAGTCTTACGTCCCTGTATAGCTGCTGTGTTTCTCTGCCAGGAACAAGAGAACTAACGAGCTTGCTTGCTGCTGCAGTGCTTTTTACACTGACAGTCTTTTAAATTTGGCGCCGTTTCTGTGCCTGCGCGCGCCACGTGCCCGCGCACGCCTCGGCCCCCCCCCCTCCGATAAAGCGCGCTCCCGCGCGCGCGCGGCCTTTAGCGCTATGGTGGTGGCCATAGTGAGAGAGGACTCTCATCAGCCCCTGTCCCCACTTACCTGCATCTGCAGGTGTCTGTATCGGCCACCGGAAGGAGGAGCGGGGTGCTCAAGCAAGCTCAGCAGCGGAGGTGACGAGCAGTGTACTTCGCCGAAGCCGACACTGAACAGAGTGAGGTGAGTATATTCAGCTCTTTACTCCCCCCAGTGGTGGAAAAAAAGAAGACATCCACTTTTTGAAAAAGGTCCCAACCTAGTTATGGACCTTCTAATCTCACCTTATCCACGCCGCAGGTTTTTCTGCTGAAAGTTTTCAGACAGATACCAAACTTCACCCTTCACGGTGGGCTATGTGTGCCAACCTTCAGGGATATGGGTTCCTATTTAAAGGATACCTCTCCCCTGGGCCTTGTACAAGACTCTTACCAGGACTTTATAGCGAAATAGCGAAAGTGCTGGATCTTAGAGCCCAGTCCTCCGAAGAGAGACATTACAGGCGACGCCTCATGGATGAGGCCCGGATCCCATCCAGATTCAGCTCATTTGTAGGCGTCTTGGATGGATCCGAAAGCATAGCTCTTTTACCCCCAGAGGGTCTCTTTGGTAGAGCTTTCCTTTAGCACCTCCTAACGCGTCCAACACCTTTCGACACTGGCGAAAAAACTGAGGTACTTCCCTGATGGGAGGGGTTATATGGAGGGGAACTGTCTTCCAT
This sequence comes from Rana muscosa, assembly GCA_029206835.1. Taxonomy (NCBI): domain Eukaryota; kingdom Metazoa; phylum Chordata; class Amphibia; order Anura; family Ranidae; genus Rana; species Rana muscosa. Next base: position 789,155,053 of record CM055118.1, on the reverse strand, counting down.
TGGTTGTGCCAGTGTCCAATCACCGCTGGTGACCCTTAACCCATTATGTAATGACTAGCTCTGTGTCCCGTGGTGTACGATAAAGAAATAGCCGCAACTACCGCAGGCAGGCTCCATTTCTTTAAAAAAAAATTCCCCCATAGGATAAAGAATGTTAAACCTTTTTGGAGGTGAGAAACGCTTATCTGGATGTTGCCAGTTTGCTCATATTAGATCCTCTAGTAACGGATGAACCGGGAAGGAGCATGCACCTTGCAGGGATCTTAATGACCCTAGGGAGGAGACAGGTAATTCCATTACCTCCGCAGAGGTTAACTTAAATGCACTGCTATAGCATTGTACCTGTGACCTTAAAATCTGGCTCCTCATCCTCTGCTGATGTAGCCTCCTCCTCCTCATCCTCCTCCCTCAGGTACTTCTGAAGGGAGGTCCAATACTGGAAGAGACCTGCTTCGCTTATTGTCCCTTTTTAGAGGACTTAGCGATTAAGGTAGCAATTTTTTCTTCCAGATTATTTAGGGCAGCTGATAAAGTGTCCTCAGTGACATATACAGGCCCAGGCTTCACTGAGGAAGCCGCCATACCTGACAGAGGTAATGGCTCATCCTGAACAGGTGCATTTAGCAACACAGGAGAGAAAGGTACCGAGTCAGCACAGTTAGAGCCTTCTTATCTGTTTTTGTCCGTATTACTTCCCCTGGAAGGCTTACTGTTTAGACAAAATACAAGGTACCTAAATGCATATACTACCGTGTTCAGTTTAGCAAATACATTAAGTATGCAACTTTTAACACATAACTATGCATAACATGGATGTCTTCTAGGAAGTACCCAATCCAACCACATGGAGTCTTACGTCCCTGTATAGCTGCTGTGTTTCTCTGCCAGGAACAAGAGAACTAACGAGCTTGCTTGCTGCTGCAGTGCTTCTCACACTGACAGTCTTTTAAATTTGGCGCCGTTTCTGTGCCTGCGCGCGCCACGTGCCCGCGCACGCCTTCGCCCCCCCCTCCGATAAAGCGCGCTCCCGCGCGCGCGCGGCCCTTAGCGCTATGGCGGTGGCCATAGTGAGAGAGGACTCTCATCAGCCCTTGTTCCCACTTACCTGCATCTGCAGGTGTCTGGTCGGCCACCGAAAGGAGGATCGGGGTGCCCCAGCAAGCTCAGCAGCGGAGGTGACGAGCAGTGTACTTCGCCGAAGCCGACACTGAACAGAGTGAGGTGAGTATATTCAGCTCTTTACTCCCCCCAGTGGTGGAAAAAAAGAAGACATCCATTTTTTGAAAAAGGTCCCAACCTAGTTATGGACCTTCTAATCTCACCTTATCCACGCCGCAGGTTTTTCTGCTGAAAGATTTCAGACAGATACCAAACTTCACCCTTCACGGTGGGCTATGTGTGCCAACCTTCAGGGATATGGGTTCCTATTTAAAGGATACCTCTCCCCTGGGCCTTGTACAAGACTCTTACCAGGACTTTATAGCGAAATAGCGAAAGTGCTGGATCTTAGAGCCCAGTCCTCCGAAGAGAGACATTACAGGCGACGCCTCATGGATGAGGCCCGGATCCCATCCAGATTCAGCTCATTTGTAGGCGTCTTGGATGGATCCGAAAGCATAGCTCTTTTACCCCCAGAGGGTCTCTTTGGTAGAGCTTTCCTTTAGCACCTCCTAACGCGTCCAACACCTTTCGACACTGGCGAAAAAACTGAGGTGCTTCCCTGATGGGAGGGGTTATATGGAGGGGAACTGTCTTCCATTGGTTGTGCCAGTGTCCAATCACCGCTGGTGACCCTTAACCCATTATGTAATGACTAGCTCTGTGTCCCGTGGTGTACGATAAAGAAATTATTTTTAAAAGGACAGTGTAAAAAAATAAAATAAAAAAAGTAAAATAAATAAGAAAAAAAAAATAAAAATGTTTAAAGCGCCCCGTCCCACCGAGCTTGCGCGCAGAAGTGAACGCATACGTAAGTCGCGCCCGCATATGAAAACTGTGTTCAAACCACATATGAGTGGTATCGCCGCAATCTTAGAGCAAGAGCAATAATTCTAGCACCAGACCTCCTCTGTAACTCTATACATGTAACCTGTAGACATTTTTAAACGTCGCCTATGGAGATTTTTTAAGGGTAAATGTTTGTCGCCATTCCATGAGCGGGCGCAATTTTGAAGCATGATATGTTGGGTATCAATTTACTCGGCGTAACATTATCTTTCACAATGGGTTAACTTTACTGTTGTCTTATTTTTTAGGTCAACGAAGTGTATTTTTTTTCCCCAAAAATTGCGCTTGTAAGACCGCTGCGCAAATACGGTATGACAAAGTATTGCAACGACCGCCAAGTACAGCAGGAAATGCATCAGAAGTTTATCCTGTGCTAATGCAATCTTATCTTTCTCCTAATTAGGATGCCCTGATATGCACCCAAGTTGCACTGTACATTACATGTATGAACAAATCTGGAACAGGTGTTGGATATCCGCATGCAGGTTAGGTCACAATGAACATGTGTCTCACTGGAGAAATTTCCCTTCTTTTCCTGTCCCATAGTCACAACAGAATTCGAGAGGAAAACCCTCCAAGGTGAGGGAATCCCTGGTTGCCAAGCAGGGTCTGTTCCCATTGGAAGATTTGACCTAATTTCCTGTCCTGGTGACAACCCAAAATGTGGTATTTTCTTTAACTTTCACACACAAAACAGTCAACAGGGCAAATGAAGAGTGTGAATCTCCTAGGAGCATTGGCAGCAATACAAACCCCCCTCAACTGTAATCAAATCAACAAAAAAACTATATTTTAAAAGACATGGGGTCAGCATGACAGTCAAACAACTGGAACTTTCAGAAAAATAAACCCCATATTCCATCTTAAACAGGTTTCCTTTAATAGTATATCTATTTGAAAATACAATTTTTATCTTACAGAATTCTCCATATTCATGGGTCCTGGGATGTCCCCGAGAAACTAATGAGAAAGGTGGGCAACAACTGGGCAAACAGAACTGTGCGAACAGGGGGTCAACAAACCCAACTTCAGAGTGCCGCTGCAAAAAGGATGTGGCCAAAACCAGCATCACCAGAGTCTGACTGTCTACCTGGTAGAACTTTAAAAAAGTATGAACAGATAACTAGATGGTAGCCCTACACAGCTAGGCCACAGAGGCTTGGTGCTGGAATTCTCAGGAAACACCAACTGGCCTGGTGTAGATTTGTCCTTTAGAGTGGAAGTTCTGGAGATAAGCGGTCTTAATCCTTATAGCGACGGTGGTCCTGGAAGCAGATGTCCTTTGTGGGGTTCTGAGGGTAGAATGCCAATCCTCCAGGCACTTAAGAGCATTATCTATTGAGTGCCTTGGAACAAGGCACAAAGATAAAAGGACTATGTTTTTATTGAGATGGATAACTGATACCACCTTAACATGAGCCATCATGCTGGCTCAGAAACACATCTGACAGATGTGATAGCTACTAAGAAGGTCACTTTGCAGGAGGGATTATCTAAGAGGAGTTTCCTAAAGGGTTCAAAGAGTGGTTTCTGTAGGCTTAAATTGCCTGGAGGGCGTACATGGACGTCCTCCCGTGCTCGCGCTGTCCGTGCGCTTTGTGATCACCGAGTCCATGGGACTCGGCTAATCACAGATCGGAGCGACAGTGTGAGGAGAAAAAACAAGCCGATTACTGGCTCATGTAAAAGGGACATCGGTCCATCACACTGACAGACACTTCTGTTAAGCAGTGCCCACCAGTGCCACCTACCAATGCCCATCAGTACTGCCAAGCAGTGCCCACCAGTGTCATCTACCAGTGCTGCCAATCAGTGCCTCATCATCAGTGCCTCCTGATCAGTGCAGCCTCATCAGTGCCCATCAGTGCAGCCTCATCAGCACACATCAATGAGGAAGAAAAATTACCTGTTGCAAAATTTTATTTTATCTTTACTGAAAACGTTTTTTTTCAAAATTTTCCGTCTTTTTATTATTTGTTTAGCAAAAAATAAAAGACCCAGTGGCGATTATTACGACCAAAAGAAAGCTCTATTTGTGTGAAGAAAAAGATAAAAATTGTATATGGGTACAGTGTAGCATGACCGTGTAATTATAATTGAAAATTGGCCTGGGCAGGAAGGGTGTATAAGTGCCCAAGTAAGCAAGTGGTTAAAGTGGTTGTAAACGCATTCTGCATTAGGGCAAAAAAAAACTTTCAAAAATACTTTCCCCCCAGCCCCTCTCTAAACACCTACCTTAACCTCAATCCAGCGCTGTGCCCGTCTGCAGCAGCTCATCTTCCCTCTCTCTCTTCTCACAGGAGACTCAGCAGCGGCAGCCATTGGCTCCTGCTGCTGTCAATCAAAGCATGTGAGGAGGGAGAAGGGGGTGGGGCCAAGTCATGCTGTGTAGGTCCATAGGTGCCAGTGTTGCTAATCGTCAGTGTTTTTACTGGCAGACAGTAAAAAATGGGCACTTTTCTCCTGCCAGTAAATGCCAGTGACAGGGAAAGGGTTGCCAGTAAAAAATATGGCGCGGTGCTCAGTACCTGCTACAGTGTGTTCGGGAGGTGCCGGCAGGTCTGGCGGAGGCAGTGCCTAAGCGTGTTGTGTGATGTCATGGTGCAAGTGGAGCAGGTCTGTGGGACAGGAGGCAAGCCAAAAGGTAGTGTGACAAACAGAAAGTTATTGTCTCCTAGTGTAAAGTTTAGAAAACACAGATGAGGTGGATAAAATTGGAATATGTAGATAGGCAGACTATAACAGACTTTTAGGACTGAGGCTGCCCCCCTTCACTGAAAAGCGTGCTTTGTTGGCAAAGTCTTGCGACAAAAGAAAGGGCTGAATTAGCCTTGAGGAGCCTTGCATTTTTAGAAGATGGAGGCCAATAAGGAGATTTTAAAACTTTCTGCCATGGAAGAACCCTTCCACCTGTGACACCTTTGATAAATTTTCAAGTGCCTCCTCAAAGTGACGCATCCTACTTCAAAGGGCATTCGCGTGAGTTGTCTTATAAAGGCAGCTTCAGTTGACCAGGCTTTGAGCCACAGGATTCTGTGCATGTGAATGGAAATTAGTGCTATTTGGGAAATTTGTGTCATTACTTGTTATAGGGAAACCACAAAAAAGAGCAGAAGATAGTTGCTTTAATTGCTCAGTTAAAGTATGGTCTTGGAATACAGGATCATGTTGGTTTTTCATTGCCCTAGTTTAGTTAGCTGCAGTCTGACAGACAAAAATCGCAGCAAAAGCTCGTTGGAGCTGGACCTACAAGTGTAAAGAGAGCCTTTAAGAGCATCTCAAATTTCCTATCTGCAGAATCTTCGAATGAAGGAACGAACATCTTCAAGTGGTACAGTGAGATATTTATGCAAGACTGAGATGGGGCAATCCAGTGAAATCTTTTTCCACTGGAAATAGCTTGGCAATGGATTTTGAAAGGGGGTAAGAATCATTTAAAAAAATGCCTATTCTATTTGTTCATGAACAAGAAATTTCTTTTTAGATTTAGCAGGTCTCTTTGTACCAAAAGGGGCATGGCGAGACTGGAGAGATTTAAGCACAACAATGCAGAGGTTTTGTGAACAGCAAAAGTGAACATATCCACATTGGAAAGCATCCTGCATGAAGCCGTAACATCTGATGAATAGGAGCTTGCGGGTGAGAAATCTTACATAGCCTCCTCTAACACCGCCTCCATATCCTCTTTATTCCCTTCTATGTCTGACACTTCTAGGGCTGACATATCAGGATCTGCTAAAGTGCTGGCACTACAACCCAATTGCAGGTATAACAAGCAGTCTCTAATCCGCACACAAAAGTCTTCCAAGGTAAGGTGAATCTTTATTCAATGCAAAAGAGTACATGTGTTCCAGAATTAAGCCAACCTACATGTTTCAGCGCACCAGGGCTTTAATCATTAGGATCCGACTTCTGACTCAAATAGAGATGGGGGAGCTGGAGAGGGAGCATGTTTTTTTTTGGGTGGTGGACAGCGATGACTATATTACACCTTTTAGTTGTCATACAAGCTGCTTGTTGCCTGCCTGGGATACAGCTATGAGCTTTTGCTGTGGCTCCCATTCGCCTGGTTTCGGCCACTGATACATGTGAGGATAATCCCCTGTGGGGTACAGTACAGAAACAGGGTCGGCATGTCCAAAAAAGAGTACACCGCAATCTGGCGTAGAGTATCTGAACTTGTATTGTGAACTTTGGTGTGACGCAACACTTGGCCATCTATCTGAGACTAAGCTGTAAGTGGTTGAATTTAGAGCCAAGTTTGAAAATGTTACTCTACAAAAGTGAATACTCCAAATCCAGTCCTGTTTCTTTACAGTAAAAGTCAGAAATGCAGGGTGACTCTGTCTTACCTGCGCATATTGCTGGTCCCTATATAGGATCCAGGCGTCGCCAGTTATAGGGACTTCTGGGTCTGGGTTCCATAGATATAGATCACCCTCCGGTACCTGTATAGGACCCTGTAGCTAACTATACACGTTGCACAAAGTGCCCAAGTGAACACCCATGCAGGAGCCAGTACCCGAAGCAACATTATAAGGCTGACCGCACGTTGTAGGGTCTGGATAAAGTTTCCAAGTTTTTATCGAGGTTGCACCAATCCGGGTGCACTGCTTCTTTTGTTGAATTTGCAGACAGTGAATAGTTGATGAAGAATCTAAAGATAAAATAATAAACTAGCTAAGCTAAGAGGACTTCTCTGTAAGGGAAAAAGGTCCATCATCTTAGGACACTAGCAAAACAACTGAGGACTCACAGAGTGGAATAGGGTTATGGGGGAGGGGACGATCAGGGGGTGTGTCTTCAAAAGGCTTTTTAGTGTCCAATAACCTGAAGGTACCAGTTTATGCCTAGACTTCATTAATACTCTTGCACTGTACGATTAGGATATCAGTGCATGAAAAATAAAAAAAGCCTTCTGCGGCCCATGATGTGTTGTATTAATTACAATGAGCCTTTTTATGTGCAAAGCTGTTGAAAGTGAAATGTCTAAGGCTAACTCACGGAGCAAAGAAAGCCAAAGAAAGAATGGTGTTCATTGCTATCATTACCACCAGAAACCTTTATTTTAACTAAAAAAATTAAACCTAGGTAGCAAGTTTGCTCCAATTTACATGCATTCGACCCAATAGAGCAGTTAAATTCCATTGGTCAGATTTATTCGGGAAAACAATGTCAGCACTCATTTCATTGGTACATACATTCAATGTTAGATATTTGTTTTCCTTTTTTTTTTTCTTTAATACAAGAGGTTCAGTGTCTGATAATCAAAACACTGCATAGATGTGCATAAATACATAAGCTTATCGGACATACTTACAGGTCAAAATCCAAATAGCTAAATGCTTCCCTGTCTAAACAAATTTTCTTTTAAATCAAAGTAGCTGCATTCTTTTGTGACCAAGACATCTTAATACACTGCATATGTATAAGGCATCTGCGCAGACACTGACAGTCTCACCGTTCTAAAGGATAAGCATTACTTTGAGATTCAACAATGTGATTGGCTTGACATTAATTCATCTTGTATCTGAATCATATTTGAAAGCTGCCATAAACATAAAAGACCGGAGGCAGAAAATCTAAAGCATTACCTCCACTTTAGCAGCCAGATGAGTCTTAAGCTCCTGGATTTCTTTTACTGTAGCATCTGCCTGTGATTTTAGCTTAACCTTCAATTCGTCACGAGACTTCTCCTGGTAAAAAAAATAAAAAATGATGTGTGCTGAACCATCTTTCGTATAACCTATTGTAACATTACAAGCTATTGAACACAGCTCTAATGGCGCGTACACACGACCATTTTTCTCGTCGGGAAAAATAAAAAAAATTCTCTTTGACGAGAAAAACGACCGTGTGTGGGCTTTTGGTAATTTTTCCCTACGAGAAAAACGGCATTAATCACGACGATAAAAATTAGAACATGCGCTAATTTTTCTCGTCGTGATTCACGGCATTTTTTTCCGCTGCAGTTTTCCCATAGGGAAACACTGCCGGGGAGCCTACACACGGTCGTTTTTCTCCACCAAGAGAAAAAATTCCTTGTTTTTCCCGTCGATTTACTCGACTGTGTTTTCACCGTCGAGAAAATTGATCGTATGTACGCGGCATTACGGTTATTGAAAGCAGCATCTAGATTAAGCTTATGTCATATACTGAATGCCTACCATGACCTGAACCAGCTCTTTCCCAGTCTGTCTTTCCTTTTCTAGCAATTCTTTGGATTTTTCCAGAGATTCCGTACTCTGGACCAACTTGTCTCTGGTATCTTTGAGCTCCATCTGCAAAGCATCTCTATCCTGCTTTAGTTTCTCCAGATTTCCAGAAGTCTCTTGTCTTTGCGCTGTAATTTTGTCCAGTTCTTGCTTTGTCCTTTCTACGGTCTCTTTAAGGCTGGTCACTTCTTTGTCTTGTTTTGATATCATCTCTTTGGAGTGCTGCAGGGATTCAGACTTTTTCTGTAACTCCAATTTGGTACTAGAGACCCTGTAAACAAGCAAAGTGCTGGTTAAACATTGGGGGGGAAAGAAGTTCAAAGAAAATTATGTGTTCCTACATTTGATGGTAGATTAAGACTACAAGCATCCCATGATTCCAACTAAAAACGTTGTTATACTATGAGTTTACACTAGTATAGTACAGTAATGACAGCTGTGGCCCAATTAATCTACAACCCCAATTCCAAAAAAGGTGGGACATTGTGCAAAATCTACATAAAAAAAGAATGCAATTATTTGCAAATCTCATAAACTCATATTTTATTCACAATAGAAAGGACTGGGCGCCCATGGTTGCAAACAGAATGTCAAATTTAAATTTGACTGAACAGCTTTCCACTTTGCAACAGACCATTTCAAATGAGCTCTGGCCCAGAGAGGAAAGGGGCATTTCTGGATCATGTTCAGATATGGTGTCTTCTTTGCATGATAGAGCTTTACCTGTCTTTTTGGATAGCATGGTGAACTGTGTTCACATACAGGGATTTTTGAAAGTATTCCATAGTCCATGTAGTGATGTCCATCACAGAATCATGCCTGTTAATGCAGTTCAGTTTAAGAGCCCGGGCATTATATATTGTCCTTTGCGCACAGAGTTATTTCCATATTCTCTGAATCTTTTTAATACAGCTTCGTGAGTGCATCACCCAACCTCTCTCCGGCATTTCTACACCACTGGGATTCTGACTTAGGAATTACCTTTACGACCCAACAGGCAAACAAGATTCTCAAACTGGCTCACAAATCTTGCATTAAATCCAGGAAACTGGATACAAGACACTAGCCAGATGGCATTGTGCACCATATGTGTTACATAAAATGAATCGTAACATTCCAGACACCTGTTGGCACTGCAAGTTGGTATGACAGCTCAAATTCTCTAGTACTGTCCCAAAATACATCCCTTCTGGGAGGACTTGAAAGCTAAAATTACACAATTGACTTCCATCGACTTAAGTGGGAATCTGGAAGCAGGTCTGCTCCACCTGACAGACATACTCATCCAGACATACAAGGCTTCTCTCACTATCCACTTGGTGAATGCAGCCAAGGCTTGAATTTCATCCATGTGGAAGCAAACGCATCCTCTTACTAGATCACTGTGGTATTCAAAAATCAACTATATTTTCCATATAGAACACTTAAAGTGGTTGTAAACCCTTACAGACCACTTTTTGCTACAGATAAGCCTATAATAAGGCTTACCTGTAGCTACCCAGGATCTCTCTCCTAAACCTGCACGGTTTAGGAGATATCCCCTGTCCCCTGCATTTGCCGATGTCATCGGCACATGCGCACTGAAGCAATGGCACCTATGTGCCGTTGCTTCAGTGAGTGTGCCGTTACCGGCAGCTCCCGCGCGCATGCTCTGGCCAATCACAGCGCCGGAGCCGCGATACCCGGAAGTAACCCCTGGGAGTGATGTCGCTGGCCAGGGCTGTGTATGGGCACCGCAGCGGGGCTTTCGATCTCAGGTAAGTATTACATAATAAGCTAGTATGCTATGCATACTATCTCATTATGTCTTTGTCTTGCAGGTGTTAGTTTTTTTTCAAAGTGGGTTTACAACCACTTTAAACGGCTACCAATCAAAATACTGAGGAATAATTTAGAGAGAAGTGGAGGCCCTGGAGATACTTTACCTGCACCAATAGTTACCTTGAGGTGATGTTCCAATCTGAATCCAAGCTGCCCTAAGCAACTGATCTAATATTTATCTAACTTTTGAAACCATCTTAGAGGCACCCCCGAAGAGTGACCCCCCTCCCTATATAGATATATATATCTTTCTAGGAATTGGGGTTGTAGAAATTAGGAGCCAGTTAATCCATTTAAGGATCCAGAAGACACTTTTAAAGACCTGGCAAATAAGAGATTGCAAAAACAGTAGAAGGAAATAGTTAAATAAATGTAGATGTCAGCTGTTGTTTCTTTAAAAGGATAAGTTCCGTTTTCAAATAAAAAAAAGTCTAAAAAACAAAGAAACAGTGACTAAAGTGATGGAAAAACAGGATTTTTATAACAGCTTACCCGTAAAATCCTTTTCTTGGAGTACACCACGGGACACAGAGCCAGTCATTACATAATGGGTTAAGGGTCACCAGCGGTGATTGGACACTGGCACAACCAATAGAAGACAGTTCCCCTCCATATAACCCCTCCCATCAGGGGAGTACCTCAGTTTTTGTAGCAAAGCAGTAAGGTTCCCATAAGAAGGGGGGGGGACCTCTGTGTCCCGTGGTGTACTCCAAGAAAAGGATTTTACAGGTAAGCTGTTATAAAAATCCTGTTTTCTTTATCGTACACCACGGGACACAGAGCCAATCATTACATAATGGGATGTCCCAGAGCAATGCTCAATATGAAGGGTGGGAGACCCAGATCCAGCAGGCCGCTTGCAGACAAGAAGCCCTATACTGCTGCCTGCAGCACACTTCGCCCGAAGGCAGAATCCTCATGTCCTTTCACATCTATCTGATAGAATTTGGAAAATGTGTGGACTGAAGACCAAGTCGCAGCTTTACAGATCTGAGCCAACGAAGCCTGGTGGTGCACTGCCCATGAAGCACTTATCGCCCTGGTAGAGTGCGCCTTAACAGAAAAAGGAGGAGTCCTGTTCTTTAAACCATAAGTTTGAACAATTATCTGTCTAATCCACCTGGAAATGGTGGATTTTGATGCCGCTTGGCCCTTCTTGGGACCATCTGGCAAAATAAACAAAACATCTGTTTTACGTATCTGAGCGGTTGCTTGCAGATACACCTTTACCGCTCTCACTAAATCTAGAGAGTGCAATAACTTTTCCCACGCCGTCCGCGGGTTTGGAAAAAAAGAAGGCAGAACAATGTCTTGATTCAAGTGAAAAGCCGACACCACCTTAGGTAGAAAGGCAGGATGGGGTCGTAGTACAATTTTTTTCTTGTGACAATTTAGATAAGGCTCTTCACAAGAAAGAGCTGCTAGTTCTGATACTCTTCTAGCAGAAGAAATAGCAATCAAAAAGGCCAATTTCCTACTTAATATAATTAAAGGAATATGGCGAATAGGTTCAAAAGGTTGCTTTTGCAACACTGACAATACCAAATTCAAATCCCATGGACACAAGGGAGACCTGACTGGAGGATTTATCCTCAGTACCCCCTGAATGAATGCCCGAACTAGGGAATGAGATGCCAATGGTCTCTGAAAAAATACTGATAGAGCCGATATTTGACCCTTGATAGTACACTAAGGGCTAATTTCATATCCACTCCTAACTGGCAAAAGGCAAGAATCCTGCTTATTTCATATTTCTGAGGGTTCCAACTTCTGGATTCACACCAGGAAACGTATGCTTTCCAGACTCTATGATAGATGAGTCTAGAGGCTGGCTTTCTAGCATTAATGAGCGTAGAAAGAGCTGGACCAGAGACCCCTCTCCTTTTCAAAATGTGGGTCTCAGCAGCCAGACCGTCAAATTTAGCCTTTGTAAGGAAGGGTGGAATACTGGACCGTGTGACAGCAGGTCGTGTCGAAGCGGAAGCTTCCAGGGCCTTCCTATCGCCATCTTTACGATTTCGGCGTACCAAGGCCTCCTGGGCCAATTTGGGGCCACTAGGATTACTGGTATTCCCTCCTCTTTGATCCTGCGAAGTAGTCTTTGTAAAAGAGGGATCGGGGGGGGGGGATGCATAGATTAGTGAGAACTGATTCCAGGGAGTTATTAGAGCATCTGTTCCGTAGGCTAGAGGATCTCTCGCCCTGGACACAAAGTTGTCCAACTTCTTGTTGAACCTGGAGGCTAGCAGGTCTACATCTGGGTTTCCCCATCTCAGACATATGGCCTGAAAGACCTCGGGGTGGAGAGACCACTCTCCTGGTAATAGCTGCTGACGACTCAGATAGTCCGCTTGCCAGTTTTCTATCCCCGGGGTGAAGATTGCAGAAAGGCAAGGTACATGATCCTCTGCCCATGCCAAAATCCGGTTCACCTCCTTTTGAGCAGCCCGACTGCGGGTGCCTCCTTGGTGATTGATGTAAGCTACTGCAGTAGCATTGTCGGATTGAACCCGAACTGGGTGGCCCTGTAACCTGTATGTCCAGGTTTTGAGGGCTAGATATACTGCCCGGATCTCTAGTACATTGATGGGCAGGATCTCTTGGGTCTTGGCCCAGGTTCCCTGGGCAGAAGCCTCTTCGAATACTGCACCCAAGCCCGATAGGCTGGCATCCGTAGACACCACCTTCCAGGAGACCGGGAGAAAGCACTTTCCCTTCCGTAAGTTCTTGGTTTCTAGCCACCAATTGAAGCTTTGGCGCACTTGTGAGGACAGGCGCATGGGTATATCCAGAGCTTGGCTCTTCCTGTTCCAGGCGGCTAAAATATTGCCTTGAAGCAGTCTCGAATGAAACTGGGCGTAAGGGACAGCCTCGAAGGAGGCTACCATCTTCCCCAATAGCCTCATGCAAAGGCGAATAGACGGCCTCTTGTTTGCTTTGACCTTGTGGATCAGGTCTTTCAGAGACTGTATCTTTGGCTCTGGCAGGAATACCCTGTTTCGGGCTGTATCTATGATCATGCCCAGGTACACTATCCTTCTTTGGGCATGAAGAGAGGATTTTTGTAAGTTTATAATCCATCCTAAATGCTCCAGGTATCTTACTGTAGTGAGCACAGCGTGATCTAATCCCTCCTTTGACTGATCGATCACAAGTAGATCGTCTAGATAGGCTGTTACCGCTATGCCCTGTGTCCTTAGATTTGCCAACAGAGGAGCTAGCACCTTTGTGAATACTCTGGACGCGGTAGCTACACCAAAGGGCAGGGCCACAAATTGAAAGTGGCGATGTTCTACCGCAAACCTTAGGAATCTTTGGTGAGCGGGGTGGATGGGTATATGTAAATATGCGTCCTTGATATCTATGGACGCCATGAATTCTCCGACCTTGTAAGGTGGCGACCACGGATCGGATCGTTTCCATTCGAAAATGGCGAACGTTCAGAAACAGATTTAGAGATTTTAGATCCAGGATGGGTCTGATGTCTCCATTTGGCTTTGGAATCACAAGAAGGTTTGAGTAAAAACCTGAACCTTGCTCTTTTTGGGGTACCTCTGTAACCACCCCTTGAGACAGTAAGTGATTCAAACCTTTGAAGAAGGATCCTCTTTTTTGTGGCTCCTTGGAGAGTCTTGAACCTCGGAACTGAGAAGATGGGATCTCTCGAAATTCCAGTCTGTACCCTGAGGATATTGTGGATACAACCCACTTGTCCTGGGTTTCTGTCCGCCAAGTCGCTGAAAACTGACGAAGCCTTCCCCCCACTCGGCCGAGCGGGGGCGCCCCTTCACTGAGAGGTTTTGGGGTCTTGCTTATTAGCTCTTGCACCCCACGGCTTTTTGTTCCTCTGAGCCTGATTTCCTTTGGCTTTTGAGGGTGGCTGAAAATGCCGTCGCCACTGGCTGGAGGCAGGTTTCCCTGGAGCTGGGGAAAGAGAGCGTTTAAAACAAGGCCTCTTGTTCTTCTTTCTCTCAGGTAAAAGAGTCATTTTACCACTTGATATCTTTTGTATATATTTTTCTAAATCTTCCCCGAATAGGCGTTCGCCATGGAAGGGGAAACTGGCCAAAAGCTTTTTGCATGGGGCTTCCGCTGACCAATGCTTAAGCCACAGAACTCTGCGCATATGTACCAGCTGGAGTGTAAGGCGTGATGCTTGTATAATAGAATCTCTCATGGCATCCACTGTGAAGCATAAGGCTTTAGGCAAATTCTCCCAATTTTTGGCTTGCTCCGGAGGCAGCTCCTTCAGCCCCTGCTTTACCTGTTGTTTGATGACCTGACACATACCGATTGCTGCTACAGCAGGTTGGGTAACTGAGCCGGCCAAAAGAAAGGAAGATTTAAGTAAAGATTCCAACTTCTTCTCAGAAAGATCTTTAAACACTTGCACATTGTCCACCGGACACGTCAGGTTCTTATTTACACAAGAAATAGCCGCATCTACAGAAGGCAGGCTCCATTTCTTTAAAAAAAATTCCGCCATAGGATAAAGAATGTCAAACTTTTTTGGAGGCGAGAAACGCTTATCTGGGTGTTGCCAGTCTGCGTACATTAGATCCTCTAGTAATGGATGAACCGGGAAAGAGCATGCACCCTGCAGGGATCTTAATGAACCTAGGGAGGAGACAGGTGATTCAGTTACCTCCGAAGAAGGTAACTTAAATGCAGATCGCACTGTTCCTGCATAACATTGCACCTGTGACTTCAAAATCTGGGATGCAGAGAAAGGCTCATCTGATATCCCTGATCCGTCTAAATCCTCATCCTCTGCTGGTGTAGCATCATCCTTATCCTCAGATCCTTCTGCAGGGAGGTCAACAACTGGAGGAGATCTGCTTCGCTTATTGTCCTTTTTTGAAGACTTAGCGATCAAAGTAGCAATTCTCTCTTCTAGATTATTTAGGGCTGCTGACAAAGTGTCTTCAGTGACATACGCAGGCCCAGGCTTCACTGGGGAAGCCGCCATACCTGACAGAGGTAATGGCTCATCCTGTATAGCTGCGTCAGGTAATACAGGAGAGGAAGGTACCGAGTTAGCACGGCTAGGGCCTCCTGTCTCAGGCAGCGGTGCTTTTTTATCTTTTTTGTCAGAATTTCTTCCCCTGGAAGGCATACTGCTAAGAAAAAAACAAGGTACCAAAATGCATATATTACTGTGCTAAGTTTAGCAATTTACAGTATGCAACTTTAACAAAAACACACAGTTCCATGCATAAAGTGAATGTCTGTCTAGGAAGTACCCAGCCCAACCACATGGAGTCTTACGTCCCTGTAATGCTGCTGTGTATCCCTGCAAAGAGAAAGAGAGAAACGAGCTTGCTTGTCCCTGCAGACGTTTTTGTCTTCAAATTTCACGCTGTTTTCGTGCCTGCGCGCGCGCGTACGTGCCTGCGCACATGTCCATTTGCGGCCTCCCGCCCCCCCCTCCGATAAAGCGTGCTCCCGCGAGCGGCTCTAGCGCTAAATGGCGGTGGTAACGGTGAAAGGGGAGCTCCCTCTCACCAGCCCTTGTATCCAACTTTACCTGCTTCTGCAGGTGTCTGGTCGGCCATCCGAGAGGAGGAGGGAGGTGCCCAAGCAAGCTCAGCAGCAGAGGGACAGACAGTGTACTTGCAGGAACAGACACTGAACAGAGCGAGGTGAGTTAACACTCAGCTCTTTACTCCCCCCAGTGGCGGCATAAGAGAAGACATCCACTGTATTTTCTTGGAAAGGTCCTTAAACCTAGTTTAGGACTCTAACCTCTTACCTTTATGCTGAAATTTTCAGACAGATACCAAACTTCACCCCTCTCGGCGGGCTATGTGTGCCAACCTTCAGGGATATGGGTTCCTATTTAAAGGATACCTCTCCCCTGGGCCTTGTACAAGACTCTTACCAGGACTTTTAGCGAAGTAGCGAAAGTGCTGGATCTTAGAGCCCAGTCCTCCGAAGAGAGACATTACAGGCGACGCCTCGTGTATGAGGCCCGGAGCCCATCCAGTTTTGTCTTAAACTCTTAGGCGTCTTGGATGGGTCCGAAAGCATAGCTCTTTTTACCCCCAGAGGGTCTCTTTGGCAGAGCTTTCCTTTAGCACCTCCTATCGCGTCCAACACCTTTAGACACTGGCGAAAAAACTGAGGTACTCCCCTGATGGGAGGGGTTATATGGAGGGGAACTGTCTTCTATTGGTTGTGCCAGTGTCCAATCACCGCTGGTGACCCTTAACCCATTATGTAATGACTGGCTCTGTGTCCCGTGGTGTACGATAAAGAAATTGGGTTAGGGTCAATGTACATCTGAGGTCTAGGCTAGAAGGTAATGAGGGACATCTCTCTTTTTTTTCTTTTTTTTTTAACTTGCACTTTATAGGTGCATTTATTGTCCTGAGTCAAAACAATGGGCAAAACATAAAAACTGTGACTTACAATCCCTTCTCTTCCTCTAGCTGTTTGCTGAGTTCAGACACTTTCAACTCCAGCTGGGAGCACTGCTGCTTTTGTTGCTGAAGATCTTGAACTGTCTGCTCACGGCTTGTTTTTAAACTTACCAAGTCAGCTTCCATTTTCTGCAAGTGCAAGGAAGCAATACATGTTACAAACACTTCACATAACTTAGCAATTTTATATCACTTAAAGGGGTTGTAAAGGTTTGTTTTTTATTTTCTAAATAGGTTCCTTTAAGCTAGTGCATTGTTGGTTCACTTACCTTTTCCTTTGATTTCCCTTCTAAATGTTTTCTTTGTCTGAATTTCTCACTTCCTGTTCCTCCTCAGTAAGCTGTTCAGTAAGCTGTTCTGGCTGACTCCACACCACTCAGATGATGGTGTGAAGTTCAGTGAGGAGAAACAGGAAGTGAGAAATTCAGACAAAGAAAAAAAAAACATTTAGAAGGTCAATCAAAGGAAAAAGTAAGTGAACCAACAATGCACTAGCTTAAAGGAACCTATTTAGAAAATAAAAAATGAACCTTTACAACCCCTTTAACTTAAAGTGGTTGTAAACCCTTACATATACCCAGTGAAATAACTAGCCTCAGGTAATATACAGAGATCAAACAAATCCTCCTACATAAGTTGTACCTGTTTATCTGCTGTCTTTTCATCTCTACATTCAGATTGTACACTGCATTTCTGAGCTTACAGAGGAAGAATGCAGAAATCTGATGTCTCATACACTGCACAGCTCAGACAGGACCTGAGTTGAGGGAAGGGACACACCCCCCATCTACACAATCTCATAGGAAAGCATGCACAGCTAAAAATCGGTCAATTACGGGCTGTGTGTCGGAGGCCGCACCCCCTCAATCCATTGGTGTCAGTACAGCCAATAAAGCGAGAGGGGCGCTGCTCCAGGTCGGTCCACTGCTGCTGAACCTCAAATACATTCCGACCAGGTGCCAGCCCAGCTTGCAGAGCCGCTTGCAGAAAAGAAAAGGAAAGAAGGGATTTTTATAACAGCTTACCTGTAAAATCCTTTTCTTGGAGTACATCACGGGACACAGAGCGACTTAGTCATTACTAATGGGTTATATAGATTACCTTCAGGTGTTGGCACTGGCCAATTCCAAACCGGAAGTACCCTCCCCTATATAAGCCCCTCCCACCCGGGAGCACCTCAGTTTTGTAGCCAAGCAATAAGTGTCCCAAAAAGAGGGGTGGGAGCTCTGTGTCCCGTGATGTACTCCAAGAAAAGGATTTTACAGGTAAGCTGTTATAAAAATCCCTTTTTCTTTTTCGTACATCACGGGACACAGAGCGACTTAGTCATTACTAATGGGACGTCCCAAAGCAATGCCAAATGAGGGGAGGGATACATAAGCTGGGCGCCATCAGGCATGAGGATCTTTTGCGGCCTGCAACACACTGCGCCCAAAGGCGACATCCTCCTGACTTCTAACGTCTACCTGGTAGAACCTAGTAAACGTGTGTACCGAAGACCATGTTGCGGCCTTACATACTTGAGCCAGGGAGGCCTGGTGATGCACTGCCCATGAAGTTCCAACTGCTCTTGTGGAGTGCGCCCTAACTTTGAACGGAGGCGGTCTCTTTCTCAAGCCATAGGCTTGTATTATGACCTGTCGAATCCACTTGGCTAAAGTAGATTTTGATGCTGCCTGACCCTTTCTGGGGCCTTCCGGCAGAACAAATAAAGAATTCGTTCTGCGAATCTGAGCAGTGGCTTTTAGATAAGCTTTAACTGCTCTTACTACATCCAAAGAATGTAATAACTTTTCCTCTACCGAGCTAGGTTTGGGGAAAAAAGAAGGAAGAACCACATCTTGGTTCAAATGAAACCTCGATACCACCTTAGGAAGAAAGGCTGGATGAGGACGTAATACTACTCTGTCCTTATGGACAACCAGATATGGCTCCTTACAGGACAAGGCGGCTAATTCCGATACTCTTTTAGCCGAACAAATGGCTACTAAGAAAATCAATTTCCTGGTGAGAAGAACCAAGGAAATGTGTTGTAATGGTTCAAACGGTTGTTTCTGTAGAACCGACAGAACCAGGTTTAAGTCCCAAGGACATATGGGAATACTAACCGGAGGGCTAATACGCATCACTGCTTGTATAAAGGCTTTGACTAGTGAATGCGAAGCCAAGGGCCTTTGAAAAAATATTGACAAGGCCGAAATCTGACCCTTGATAGTACTCAAGGCAAGCTTCCTATCTACAGCCCACTGTAGGAAGTCCAAAATCCTCCCTATCACGTACTTACGTGGATGCCATTTCTTGGCCTCACACCACGTAATGTATGCTTTCCAGATCCTATAATAGATCTGCCTGGATACCGGTTTCCTGGCATTGATCATGGTAGATACCACAGAATTAGAGAGCCCTCTCTTTTTCAGAATGTGGGCTTCAATAGCCAGGCCGTCAAACCTAGGGCTGGTAAGGAAGGGTGGTATATCGGTCCCTGCGACAGCAGGTCCGGACGATGTGGGAGGGTCCAAGGACTCCTCACTGACATTTTTACAATCTCCGCGTACCATGCCCTTCGGGGCCACGCTGGAGCCACCAGAATCACTGGTTTCTTTTCTACCCTGATTCTGCGGAGTAATCGCGGTAACAATTGTGGCGGTGGGAATGCATATATCAGCTTGAACTGAACCCAAGGGAACACTAGGGCATCCGAGCCGCAAGCTAGGGGATCCCTTGTGCGAGACACAAATCTGTCCACCTTTGCGTTGAATCTGGATGCTAGCAGATCTACATCCGGTGTTCCCCACCACTGGCATATTGCCTGGAAAACCTCGGGGTGAAGAGACCATTCCCCCGGGCATAATTGTTGGCGACTTAGAAAGTCCGCTCTCCAATTTTCCACTCCTGGGATGAAAACCGCGGATATGGCTGGGACATATTTTTCTGCCCACTCCAGGATGCAATTTGCTTCCCTCTGGGCTGCACGACTCTTGGTGCCACCCTGGTGATTGATATATGCCACTGCCGTGGCATTGTCTGATTGAATTCTGACAGGGGACCCTTGGAGTTTGGATGTCCATGCTACTAGGGCATACCGGGCTGCTCGTATCTCTAAGAGATTGATGGGCAGGGCCTTTTCTGCTTCTGACCACTTGCCCTGGAGAGACCATTGCTCCAGTACTGCCCCCCAGCCTATGAGGCTGGCATCTGTAGTGACCACCTTCCAAGAAACCGGACTGAAGGGTTTCCCTCTTTCCAGATTCTGGGGCACCAACCACCAATGGAGGCTCTTGCGAACGGAAGGGGACAGGGACATTGGTAAGTCTAAAGCCTGAACTTTTTTGTTCCAGGCTGACAGTATGGCCCTTTGCAAATTCCTTGAATGGAATTGACCGTAGGGTACCGCTTCGAATGAAGCCACCATCTTTCCCAGCAGCCTCATGCAGAGGCGTATGGATGGTTTTCTTTTTGTACCCACTAAGTGGGTCAAATCTTTTAAAGACGACACCTTCTCTGGAGGTAAGAAAATCTTTCTCTGATTTGAATCCAGCCTTAGCCCTAAGTATTCCAGACTTTTGACTGGTCTTAGAGCTGACTTGTCCCGGTTGATAATCCAACCGTGATATTCCAGATACTCGATTGTCTTGTGAATAGCTACTTCCAGCTTTTCCACTGAGTGGTCTATTAGTAGCAGGTCGTCTAGATATGCCATTATCGTTACACCCTGTGTTCTTAGATTGGCCAATAATGGGGCCAGAATTTTTGTGAACACTCGTGGTGCTGTGGCCAGACCGAAAGGTAAGGCTCTGAACTGAAAATGGCGCCCTTCTACTGCAAAGCGTAGAAATTTCTGGTGGGCCGGAAAGATGGGAATATGCAGATAAGCATCCTTTATGTCGATCGAGGCTAGCCATTCCTGCCCTTGTAGGGCGGTGGCCACCGATCGGATCGACTCCATCCGAAAAGTCCTGATATTTAGGAACTTGTTTAGCCCTTTTAGATTTAATATGGGCCTCACGTCCCCATTTGGTTTGGGGACTGTGAAAAGGTTCGAGTAAAACCCGAATCCGCTTTCTTCCAGGGGAACCTTCATGATTACACCTTGGAGCAATAGTTGTTCTAGTGCCAGAAGGAGGGATCCTCTCTTTTGGGGATCTCTTGGCACGTTTGACCTCATAAATTGGGCAGGAGGAGTGCCTTTTAACTCCAGCTTGTATCCCAGACTTACTGCGGAGAGCACCCATCTGTCTCTGATGGTGTCCCGCCAGGTCTCTGTGAACAACTGAAGTCTTCCCCCCACCCGATTGAGTGGGGGCAACGCTTCATGCCTTGGGGGGAGGTTTTGTACCTCTCTTGATCCAGGGCTTCTTGTTACCCTGTGATTGTCCCTGATTTCTGCCCCCTGAATTTGACCGCGGAGGCCGTCGGAACTGCTTCACAGCCGATGTGCCTGGGACTGGAGAAGTAGGCCTCTTAAAAGAAGGACTTCTACCCTTGTTCTTAACCGGTAAGAGTGAACTTTTACCGGCAGAAATTTTCTGGATATATTTGTCCAGATCTTCTCCAAATAAGCGTTCTCCATGAAATGGGAAGCTAACCAGCAGTTTTTTACAGGGAGCTTCAGCAGACCAGTTTTTGAGCCACAGAAGCCTACGCATATGTACTATAGACAGCGTAAAGCGGGAGGCCTGT
Source organism: Rana muscosa (assembly GCA_029206835.1). Taxonomy (NCBI): domain Eukaryota; kingdom Metazoa; phylum Chordata; class Amphibia; order Anura; family Ranidae; genus Rana; species Rana muscosa. The sequence goes on along the minus strand of CM055118.1, from coordinate 789,133,908 downwards.
TGGATTGTATCCTTTATGGCGTCCACCGCAAAACACAAGGCTCTAGGCAGGTCAGCTAGGGCAAGAGCCTGCTGATCTGGTAAGTCCCTTAAGACTTGTTTCAACTGATCTTTCACTGCTTGGCAGACTCCAATCGCTGCTACCGCAGGTTGTGTCACCAAACTTGCTGTAGAGAAAGCAGATTTTAGTAAAGACTCCAATTTTTTATCTATTGGGTCTTTGAACATTGGAACATTATCTACTGGACATGTCAGTGATTTGTTAACAGAAGAGATGGCTGCGTCCACTGTAGGGACCCTCCATTTTCTTATGAACTTATCCTCCATGGGATAGATCACCGGAAATCTCTTGGGGGGAGCAAATATTTTATCAGGATGCTCCCAATCCTGGTAAATAAGCCCTTCTAATAAAGGGTGGATTGGGAAGGAACAGACAGCCTGGGGAGCTTTTAGCGACCCCAGCGAGGAAACCGTAGTGGATGGTGGTTCCGCCAGAGGCATTTTAAATGCTGATCGGACCATATTAGTCAGAGACTGAACCCATAATCTTTCAGCCTGAGAAGCTGAGAAAGGTTCTTCCACTGTTGATTCCTCCATAACTGAATCAACCTCATCCTGATCCCCTTCAGGTAGGTCGATCTCTGTGTGGGGCTGTTCCTCCACTAACAGGCACTCTGAAGGAGGAGACGGAGATCGGACGCGCTTTTCCTGAGACAGGGAAGCAGCGATCAATGCTGTTAATCTCTCTTCCAATCCTCCCAGAGTTGAGGATAAAACCTCCTCTGTTATATATACAGGAGCAGGTGGACTGGGGACAGCCGCAGCACCAGGCATTCCTGCGGGGTTTCTACGGCTACTGACCTCTGAATTCTCAGGGGAGATTGGTGCAGTACAAGCATGCCCAATATCCTCAGAGCCCGATGGAGACCCCTTTGGCTTCCTGGAAGATCTATTTCCGGAGCGTCTGGACGACATATCCTTTAAGCACAAAGCTGAGGTATTCCCGTCGTCATACACCAATTTTGCTGGTAATAGTCTAACACAGGTGCTGCTATATACCAGCTGGTGTCCACTAAAGTGCCTTTCTATGGGGATGCCTGCATCAACCGCCTCTGTGTGCCACTGTTTGTTGCTAGCTCTGTTTGCATGCAGCTGACACTTGTACTGTGTCTTTTAACCATGCTGGGACGCCCGCACATGCGCAGAAGCGCCGCGGCGCGCATCGAGCGTCATCCACCCGCCCCGCCCCTTTTTTTCATAGGAGGCGCGTGCACGCGCCCGTGCGCCATTGGCGCCCTTTTCGAAATCAAACAGGGGACTAGGAGCCAGGGCCCTTTTTGCCGGAGGGCCTGTGCGGTGGATGAGCGCAGCAACAGGGCAGAGGAAGTGGATTACCACAGAGAAACTTACCAGCTGCCTGGATCTTTTGACTTGAGAAAACCAAAGATCCACATGACAAGAAAAATGGACTACAGCGGCCTCTAGTGGTTTAACACAGGTACCGCGGTCCCTGTTTTTTTTTTTTTTCTTGACTACTATTAAAATTTTACATTTTCAGTAGTTATAGGCAAACACAGATATTTAGCGGGAATACCGTTAGGTAACAGACAGAAAGACAAATTAGGCTTGGGGGTCCCCCAATAGAACCAAGTTCCTGGGGGCCCCCACTTACCTGATCCCCGCCGCAGGACTTTGTTTGGTCCACAGAAGTCCAAACTTCACCTATCACGGCAGGCATTGTAATTAAACCTTCAGGGACCGGGTTCCCAAGGATTCCACTCCCCTGGACCTGTATAGCACCCTGCACAGACAACATCTTGGTCGTGGGTATGACCAGAGCTCTGGATCCCAGGGTCCAGCCCTCCTAAGAGAAGCATTACAGGCAAAACCTTGCTCTTCTGCTGCAAGGCCCGGGTACCGACCGTTTAGCTATGAAGCTTTTTTGGTGGGATCCGGAACAGCTTACTAAGGCCCAAAAGAACCTGTACACAAGCCCAGTGAAAAATAGGATTTTTATAACAGCTTACCTGTAAAATCCTTTTCTTGGAGTACACCACGGGACACAGAGCTAGTCATTACATAATGGGTTAAGGGTCACCAGCGGTGATTGGACACTGGCACAACCAATGGAAGACAGTTCCCCTCCATATAACCCCTCCCATCAGGGAAGCACCCCAGTTTTGTAGCAAAGCAGTAAGGTTCCCATAAGAAGGGGGGGACCTCTGTGTCCCGTGGTGTACTCCAAGAAAAGGATTTTACAGGTAAGCTGTTATAAAAATCCTATTTTCTTTATCGTACACCACGGGACACAGAGCTAGTCATTACATAATGGGACGTCCCAGAGCAATGCTCATATGAAGGGGGGGAGACACAGATCAAAACAGGCCGCTTGCGGACCAGAAGCCCTATACTGCTGCCTGCAGCACACTTCGCCCAAAGGCGGAATCCTCATGTCCTTTCACATCTATTTGATAGAATTTGGAAAATGTATGGACTGAAGACCAAGTTGCAGCTTTACAGATCTGAGCCATCGAAGCCTGGTGGTGCACTGCCCATGAAGCACCTATCGCCCTGGTAGAGTGCGCCTTAACAGGAAAAGGAGGAGTTCTGTTCTTTAAACCATAAGCTTGAATAATTACTTGTCTAATCCACCTGGAAATGGTGGATTTTGATACCGCTTGGCCCTTCTTGGGCCCATCTGGTAAAATAAACAAAACATCTGTTTTACGTATCTGAGCGGTTGCTTGCAGATACACCTTTACCGCTCTCACTGGATCTAGAGAGTGTAATAATTTTTCCCCCGCCGTCCGCGGGTTTGGAAAAAAGGAAGGCAGAACAATGTCTTGATTCAAGTGAAAAGCCGACACCACCTTAGGTAGAAAAGCCGGATGGGGTCGTAGTACGATTTTGTCCTTGTGACAAATTAGATAAGGCTCTTTACAAGAAAGAGCTGCTAGCTCTGATACTCTCCTAGCAGAAGCTATAGCAATCAGAAAGGCCAACTTCCTACTTAATATAATTAAAGGAATATGGCGAATAGGTTCAAAAGGTTGCTTTTGCAACACTGACAATACCAAATTCAAATCCCATGGACACAAGGGAGTCCTAACTGGAGGATTTATCCTCAGTACCCCCTTAATGAATGTCCGAACTAGGGAGTGAGATGCCAATGGTCTCTGAAAGAAGACTGATAGAGCCGATATTTGCCCTTTGATGGTGCTAAGGGCTAAATTCATATCCACTCCTAACTGGCAAAAAGCAAGAATCCTACTTATTTCATACTTCTGAGGATTCCAACATCTGGATTCACACCAGGAAACGTATGCTCTCCAGACTCTCTGATAGATGAGTCTGGAGGCTGGCTTTCTAGCATTAATGAGCGTAGAAAGAGCCGGACCAGAGACCCCTCTCTTTTTTTAAAAATGTGGGTCTCAGCAGCCAGGCCGTCAACTTTAGCCTTTGTAAGGAAGGGTGGAATACTGGACCCTGTGACAGCAGGTCGTGTCGGAGTGGAAACTTCCAGGGCCTTCCTATCGCCGTTTTTACAATCTCGGCGTACCAAGGCCTCCTGGGCCAGTTTGGGGCCACTAGGATTACTGGTATTCCCTCCTCCTTGATCCTGCGAAGCAGTCTTTGTAGAAGAGGGATCGGAGGGAATGCCTAGATCAGTGAGAACTGATTCCATGGAGTTATTAGAGCGTCTGTATTATTAGAGCGTCTGTCCCGTAGGCTAGAGGATCTCTCGTTCTGGACACAAAGTTGTCCAATTTCTTGTTGAACCTGGAAGCTAGCAGGTCTACATCTGGGTTTCCCCATCTCAGACATATGGCCTGAAAGATCTCGGGGTGAAGAGACCACTCCCTGGTAGCAGCTGCTGACGACTCAGGTAGTCTGCTTGCCAATTTTCCATCCCTGGAATGAAGATTGCAGAAAGGCAAGGTACCTGCTCTTCTGCCCATGCCAGGATCCGGTTCACCTCTCTTTGGGCTACCCGACTGCGGGTGCCTCCTTGGTGATTGATGTAAGCTACTGCAGTAGCATTGTCGGATTGAACCCGAACTGGGTAGCCCTGTAACCTGTATGTCCAGGTTTTGAGGGCTAGATATACCGCCCGGATCTCTAGCACATTGATGGGCAGGATCCCCTGAGTCTTGGCCCAGGTTCCCTGGGTAGAAGCCTCCTCGAATACTGCACCCCAGCCCGATAGGCTGGCATCCGTAGATACCACCTTCCAGGCCACTGGGAGGAAGGACTTTCCCTTCCGTAAATTCCTGGCTTCTAGCCACCAATCGAAGCTGTGGCGTACTTGTGAGGACAGGCGCATGGGTATATCCAGAGCTTGGCTCTTCCTGTTCCAGGAAGCTAAAATATTGCCTTGAAGTAGTCTCGAATGAAACTGGGCGTAAGGGACCGCCTCGAAGGAGGCTACCATCTTTCCCAATAGTCTCATGCAAAGGCGAATAGACGGCCTCTCGTTTGCTTTGACCTTGTGGATCAGGTCTTTCAGAGACTGTATCTTCGGTTCTGGCAGGTATACCCCGTTTTGGGCTGTATCTATGATCATGCCCAGGTACCCTATCCTTCTTTGGGCCTGGAGAGAGGATTTTTGTAAATTTATAATCCATCCTAAATGCTCCAGGTATCCTACTGTAGTGTGTACAGCGTGACCCAATCCGTCCTTTGACTGATCTATTACTAGTAGATCGTCCAGATAGGCTGTTACCGCAATGCCCCGTGTTCTTAGGTTTGCTAACAGAGGAGCTAGCACCTTTGTGAATACTATGGGCGCGGTGGCTACACCAAACGGCAGAGCCACAAATTGAAAGTGGCGATCTTCTACCGCAAACCTTAGGAATCTTTGGTGAGCGGGGAGGATGGGTATGTGTAAATGTGCGTCCTTGATATCTATGGGCGCCATGAATTTTCCGCCCTTTAAAGTGGCGGCCACGGATCGGATCGTTTCCATTCGAAAATGGCGATCGTTCAGGAACCGATTTAGGGATTTTAGATCCAGGATGGGTCTGACATCTCCATTTGGCTTTGGAATCACAAAGAGGTTTGAGTAAAAACCTGAACCTCGCTCTTTTTGGGGTACGTCTGTAACTACCCCTTGAGCCATTAAGTGATTCAAACCTTTGAAGAAGGATTCTCTTTTTTGTGGATCCTTGGAGAGTCTTGAACCTCGGATATGAGAAGATGGGATCTCTCGAAATTCCAGTTTGTACCCTGAGGATATTGTGGATACTACCCAATTGTCCTGGATTTCTGACCACCAAGTTGCTCAGAACTGACAAAGCCTTCCTCCCACTCGGCCGAGCGGGGGCGCCCCTTCACTGAGAGGCTTTGGGGCTTGCTTATTAGCTCTTGCACCCCACGGCTTCTTGTTCTTCTGAGCTTGCCCCTTGGCTTTTGTGGGCGGCTAAAACAGGCCGCCGCCACTGGTTGGAGTCAGATTTCCCGGGAGCTGGGGAGAGAGCGTTTAAAACAAGATCTCTTGTTTTCCTTTCTCTCAGGTAAAAGTCGTTTTACCACTTGATCTTCTGTATATATTTTTCTAAATCTTCCCCAAATAGGCGTTCGCCATGGAACGGGAACTTGCCAACAGCTTTTTGCATGGGGTCTCCGCTGACCAATGCTTAAGCCAAAGTACTCTGCGCATCTGTACCAGCTGGAGTGTAAGGCGTGATGCCTGTATGATAGAATCTCTCATGGCATCCACTGTGAAGCATAAGGCTTTAGGCAAATTTTCCCAATTTCTAGCCTGCTCTGAAGGCAGTTCCTTCAGCCCCTGCTTTACCTGTTGGCTGATGACCTGACCCATACCGACTGCTGCTACTGCAGGTTGGGTAATTGAGCCGGCCAAAAGGAAGGAGGATTTCAACTTCCTCTCAGAAGGATCTTTTAAACCCTTGTACATTATCCACCGGACATGTCAGGTTTTTATTTACACAAGAAATAGCCGCAACTACCGCAGGCAGGCTCCATTTCTTTAAAAAAAAATAAAAAATTTCCCCCATAGGATAAAGAATGTTAAACCTTTTTGGAGGTGAGAAACGCTTATCTGGATGTTGCCAGTTTGCGTATATTAGATCCTCTAGTAACGGATGAACCGGGAAGGAGCATGCACCTTGCAGGGATCTTAATGACCCTAGGGAGGAGACAGGTAATTCCGTTACCTCCGCAGAGATTAACTTAAATGCACTGCTATAGCATTGTACCTGTGATCTTAAAATCTGGCTCCTCATCCTCTGCTGATGTAGCCTCCTCCTCCTCATCCTCCTCCCTCAGGTACTTCTGAAGGGCGGTCCAATACTGGAAGAGACCTGCTTCGCTTATTGTCCCTTTTTAGAGGACTTAGCGATTAAGGTAGCAATTTTTTCCTCCAGATTGTTTAGGGCAGCTGATAAAGTGTCCTCAGTGACATATACAGGCCCAGGCTTCACTGGGGAAGCCGCCATACCTGACAGAGGTAATGGCTCATCCTGAACAGGTGCATTTAGCAACACAGGAGAGAAAGGTACCGAGTCAGCACAGTTAGAGCCTCCTCTCAGGCGGTGGTGCTTTCTTATCTCTTTTTGTCCGTATTACTTCCCCTGGAAGGCTTACTGTTTAGACAAAATACAAGGTACCTAAATGCATATACTACCGTGTTTAGTTTAGCAAATACATTAAGTATGCAACTTTTAACACATAACTATGCATAACATGGATGTCTTCTAGGAAGTACCCAATCCAACCACATGGAGTCTTACGTCCCTGTATAGCTGCTGTGTTTCTCTGCCAGGAATAAGAGAACTAACGAGCTTGCTTGCTGCTGCAGTGCTTCTCACACTGACAGTCTTTTAAATTTGGCGCCGTTTCTGTGCCTGCGCGCGCCACGTGCCCGCGCACGCCTTCGCCCCCCCCTCCGATAAAGTGCGCTCCCGCGCGCGCGCGCGCGGCCCTTAGCGCTATGGCGGTGGCCATAGTGAGAGAGGACTCTCATCAGCCCTTGTTCCCACTTACCTGCATCTGCAGGTGTCTGGTCGGCCACCGAAAGGAGGATCGGGGTGCCCCAGCAAGCTCAGCAGCGGAGGTGACGAGCAGTGTACTTCGCCGAAGCCGACACTGAACAGAGTGAGGTGAGTATATTCAGCTCTTTACTCCCCCCAGTGGTGGAAAAAAAGAAGACATCCACTTTTTGAAAAAGGTCCCAACCTAGTTATGGACCTTCTAATCTCACCTTATCCACGCCGCAGGTTTTTCTGCTGAAAGATTTCAGACAGATACCAAACTTCACCCTTCACGGTGGGCTATGTGTGCCAACCTTCAGGGATATGGGTTCCTATTTAAAGGATACCTCTCCCCTGGGCCTTGTACAAGACTCTTACCAGGACTTTATAGCGAAATAGCGAAAGTGCTGGATCTTAGAGCCCAGTCCTCCGAAGAGAGACATTACAGGCGACGCCTCATGGATGAGGCCCGGATCCCATCCAGATTCAGCTCATTTGTAGGCGTCTTGGATGGATCCGAAAGCATAGCTCTTTTACCCCCAGAGGGTCTCTTTGGTAGAGCTTTCCTTTAGCACCTCCTAACGCGTCCAACACCTTTCGACACTGGCGAAAAAACTGGGGTGCTTCCCTGATGGGAGGGGTTATATGGAGGGGAACTGTCTTCCATTGGTTGTGCCAGTGTCCAATCACCGCTGGTGACCCTTAACCCATTATGTAATGACTAGCTCTGTGTCCCGTGGTGTACGATAAAGAAACACATGTTACTCTTTGGCCAACACCTTAGACACTGGCAAAAAACTGAGGTGCTCCCGGGTGGGAGGGGCTTATATAGGGGAGGGTACTTCCGGTTTGGAATTGGCCAGTGCCAACACCTGAAGGTAATCTATATAACCCATTAGTAATGACTAAGTCGCTCTGTGTCCCGTGATGTACAAAAAAGAAATCTGCATGGCTACACTGCAGGAATAAAAAACACCTTTATTGTAGAAAAACCATGTAACGCAACATACAAGAAAAAAAAACAGTAAGATCGTAGTGGACAACTGAAAGGTTGAAGCATTTCACACTTGTCTCAGCTCTTAATCATAACCTAAAGTCAGCACAGCCTTTTTGAATTGAGAATAGTTAGGAATGAAGTTTTGTGCTCATTCATATTCCTCGACACAAAACTAGCATTTTTTTTTTTATTGCAACCACCACATCCACAAGGAGGTCATATTTAATATCTTACTTTAATTTGCCCTTCGAGTGCTTCAGCCTTTTGTTCCATAGTGAGGTATTTCTCTTTATATTCCTTAACACTCTGCTCCAGCTGAGTGGAGTGCTCCTGCTTTTCTTGTAACTTTGCTGCTACTTGTTCAAGCTGAGTGTTGACTTTATTTAATTCCTAAAAAGAAAAAAAATGCATGTTTCATTAGATACAATAAAAAAAAATATATATATATCAAGTATTATTATAAGATTGTTAATATTAAATGAGGGACACAGCATGACATAATGTATTCCATACTCTAAGAAAAAACAGGGAGCATACATTTTATGGGTCATTACCCCTCAGTAAATAAAAAAAAAAAGGTTTTCCATTCCTTCTCTTCCTTGTGCTTCCATTATAAGTACTGTGGCATGTTGGCTCTCTGTGTATCCCTATAATGAGCCCTTAATCTCTCACCTAACACTTAAAGTTGAAAGAACTCAATGTAAAAAGTTCTTGTTACCCTTTACAGTTCTATCCTCAGCTGCTTCCTTGCTCCAGTGTCACTGATCCTCTATGTGCTTGCTTTGGGGGGCACTCATGTATGCTTACTCGCGAGCCGCCTCTGTGTCTATGCGTGCTTGGCACGCCCCTTGCTCCCTTTTCACTGGCTGCGATTGACAGCAGTGGGAGCCAATGAGAAAGAAGAGACCCGGGAGAGCTTCTGCCGGATCGGGCACAAGTGAGTATGAAGGGGGGGGGCTGCAGGGGGAGCTGCACACAGAAGGTTTTTTACCTTCATGCATAGAATACATAAAAACACTTAACCTGAACCCCTAAAATGAGCCTCTAAGAATTAATCTCCCTCCTAGAACTTTATCCTAAATCTAAACCCGAATACCTAAAATAAACTCTTTAATTAATTCTAACACTCACATAAGCCCTAAACAAATCTCCCCAACACTTTAACAAGTGGAGCGCAGAAGAACTGACACATTACATTTCCTCACTGAAATTCAATCTTTTAATGCTAAAAGTGAATGATCCACAAGCAATAACAAATCCGAAGTACAGATGCATGGAAGTAATAAGATTATCTTTACCTGTTGCTTATCTTGTAGTGCATTTTGGGCTGTATCCAAATGATTTTGCAGGTCAACCCTTTGTGCAGTTTTTGCAGCTTCCGCTGATAACAGCAGCTCTGTCTTTGCCTTGAGCTATTGTTTGAAAACATTAGAGAAATAAGTAACTGAAAATCACTGTTGAGCATTATGTATAATTTAAGCAGAACTATCCTAATTTAAGGGCTTGTTCCCACCATGTGCGATGACCTACATTAACCTGCATAGATCCAAGCAGGCTCACCACAAGAGCACATAGAAAACAATTGTTTTTTTTATGTGCACTGAGGTGGGTTGTGGTGTGTTGTGTAAAAATGCAAAGAGGCCGAAATTTTGTCCAACCACAACTCAACTCATGTCAGTGCATCTTACTGCATTGCATAGAGATGAAAGAAATGTAATTTAGTGAGTTTTCAAAAAAGTTTTAGCGTGCGGGCTGGTGTGTCCAAAAGGAAAGCTCAAGTTAGAAATGTTCAATTAGCATTAATAAAAGCATAATCATACATGTTTACCTAAAATTCATTTATATCCTGCCTACTAGCACATGCATAAGGGTTTTATGGCAAGTACAAATTCTTATTTTCTTTTTGTCCATCGAGGGACACAGATCTTGTACAAACAAAGAAAATGCTAACAAGCTCACAAAAAACAAACAAACCAAAAAAAAATGCTTACAGCCAAGAGCCGTTTTGGAGGTCCTAATGACAGCAGATGAGGCCTGAACATCCACCAGGTAAAACCTGGGAGAACACGTGAACAGAAGTCCACGTTAGAGCCTCACAAATCTGAGAAACAGTAGCCTGATGTGAAAGGAGCCTAGAGGCATTTACAGGTCTAGTGGAGTGTGCCTCGACAGGAAAGGGTAGCACCTCATCCACAAGACCATAAGCTTGAATGATGGTCTCTCTGAGCCACTGTGAAGGAGTGAAACGAGAATCCGATTCACCATTAAGCCCCGTACACACGGGCCGAATGCCGGGCAGCATCGGCCGGTTCAATAGAAACAGCCCAACATTTGGCCTTTGTGTAGTCGGTCTGACAGAAGCCGGCCGCTTGGCTTGGCATAGGGGCATGTCTGAGAAAGGTCTGCCAACAAGCTCCCTATCAGTCAGAGTGTTCTGGCAGGGGGGGAGTGTCCCGCTGTCAGAACACAACAGCAGGGGAGATTGATGTACTAACATCAGATTGTTAGTACAGCAGCTCCAACCTGAGCTGTCAGTTCTTTTTACATTCAGCCCACTGGGTTTAAAAAAATAAATAAAAAAATAGCAGTGTGTACTAGGGGACCATCAGGATTGAGAGAGAGTGTGAATCTTTCGGAAGGAAACAGTGGCTACAAAATAAACTCTCACAGACTGAACTACACACAAGCAATGAAAAGAGATCTCCTTCTGATGAACTGGACCCAGACAGAGAGTTGGAAGAATTATGTCCTAGATGGAGTGAAAGGTTAAATCTACCTTTGACAGAAAGGAAGTTCTGGGCCTCAACACTAGCTTTTTCATGAAAAGGCAAGAAATGGTTCTTACGCCCAGGTTCACACTGGGCTGTGGGAATGAAGCCGTGCGAGTTCTGCTGAACTCGCGCAATTTCACTCCCGCTGTCAGTCCCAATTTTGGCCGCGATTACAGAGACATCTGTGCAAAAAGGAATATCCGTTGGATCACTAAAGCCTATGTTTCCTCAGTTGAAAGTCTTCTAGATACTCCCACTATGTGTATGTCCTAAGAGCATAGCACAGATAGCACAGGAGACAGCACCCGGGTAAACACCAGAAATGCAGAATAAGACCACAAACTGGAATTGCAGTGGAGCCAGAGCAAATCAGGAATAACCAATGTGCTGGAGAAATGGGGGCTTTTCTTGGTCTCCATCGAGGGGTGAATCATGCCAGATTGAGCCCTATGCTTCTGTTGCTAAGATGAGTCCCATTGCCACCTTGCATCCTTGATAAGGACATGCAAAGGCACTGTCTCTTGAAGATCATGCACTTTTTACATGATGGCGTCGCAGACAACACTTTAACCAAAAAGTCCTGTTCATGTTCACTGACAGGAGACTAACACAGCAAATGAGGTTGCTCAAGGCTGCAGGCACGAGCTAAAAATGCTCTATGACCCAAGGGATCAACTGCCATAGTGTTGAGATCCTTTCTAATAGTAAGACCAATCCGTTAGAGTTAAACAGATCAAAGACATTCTTAAGACAGATTGCAGTGCAGGACCAGCCAGGGAGGACAGAGCTTTGGAAATGCTCTCCAATTTCTTGCCAGTGGGGTCCTTAAAAACAAGTTCATCTCCACTAGGATCTTGTCAGTATGTTTTCAGTCTCCATAAAGGAAGACTGTGACCAGCGGGTGCACCAGAAGGGTCTTCAAGATCTTAGCGCTTCAAAAGGATTCTAGATAGGGGACAGCACTGGCAGAGCCCACAGGCTGATCTTCAAGTGTAAAAGCTGCATATAGACACTAGCTCAAGCAGTGATGTAGCAGAAATCTTGACTGAAGAAACAATATCTAGTAGTAAAGGTGCATTTACACCCAATGGCCATCTGATCCTATTCCCTAGATGGATGGGGAACAGATCCCCATTCGTCTGTTCCATAGAGGGTCCGATCGCGTCTGCTAGAATAACCGACAGGCGGATCCCATCAAGGTCCGCCTCTGTGAAAAGGCCCTAAAGGCCTTCAATAAGTAACAAAAGCATCTTGCACAATAAAGCAGTCAGGTTATTGTGTAAGCTACCAAAATATCTTGTTGCAAATGTTCAGCAGCACTTGTAACCACAGGCTGCTCCAAAACATAGCACAATATAAAAACTAAACATTTCCCCTGTCACCTATACCACATAATACATTCCTTAATACAAGCCCAAATATAGAAAAAGAAATGAGACATAATTGTTCGGGCGTTCCTTTTTTTTGCTACTAATAAAGATGCTTTATGTTTTATGACAGCTTTTGAAGTCATTACAAAGATGTCAGACTACTTCTAAAATTAATAATTGGGTGAGCCTCTGCAGCTTGATCTACATTTTCTAATTTAATAACCTGGGGGGGGGGGGGGGGGGTTGTCATATCAGTATTGCACTCAGAATAGTACATTTGCTTAGTCTTACCATAACTCAATATTGAAATTTTACTAGCACAGTGTTGGTAATTGCAAAGTCTGCGTATCGCAACATGGTTTCCATTATGTCATTATTTAAAATGGTTAATTTAATGGCTTGAAAAACAAACAAATGACTAGAAAATGTTTTCTTTAATAGGCAATATAGGAAATGCAATCCTCTCAAATGATTAGACAGAAATTAGTTCTCATTCCTCTGTAGGAACGTTATTTTCTTTTTCATACATCACGGGACACAGAGCGACTTAGTCATTACTAATGGGTTATATAGTTTACCTTCAGGTGCTGGCACTGGCAACTTCCAAACCGGAAGTACCCTCCCCTATAAGCCCCTCCCATCCGGGAGCACCTCAGTTTTTTGCCAGTGTCTAAGGTGTTGGCCAAAGAGTAACATGTGTTTTCCTGGGCTTGCGTACAGGTTCTTTTACGGGCCTTAGTAAGCTGTTCCGGATCCCACCAAAAAAGCTTCATAGCTAAACGGTCGGTACCCGGGCCTTGCAACAGAAGAGCAAGGTTTTGCCTGTAATGCCTCTCTTAGGAGGGCTGGACCCTGGGATCCAGAGCTCTGGTCATACCCACGACCAAGATGTTTTCTGTGCAGGGTGCTATACAGGTCCAGGGGAGTGGAATCCTTGGGAACCCGGTCCCTGAAGGTTTAATTACAATGCCTGCCGTGATAGGTGAAGTTTGGGCTTCTGTGGACCAAACAGAGTCCTGCGGCGGGGAACAGGTAAGTGGGGGCCCCCAGGAACTTGGTTCTATTGGGGGACCCCCAAGCCTAATTTGTCTTTCTGTCTGTTACCTAATGGTATTCCCGCTAATATCTGTGTATGCCTGTAACTACTGGAAAATGTAAAATTTTAATAGTAGTCAAGAAAAAAAAAAAAAGAGAGGACCGCGGTACCTGTGTTAAACCACTAGAGGCCGCTGTGGTCCATTTTTTCTTGTCATGTGGATCTTTGGTTTTCTCAAGTCAAAAGATCCAGGCAGTTGGTAAGTTCTCTGTAGGAATCCACTTCCTCTGCCCTGTTGCTGCGCTCATCCACCGCACAGGCCCTCCGGCAAAAAGGGCCCTGGCTCCTAGTCCCTGCTTGGTTTCGAAAAGGGCGCCAATGGCGCACGGGCGTGCACGCGCCTCCTATGAAAAAAAAGGGGCGGGTCGGGTGGATGACGCTCGATGCGCGCCGCGGCGCTTCTGCGCATGTGCAGGCATCCCAGCATGTGTAAAAGACACAGTACAAGTGTCAACTGGATGCAAGCAGAGCTAGCAACAAAACGGTGGCACACAGAGGCGGTTGATGCAGGCATCCCCATAGAAAGACACTTTAGTGGACACCAGCTGGTATATAGCAGCAACTGTGTTAGACTATTACCAGCAAAATTGGTGTATGACGACGGGAATACCTCAGCTTTGTGCTTATAGGATATGTCGTCCAGACGCTCTGGAAATAAATCTTCCAAGAAGCGAAAGGGGTCTCCATCGGGCTCTGAGGATTTTGGGCATGCTGTACTGCGCCAATCTCCCCTGAAATTTCAGAGGTCAGTAGCCGTAGGAACCCCGCAGGAGTACCTGGTACTGCGGCTGTCCCCAGTACACCTGCTCCTGTATATATAACAGAGGAGGTTTTATCCTCAACTCTGGGAGGATTGGAAGAGAGATTAACAGCATTGATCGCTGCTTCCCTGTCACAGGAAAAGCGCGTCCGAACTCCGTCTCCTCCTGCAGAGTGCCTGTTAGTGGAGGAACAGTCCCAGAGATCGACCTACCTGAAGGGGATCAGGTGATGGTTGATAAAGTTATAGAGGAATCAACAGTGGAAGAACCTTTCTCAGCATCTCAGGCTGAAAGATTATGGGTTCAGTCTCTGACTAACATGGTCCGAGCAGCATTTTAAATGCCTCTGGCGGAACCATCAACCACTACTGTCTCCTCGCTGGGGTCGCTGAAAGCTCCCCAGACTGTCTGTTCCTTCCCAATCCACCCTTTATTGGAAGGGCTTATTTACCAGGATTGGGAGCATCCTGTTAAAATATTTACTCCCCCCAAGAGATTTTCAGTGATCTATCCCATGGAGGATAAGTTCATAAAAAAAAAAAAATGGAGGGTCCCTACAGTGGACACAGCCATCTCTTGTGTAAATAAATCACTGACATGTCCAGTAGATAATGTTCCAATGTTCAAAGACCCAATAGATAAAAAATTGGAGTCTTTACTAAAATCTGCTTTCTCTACAGCAAGCATGGTGACACAACCTGCAGTAGCAGCGATTGGAGTCTGCCAAGCAATGAAAGATCAGTTGAAACAAGTCTTAAGGGACTTACCAGATCAGCAGGCTCTTGCCCTAGCTGACCTACCTAGAGCCTTGTGTTGCGGTGGACGCCAAAAAGGATACAATCCAACAGGCCTCCCGCTTTACGCTGTCTGTAGACATTTGCGTAGGCTTCTATGGCTCAAAAACTGGTCTGCTGAAGCTCCCTGTAAGAAATTGCTGATTAGCTTCCCATTTCATGGAGAACGCTTATTTGGAGAAGATCTGGACAAATATATCCAGAAAACTTCTGCCGGTAAAAGTACACTCTTGCCGGTTAAGAACAAGGGTAGAAGTCCTTCTTTTAAGAGGCCTACTTCTCCAGTCCCTGGCACATCGGCTGTGAAACAGTTCCGACGGCCTCCGCGGTCAAATCCAGGGGGCAGAAATCAGGGACAATCACAGGGTAACAAGAAACCCTGGGTCAAGAGAGGTACAAAACCTCCCCCCAAGTCATGAAGGGTTGCCCCCACTCAATCGGGTGAGGGGAAGACTTCAGTTGTTCACAGAGACCATGGCGGGACACCATCAGAGACAGATGGGTGATCTCCGCAGTAAGTCTGGGATACAGGCTGGAGTTAAAAGACATTCCTCCTGCCCATTTTATGAGGTCAAACGTGCCAAGCGATCCCCAGAAGAGAGGATCCCTCCTTCTGGCACTAGAACAACTATTGCTCCAAGGGTAATCATGAGGTTCCCTTGGAAGAAAGCGGGTTCGGGTTTTACTCGAACCTTGTCACAGTCCCCAAACCAAATGGGGACGTGAGGCCCATATTAAATATAAAAGGGCTAAACAAGTTCCTACATATCAGGACTTTTTCGGATGGAGTCGATCCGATCGGTGGCCACCGCCCTACAAGGGCAGGAATGGTTAGCCTCGATCGACATAAGGGATGCTTATTGCATATTCCCATCTGTCCGGCCCACCAGAAATTTCTACGCTTTGCAGTAGAAGGGCGCCATTTTCAGTCCAGAGCCTTACCTTTCGGTCTGGCCACAGCACCACGAGTGTTCACAAAAATTCTGGCCCTACGATTGGCCAAACTAGGAACACAAGGTGTAACGATAATGGCATATCTAGACGACTTGTTGCTGATAGACCACTCAGTGGAAAAAACCAGAAGTGGTCGTTCACAAGACAATCAAGTATCTGGAAATCTCACGGTTGCATTATCAACCGAGACAAGTCAGCCCCAAAAACCAGTCAAAAGTCTGGAATACTTGGGGGCTAAGACTGGATTCAAATCAGAGAAAGATTTTCTTACCTCCAGAGAAGGTGTCGTCTTTGAAAAATTTGACCCACTTAGTGGGTACAAAAAAGAAAACCATCCATACGCCTGGGCATGAGGCTGCTGGGAAAATGGTGGCTTCATTCGAAGCAGTACCCTACGGTCAGTTCCATTCAAGGAACTTGCAGAGGGCCATACTGTCATCCTGGAACAAAAAAGTTCAGGCTTTAGACTTACCAATGTCCCTGTCCCCTTCCGTTCGCAAGAGCCTCCATTGGTGGTTGGTGCCCCAGAATCTGGAAAAAGGGAAACCCTTCAGTCCGGTTTCTTGGAAGGTGGTCACTACAGATGCCAGCCTCATAGGCTGGGGGGCAGTACTGGAGCAATGGTCTCGCCAGGGCAAGTGGTCAGAAGCAGAGAAGGCCCTGCCCACCAATCTCTTAGAGATACGAGCAGCCCGGTATGCCCTAGTAGCATGGACATCCAAACTCCAATCAGACAATGCCACAGCAGTGGCATATATCAATCACCAGGGTGGCACCAGGAGTCGTGCAGCCCAGAGGGAAGCGAATTGCATCCTGGAATGGGCAGAAAGATATGTCACAGCCATATCCGCGGTTTTCACCCCAGGAGTGGAAAATTGGAGAGCGGACTTTTTAAGTCGCCAGCAATTATGCCCGGGGGAATGGTCTCTTCACCCCGAGGTTTTTCCAGGCAATATGCCAGCGGTGGGGAACACCGGATGTAGATCTGCTAGCATCCAGATTCAACGCAAAGGTGGACAGATTTGTGTCTCGCACAAAGGATCCCCTTGCTTGCGGTTCGGATGCCCTCGTGTTCCCTCGGGATCAGTTCAAGCTGATATATGCATTCCCACCGCGATTAATCCGCAGAATCAGGGTAGAAAAGAAACCAGTGATTCTGGTGGCTCCAGCGTGGCCCCGAAGGGCATGGTACGCGGAGATTGTAAAAATGTCAGTGGGAAGTCCTTGGACCCTCCCACATCGTCCGGACCTGCTTTCGCAAGGACCGATATACTACCCTTCCTTACCAGCCCTAGGTTTGACGGCTTGGCTATTGAAGCCCACATTCTAAAAAAGAGAGGGCTCTCTAATCCTGTGGTATCTACCATGATCAATGCCAGGAAGCCGGTATCCAGGCAGATCTATTATAGGATCTAGAGGCGTACATCACGTGGTGTGAGGCCAAGAAATGGCATCCACGTAAGTACGTAATAGGTAGGATTCTGGACTTCCTACAGTGGGCTGTACATAGGAAGCTTGCCTTGAGTACTATCAAGGGTCAGACGGCCTTGTCAATAATTTTTCAAAGGCCCTTGGCTTTGCATTCATTAGTCAAAGCTTTCATACAAGGAGTGATGCGTATTAGCCCTCCGGTTAGTATTCCCATATGTCCATGGGATCTAAACCTGGTTCTGTCGGTTCTACAGAAACAACCATTTGAACCATTGCGGCACTTTTCCTTGGTTCTTTTCACCAGGAAATTGATTTTCTTAGTAGCCATTTGTTCGGCTAAAAGAGTATCGGAATTAGCCGCCTTGTCCTGTAAGGAGCCATATCTGGTTGTCCATAAGGACAGAGTAGTATTACGTCATCATCCAGCCTTTCTTCCTAAGGTGGTATCGAGGTTTCATTTGAACCAAGATGTGGTTCTTCCTTCTTTTTTCCCCAAACCTAGCTCGGTAGAGGAAAAGTTATTGCATTCTTGGATGTAGTAAGAGCAGTTAAAGCTTATCTAAAAGCCACTGCTCAGATTCGCAGAACGGATACTTTGTTTATTCTGCCGGAAGGCCCCAGAAAGGGTCAGGCAGCATCAAAATCTACTTTAGCCAAGTGGATTCGACAGGTCATAATACAAGCCTATGGCTTGAGAAAGAGACCGCCTCCATTCAAAGTTAGGGCGCACTCCACAAGAGCAGTTGGAACTTCATGGGCAGTGCATCACCAGGCCTCCCTGGCTCAAGTCTGTAAGGCCGCAACATGGTCTTCAGTACACACGTTTACTAGATTCTACCAGGTAGAGGTTAGAAGTCAGGAGGATGTCGCCTTTGGGCGCAGTGTGTTGCAGGCCGCAAAAGAGCCTCATGCCTGATGGCGCCCAGCTTATGTATAGTGTATCCCTCCCCTCATTTGGCATTGCTTTGGGACGTCCCATTAGTAATGACTAAGTCGCTCTGTGTCCCGTGATGTACGAAAAAGAAAAGGGGATTTTTATAACAGCTTACCTGTAAAATCCTTTTCTTGGAGTACATCACGGGACACAGAGCTCCCACCCCTCTTTTTGGGACACTTATTGCTTTGCTACAAAACTGAGGTGCTCCCGGATGGGAGGGGCTTATATAGGGGAGGGTACTTCCGGTTTGGAAGTTGCCAGTGCCAGCACCTGAAGGTAAACTATATAACCCATTAGTAATGACTAAGTCGCTCTGTGTCCCGTGATGTACTCCAAGAAAAGGATTTTACAGGTAAGCTGTTATAAAAATCCCTTTATTGAAAAGAGCCTTCAGAATACCTGTAAGTCGAGTTGGCCAATTTTCTCCTTGCTTTCATTCAGCTGGCTAGTAAGCTCCCCTAAGGTGGTCTCTAGAGACAGGACATGGTCTTGTGATGCTCGAAGCTGAGACTTCTGCTCCTGCACTTGTTCATGTAAATCCTCTTGGGCCTGTTTGTGACTTTCGGATTGGTTCTTCAACTTTTCTGTTAACTGTGCGACCTATTACAGGAAAACAGCAACACGTGTGTGTATTAGGTAAAGGAATACATGCTCGCCAACTTACATGGGTGAATCTGGCTTCAATAACCTGAGCCATAGACCCAGAATCCGCACATAGACCAGGAAAGTCAGAATTAATTCATAGCACCTAATATGCCTAAATATCTATATCTAATACTCTGTGCCTTAGAAAGTACTGAAGCCATTGTATAAGCAGAACACATCAATTATATTTTCCACTGGAACAGCAGCATATAATATTCCTTATCACCAGCACATAATACATTTCAAAATGAGTAGTATAATAATATCCCCCCCCACTACACCATAAAAATAGGATTTTTATAACAGCTTACCTGTAAAATCCTTTTCTTGGAGTACATCACGGGACACAGAGCGACATAGTCATTACTAATGGGTTATATAGATACCGTCAGGTGCTGGCACTGGCAACTTCCAAAACCGGAAGTACCCTCCCCTATATAAGCCCCTCCCATCCGGGAGCACCTCAGTTTTGTAGCAAAGCAATAAGTGTCCCCAAAGAGGGGTGGGAGCTCTGTGTCCCGTGATGTACTCCAAGAAAAGGATTTTACAGGTAAGCTGTTATAAAAATCCTATTTTCTTTTTCGTACATCACGGGACACAGAGCGACATAGTCATTACTAATGGGATGTCCTAAAGCAATGCCAAATGAGGGGGGGGATACACCATATATAAGCTGAGCGCTATCAGACATGAGGATCTTTTGCGGCCTGCAACACACTGCGCCCAAAGGCGACATCCTCCTGACTTCTAACGTCCACCTGGTAGAACCTAGTAAACGTGTGAACTGAAGACCATGTTGCGGCCTTACAGATTTGAGCCAGGGAGGCCTGGTGATGCACTGCCCATGAAGTTCCAACTGCTCTCGTGGAGTGCGCCCTAACTTTGAACGGAGGCGGTCTACTTCTCAAGCCATAGGCTTGTATTATGACCTGTCGAATCCACTTGGCTAAAGTAGATTTTGACGCTGCCTGACCCCTTCTGGGGCCTTCCGGCAGAATAAACAAAGTATCCGTTCTGCGAATCTGAGCAGTGGCTTTTAGATAAGCTTTAACTGCTCTTACTACATCCAAAGAATGCAATAACTTTTCCTCTACCGAAGTAGGCTTGGGGAAAAAAGAAGGAAGAACCACATCTTGGTTCAAATGAAACCTCGATACCACCTTAGGAAGAAAGGCTGGATGAGGACGTAACACTACTCTGTCCTTATGGATAACCAGATATGGCTCCTTACAGGACATAGCTGCTAATTCCGATACTCTTTTAGCCGAACAAATGGCTACTAGAAAAATCAATTTCCTGGTGAGAAGCACCAAGGAAATATGCTGTAATGGTTCAAATGGTTGTTTCTGTAGAACTGACAGAACCAAGTTTAGATCCCATGGACATATGGGAATATTAACCGGAGGACTAATACGCATCACTCCTTGTATAAAGGCTTTGACTAGTGAATGCGAAGCCAAGGGCCTTTGAAAAAATATTGACAAGGCCGAAATCTGACCCTTGATAGTACTCAAGGCAAGCTTCCTATCTACAGCCCATTGTAGGAAGTCCAGAATCCTACCTATTACGTATTTACGTGGATGCCATTTTCTGGCCTCACACCAGGCGATGTACGCCTTCCAGATTCTATAGTAGATCTGCCTGGATACCGGTTTCCTGGCATTGATCATGGTAGACACCACAGCATTAGAGAGCCCTCTCTTTTTTAGAATGTGGGCTTCAATAGCCAGGCCGTCAAACCTAGGGCTGGTAAGGAAGGGTGGTATATCGGTCCCTGCGAAAGCAGGTCCGGACGATGTGGGAGGGTCCAAGGACTCCCCACAGACATTTTTACAATCTCCGCGTACCATGCTCTTCGGGGCCACGCTGGAGCCACCAGAATCACTGGTTTCTTTTCTACCCTGATTCTGCGGAGTAATCGAGGTAACAATTGTGGCGGTGGGAATGCATATATCAGCTTGAACTGATCCCAAGGGAACACTAGGGCATCCGAGCCGCAAGCTAGGGGATCCCTTGTCCAAGAGACAAACCTGTCCACTTTTGTGTTGAATCTGGATGCTAGCAGATCTACATCCGGTGTTCCCCACCGCTGACATATTGTCCGGAAAACCTCGGGATGAAGGGACCATTCCCCTGGGCATAATTGTTGGCGACTTAGAAAGTCCGCCTTCCAATTCTCCACTCCTGGAATGAATACCGCAGATATGGCTGGGACATATTTTTCTGCCCATCTCAGGATGTAATTTACTTCCCTTTGGGCTGCACGACTCCTGGTGCCCCCCTGACGATTGATATATGCCACTGCTGTGGCATTGTCTGATTGAACTCTGACAGGGGACCCTTGGAGTTTGGATGTCCATGCTACTAGGGCATACCGGGCTGCTCGTATCTCTAAGAGATTGATGGGCAGGGCCTTTTCTGCTTCTGACCACTTGCCCTGGAGAGACCATTGCTCCAGTACTGCTCCCCAGCCTACAAGGCTGGCATCTGTAGTGACCACCTTCCAGGAAATCGGACTGAAGGATTTCCCTCTTTCCAGATTCTGGGGAACCAACCACCAGCGGAGGCTCCTGCGAACGGAAGGGGACAAGGACATTGGTAAGTCCAGAGCCTGAACTTTTTTGTTCCAGGCTGACAGTATGGCCCTTTGCAACTTCCTTGAATGGAATTGACCGTAGGGTACTGCTTCGAATGATGCCACCATCTTTCCCAGCAGCCTCATGCACAGGCGTATGGATGGCTGTCTTTTTGAGCCCACTAAGTGGATCAAATCTCTCAAAGACGACCCCTTTTCTTGAGGCAAGAAAATTTTTCTCTGGTCTGAATCCAGCCTTAGCCCCAAGTATTCCAGACTTTTGACTGGTTTTAGGGCTGACTTGTCTCGGTTGATAATCCAACCGTGATATTCCAGATACTTGATTGTCTCGTGAACAACCACTTCTAGTTTTTCCACTGAGTGGTCTATCAGCAAAAAGTCGTCTAGATATGCCATTATCGTTACACCTCGTGTTCTTAGATTGGCCAATAACGGGGCCAAAATTTTTGTGAACACTCTTGGTGCTGTGGCCAGACCGAAGGGTAAGGCTCTGAACTGAAAATGGCGGCCTTCTACCGCAAAGCGTAGAAATTTTTGGTGGGCTGGAAAGATGGGAATGTGCAAATAAGCATCCTTGATGTCGATCGAGGCTAACCATTCCTCCCCTTGTAGGGCAGTGGCTACCGATCGGATCGACTCCATCCGGAAAGTCCTGATATGCAGGAATTTGTTTAGCCCTTTTAGATTTAGTATGGGCCTCACGTCCCCGTTTGGCTTCGGAACTGTAAAGAGGTTTGAGTAAAACCCGAACCCCCACTCTTCCAGGGGAACCTCTATAATTACTGCTTGTAGCAATAATTGTTCTAGTGCCAACAGGAGGGATCCTCTCTTCTGGGGATCCCTTGGCACGTTTGACCTTATAAAGCGGGAAGAAGGGGAGTTTTTTAACTCCAATTTGTATCCCAGATCTACTGCGGAGAGCACCCATCTGTCTCGGATCGTGTCCCGCCAGGTCTCTGTGAACAACTGAAGTCTTCCCCCCACCCGATTGGGTGGGGGCAACCCTTCATGCATTTGACTTTGGGGGAGGTTTTGTACCTCTCCTGCTCCAGGGCTTCTTGTTACCCTGCAACTGTCCCTGATTTCTACCTCCGGGATTTGACCGAGGAGGCCGTCGGAACTGTTTCACAGCCGATGTCCTAGGGACTGGAGAAGCCGGCCTCTTAAAAGAGGGACCTCTAACTCTATTTTTAACCGGCAAAAGTGTACTTTTACCGCTGGAAATTCTCTGGATATACTTGTCCAGATCTTCCCCGAATAAGCGCTCCCCATGAAATGGGAAGCTGACCAGCAATTTTTTACAGGGAGCTTCAGCAGACCAGTTTTTGAGCCATAGAAGCCTGCGCATATGTACTACAGACAGCGTAAGGCGGGAGGCCTGATGGATTGAATCCTTTATAGCGTCCACCGCAAAGCATAAGGCTCTAGGTAGATCAGCTAGGGCAAGAGCCTGCTGATCTGGCAAGTCCCTTAAGACCTGTTTCAACTGATCCTTCACTGCTTGGCAGACCCCAATAGCTGCCACTGCTGGTTGTGTCACCAATCCTGCTGTAGAAAAAGCAGATTTCAATAAGGTCTCCAATTTTTTATCTATTGGGTCCTTGAACATTTGGACATTTTCCACCGGACATGTCAGTGATTTATTCACACAAGAGATGGCTGCGTCCACTGTAGGGACCCTCCATTTTCTGATGAACTTATCCTCCATAGGATAGACCACCGGAAATCTCTTGGGAGGAGTAAATATTTTGTCAGGATGCTCCCAATCCTGGTAAATGAGCCCCTCCAGTAAAGGATGGATCGGAAAGGAACAAACAGTCTGGGGAGCTTTTAGCGACCCCAACGAGGAGACAGAAGTGGAGGATGGCTCCGCAAGTGGCATTTTAAATGCTGATCGGACCATATTAGTCAGGGACTGAACCCATAACCTTTCAGCATGTGATGCTGAGAACGGCTCTTCCACTGTTGATTCCTCTGCAACCGAATCGACCTCATCCTGATCCCCCTCAGGTAGGTCGACCTCTGTATGGGACTGTTGCTCTGTTAACAGGCACTCTGAGGGAGGAGACGGAGATCGAGCGCTTTTCTCCTGTGACAGGGAAGCAGCGATCAATGCTGACAATCTCTCTTCCAGCCCTCCCAGAGCTGAGGAAAAAACCTCCTCTGTTACATACACAGGAGCAGGTGAACTGAGGACAGCCACAGCACCAGGTACTCCTGGGGGTGCCCTACGGTCACTAACCTCTGATTCTTCAGGGGAGACTGGTGCAGCCAAAGCATGCCCAAGATCCTCAGAGCCCGATGGAGACCCCCTATTCCTCCTGGAATTTCTAGTCCCGGAGTTTTTAGACGGCATATTCCTAAGCCACAAAGCTGAGGTATTCCAGCCGAAATACACCAGTTACTGATAATAGTCTAGCATAAATGCTGCTATAAGAAACAGTTGGTGTCTACTAATGTGCCTTTCTAGGGGATGCCTGTATCAACCGCTTGCTGTATGCCTTTAAATGTTGCCAGCTCTGTCTCTGTACTTCATAGCCAGCTTACTACAATATTGTGGTTTTTAAACCTGCTGGGACGCCCGCACATGCGCAGAAGCGCTGCGGCGCGCACAGAGCGTCATCCCCCAGGCTCCGCCCCCTTTTCCGGCTCACCTCTATATATAGAGGCGCGTGCACGCGCGCGGCCACGTGCGCCTTCGGCGCTAATTTCAAATATGGAAACAAAGGGACAGGAGCCAGGGCCCCTCTTTGCCGCAGGCCGGGGGATGGACGAGCACTGCAACATGGCAGAGGAAGCAGTTTCCTATAAGAGAACTCACCAACTGCCTGGACTTTGCTCTGCTGAGAAGAAACTAGTCCACATGACAAGAAAACATTCCACAGCGGCCTCTAGTGGACAAACACAGGTACCGCAGTCTAATATATTAAATATATATATAAAAATTTTATTTATTTTTTTTTTTCTTGACCACCATTAAAAATTATTACATTTTTTTAGTAGTTACAGGCATGCACAGAATCTTGCGGGAATACCATTAGGTAACAGACAGAAAGACAAATTAGGCTTGGGGGTCCCCCAATAGAACCAAGTTCCTGGGGGCCCCCACTTACCTGTTCCCCGCCGCAGGACTTTGTTTGGTCCACAAAAGCCCAAACTTCACCTATCACGGCAGGCATTGTAATCAAACCTTCAGGGACCGGGTTCCCAAGGATTCCACTCCCCTGGACCTGTATAGCACCCTGCACAGAAAACATCTTGGTCGTGGGTATGACCAGAGCTCTGGATCCCAGGGTCCAGCTCTCCTAAGAGAAGCATTACAGGCAAAACCTTGCTCTTCTCTGCAAGGCCCGGGTACCGACCGTTTAGCTATGAAGCTTTTTTGGTCGGATCCGGAATAGCTTACTGAGGCCCAAAAGAACCTGTACGCAAGCTCAGTGAAAAACACATGTTTCTTCTTGGCCAACACCTTAGACACTGGCAAAAAAACTGAGGTGCTCCCGGATGGGAGGGGCTTATATAGGGGAGGGTACTTCCGGTTTTGGAAGTTGCTAGTGCCAGCACCTGACGGTATCTATATAACCCATTAGTAATGACTATGTCGCTCTGTGTCCCGTGATGTACGAAAAAGAAAGGCTCCCTTAGCATTCGTACAATATTATTCACTAGCACAATACTATCCACAAGCACTAGAGTAATATCTTCCATCGCCTGCATCATATTTAACATGATCCATGTCTTTTTTTTGTAAAAGTGAACTAACCCTTAAAAAATATATTTATTTTTTAATCCAAGTACTTAAAGTACCTGGATCTGGCTTAGCATCAGCCCCTTGCAGTCCCTGTACAGCAGAGCACAGAATGGCGTAGGGAGAAGGAGCCAATCAGTTTTGCTGTAGTGCTTATGTTCTAACAAGGGGCATACTGATACTGATAGGTGGAGAGAGCAGAATAACAGAGAGGGTAGCTTCTCAGTTTTCTTCTTCTCTTCTAGCTGTTCTGTCACAAGCTACAAGACCTACAATACTTAAAAGTGTAAGTAACCCCCCCCCCCCTATCGTTTTCAGCCAAGGAAGCTGACATCCTTGCCTCTGTTTAATCTACAACTGCCATGATGCTGCACATGTGATCAGTTATGACACCAGCCATTGGGTGGTTTGACAGTTTGGTTGAGAGCACAACCAATGGGAGTTTTACATTTCTGGCACGTGCCGGAAATGAAACGGTTTTATGGATGGGGTTACTTCCGCTTTAATTGCAGCAGATACAAACAGGACTGTCTACTAAGCCAAAGCCGACATTTATTCGGGAGTGGGAGCGTGACCTTGAGTTGGAGTTCTCAGCGGAACAAATAACACACAAGTTTAAACTCACACATTCTAGCTCCATAGAACCCAAGACCCAGGAGACTAACTATAAGCTCTTGATGCATTGGTACCGGGTATCTGCAGCTCTGTCACGTATCTACCCCTCGATCGCAGATCATTGCTGGCGCGGATGTGGTCAGAGGGTCACACTCCTTCACCTCTGGTGGGAATGCCCTGCGGTTCGCCCTTTCTGGTTCGATATCATACTCAGATAAAGGACGCTCTTGGGGTCAATGTCCCGATGACTTTTACCCATCTACTGGAAACGTCCACAAATGCCCCCTAGAGAGGATTGGCTCAGGAAAGTGGCTGAGATCAAGGAGGCAGAAGAGTGGGTAGCGACGTGTAAGGACAGACGTGAGCGCTTTACTAGCCTTGGCAGGCGTACAATGCTGATCCTGATCCAGTGCCATCCAGCCTGGAGGTTGCTTTGTTGGAGTTGGCAGAAACCTTGTTGAGAGTACCTACTTGACTTGTGCAGCTAATACCTGAACCCAGTCTCCGAACTCATGTCCAATGTTTTTTTTTTTTTTATTCTTTCCCAGCGATCCGGATCATTGTGGGCAATTATGTTATATGTTATGTGCTATTGTTGCGCTATGTATATTGCACTGGTTGACACATCTGACCTATGGTTTACCTACATTAGTGGGGTCTTCCTCTGGGGTGGTCCTGGGATGGGCCCTGGTAGCATTGCCCCTGGATGGAGGTTTGATGGAGGCTTCGCTGCCCCCCTCCTCCAGTGGTGGCGCCGGTGGGGTCTTCTGTGGCCACTTCATAGTGAGACGCCCTGAGGTGCTAGAATTGGTCATCAACACGGGGCTCGTGTTTTATATATTCAGAATGCTCCCCCATGGTGACTTCTTGGGTTAAATAGGGGACGACCCATTTAGCTACGATGTTTTACCTTTTCCCCTCTTCCCTAGTTTTCCTTTCCTTCCCTTTTATGTCCTGTTTTTGTAGATATATATGCCGATGCATTTACCTCTGTTATTTTAATTGCAAACCCTCATAAGTAGGGCATTGTTGGCTATGCTGTGTTCTCAGTTTTACAAATAAAGATTACATTAACCCCTTCGAGACCAGCCGCCGCAGTTATACTGCGGCAGGTTGGCTCCCCTGCGCGAGCCATCGTAGCTGTACGTCGGCTCTTAAAGACGCTTTAAGACGCCCCCAGCGTGTACCCAGAACCGATGCTCATCCCCGGCGGGCGCGATGACCGTCGGGCACCCGCGATCGCTCGTGACAGAGCGAGAACTGCGATCTGTGTGTGTAAATCCCGGTTCTCTCAGGGGAGAGGAGACAGATCATGTGCTCCAACCAAGTAGGAACACCGATTGGTCTCCTCCCCTAGTCAGTCCCATCCCTCCCACACTTAGAACACACCTAGGGAACACAGTTAAACCCTTGATCGGCTCTAGTGTTAACCCCTTCCCTGCCAGTGACATTTATACAGTAATCAGTAAAAAGTGTCAAAAGTGTCTGATCTGTCTGTCGCAGTCACGATAAAAATCGCTGATCACCGCCATTACCAGTAAAAATAATAAAAATGCCATAAATCTTACCCTATTTTGTAGACGCTAACCTTTGCGCAAACCAATCGATAGGCTTTTTGCAATTTTTTTTTACCAAAAATATGTACATATCCACCTAAACTGATGAAGAAATTTGTTTTGTTTTTGTTTTTTTGGGGACATTTATTATAGCAAAAAGTACAAAATAGTGTTTTTTTCAAAATTTACTCTTTTTTTTTTGTTTATAGCGCAAAAAAGAAAAACCGCAGAGGTGATCAAATACCACCAAAAGAAAGCTCTATTTGTTGGAAAAAAAAAGACGTAATTTTGTTTGGGTACAACGTCGCAAGACCGCCTAATTGTCGGTTAAAGTGACGTAGTGCTTTATCGCAAAAAATGGCCTGTCAGGAAGGGGGCAAATCCTTCTGGGGCTGAAGTGGTTAAAAAAAAAAAAACAGGACTGTCTAAATTTCAGAAGTACAAATCATTTGGCAGATAAAACAGCTTCCTTATACAGTATGCATTTCATTTACCGTAATTAGCAGTTTGCAGCATTAATAGCATTCACCCAACAGTGCCTACCTTAGGTTGTTTTGTTTATAAACTCCTTTCTGCTCCACAAAGACCACAAGCCCAAGGTTCTATACATAAACCAACTAGGAAAAAGAAAACTACAGAAAAATAGAAAAGGCATCCTAATGAAGGCAGAACACATACCTGATTATGTCTCTCAATATGAGAGTGCTCTGGGTATAAATTAAAATGTTAACCAATTAACTGGCAAGAAAATTAGTCTGGCAAATACCTGTTCCTGCAGAGTGTGGTTCTTCTCTTGCAGTTGGTTAAGAACAGCAGTCTCTCCTTCACCTGCTTGAATTTTAGCATAAAGATCTTCACGCTCCTTCTCAAGCAGGGAGATATTTTTTTTGCTCTTCTCCAGTAAGGCCTCTAGGTTTTGTATCTTTTGGTCTTTGTCCCCAATCTGACGTAACACTTGCTCAAGATCACTCTAAAAGGTCCATGTTTAAGGTAAAAATGTTAGAGCCCTTACTGAAGATTTTACTCATTTCAAAATTACTTTTAACAAAGTTCATATTATCTCTGAAACGAAAAGGAAACTTTCTTTTGCTTAAGCATTCGCAAACATTTGTAGAACTCCACTTGCTGCCAGTAACATGGGCTGCAGCAACAATGCAGGCCATGATTTTTTGAGTGCGCAAATAAACACTCCCCTATCCACTTATTTTCATTCAGGGATTTCAGCATTTACATTTCAAGTGTATAGTGCAATATGGAGGTCAAGCAGCCTGTATCCTTTAAAGAAATAAGTGCAGCTGATTCTGAAACGTGAAGTACAGTGCCTTAAAAAAGTATATCAATCCCCCTTGAAATATTCCACATTAAGTAATTGTATTTTATTTGGATTTTATGTGATAGACCAACACAAAGTGGCACATAAATTGTGAAGTGGAAGGAAAATGATAAATGGTTTTTAAAACTTTTTTTAAAATAAATATGTGAAAAGTGTGAAGAGAAGAAATAATCTGGACTGCCGCACTCTGGTTGAACGTATTATTTAATGAAGAAAATTAAAATGCCAAAAAAAAAAAATTAATTCAAAAAATAAATAAATAAATAAACAATCCATCCAAAAACAATCAAAAGTGAAGGGACATGCAGGGTGACAGCTAACGCGTTTCACATCAGGGTGTGATGCTTACTCAGCTATGAGTAAGCATCACACCCTGATGTGAAACGCGTTAGCTGTCACCCTGCATGTCCCTTCACTTTTGATTGTTTTTGGATGGATTGTTTATTTATTTATTTCTTTTTTGAATTAATTATTTTTTTTGGCATTTTAATTTTCTTCATTAAATAATACGTTCAACCAGAGTGCGGCAGTCCAGATTATTTCTTCTCTTCAAGCATCAGAGCATAGCCAGCACCTGGGAGTGGAGCAGGGCGGGAGCTAATTGAAGGAACCTGGAACCCTTGAGCGGTACACTTTTCCTCATTACTACTATGTGAAAAGTGTGTCGTGCTGTATTCAGCCCCCTTGAGTCAATACTTTGTAGAACCTCCTTTCACTGCAATTACAGCTGCAAGTCTTTTTTGATATGTCTCTACCAGCTTTGCACATCTAGAGAGTGACATTTTTGCCCATTCTTCTTTGCAAAATAGCTCAAGCTCAGTCAGATTGGATGGAGAACAGCAATTTTCAAGTCTTGCCACATATTCTCAATTGGATTTAGGTCTGGACTTTCACTTTGCCAGTCTAACACATGAATATGCTTTGCTCTAAACCATTACATTGTAGCTCTGGCTGTATGTTTAGGGTCATTGTCCTGCTGGAAGGTGAACCTCTGCCCCAGTCTCGAGTCTTTTGCAGACTCTAACAGGATTTCTTCTAAGATTTCCCTGTATTTGGCTCCATCCATCTTCCCTTCAACTCTGACCAGCTTCCCTGTCCCTGCTGAAGAAGAGCATCCCCACAACATGATGCTGCCACCACCATGTTTCACGGTGGGGATGGTGTGTTCAGGGTGACGTGCAGTGTTAGTTATCCGCCACACATAGTGTTTTGCTTTTGAGCCAAAAGGTTCAATTTTGGTCTCATCTGACCAGAGCACCTTCTTCTACATGTTTGTGGTGTCCCCCACATGGCTTCTTGCAAACTGCAAACTGGACTTTTTATGGCTTTCTTTCAACAATGCTTTCTTCTTGCCACTCTTCCATAAAGGTCAGATTTGTGGAGTGCACGACTAATAGTTGTCCTGTGGACTGATTCTCCCACCTGAGCTGTGGATCTCTGCAGCTCCTCCGGAGTTACCATGGGCCTCTTGGCTGCTTCTCTGATTAATCCTTCCTTACCGGGACTGTCAGTTTAGGTGGACGACCATTTCTTGGCAGGTTTGCAGTCGTGCCATACTCTTTCCATTG
The DNA here is from genome assembly GCA_029206835.1 of Rana muscosa. Taxonomy (NCBI): domain Eukaryota; kingdom Metazoa; phylum Chordata; class Amphibia; order Anura; family Ranidae; genus Rana; species Rana muscosa. The sequence goes on along the minus strand of CM055118.1, from coordinate 789,103,745 downwards.
ATTGATCCATTGATGATGGATTAAATGGTGCTCCGTGAGATGATCAAAGCTTGGGATATATTTTTATAACTTACCCCTGCTTTAAACTTCTCCACAACTTTATCCCTGACCTGTCTGGTGTGTTCTTTGGCCTTCATGATGCAGTTTGTTCCCTAAAGGTTCTCTAACAAACCTCTGGGGGCTTTCACAGAACAGCTGTATTTATACTGAGATTAAAATACACACAGGTGGACTCAATTTACTAAATGGGTGAATTCTAAGGGCAATTAGTTCCACTCGATTTTAGTTAAGGGTATCAGAGTAAAGGGGGCTGAATACAAATGCACGCCACACTTTTCAGATATTTATTTGTAAAAGACGTTGAAAACGATTTATAATTTTCCTTCCACTTCATAATTCTGTGCCACTTTGTGTTCGTCTATCACATAAAGTCCCAATAAAATACATTTACATTTTTGGTTGTAACATGACAAAATGTAGAAAATTTCAGGGGGGTATGAATACTTTTTCAAGGCACTGTATTTGTAAAGCATCTCTTTTATAGAGGGTGCAAGGAAAACACTGATTAAAAGTGCACTTTCCACCAAAGGAGACATTAAAGGAATCACTGCTGCACTTATTAAAGTCTGATGAAATACAAAAGGGATAGACACTTTGGACTGATTTAAAGCACTTTATTTTTTTTATTTATGGATAGAAGAAAAGGAGAACTTTTTGTTTATTGCGCTGATGATTTAAAGATTGCACAAATGGCTGTGACAATTATTGTTGCACATACAGTATTGGTTTACGCTGTATATATTATCATTTTAAACTGGAAATTTTTGTATATTTCTGCTCTGTTGACAAATGGTCACCAAAACAAAAAACAGGTTGAATTTCCCCAATGGGGGGACAGACAATAAAAAAAAAAAGAAATAAAAAAAAAAAAAAAAAAGAAAAAGGTATTCAAACCTCCCAAACTGGAAATAATGCATCCATCTTCCGCACCAATTGGCCATACAAAGAGAAAATGTGATTAGGAATAGGTGGAGTCTTGTTTACCTGTGCTTCTCTCAGTTTGGATGTAGTGGTCTGTTGAACAGTCTGTTGCTCTTGGTGCTGTTGTTTTAATTTCTCCAGCTGATGCTGTAAGTCAGTTGATGTAGTGATTTGTTCTTTTAGCTGTAGAATCAATCAGTATACACTATTTGTAAGTCCACAGAGGTTATACAAAAAATGTAAGAAAAAATAAATATCTATATGGTTTCTGAGGTTTCCAATTTATATTGACACTTTGCTGTTTGAGCAACACTATTCCAACAGTGCTACCCTTTATCAAACACAGACACAAGAAAACTGTACAAAGACAATACAAAGGCTACCATTATAGAATTTCCCTTTTGACAAAGCTAGTTGCCTGGCTGTTATTTTGATCAAAAAGCTTCAATACTTTGAGGCACTGACCCGGAATAAGTAAAAAGGTGAGTAGGTAGATGAGGCGTTCAAACTATTCTGACTACACTAGCGTCATGCTTATTTCAGATCAGTGAATCAGGAACCATTAAGACTAGATACCGCCAAACAAAATTTTCAGAAGGAAGTCAATAATGTCGACCTCCATATTTTAGCCAGTAATAGCTCAATTTAAAAATAGGATTTTTATTACAGATTACCTGTAAAATCCTTTTCTTGGAGTACATCATGGGACACAGAGGTTTAATCATTACATTATGGGTTATATCCACCGTCAGGTGCAGGACACTGGTGTAATCAATTAGACAGGAAGTTTCCTCCCTATATAACCCCTCCCATACTGGGAGCTGCTCAGTTTTTGTAGCAATAAGCAATAACTGTCCCAATATCCCCAAATAAGAGGGGTGGGAGCTCGGTGTCCCTTGATGTACTTCCAAGAAAAGGATTTTACAGGTAATCTGTAATAAAAATCCTATTTTCTTTATCGTACATCACGGGACACAGAGGTTTAATCATTACATAATGGGACATCCCAGAGCAATGCTCAACTTGAGGGGAGGGAGACACAAATAACGCAGACCGCCATCAGACGTGAGGACCCATACTGCTGCCTGCAGCAGACTTCGCTAAAAAAGCGGCATCCTCTAACCGTGTTACATTCACCTGATAAATATTAGTGAACGCAAGTATCGACGACCAAGTTGCGGCCTAGCAAATCTGAGTCATAAAATCTTGGTAATGCACCGTGCAAGAAACGCTTATTGTACTGGTAGAGTGCATTCTAAAAGAAACAGGGGGAACCCTCTTTCAACCACAAGCCTGAATAATAGCCTGATGAATCAACATCGAAACAGTTGGTATAGACGCTGCCTGCCCTTTCCGGGGCCTCCTGGTAGTGCAACAAACATAAGTCTACCGTATCTGAGCAACCGCTTCAGATAGGCCTTGACTGCTCTCAATATAACGAGAGAGCAATAATTTTAATAGCTGGTTAGAACGCTGCCTACCCTATTTTTAGGGTCTTCTAGCAGCATAAAAAAACTTCAGTTTCTTGTATCTGAAACTTTCAGATAGACCTCAATTGTTCTCATCTATATTTAGAGAAAAATTATAATTTTCCTTCCGTAAACTAGGTTTCTTGAAAAAAAGGAGGAGGCAAGAAGTGTTTTGATTAAAAGAAAAAAAATTGATCCTTTGGAAACAAAGGCTGGGTGAGGTTTCAACATCACCCTAATAAATAAGTATGGCTCTATACAAAGAAAGTTGCCAATACTGAAATTCTCTTGCGGAGGCCAACGCAACCAAGAACACCAACTCCCTTGAAGGAGGATGAAGGGAAATATGGTGCATCGGCCCAAGGAGCTGTCCCTGCAAGCCGACAAACCAGACTCATATCCCCCGGGCACAAGGACCAACTAACTGGCGGACTTATACGCGTTACCCCTTGTAGAGAAGCCTGGATCAAAAGAGTGCGAAGCAAGCGACCTTGAAAAACTGAAAAGGCCGAGACTCGACTCTTGATGGAACTTAAAGCTAGCTCAATCCCTTCCCTGGTGTAGGAAGGTAAGAATTCTACCTATGACATACTTCCGAGGATGCCTTGGTTTCACACTAGGAATATGGGCCTTTCAGATCCTATAATACATGGTCCTGGAGGCCCGCTCTCCTGTATGAATCAGGGTAGTCGTCCCTGATTCTGAAAGTCGCGATCATCAAGAATGCGGGCTAAACCAAGTAAAACCATTAACTCCCATATTTACAAGATAGGATGGAATACCGGCCCTCGCAAGGTAGATCTAGGCAAGATGTAAGGGACCCTGGGTCCTCTACTACCACTCTTGCGATCCCTGCACAGTGAAGCCCTGTACACACGATCGGTTTTACAGATGAAAACAGTCCGATGGACTTTTTTCATCGGACAAACCGATCGTGTATGGGACCCATCGGTCTTTTTTCCATCGGTTTTAAAAAATAGAACATGTTTTAAATTTTTTCGATGGATCAAAAACTGACAGAAAAATAGGATTTTTATAACAGCTTACCTGTAAAATCCTTTTCTTGGAGTACATCACGGGACACAGAGCGACATAGTCATTACTAATGGGTTATATAGATACCTTCAGGTGCTGGCACTGGCAACTTCCAAAACCGGAAGTACCCTCCCCTATATAAGCCCCTCCCATCCGGGAGCACCTCAGTTTTGTAGCAAAGCAATAAGTGTCCCTAAAGAGGGGTGGGAGCTCTGTGTCCCGTGATGTACTCCAAGAAAAGGATTTTACAGGTAAGCTGTTATAAAAATCCTATTTTCTTTCTCGTACATCACGGGACACAGAGCGACATAGTCATTACTAATGGGATGTCCTAAAGCAATGCCCAACGAGGGGGGGATACACCATACATAAGCTGAGCGCTATCAGACATGAGGATCTTTTGCGGCCTGCAACACACTGCGCCCAAAGGCGACATCCTCCTGACTTCTAACGTCCACCTGGTAGAACCTAGTAAACGTGTGTACTGAAGACCATGTTGCGGCCTTACAGATTTGAGCCAGGGAGGCCTGGTGATGCACTGCCCATGAAGTTCCAACTGCTCTCGTGGAGTGCGCCCTAACTTTGAACGGAGGCGGTCTACTTCTCAAGCCATAGGCTTGCATTATGACCTGTCGAATCCACTTGGCTAAAGTAGATTTTGACGCTGCCTGACCCCTTCTGGGGCCTTCCGGCAGAATAAACAAAGTATCCGTTCTGCGAATCTGAGCAGTGGCTTTTAGATAAGCTTTAACTGCTCTTACTACATCCAAAGAATGCAATAACTTTTCCTCTACCGAAGTAGGTTTGGGGAAAAAAGAAGGAAGAACCACATCTTGGTTCAAATGAAACCTCGATACCACCTTAGGAAGAAAGGCTGGATGAGGGCGTAACATTACTCTATCCTTATGGATAACCAGATATGGCTCCTTACAGGACATAGCTGCTAATTCCGACACTCTTTTAGCCGAATAAATGGCTACTAGAAAAATCAATTTCCTGGTGAGAAGAACCAAAGAAATATGCTGTAATGGTTCAAATGGTTGTTTCTGTAGAACCGACAGAACCAAGTTTAGATCCCATGGACATATGGGGATATTAACCGGAGGACTAATACGCATCACTCCTTGTATAAAGGCTTTGACTAGTGAATGCGAAGCCAAGGGCCTTTGAAAAAATATTGACAAGGCCGAAATCTGACCCTTGATAGTACTCAAGGCAAGCTTCCTATCTACAGCCCATTGTAGGAAGTCCAGAATCCTACCTATTACGTATTTACGTGGATGCCATTTCTTGGCCTCACACCAGGCGATGTACGCCTTCCAGATTCTATAGTAGATCTGCCTGGATACCGGCTTCCTGGCATTGATCATGGTAGATACCACAGAATTAGAGAGCCCTCTCTTTTTTAGAATGTGGGCTTCAATAGCCAGGCCGTCAAACCTAGGGCTGGTAAGGAAGGGTGGTATATCGGTCCTTGCGAAAGCAGGTCCGGACGGCGTGGGAGAGTCCTAGGACTCCCCACTGACATTTTACAATCTCCGCGTACCACGCTCTTCGGGGCCACGCTGGAGCCACCAGAATCACTGGTTTCTTTTCTACCCTGATTCTGCGGAATAATCGAGGTAACCATTGTGGCGGTGAGAATGCATATATCAGCTTGAACTGATCCCAAGGGAACACTAGGGCATCCGAGCCGCAAGCTAGGGGATCCCTTGTCCGAGAGACAAACCTGTCCACCTTTGCGTTGAATCTGGATGCTAGAAGATCTACATCCGGTGTTCCCCACCGCTGACATATTGTCCAGAAAACCTCGGGGTGAAGGGACCCTTCCTCTGGGCATAATTGCTGGTGACTTAGAAAGTCCGCCTTCCAATTCTCCACTCCTGGAATGAATACGGCAGATATGGCTGGGACATATCTTTCTGCCCATTTCAGGATGTAATTTACTTCCCTCTGGGCTGCACGACTCCTGGTGCCCCCCTGATGATTGATATATGCCACTGCTGTGGCATTGTCTGATTGAATTCTGACAGGGGACCCTTGGAGTTTGGATGTCCATGCTACTAGGGCATACCGGGCTGCTCGTATCTCTAAGAGATTGATGGGCAGGGCCTTTTCTGCATCCGACCATCTGCCCTGGAGAGACTATTGCTCCAGTACTGCTCCCCAGCCTATAAGGCTGGCATCTGTAGTGACCACCTTCCAAGAAATCAGACTGAAGGATTTCCCTTTTTCCAGATTCTGGGGAACCAACCACCAACGGAGGCTCTTGCGAACGGAAGGGGACAAGGACATTGTAAGTCTAGGGCCTGAACTTTTTTGTTCCAGGCTGACAGTATGGCCCCTTGCAAACTCCTTGAATAGAATTGACCGTAGGGTACTGCTTCGAATGATGCCACCATTTTTCCCAGCAGCCTCATGCACAGGCGTATGGACGGCTGTCTTTTTTGTACCCACTAAGTGGATCAAATCTTTCAAAGACAACACCTTTCCTCGAGGCAAGAATATTTTTTCTCTGGCCTGAATCCAACCTTAGCCCCAAGTATTCCAGACTTTTGACTGGTTTTTAGGGCTGACTTGTCTCGGTTGATAATCCAACCGTGAGATTCCAGATACTTGATTGTCTTGTGAACGACCACGTCTAGTTTTTTCACTGAGTGGTCTATCAGCAACAAGTCATCTAGATATGCCATTATCATTACACCTTGTGTTCTTAGATTGGCTAATAAAGGGCCAGAATTTTTGTAAACACTCGTGGTGCTGTGGCCAAACCGAAGGGTAAGGCTCTGAACTGAAAATGGCGCCCTTCTACTGCAAAGCGTAGAAATTTTTGGTGGACTGGAAAGATGGGAATGTGCAAATAAGCATCTTTGATGTCGATCGCGGCTAACCAATCCTCCCCTTGTAGGGCAGTGGCCACCGATCGGATCGACTCCATCGGAAAGTCCTGATATACAGGAATTTGTATAGCCCTTTTAGAATTAATATGGGCCTCCCGTCCGCATTTGCTTCGGGACTGTAAAGAGGTTTGAGTAAAACCCGAACCCTCATTCTTCCAGAGGAACCTCCATAATTACTCCTTGGAGCAATAGTTGTTCTAGTGCCAACAGGAGGGACTCTCTCTTCCGGGGATCCCTTGGCACGTTTGACCTCAAAAATGGGAAGGAGGAGTCTTTTAACTCCAATCTGTATCCCAAACATACTGCGGAGAGCACCTATCTGTTCTGATCGTGTCCCGCCAGGTCTCTGCGAACAACTGGAGTCTTCCCCCCACCCGACTGAGTGGGGGCAACCCTTCAATGAATTTAACTTTGGGGGAGGTTTTGTACCTCCCCTGACCCAGGGTTTCTCATTACCCTGCTATTGTCCCTGTTTTTTACCCCCGGGAATTGACCGAGGAGGCCGTCGGAACTGTTACACAGCCGATGCCCCAGGGACTGGAGAAGCAGGCCTCTTAAAGAGGGACCTCTAACTCTGTTTTTAACCGGCAAGAGCGTATTTTTACCGCTGGAAATTTTCTGGATATATTTATCCAGGTTTTCCCTGAATAAGCGTTCACCATGAAATGGGACGCTAACCAGCCATTCTTTACAGGGAGCTTCAGCAGACCAGTTTTTGAGCCATAGAAGCCTACGCATATGTACTATAGACAGCGTAAGGCGGGAGGCCTGATGGATTGAATCCTTTATGGCGTCAACCGCAAAGCCTAAGGCTCTAGGTAGATCAGCTAGGGCAAGGCCTGCTGATCTGTCAAGTCCCTCAAGACCTGTTTTAACTGATCCTTCACTGCTTAGCAGACCCCAATAGCTGCTACTGCTGGTTGTGTCACCAAGCTTGCTGTAGAAAGAAGCCGACTTTCATAAGGACTCCAATCTTTTATCTATTGGGTTCTTGAACATTTGGACATTATCCACTGGACATGTCAGTGATTTATACATACAAGAGATGGCTGCGTCCACTGTAGGGACCTTCCATTTTTTTTTTTTTTGATGAACTTATCCTCCATGGGATAGACCACCGGAAAATCTCTTGGGGGAATAAATATTTTCTCAGGACGTTCCCAATCCTGGTAAATAAGCCCTTTCAGTAAAGGGTGAAGTGGAAAAGAACAGACAGTCTGGGGGCTTCTAGCGACCCCAACGAGGATACAGTAGTGGTTGATGGTTCCGCAAGGTGCATTTTTAAATGCCGATCGGACCATGTTAGTCAGAGACTGAACCCATAATCTTTCAGCTTGAGATGCTGAGAAAAGGTTCCCCCACTGTTGATTCCTCTATAACAGAATCAACCTCATCCTGATCCCCTTCAGGCAGGTCGATCCCTGTATGGGACTGTTGCTCTGCTAACAGGCACTCTGAAGGAGGAGACGGAGATCGGCGTGCTTTCCCTGACAGGGAGGCAGCGATCACTGTTGACAATCTCTCTCTAATCCTCCCAGAGCTGAGGAAAAAACCTCCTCTGTTACATACACAGGAGCAGGTGAACTGAGGACAGCCACAGTACCAAGTACCCCTGCGGGGTCTCTACGGTCACTTACCTCTGAACTTCAGGGGAGACTGGTGCAGCAGAAGCATGCCCAAGATCCTCAGAGCCCGATGAGACCCCCTTCGCTTCCTGGAAGATTCAGTTCCGGAGCTTCTGGACGGCATATTCCTAAGCCTAAAGCTGAGGTATTCCAGCCGTAATACACCACTTTTACTGAGAATAGTCTAGCACAATTGCTGCTATATCACAGTTGGTGTCTACTAAAGTGCCTTTCTAGGGGATGCCTGCATCAACCGCCTCTGTGTGCCTTTATACTGTTGCTAGCTCTGTCTGTGCACTTCAATAGCCAGCTATAATGTGCTTTAAAACACGCTGGACGCCCGCACATGCGCAGTAGCGCCGTGGCGCACACCTGAGCGTCATCCACCCGCTCCGCCCCTTTTTTCAGATCGCCTCTATGAATAGAGGCGCGTGCACGCGCACGCGCGCGGGCACGTGCGCCTTTGGCGCCTTTTTTGAAAACAATAAGGAGCTAGATGGGAGCCAGGGCCCCCTTTGCCGCAGGGCCCGGGGATGGATGAGCGCAGCAACAGGGCAGAGGAGACAGCTTCCCAGCAGAGAACATACCAACTGCCTGGATTTGATTCTGGAAGAAAAAAATCCACATTACAAGAAAAAGAACCATAGCGGCCTCTAGTGTCTAACACAGGTACCGCGGTCTTACATTTTTTTTTTTTTTCTTGCCTACTATTAAATTTTTTTACATTTTCTCAGTAGTAACAGGCATACACAGAATATTAGCGGGAATACCTTAGGTAACAGGCAGAAAGACAAAATAGGCTTGGGGGTCCCTCAATAGAACCAAGTTCCCGAGGGCCCCCACTTACCTTTTCCTCGCCGCAGGACTTTGTTTGGTCCACAGAAGCCCAAACTTCACCTATCACGGCAGGCATTGTAATCAAACCTTCAGGGACCGGGTTCCCAAGGATTCCACTCCCCTGGACCTGTATAGCACCCTGCACAGAAAACATCTTGGTCGTGGGTATGACCAGAGCTCTGGATCCCAGGGTCCAGCTCTCCTAAGAGAAGCATTACAGGCAAAACCTTGCTCTTCTCTGCAAGGCCCGGGTACCGACCGTTTAGCTATGAAGCTTTTTTGGTCGGATCCGGAATAGCTTACTGAGGCCCAAAAGAACCTGTACGCAAGCTCAGTGAAAAACACATGTTTCTTCTTGGCCAACACCTTAGACACTGGCAAAAAACTGAGGTGCTCCCGGATGGGAGGGGTTTATATAGGGGAGGGTACTTCCGGTTTTGGAAGTTGCCAGTGCCAGCACCTGAAGGTATCTATATAACCCATTAGTAATGACTATGTCGCTCTGTGTCCCGTGATGTACGAGAAAGAAATTCTGATCGTCTATGGGCAAGTCCATCGGATAAAAAACCCACACATGCTCAGAATCAAGTCGACGCATGCTCAGAAGCATTAAACTTCATTTTTCTCGGCTCATCGGAGTGTTTTACGTCACCGCGTTTGGAATGGTCGGTTTTTTGACTGATGGTGTGTAGGCAAGACTGATGGAAGTCAGCTTCATCGGATTTCCGATGGACAAAACCATCGGATTAGAATCCATAGGATATCCGATCGTGTGTACGAGGCTTAAGGTCGTCTGGGTCATGCCGGAGCTATTAAGCCGTTCCCCCCTGATGTAGCCTAGATGCCGCGGCGCTGGGGGAAGAGAATGCATAAACCAGTGACAACTGGTCCCACGGGGTTACAATGCATTTTGTCCCGTGTGCGAGCGGATCCTTTGTCCTAGACATAAAGCTGTTCAACTTCCTGTTGAACCTGTACGCCAATGACTCTTTTGCCCGGGGTACCCTTTCTCCGGCCTTTGATCAGAAAGAAGATCAGGAAGTAGAGGGCATACACCCGGGAACATACCGTATTTTTCGCACCATAAGACGCACTTTTTTCCCCCTAAAAAATGTGGGGAAATGTCCCTGCGTCTTATGGAGCGAATGCTGACCCCCCCCCCCGTCGCCGCGTCAGAATACCAGTGCTCGGCTTCTCTGTGAAGGAGAGAGAAAGGGAGTGAGGCGGATCCTGGCAGGGACATACCAAGGGGGAGCGGGGGGGGAGACGGCCGGGTGTCAAAACATGTCAGTGTCAGTAGCGCTGCTATGGGGGTGCGCTCCGCACCCAAATCGGATGACACCCGCCAGAGGTGACATTATCTTGAAAGCGGCGAGAACCCTGGCTGTTTTTTTTTTTCGCCAGAACCCCCCCCCCCGGCGCCGTGGTCTGGTCCAGTCTCACTTCCTGCTCCTTCCCCCGGCAGCTGCTGCTGTTGTAAACTATGTTCCCAGTCCTCCTTCCTAGCTGCTGCCCATGTACATCTGAGGCTGGGAGCCAGCCAGCCAGAGGGGGTTGTGAATTGTAATGACAGTGTCCTCCACTGCCTGAGGTGAGCTGAGCTGGTAATAAGGGGGTGGGAGATGTGGGCTAGCATGATATCCACTGCCCAGTCACATGAGCTGTTGTGATAGAAGAGGCTGAAGGGGTGTTTGTGTCTGCCCTGCCACCCTGAGCTGATCTGGGAAGGGGGGGAGGTTGCTGTGTCCACCACCCAGGTATAGTGAAGCTGAGCTGATTTGATAGGGGGGGGGTGGTATTGCTGTGTGTCCACCACCCACCTATAGTAGTAGTATAATATAAAATATTTCAGTACACCATTTGGTTCAGAATATTTTTTTCTTGTTTTCCTCCTCTAAAACCTAGGTGCGTCTTATGGTCAGGTGCGTCTTATGGAGCGAAAAATACGGTATGTTGACGATTCCTGAGAACCACCTGCCAATTCTCCATTCCATGAAATGAAGACTGACGATAGGCAAGGCACAAAACCCCTCTGCCTAAGCCAGAACATGGCTTAATTTCCTTCTGGCTGCGTTACTTCTAGTATCTCCTTGGCAAATTAAGTCAACCAGTGGTGTGGCTGTATCGGATTGTACTCTGACAGAACAAACCTGCAACCTAAACGCCCAGGCGATTAAGTCAGGCGTGCCAGCCGAAGGTTTCGATCCTTGACGGCAAGAATCTCCTGGGCAGTGGTCTCTTCCAGGACTGGTCTCTCCCTAGAGGCCAGCCTTCGTAGCCACTACCTCTCAGGTAACTGGCATGAAGGATCTTCTTTTCTGACAAACTTTTTGGTTAGGAACCACCAACTTAGACTCCATCGCATCCGTGGGATCAGACCTTTTGGATAATGCCAGGTTAGGATCTAGTAGCCTAGAATAAAGCCGAGCATAAGGACTCTTTTTAATGAAGCCACGATCCCTAGCACCTTAAGAAAAAGGTGAATGTAAGGAACTCTTCCTTGCCTTGACCACATAGACCAGCTTTCTTATAACGCTGACTCTGCCTGAAGCAAGAAAAAACACTCCTTTTTTAGGCTGTGTCCCAAACGCTCCAAGCTATTTATTGAACGTACGAATGTACCATTAGACTGGGATCCTGACCCAGGAGTTCCAGATACTTGACCATGCTGGACACACTTAGGTCCAGCCATGCTACTGACTGATCTATCAGCTGCAGATTGCCTCGGTATGCCATTACTGCTATACCCTGGGCCTTTAGTCCTGTTAGAGGCGGGCCCTAGCACTTTGTAGACCCGGGCACAGTGGCTAACCCAAAGAACGAGACCATCAACCGGAAGAGGTGCTGTCCCCCTGCGAAAAGCAGACAACCTCCGGCAGTCCCATGTAAACAAACACAAATGGTTCCCCATATGTGTAAGTAGCAAATGTTGAAGCTAAATGCTTCAATGGAAGCGTACCTTCATGGCAGCATGAACTTGTACAAATATGTTTTAAGCAAAAAACATAAAAAGTGTGTACTATATACACGCATATACAGTCATTCTCAAAATTGTTGGCACCCCAGAAATTTTTCCAGAAAATCAAGTATTTCTCACAGAAAAGTATTGCAGTAACACATGTTTTGCTATACACATGTTTATTCCCTTTGTGTGTATTGGAACAAATCAAAAAAAAAAGGGAGAAAAAAATAGGATTTTTATTACAGCTTACCTGTAAAATCCTTTTCTTGGAGTACATCATGGGACACAGAGCCTTAAGTAATTTACTTAATGGGTAATAGGCCTACCTTCAGGTGTTGACACTGGTAAACCCTAATTAAGGAAGTTTACTCCCTGTATAACCCCTCCTCCTTCCAGAAGCACATCAGTTTTTGTAGCAAAGCAATATGTCTACATCCCAAAAGAGGGGAGGGACCTCTGTGTCCCATGATGTACACCAAGAAAAGGATTTTACAGGTAAGCTGTAATAAAAATCCTATTTTCTTTATCGCACATCATGGGACACAGAGCCTTAAGTAATTTACTTAATGGGACGTCCCATAGCAATGCCACTTGAGGGGTGGGATAAACAACCCGCAGGGTACACCCAGACTTGAGGATCTACACGGCTGCTTGCAGCACACTGCGCCCGAAGGCGATATCCTCATACCTCCTTACATCCACCTGATAAAACATTGTGAATGTATGCACTGAAGACCAAGTTGCGGCCTTACAGATCTGAGCCATGGAGGCCCGATGACGCACTGCCCAAGAAGCACTAACCGACCTGGTAGAGTGCGCCTTAACTCGAAACGGGGAAATCTTGCCCCTTAAATCATAAGTTTGAATTATCACTTGCCGACTCCACTTAGCGACAGTGGATTTTGACGCTGCCTGTCCCTTCTCAGGACCCTCCGGCAGAATAAATAAGACATCAGTCTTACGAATCTGAGCAGTTTTCTTTAAATAGATTTTCACTGCTCTCACCACATCAAGACAATGTAGTGACTTTTCTTCCCTGGAACATGGTTTTGGAAAAAACGATGGCAGGGCAATATCTTGGTTCAGGTGAAAACCTGAAATTACTTTTGGCAAAAAGCCTGGACGAGGGCGTAGTACCACTCTGTCCTCATGAAAAATTAAATACGGCTCTTTACAAGAAAGAGCAGCCAACTCTGATACCCTCCTTGCTGAGGATATAGCAACCAAAAATACCAACTTCCTTGTCAGAAGGACTAGGGGAATATGTTGTATCGGTTCAAATGGCTGTTTTTGTAACACAGACAAAACTAAATTTAAGTCCCAGGGATTCAAGGGAGGTTTGACGGGCGGATTAAGCCGCGTTACTCCTTGTATAAAGCCCCGGACTAAAGAATGAGTAGCAAGTGGTCTCTGAAATAAGACCAATAAAGCTGAGACTTGGCCCTTAATAGTACTTAAGGCCAATTTCATCTCTACCCCTAATTGTAGAAAGGCAAGAATTCTGCCTATGATATATCTCCGAGGGTGCCAACCCTTGGATTCACACCAGGAAACATAAGCCTTCCAGACTCTATAATATATTGTTCTGGAAGCTGGCTTCCTGGCATTGATCAGGGTGGAGATAACTGACCCGGAAAGCCCACGTCTCTTTAGAATGTGGGTTTCAATAGCCAAGCCGTTAAATTTAGAGACCGGAAGGAAGGATGGAATATCGGTCCCTGAGAGAGCAGATCTGACCGTAGTGGGAGGGACCATGGGCCCTCCACTGCCATCTTTACGATTTCTGCATACCATGACCTTCCGGGCCATGCTGGTGCTACCAGAATAATCGGCTTCCTTTCCAGCTTGATTCTGCAAAGAAGTTGAGGCAGCAACTGGATGGGGGGAAATGCATATATCAGTGAGAACTGATCCCATGGGGTCACCAATGCATCCGTTCCGCATGCGAATGGATCCCTTGTTCTGGCCACAAAGTTGACCAACTTTGTGTTGAATCTGGATGCTAGGAGATCTACGTCCGGAGTCCCCCATCTTTGGCAAACAGCCTGAAATATGTCGGGGTGAAGCGACCATTCCCCTGGGAATAACTGCTGGCGACTTAAGTAGTCCGCCTGCCAATTCTCTACTCCGGGAATGAATATTACAGAAAGGCAAGGAACATTCCTTTCTGCCCAAGTTAGAATATGGTTCACCTCTCTCTGCGCTGAGAGACTCTTGGTGCCCCCTTGGTGATTGATATAGGCCACAGCTGTGGCATTGTCGGATTGAATCCTGACAGGGTAATTCTGTAGCCTGGAAGTCCAGGCCTTTAGAGCCAGACGTACTGCCCGAATCTCTAGGATATTGATGGGCAAGCCTCTTTCGGTCCTTGACCATTGTCCTTGGACAGTTGTCTTTTCTAGTACTGCTCCCCAGCCTGAGAGGCTGGCATCCATCGTTACGACCTTCCAGATAACTGGTCTGAAGGATCTTCCTTTCAGCAGATTCTGGGTTAGTAACCACCAAGTGAGGCTTTGGGCCACTCTTGGGGACAGCCGCATTGGCGAGTCTAAGGCTTGAATTGTTTTGTTCCAAGCAGACAGGATACTGTTTTGCAACAGTCTTGAATGGAACTGGGCAAAAGGAACTGCTACGAATGAAGCCACCATGGTTCCTAGTAACCTCATGCAGAGGCGAATGGAGGGATTGCCATTTGACCTGACCCGAGGTACCAATTCTTTTATGGAGTTGATCTTTGCTAGAGGCAAGAACACCTTTTCCTGGGCTGTGTCTATGAACAGACCCAAGTACTCCAGTCTTTTTAGAGGTAGTAAGGAAGATTTCTCCAGATTGAGAATCCAACCCAATGCTTTCAGATGGTCGGTTGTAGTGCGTACAGCTTGCTCCAAGCGAATCACTGATTGATCTAAAAGTAATAAATCGTCTAGGTACGCTATGATTGTTATGCCCTGTGCCCTTAACCTGGCTAGAGGTGGGGCCAGCACCTTGGCGAACACCCGGGGTGCTGTGGCTAGCCCGAATAAATTTTTGATGAGCAGGGAATATAGGGATATGCAGATATGCATCCCTGATGTCGATTGACGCGAGAAGTTCTCCTCCTAGAAGGATAGAAACTACTGATCTGATTGTCTCCATGCGAAAGGAGCGGATCTTCAGGAATTGATTTAGCTTTCTTAGATCTAGAATGGGTCTGACGTCTCCATTTGGTTTTGGTACCATGAAAAGATTTGAATAAAACCCCAGACCTTGTTCCCTTGTGGGGGATCTGTATGATCACTCCTTGAGATCTTAATCGGTCTAGTGCATGAAACAGAGATTGTTTCTTCTCTGGATCCTTGGGTACGCTTGATCTTAGGAAACGAGATGGTGGAAAGTTCCGGAATTCCAGCTTGTATCCCAGCGTTACCGTGGAGATGACCCATGTGTCCTGAATTTCCTTTTTCCAGACTTCTGAAAAGTGCAGAAGTCTTCCCCCCACCTTGGTGAGGGGGGTTGCCTCTTCATGACGAGGCTTTAGGATTCTGTTTTGCAGATTTCCTACCCCAGGGCTTCTTTTGAGCCTGGGTCTGACTCTGAGGTCTTCCTCTAGAGTCTGACGGCAGAGGCCGTCGCCACTGCTTAGAGGCGGAAGCCCTTGGCGCAGGGGAAAGGGCCCGTTTAAATGAAGGGCGTTTGTATTTTCTTTTGACGGGTAAAAGCGTGCTTTTCCCACTAGAAATTGTCTTGATATATTTATCCAAGTCCTCTCCGAAAAGTCGCTCCCCCATGGAAGGAAAACCCAGTTAGAAGGTTCTTACAAGGTGTTTCAGCTGACCAATTCTTTAGCCACAGGATCCTGCGCATATGTACAAGCATAAGCGTAAGGCGGGATGCCTGGTGAATGGAATCTTTAATGGCATCTATGGCAAAACATAATGCCTTAGGTAGTTCAGCCAAATCCCGAGCTTGTTGTGTAGGAAGTTCTCTAAAGGCCAATTTAAATTGGTCCTTTAGGGATTGGCAGACGCCTATTGCGGCGACTGCTGGCTGAGTGACGGCACCTATGCTATGGAAAAGGCAGATTTTAGCAGGGATTCCAACTTCTTATCTGTTGGATCCTTAAGCATTTGTGCATTGTCTACAGGACAAGTCAAGTTATTATTCACATTGGAAATCGCAGCGTCAACTGCTGGTACTTTCCATCTTTTGGAGAATCTTTCCTCCAGAGGATAGCGATTTGCAAAACTCTTAGGAGGGAGAAAATGTTTATCCGGATGATCCCATTCCGGAAAAATAAGCTGTTCTAGCAATGCATGTGCTGGAAACGCATGCAAAGCATGGGAAGGTTTCAAAGAACCTAAGGAAGAGGCCGGGTTTTCATGAGACTCTGTTAGAGGCAGCATGAAGGTGGAGCGAACCATTTCTGTAAGAGATTGTATCAGCAATTTCTCAGTTTGGGAAGCTGAAAAAGGTTCATCTACCGTTGTCTCCTCCAAGGAGGAATCATCGGTTTGTCTTTCTTCCTGATCCATTGAGGGTAACACCTCATCGTGAGTCCACTGTTCCCCTAGTAAAGCTAAAGTGGGGGAAGGGCTAGTACGTTTCTTATCACTCTGAATAGAGGATGCGATTAAAGCCGCTAATCTTTCTTCCATACCCTGGAGGGAGGAGGAGAGGGCATCTTCAGTCACATATCTAGGTGCTGAGATGTTAGAGGCAGTTGCACCATCAATTTGTTCCAATGGCTCACCCTGTGTTGCCATAATTGGCAATTCAGGCGAGAATGACAGCATGGAATTACAGCTGGAAGTCTCAATGCCTGGGGGTGAAATCTTTGCTTTTTTGGCTTTTGAGGTGTCTTTTTTGGTAGGCATAGTCCTAAGTACAAAAACAGAGGCGCTATACAATTTGCACTAAATCGCTGAAAATAGTCATGACTTTAAGAGCCGCTATAAAGTTTCAGCCTACTGTCTTTCCTGAATCAGGAATGCCAGTGCAACCCATACGTGTCTCACAGCTCGTGTGTCTCCGTGTATGCTTCCTCCTCAGCAGCGGAGGAGAGACTGACATGGCTATATGTTTCCCATTTTCGCGGTGCTGCGTTTGGGCTCCGCCCCCTCCGGAAAAAATTCCGCTCCCTTTTTCCATTTAAAAAAAAAAAAAGTTTTTTTTTTTCTATGGATCCCTGACCAAACAAGAGAAGGGGAGGGGGAGGGGAGCAGAGACTGCAATGAGGCAGAGAAACAAAAAAAACAGCCAGACAATCCTATCGTGGTACATAGCGGGACCTCTGCAACCCCCATGGCGGGGGGAGGGGGTAAGTAAGGGGGGTGCAGCGCTGCTGTCTCCCTAACCCACTGGTCCCATCAGAGGGGGGAAAAAATAGGATTTTTGTACTCACCGTAAAATCAATGGACCGACACGGCGTGTCTTACACTTTACACGTGGGTATATGTCCCTGCTTGCAGGAGAAGACCTAGGCAGAATGTTAAATGTTAAAACATTCCAGAACAAACCAGAGCTGAACAGCCCCGCCCAGGGGGGTGGTCCCTCCGGACATTACTCTCACACCTGCAGCTAGCAGGCCTCAGTTCGTAACAAAGCAGCACAAACTTAAAGGAAGGGTGGGTGCCGTGTCGGTCCATGGATGTCAGAGAAATGGATTTTACGGTGAGTACAAAAATCCTATTTTCTCTTATCATCCATGGACCGACACGTGTCTTACACTTTACACGTGGGATGTCCCAAAGCAGTGTCAAGAGGGATGGGAGCAGTATAAATGGAAAAACCAAAAAACTTCACTCCAAACAAGGCAGAGCTCCTCAACGGAGGAGTTGCCACTTTAAACAGCGGCCTGCAACCCCTTGCGGCCGAAGGAAGCATCCGGAGATGCAGCCACATCAACCCTATAAAACTTAGAAAGGGTATGAACAGACGACCAGGTCGCCGCCTTGCACACTTGTGCAACCGACGCTTGATGTCGGAAAACCCAGGAAGCACCAATTGCCCTGGTGGAATGCGCCGTAACCGGGAAGGGAGGCGCCCGCCCCATGAGAGCATAGGCTTGAAAGCCGGTTTGTCCGATCCACCTAGAAAACGAAGACAAAGCCGCTTGACCCTGCTTGACCCTGTTTCTGACCAGAGACAGTCAACCAGAGAGTAGACTTCCGAATAGAAGCAGCAGACAGGCACACCCGCAAGGCACGTACCACATTCAAAGTGTGCCGCGCACACTCTCTGGGATGCGATGGGCGAGGACTCTAGGACAGGAGGACAATGTCCTCATTTTAGGTGAAAGGTCGAGATCACCCTTGACAAAAGAGAAAGTCGCGGATGCAACACCGCCTTATCCTTATGGATGACTAAACATGGCGACTTGCAGTACAAGGTCGCCAATTCAGATACTCGTCCAACAGAAGTGATTGCCACTAAAAAGGGCCACCCTCTGAGACAAAGTGAAGAGGGGAATATCCCTGATATTCTCAAAAGGAGGTTCCTGGAGAACCGAGAGTACCAATTCCGATCCCACGGGGGGGGAGAGGAGACTTGACAGGAGGGAGCCCATGGCGAACCCCCTGCACAAGGGTGCCAACCAAGGAATGACCCGCTAGTGGTCACCGAAAGAAGACGGCCAAGGCCGAAACTGACCCTTAATGATACTCAAAGCGAGCCTTTGGGCCACGCCATGCTGTAGGAAACGCAGGATTCAAAGGATGGAATACGTCCGAGGATGTCAGTCCAGCTCTTCGCACATGGCGATGTAAGCTTTTCCAGGTACAGAGATAGTTCTGGAGGAAGACTTCCTTGTCCTTAATATGGACGAAATGACCAAGTCCGAGAGACCTCGGTCTCTCAACACCTGGCTTTAAACAACCATGCCGTTAAGGCCAGAGACTGTAAAAGCAGGTGAAATATATGACGTTGAGACAGAAAGTCCTCCCTTATTGACAACCATCAGGGAACGGCTGCGACGAGACGTACCAGATCGGCGTACCAGTGAAGCCGAGGTCAATCCGGAGCAATGAGGATCACCGGAATTCCCTCGGTCGCCACCCTGCGCAGCAGGCGAGGAAGCAACTGCAGCGGAGGATAAACGTGTATCAGGTGATCATGACCCCATGGGCCACTGACGCCTCTGAGGCATCCGCCCAAGGATCCCTGGATCTGGCCACAAATCTCGACAACTTGCAATTGAGTCGAGAGGCCATTGGGTCCACCTCCGGCGTGCCCCACCGTCTGTGTGGCAAAGGAGTTGAAATACCTTCGGGTGCAAGGACCACTCTCCCTGGTCCAACATCTGGTGACTCAATAGTCCGCCAGTTCTATGCCTGGAATGTAAGCGGCTGACAGAGCCGACACGCTTCTTTTAGCCCCCTTCAGGGTACGGGGGACCTTGGAAGCCGCAGCTGAGCTCCGAGTCCCCCCTTGATGGTCGACATACGCCATCACCGTGACTTGTCCGACAGGATCCTAATGGAACGATCCTGCAATCTCTCAGACCACGAGGATAGGCACAGTCTGATGGCCCGTATTTCCAGAACATTGATCGGCAAACGGACTTCGTCCGGAGTCCAAGCCCTTGGGCCAACAGGACTCCCCAGACTACACCCCAGCCCTTCAGGCTGGCGTCCGTAGTGAACACCGTCCATTGGACGGGGAGGATCGACTTCCCGGACCGAAGAGCCGGGGACCCAAACTCCATGTCAGGGACGCCCTGACCAGGTGGCTCACCTGGATCGGAAAATCCAAAGACAACGCGGATTTGTCCCAAGGGAACAAGATCTCCTTCTGCAATGCCCTGGTGTGTGATTGGGCATACGGAATGGCCTCGAAAGAGGTCACCATGAGTCCCAGGACTCCCATGCAAAAACAGATTGACGACCATTCTTTGGGATGTCAGCATCCGCACTGCAGACTGAAGTGTCAGTAGCTTCCCCGGAGGTAGGAATCAGACCGAGATTCCAGATAGCCCACGACAGCAATGCCTTGCTGTCTCAGCAAGCTAGAACTGGCACAAGCACCTTGGTGAACACCCTCGGTGCCGGGGCTAGGCCGAAAGGAAGAGCCACAAATTGATAGTGGACTTCGCCGATCGCAAGCGCAGATCGGAACATACAAGTAGGAGTCCTTGATTTCCAAGGTCGCCAGAAAATCCCCTTGACGGAGTGTACTGACCACCGTGCGAATGGATTCCATGCGGAACTTTTGCACCTTCACGAAGGCATTCAGGACCTGGAGGTCCAAGATAGGCCGAACCCCGTCCCTTTTTTGGGCCGACAAACAATACGAGTAGAATCCCTGAAACCTCTCCTGTGACGGAACCGGCACAATCACTCCGGACCTCAAACCTGAATAGGCCCCATAGGGCCACCCGACGGGCTGGAAGGAGAGAAAGATTCGAGGGAAGAATCTGTCTGGAATTAGGAACAGAACCTATCCTGTAACCTGAGGTGATCACCTCGCACACCCACCAGTAGGAGATCCGGGAGGTCCATTGATCCGTGGACCTGCAAAGTCGTCGTCCCTACCCCAGAGTCGGGAGGGGGCAAGACTTCACGCGGAGGCGGGCTAGGGAGCCGGCTTGTTCGGCATACGCACCCAGGGGCACTCGTGTCCACCAGCCGTACCGCTGTCAGTCTGGGAGGGCCTCCCCGTTGATTGATGGAAAAAAAAAACTTTTTTCTGGAAAGGAAGGACCCTGCTTATAGCGGCCTCCTTGCCAGCCTGAGGAAGAACAGTGCTTTTACCTCCCGTGACATCCTTGATGATGTCATCCAGCGCAGCACCGGAAAGCCCATCACCTTTTAATGGTAAACCCTTCGGAGGCTTTTTAGAAGCTAGGTCAGCAGACCAGCATTTCAACCAGATCAGACAATGCAATACCCTGAGTTAAAAGGGGCCGCGTCAAACGTGGCGTCGCCACATAAACCAGGCCCAGCACCATTTGTGGGCCAGAGCAATAGTGTCTGTAGGAAGATCATGCTCCTGTATTAGTTGCCCATCCCGCAAGTGTTGGAGACACAAGGGTCGCCGCTACCACAAGCCGTAGGGCGGACCCCAACAAGGCAAACATAGCTCTACTCACCACTTCTGACCTCCTGTGAGTGGGGTCCTTTAATGCAGGAGTCCCCTCCACCGGGAGAATGGTGGCCTTGTGCAACCGGGCGACTGGAGGGTCGACCACTGGGGGAGAAGCCCACGTTTTAAGTAGGGCATTTTCAAAGGGGTATCTATAGGCAAACGCTGCGGGACCATAAAAGTCTTCTGCGCCTTTTTCCCCAGACCTTGTCAGTGAGCTGGTCAAAGTAAGGTACATATTGAAAAAAAAAACTTTTTAGAAGGCCCGGCCCTAAGGAACCAGAGGAGACCGTCCGCCTGAGGTTCTGCATCTGCAGCATTTAGCTTGAGAGTGTCCCTCACTGCATCAATGAGTTCACAAAACAAGCACCCTGTCATTTACTGACACAGAACTGGAGTTTTCCTTGCAAGGAATGTCCTGTTCAAAACCATCCAATATATATTCAGAGCTAGGGTCCTGAGCGGTAGTGGCTAGGTCCATATCTGAATCAGCGCACACCCCCCCTTTTTTTTTGTGGGGAAAAAAGTGGGGATAGGGGCTTTTTTGCTCCCTTGCGCTCACACACTGCTTCCTCCCGGTCAGATTAATGATACCAGGACTGCCGACAACTGGTCCCTAAGGACCGCAGGTGCAGGAGCACTGCCAGTTGTCTCTAACAGTGTGAAGAAACAGGTGAACCAGACTCCAATATTGCCACGCTCTGAGACCTTATTCACCATTACAGTGAATAATACAGCCCACCCACAGGCCGTGCTGGGGCTGAGGAGGGGATACCTGGAGTACTCACCACCCCTAGGGACCGCTCGGTACCACTGTATGAGCCGCGCTGTAGCGCTGTATGAGTCACGCTGTAGCGCTGTATGAGTCGCGCTATAGCGCTGTATGAGTCGCGCTGTAGCGCTGGTGCAGCCTGAGGTGAAGAATCTGTAAGGATGTGTGTATTTCGCGCCGTACAGCAGCGCTGCTAGAGGCCGAAAACGAAAGTGAAAGTGCCGCGGCTACAAGAAAATGGCCGCCGGGCACCAGTATAACTATGCATTAAGCCCCAGCCAAAATGGCCGCCAATGGCGCACTTTTCAAAAAATAAAACACCGTGCCAATGGCGCACAGAAAACAACACAGCCAGTCCCCCAGAACACTTCCCAAACAAAATAACAGTCATGGAGCGGCCCCCCCAGGGCAGAGTGACCCCCCCAAGCATCCCCACACAGCACAACAGGGTGCAGAGAGCAGCATAACAGGGGGGAGACAGGGAGAACCCCCCACACACAGAAACACAGCCAGCATGTACTCACCTTGCAGCAGGAGAGACTACTTACCCGTCCCGCAAGCACCTTGGAGAACACCCCCGGTGCCCATAGAGGGACTCACTGGCTTGTTTCAGACAGGCCTATCACAGAGTCGTACTGCGTAACTGTCGGCCCGGTCCACCGCGAAAGATACAGTAGGTACTGTTCGATCTTGAGAGGACCGCGGGAGCATGAAAGCAACCCGGCCACCCCTGGAGCCATGGGGTATGTCGTGAACTGAGTCTCACGCACACAAGGCGAGGATCAGCGCGCTCGATGGTCGGAGAGGGAAGACTACGAGGATACTAATGTACCCAACCTGTTGCCCAGCTGACAGTTGATTGAAGGTCTCAAAAATAAAATAATAAAATTCCCAAAGGAATAAAAATTTAAAGTAAAATCTTCCAGGAGACTGGCTCCTGAGAGCCACGTCTTCTCCTTCTGCTAGGCAGAAAAAAACTGAGGCCTGCTAGCTGCAGGTGTGAGGGTAATGTCCGGAGGGACCGCCCCCCTGGGCGGGGCTGTTCAGCTCTGGTTTGTTCTGGAATGTTTTAACATTTAACATTCTGCCTAGGTCTTCTCCTGCAAGCAGGGACATATACCCACGTGTAAAGCGTAAGACACGCCGTGTCGGTCCATGGATGATAAGAGAAAACTATTTTAAAAGGCTTTATCTTACCTTGGTAAGAATATCCCCTCCACCTGCTGTACCAATCAAGCACGGACTGAGCTTAGTGAAGACGACAGAGTATGGTAAGTGCATAGGCTCCCTCTAGTGGAGACTTTAAGGCATGACAATCTCTTTTCCTTAATGGAAGAAATACATAGACATTGAAAATACCTAAGTTTCTTCCTTACCTTATCATCGTCGCAGGATTTTTCTGAATCAACAGAAAAAATCCAGCTTTCACCCATCACGGTGGGCTGTGTTTAGCCAAACCTTCAAGGACGGGGGTCCCTGAAAAGGGATTTCCACTGCCTTGGGCCATGTATAGCACCCCATCAGGAAGCAAATAGGTAATGTAACAAGACCTAAGCCCTGGTTTCCTGGGGTCCAGCCCTACAAAGAGAGGCGTTACAGGCAAAACCTTGTGCTTCGGATACGAGGTCCCAGGTACCATCCATTTAGGCCACAGTGGCACTGTGGTGGATCTGGCTTCTTTTTATGGAGGAATTTAAATCCAGCATGGATCCCTCCTGGAGCTCCTCAGAGCACATCTTCACTCGTGACCAACACCTTTAGACACTGGCAAAAAAAACTGATGTGCTCCTGGAAGGAGGAAGGGGTTATATAGGGAGTAAACTTCCTTAATTAGGGTTTACCAGTGTCAACACCTGAAGGTAGGCCTATTACCCATTAAGTAAATTACTTAAGGCTCTGTGTCCCATGATGTACGATAAAGAAAAGCAAATTGGACATAATGTCACACAAAACTTCAAAAATGGGCTGCTCAAAATTCTTGGCACCCTTTAAAAATTGTGGATAAATAAGATTGTTTCAAGCATGTGATGCTCCTTTAAACTCACCTGGGGCAAGTAACAGGTGTGGGCAATATAAAAAAAAACACCCGAAAGCAGATAAAAAGGAGAGAAGTTCACTTAGTCTTTACATTGTGTGTCTGTGTGTGCCACACTAAGCATGGACAACAGAAAGAGAAAAAGAGAACTGTCTGAGGACTTGAGAACCAAAATTGTGAAAAAATATCAACAATCTCAAGGGTACAAGTCCATCTCCAGAGATCTAGATTTGCCTTTGTCCACAGTGCGCAACATTATCAAGAAGTTTGCAACCCATGGCACTGTAGCTAATCTCTCTGGGCGTGGACAGAAGAGAAAAAAATTGATGAAAAGTTGCAACGCAGGATAGTCCGGATGGTGGATAAGCAGCCCCAAAGAAGTTCAAGCTGTCCTGCAGGCTCAGGGAACATCAGTGTCAGCGCAAACTATCCGTCGACATTTAAATGAAATGAAAGGCTATGGCAGGATACCCAGGAGGACCCCACTACTGACACAGAGACATAAAAAAGCAAGACTACAGTTTGCCAAAATGTACTTGAGTAAGCCAAAATCCTTCTGGGAAAATGTCTTGTGGACAGATGAGACCAAGATAGAGCTTTTTGGTAAAGCACATCATTCTACTGTTTACCAAAAACAGAATTAAGCCTACAAAGAAATAAACACAGTACCTACTGAGAAATATGGTGGAGGTTCATTGAAGTTTTGGGGTTGTTTTGCTGACTCTGGCACTGGGTGCCTTGAATGTGTGCAAGGCATCATGAAATCTGAGGATTAATAAAGGATTTTGGGTCGCACTGTAGAGCCCAGTGTCAGAAAGCTGGGTTTGTGTCCGAGATCTTGGGTCTTCCAGCAGGAAAATTACCCCAAACATATGTCAAAAAGCACCCAGAAATGGATGGCAACAAAGCGATGGAGAGCTCTAAAGTGGCCAGCAATGAGTCCAGATCTAAATCCCATTGAACACCTGTGGAGAGATCTTAAAATTGCTGTTGGGAAAAGGCGCCCTTCCAATAAGAGAGACCTGGAGCAGTTTGCAAAGGAAGAGTGGTCCAAAATTCCGAGCGAGAGGTGTAAGAAGCTTATTGATGGTTATAGGAAGCGACTGATTTCAGTTATTTTTTCCAAAGGGTGTGCAACCAAATATTAAGTTAAGGGTGCCAAGAATTTTGACCAGCCCATTTTTGAAGTTTTGTGTGACATTATGTCCAATTTGCTTTTTTTCCTCCCTTTTTTTGATTTGTTCCAATACACACAAAGGGAATAAACATGTGTCTAGCAAAACATGTGTTACTGCAATACTTTTCTGTGAGAAATACTTGATTTTCTGGAAAAATTTCTGGGGTGCCAACAATTTGGAGCATGACTGTATATATATGCGAGCAAGCATACATTTACGAACGTGTTTTTGCAACATCACCCAACATGTATCCATGCAGACACACATTCTTATGCGAACATAATGAGTCTTGTATAATTTAAGGAATCCCTAAATTATCATGCCTTATTATGCAACCATGCAAAAATCTAGGCGATCATGCAACTTATATGTGATTCAGCATCTTGATGCGATCAACATTTAATGCATCTTAAGCATTATCGTGTGGACAAGCATCCTTATGAGACCAAGGACTCCTGAGTGATTAGGCACCCTTGTGCGATTCAGCAATTTTTATGCCATCAAGCATCTTAAATCGATTTTAGGCATCTCTGTGGAACAAGCCTCTTCATGCGATTAAGTACTCCTGGGTAACCAAGAACCAAGGCCCCATTATGCAATCATGCAAAATCTAGGGGAACATGCAACTTTAGGCGATCATGCATCCTTATGCGATTCAGCATTTTTTTTATGCAATCAAACATCTTATGCATTTTAAGCACTACTGTGCGGATAAGAGCCCTTGTGTGACCAAGGACTCTTGTGTGATCAAACACCTCTCTGTGATCGAGCATCTTTATGCAGTCAAACGATTTTAATGCGATTTTTAGGCATCTTTGTGAAAACAAGCCTCTCTGTGTAATCAAGTATCCTTGAGCATCAAGGACTCTTGTGCGACCAAGCATGTTTATGCGGTCAAACATCTTTATGTGACTAAAGCACTTAAAGGTGACCAAGAATCCTCATGCGACTATGTAAAAAGCATAAATATCCATACCAGCAAACATTTTATGTGATTAATCATAAACATGTTCTTGTTTTTACCCCACATGCATCTTTGTGCGATTAAATACTCATGGGTAACCAAGGACTTTGTGAGACCAACCACCTTTGTGCGACACCGCATCTATATGCAAACAAGCATCTTTATGTGTTTTTAGACAAAACATGTCATCCATCAACACAAAAACATGTAAACATGTGGGCTGGTAAAAGAAGATTCTCCGCGTATGCGGGTGCACAACCAGCAGGTATAAACTGTTGCAGTCAGGGATTGGGAAGGTACAAGCAACCTCGTTTTTTTTTTTTTTTAAAGAAGACAGAGGCTTTTCGGCCGTTTGGCTGAGGGGAAGTTTATATACAGCAAGAATCTCTGTAAAAGATTGCAGCTGAAACTTCAGAGCTTGTGAGGCTTCTAATCCCTCCGCCTCGTCAAATTGCACCTGTTCCCTTGTCCTCTGACAGTGAACTCTCATCCTCAGGACTTTAATCCTCTTGTTTGAGGTTTCAGAGCAGGGGAAGGGACACACCCAGCTTTCTGCTCGTTGTGAGGACGCTGTGATTTATAGCAGCCAACCTCCTCTCTTATGGACCAACAAATGCAATGTTGGGGGAGGCTACAATGCCAGACAGGGCCGATGGCTTAACCTGTGCGGCTGCCTCAGGTCTCTCAGGGGAGGATGGTATCATGCTTTCCTGCCAATGAACCTGTTTTACAGGGAGACATAGTCCAATGCCAAAGCAGAGGTACAAACAATGCATATACTACTGTGCTAGTTTAGCAATCTACATAAAGTATGCAACTAATCACACAGTTTCATGCTGAGTAGGTGTCCAGGAGTGCCTGAATCCAACCACATAGAGAAGCTTACCCATGGCAGAGCTTGCAGCGGAAGAAGTGTGCTGTCCGAGGAGGAGCTGGCACTATTCTTGGAGCATGGTGAGTGAAAAACTCAACTCTTTACTCCCTCTAGTGGTGGATACAGACAAGACATCCCACTGAAAAGGAAAGTCCTTAAGATACTTGCTTAGGACCTTTCCCAGGCTTATCTTATCCCCGTCGCAGGTCTGCTGAAGACCAAACAGAACCAATCTTCAACCATCACGGCGGGTATGTTGTGCCAACCTTCAGTGATATGGGTTCCTACTTAAAGGGGGCCTCTTCCCTGGGCCTTGTAAAAGACTCTGCCAGGACTTTTGCGCATATTATAGCGAAAGTGCTGGACCCTAGAGCCCAGTCTTCCAAAGAGAGACATTACAGGCAACACCTCGGCTCCCACGAGGCCCGGATACCATCCAGCTTTGGCGTAATTATTAGGTGTCTTGGATGGATCCGAAAGCGTAGCTCTTTGCCCCCTGGAGGGCTTCTTAGTAGAGCTTTTCCTTATCACACCTTGTTCGTGACCAACACCTTAGACACTGGTGAAAAAACAGGAGCTCCCAGTATGGGAGGGGTTATATAGGGAGGAAACTTCCTGTCTAATTGCTTACACCAGTGTCCAGCACCTGACGGTGGATATAACCCATTATGTAATGATTAAACCTCTGTGTCCCGTGATGTACGATAAAGAAAGAGGTTTTTTTGTTTGTTACCATTTCATAAGCAATGGTCATTCAATTAGCAGGTCAAAAGGTTTATCTGGACTAGGAGATGTAATTAAATATTTCACCTCCAGCATGAATTTTGTAGAAAATATTTGAGAACACAAACTTTTTTTTTTCTCTGTGTGGATCAGAGACAAAATAAAGTGCGGAACTGAACCAAGAAGTGGCAAAAGCAACTAACGAACACTGCAAAAACAATGCTTAAAAGGTAATGTCCATTTACACCAAGGGCATGTTTTTTTTTTTCCCCACTGACCCTTTCTCCAAAATGCACATGTATATTCACAGATATGCGCATTGGTGTCTCAAAAGGGTCCGTTTTAAAGTGCATAGGGCACATTAGAAATGAATAGGAGCGCCTCTGAAACACATGCAAAACATGCTTTTAATACATCTGTGCACAATAAAATTTCATATGTGCACTTCCTGCACACACATCTGATTAGCCATACAGGAATTCTGGATTTCCAGCCAGTGGTGGCACCAAAAGAAGAGGCCACGTCTCCAAGCAAAATCAAATTTCTTTCTCGTACATCACGGGACACAGAGCGACATAGTCATTACTAATGGGTTATATAGATACCGTCAGGTGCTGGCACTGGCAACTTCCAAAACCGGAAGTACCCTCCCCTATATAAGCCCCTCCCATCCGGGAGCACCTCAGTTTTTTGCCAGTGTCTAAGGTGTTGGCCAAGAAGAAACATGTGTTTTTCACTGAGCTTGCGTACAGGTTCTTTTGGGCCTCAGTAAGCTATTCCGGATCCGACCAAAAAAGCTTCATAGCTAAACGGTCGGTACCCGGGCCTTGCAGAGAAGAGCAAGGTTTTGCCTGTAATGCTTCTCTTAGGAGAGCTGGACCCTGGGATCCA
Source organism: Rana muscosa (assembly GCA_029206835.1). Classification (NCBI taxonomy): domain Eukaryota; kingdom Metazoa; phylum Chordata; class Amphibia; order Anura; family Ranidae; genus Rana; species Rana muscosa. Next base: position 789,075,442 of record CM055118.1, on the reverse strand, counting down.
GAGCTCTGGTCATACCCACGACCAAGATGTTTTCTGTGCAGGGTGCTATACAGGTCCAGGGGAGTGGAATCCTTGGGAACCCGGTCCCTGAAGGTTTGATTACAATGCCTGCCGTGATAGGTGAAGTTTGGGCTTTTGTGGACCAAACAAAGTCCTGCGGCGGGGAACAGGTAAGTGGGGGCCCCCAGGAACTTGGTTCTATTGGGGGACCCCCAAGCCTAATTTGTCTGTCTGTTACCTAATGGTATTCCCGCAAAATTCTGTGCATGCCTGTAACTACTAAAAAAATGTAATAATTTTTAATGGTGGTCAAGAAAAAAAAAAAAATATTTTTATATATATTTAATATATTAGACTGCGGTACCTGTGTTTGTCCACTAGAGGCCGCTGTGGAATGTTTTCTTGTCATGTGGACTAGCTTCTTCTCAGCAGAGCAAAGTCCAGGCAGATGGTGAGTTCTCTTATAGGAAACTGCTTCCTCTGCCATGTTGCAGTGCTCGTCCATCCCCCGGCCTGCGGCAAAGAGGGGCCCTGGCTCCTGTCCCTTGTTACCATATTTGAAATTAGCGCCGAAGGCGCGCGTGCACGCGCCTCTATATATAGAGGTGAGCCGGGAAAGGGGGCGGAGCCTGGGGGATGACGCTCTGTGCGCGCCGCAGCGCTTCTGCGCATGTGCGGGCGTCCCAGCAGTTTTAAAAAAAACACAATATTGTAGTGAGCTGGCTATGAAGTACAGAGACAGAGCTGGCAACATTTAAAGGCATACAGCAAGCGGTTGATACAGGCATCCCCTAGAAAGGCACATTAGTAGACACCAACTGTGATATAGCAGCAATTGTGCTAGACTATTCTCAGTAAAAGTGGTGTATTACGGCTGGAATACCTCAGCTTTAAGGCTTAGGAATATGCCGTCCAGAAGCTCCGGAACTGAATCTTCCAGGAAGCGAAGGGGGTCTCATCGGGCTCGGAGGATCTTGGGCATACTCCTGCTGCACCAGTCTCCCCTGAAGTTCAGAGGTAAGTGACCGTAGAGACCCCGCAGGGTACTTGGTACTGTGGCTGTCCTCAGTTCACCTGCTCCTGTGTATGTAACAGAGGAGGTTTTTTCCTCAGCTCTGGGAGGATTAGAGAGAGATTGTCAACATTTATCGCTGCCTCCCTGTCAGGGAAAGCACGCCCGATCTCCGTCTCCTCCTTCAGAATGCCTGTTAGCAGAGCAACAGTCCCATACAGGGATCGACCTGCCTGAAGGGGATCAGGATGAGGTTGATTCTGTTATAGAGGAATCAACAGTGGGGGAACCTTTTCTCAGCATCTCAAGCTGAAAGATTATGGGTTCAGTCTCTGACTAACATGGTCCGATCAGCATTTAAAAATGCACCTTGCGGAACCATCAACCACTACTGTATCCTCGTTGGGGTCGCTAGAAGCCCCCAGACTGTCTGTTCTTTTCCACTTCACCCTTTACTGAAAGGGCTCATTTACCAGGATTGGGAACGTCCTGAGAAAATATTTATTCCCACAAGAGATTTCCGGTGGTCTATCCCATGGAGGATAAGTTCATCAAAAAAAAAAAAATGGAAGGTCCCTACAGTGGACGCAGCCATCTCTTGTATGTATAAATCACTGACATGTCCAGTGGATAATGTCCAAATGTTCAAGAACCCAATAGATAAAAGATTGGAGTCCTTATGAAAATCTGCTTGGTGATACAACCAGCAGTAGCAGCTATTGGGGTCTGCTAAGCAGTGAAGGATCAGTTGAAACAGGTCTTGAGGGACTTGACAGATCAGCAGGCTTTGCCCTAGCTGATCTACCTAGAGCCTTAGGCTTTGCGGTTGACGCCATAGAGGATTCAGTCCATCAGGCCTCCCGCCTTACGCTGTCTATAGTACATATGCGTAGGCTCCTATGGCTCAAAAACTGGTCTGCTGAAGCTCCCTGTAAAGAATGGCTGGTTAGCATCCCATTTCATGGTGAACGCTTATTCAGGGAAAACCTGGACAAATATATCCAGAAAATTTCCAGCGGTAAAAATACGCTCTTGCCGGTTAAAAGCAGAGTTAGAGGTCCCTCTTTAAGAGGCCTGCTTCTCCAGTCCCTGGGGCATCGGCTGTGTAACAGTTCCGACGGCCTCCTCGGTCAAATCCCGGGGGTAAAAAACAGGGACAGTAGCAGGGTAATGAGAAACCCTGGGTCAGGGGAGGTACAAAACCTCCCCCAAAGTTAAATTCATTGAAGCCCCCACTCAGTCGGGTGGGGGGAGGACTCCAGTTGTTCGCAAGAGACCTGGCGGGACACGATCAAAACAGATAGGTGCTCTCCGCAGTAGGTTTGGGATACAGTTTGGAGTTAAAAGACTCTCCTCCTTCCCATTTTTGAGGTCAAACGTGCCAAGGGATCCCCGGAAGAGAGAGTCCCTCCTGTTGGCACTAGAACAACTATTGCTCCAAGGAGTAATTATGGAGGTTCCCCTGGAAGAATGAGGGTTCGGGTTTTACTCAAACCTCTTTACAGTCCCGAAGCAAACGCGGTCGGGAGGCCCATATTAATTCTAAAAGGGCTATACAAATTCCTGTATATCAGGACTTTCCGATGGAGTCGATCCGATCGGTGGCCACTGCCCTACAAGGGGAGGATTGGTTAGCCACGATCGACATCAAAGATGCTTATTTGCACATTCCCATCTTTCCAGTCCACCAAAAATTTCTACGCTTTGCAGTAGAAGGGCGCCATTTTCAGTTCAGAGCCTTACCCTTCGGTTTGGCCACAGCACCACGAGTGTTTACAAAAATTCTGGCCCTTTATTGGCCAATCTAAGAACACAAGGTGTAATGATAATGGCATATCTGGATGACTTGTTGCTGATAGACCACTCAGTGAAAAAACTAGACGTGGTCGTTCACAAGACGATCAAGTATCTGGAATCTCACGGTTGGATTATCAACCGAGACAAGTCAGCCCTAAAAACCAGTCAAAAGTCTGGAATACTTGGGGCTAAGGTTGGATTCAGGCCAGAGAAAAATATTCTTGCCTCGAGGAAAGGTGTTGTCTTTGAAAGATTTGATCCACTTAGTGGGTACAAAAAAGACAGCCGTCCATACGCCTGTATATGAGGCTGCTGGGAAAAATGGTGGCATCATTCGAAGCAGTACCCTACGGTCAATTCCATTCAAGGAATTTGCAAGGGGCCATACTGTCAGCCTGGAACAAAAAAGTTCAGGCCCTAGACTTACAATGTCCTTGTCCCCTTCCGTTCGCAAGAGCCTCCGTTGGTGGTGGGTTCCCCAGAATCTGGAAAAAAGGAAATCCTTCAGTCCGATTTCTTGGAAGGTGGTCACTACAGATGCCAGCCTTATAGGCTGGGGAGCAGTACTGGAGCAATAGTCTCTCCAGGGCAGATGGTCGGATGCAGAAAAGGCCCTGCCCATCAATCTCTTAGAAGATACGAGCAGCCCGGTATGCCCTAATAGCATGGACATCCAAACTCCAAGGGTCCCCTGTCAGAATTCAATCAGACAATGCCACAGCAGTGGCATATATCAATCATCAGGGGGGCACCAGGAGTCGTGCAGCCCAGAGGGAAGTAAATTACATCCTGAAATGGGCAGGAAAAATATGTCCCAGCCATATCTGCGGTATTCATTCCAGGAGTGGAGAATTGGAAGGCGGACTTTCTAAGTCGCCAGCAATTAGGCCCAGAGGAAGGGTCCCTTCACCCCGAGGTTTTCTGGACAATATGTCAGCGGTGGGGAACATCGGATGTAGATCTTCTAGCATCCAGATTCAACGCAAAGGGGGACAGGTTTGTCTCTCGGACAAGGGATCCCCTAGCTTGCGGCTCGGATGCCCTAGTGTTCCCTGGGGATCAGTTCAAGCTGATATATGCATTCACACCGCCACAATGGTTACCTCGATTACTCCGCAGAATCAGGGTAGAAAAGAAACCAGTGATTCCGGTGGCTCCAGCGTGGCCCCGAAGAGCGTGGTACGCGGAGATTGTAAAATTTCAGTGGGGAGTCCTTGGACTCTCCCACGTCGTCCGGCTTTCGCAAGGACCGATATACCACCCTTCCTTACCAGCCCTAGGTTTGACGGCCTGGCTATTGAAGCCCACATTCTAAAAAAGAGAGGGCTCTCTAATGCTGTGGTATCTACCATGATCAATGCCAGGAAGCCGGTATCCAGGCAGATCTACTATAGAATCTGGAAGGCGTACATCGCGTGGTGTGAGGCCAAGAAATGGCATCCACATAAGTACGTAATAGGTAGGATTCTGGACTTCCTACAGTGGGCTGTAGATAGGAAGCTTGCCTTGAGTACTATCAAGGGTCAGATTTCGGCCTTGTCAATATTTTTTCAAAGGCCCTTGGCTTCGCATTCACTAGTCAAAGCCTTTATACAAGGAGTGATGCGTATTAGGCCTCCGGTTAATATTCCCATATGTCCATGGGATCTAAACTTGGTTCTGTCGGTTCTACAGAAACAACCATTTGAACCATTACAGCATATTTCCTTGGTGCTTCTCACCAGGAAATTGATTTTTCTAGTAGCCATTTGTTCGGCTAAAAGAGTATCGGAATTAGCAGTTATGTCCTGTAAGGAGCCATATCTGGTTATCCATAAGGACAGAGTAGTGTTACGTCCTCATCCAGCCTTTCTTCCTAAGGTGGTATTGAGGTTTCATTTGAACCAAGATGTGGTTCTTCCTTCTTTTTTCCCCAAACCTACTTCGGTAGAGGAAAAGTTATTGCATTCTTTGGATGTAGTAAGAGCAGTTAAAGCTTATCTAAAAGCCACTGCTCAGATTCGCAGAACGGATACTTTGTTTATTCTGCCGGAAGGCCCCAGAAAGGGTCAGGCAGCGTCAAAATCTACTTTAGCCAAGTGGATTCGACAGGTCATAATACAAGCCTATGGCTTGAGAAGGAGACCGCCTCCGTTCAAAGTTAGAGCGCACTCCACGAGAGCAGTTGGAACTTCATGGGCAGTGCATCACCAGGCCTCCCTGGCTCAAATCTGTAAGACCGCAACATGGTCTTCAGTACACACGTTTACTAGGTTCTACCAGGTGGACGTTGGAAGTCAGGAGGATGTCGCCTTTGGGCGCAGTGTGTTGCAGGCCGCAAAAGATCCTCATGTCTGATAGCGCTCAGCTTATATATGGTGTATCCCCCCCCCTCATTTGGCATTGCTTTAGGACATCCCATTAGTAATGACTATGTCGCTCTGTGTCCCGTGATGTACGAGAAAGAAAATAGGATTTTTATAACAGCTTACCTGTAAAATCCTTTTCTTGGAGTACATCACGGGACACAGAGCTCCCGCCCCTCTTTAGGGACACTTATTGCTTTTCTACAAAACTGAGGTGCTCCCGGATGGGAGGGGCTTATATAGGGGAGGGTACTTCCGGTTTTGGAAGTTGCCAGTGCCAGCACCTGACGGTATCTATATAACCCATTAGTAATGACTATGTCGCTCTGTGTCCCGTGATGTACTCCAAGAAAAGGATTTTACAGGTAAGCTGTTATAAAAATCCTATTTTTTGCAGTGAAGGCATCTGATGTTTTGGGGACAACTTGGATAAAGTGCTCCTTTGTGTATCTAAAATGCTGAATCTCTTGCCAGAAAAGATTTGCAGGGGTATTGCTAGAAGCATGGGCCTCATCTTCCAATTGTGCACTTTAAAGTGTGCTAGCATAGGTGCCGAGTTCCCTTTAGCCCCTGTTCACACTGATGCGATGCGGGAAACGCAGTGATTCCTGTGTGGTACCTGCACCGCATAGCAATCGCACTGTTAATGCGATCTGCTGTGGGTGTCAATTAAAAGTTAATAACACCCCAAAAGCAATTCTCAAAATGCAGTGCGTTTGACTGAACCGTATTGAATAAGTATGAACACCCATGCAATCCAGTTCCAATGCGAACAAAAAAAAGCTGCCTGCACCTTTCTCATGTGGATGCAGTGCGATTTGAGTCATTTAAAATGAATGGGCTCAAACCGCACAGAATCCCAGGTGATTTGCACAGAAATTCTGTACAATTCCCGTGGGAATCACATGTGATGTGTCAGTGTGAACTGGGGCTTAATCTAAAACACTGTTTTTGCTTGCTAAAATGTTTTACATCAAAAGTGATGGACAGAATTTTGGATGTGCAACAGCACACACATAAGAAATATAGGAGAATAAGCTGAGGTAGGATGTTCAGTGCTTTATAAAAAGGTGAAGGGTACAAACATAGACATAAGTAAACACACAGACCTGCTCCTCGGCACGTGAAAGCTTCAGCTGTAAATCTGCCACCTGCTGTTCCTTGTCCATCAGTTTCTCAGCAGACAGCTGTCTCTGCTCTTTGAGCCTTCCATGAGCTTCCCCAAGCTGGCGCTCTGTCTCTAATAACTTGCTGTGGAGCTAAAAAAAACATTGGATCAAGTGATCTGCTGGTACTTTCCATTGATTAATCGCAAGTAAAAATTGGATTGGCATTTTGTAATAGTTTACATGACTCAAACTCATAAACAGATGGCTTCTGAACCCACATTCAACAAGACGATAATTTTCAGAGCTGCTTTGAAATGCATATCTTTTTTCAAGATCTTGATTTACTTTAAAGCGGTAGTAAAATCCGCTTTTTTATGTATAATTTAAATTTAAAAGGCGTTGTAAAGGCAGAAGTTTTTTTGTATCTTAATGTATAGAATGTGTGTGGCAACCACCCCAGCACCCCCCTAATTACTTACCTGAGCCCGCATCTCTCGCCAGCGATGTCCACAAATGTCTAAGCCATCTGGGACACTCCTCCTGATTGGCTGAGACACAGCAGTGGCGCCATTGGCTCCCACGGCTGTCAAAGTCAGTCAGCCAATCAGGGGAGAGAGGAGGTGGGGCCGGGTCCGGGCTCCGTGTCTGAATGAACACATAAAGTTGTGACTTGGCTCGGGTGCCCCCTTAGGAAGCTGCTGACTGTGGGAACACTCGATAGGAGGGAGGGGCCAGGAACAGCAAACAGGGACCTGAGAAGAGGAGGATTCGGGCTGCTCTGTGCAAAACCAACAAAATAAGGTTTGTTATTTATTTTTATTTGTTAAACAACACTTTACAATCACTTTAATAAGGTTTACCTTTAGGTACAGTAAATACCTCCTAAACGTGCATGGTTTAAGAGATATTTAGAGATATATATTTACTGCACAGCATTTAGAGAGCTGTGCTGTGGCATCTGCGTGCATGTGCGGGAGTGACGTCATCGCAGCTCAGCCACTCAAACGGCCGGAGCCCATGAACCCGGAAGGAAGACCCAGTAAAGATTTAAGCCTCGTCACCAGTGACAGTGTGCCGATGGAGGGCTTAATTTAAAAGGTGAATCTGTCATAAGGTCCTAGTATACAATGCATACTAGGACATTATGACATTTTTCCATATGGGCCCAATCTTTTGGAGGTTTACTACTGGTTTCCATAATGAAAAGGGATAAGCTGGCAATTTTTCTCTGACACAATGACCAACATTACGAACATATTTCATGCTTCCCATAAAGGAAAGAGAACTGTTGAGTGGTTGCAGAGAAAGATGTAAAGTTGATTATGAGCACTTAACTTTGCCAACAAGTGCTCAGTACAGTTTGTTAGTAAGCTCATGTGTTACTTACATAGTATTTATTGAACCTGTTGCTCTCTGGAACCTCTTGTAACAGTACGTAACAATAAAAGGAATTTTGACATATGTGTACATTTCATGTCTTGGAGTACAGTACAAGACACAGGCAAAGTAATCATAGACCAAAACTTTTGAGGATGCGCGCCTTGGGCCCAACCTACTCCGTGGGTCCTCAGTTTTGTAGCAAGAAATGCAGAGCAACTAAGGAATGAAAGAAAGGGTGCCCTGTGTCCAGAACTGTACTCCAAGATATAAAATTACAGTTAAGTCAAAATTAATCATACATAACAGGACACTGGTAAAGTATTAATAGACCCTGGGACATTCCTGAGCAATAAATAAGAATGGGCAGCAACTAGGCGAACAAACTGTGAAAACAGCAAAAAAAGTCTGGCGCCAGGAAACCGGGATGTATATGACAGTGGGAATAAAACTTTGCGTCTTACATGTGTCCAATAAGCTGCTATGTGGAAGAACAAACCAGGAGAGATGTGATAGAAATGTGTACAATCAGAAGCAACCATACAAAAAAGCGCTATTTGGGCCAAGTCTTGTGCGGACAAAATGAACAGGCAAAAATCAATAAGCAGAACTATTTATCGATTTATTTTGCCATAAGTTAATATGTTAAAAAACAATTCAATTCTCCTTTGCATAGATGGTCAACCGTCAGCTTGCTCAGCACTATAGTGATAACCTTATGGAGGTGGCCAATAGACCGGCTGGTTGGAAAGTTTGCTGCAGTGATGGAATCCTCATGTGTCCCCTGTGAAGTCCACATGGGAGGGGAGAGGAAAACAGCCCAAATTCTGTGTGGAACGGGAGCTGAATCAAGCTTCAACCGAATCCCAGCAATGAGTGGTAAATCAGCCGGCCAACCGTGTATGGAAAGAGGAGCCAGAAGGCAGTGTGAACGAGGTCCAATAGGAACACGAAGGACGTCAGAGAGCTCTGGGAGACCGAATCCAAAGTGAGGCTTGGAGCTCAGAGTGAAGAGCAAGCCGAAAGAGGTAGGGAGAAAGCGTACTTGGCTGTAGTCTTGATAGCGCGTATCGGGGCGAGGCCCTTCCTCAGGTCAACATGAGTGTAATCTTATCTATCTCCCGAGGGTGCTACAGGATACCCTCTGCATTTACCACAGCATGACTATGGCAGTTTATGGGAAAACCTGTACTAACTGGGTTTGATTGCAAAATCTTACAGTGCAATATATTTTTGTACATATATGTTACGTTTTGCTAATTAGGGCTATGTTTGCCTGTTTTGAATATGCTATGTACTAATTAAAGTGGCATCACTGCCTTTTAAATTTTCTATACTATCTACTACTCAAACTTCTGCCTTTAAAGTCCAAGGGGATTATTTCAGTGCATCGCACATGTTTTTTTCATATCTCCCGATGGTGGACTTGGAAGCCGGGTGGACTTGGAAGCCGGGTGGACTTGGAAGCCGGGTGGACTTGGAAGCCGGGTGGACTTGGAAGCCGGGTGGACTTGGAAGCAGGGTGGACTTGGAAGCAGGGTGGACTTGGAAGCAGGGTGGACTTGGAAGCAGGGTGGACTTGGAAGCAGGGTGGACTTGGAAGCAGGGTGGACTTGGAAGCAGGGTGGACTTGGAAGCAGGGTGGACTTGGAAGCAGGGTGGACTTGGAAGCAGGGTGGACTTGGAAGCAGGGTGGACTTGGAAGCAGGGTGGACTTGGAAGCAGGGTGGACTTGGAAGCAGGGTGGACTTGGAAGCAGGGTGGACTTGGAAGCAGGGTGGACTTGGAAGCAGGGTGGACTTGGAAGCAGGGCGTTCTCTGCGAGGTCCTGAGGAAAGGATAATTAGGGATTCCGTCTGTCAGATCAAAGCTGTAGCTTTGAGATAGATCCTCTCTGGTCTTTGGTGTAAGAGCGACTCCTTACAGGAGAGAGACACCAACTCAGAGATCCGCCTGACAGACGAGATTGCAAACAAAAGGGATGAGAGGTCATCTAAGGGAAGTGGGGGGGGGGTCTGCAGACCAGAGAGAACCAAGATGAGATCCCATAGAAGTACAAGGTGCTACAATGGGTGCTTAATGCGAGGTACACCTTGAAGAAAAGTCTTTACAAGAGACAGTGAAGCCAGAAGTCTTCGTGCTTAAGGCCAATTCCTAGTCAAGACCAGAATGTCAGGCACTGAATAAATTCTGAGACTAAAGTGACTGTGTTCACACCAGGCAAAGATGGATTTCCAGGTACAATAGTAGATGTTCCTGGGAGTGGCATTTCTTGCTTTTAGCAAGGTAGGAATTACAGGCTCAGAGACCCTTCAATCTCTGAAGAACTGGGCTTCAACAGCCAGAAACTGTAAGGCAGGATGGAATAGAGTGCCTTAAGATAGCAGATATTGTCTACTGGGAAGAGGCCAGGGATCATTTGCTAGAAGTCTGAGTATATCTGTGTACCAGGTTTTTCTGGGCCAGTTTAGTGCAATAAGAATCACTGTTTTCCTAAAATAGTCTGAACTAAGGCCAGGGAATTATCAAGGCATCTGAGGTTAGGGCTGGAAGACCTTTGGTTCTGGCTACAGGAGGATAGAATATAAACACTTGGAGTACCTCATTTTTGACATATCAGATTGAAGATGTCTGAGTGAAGGGCCCCATTCACCTTGATCCAAGCTGTGGCAGTTGAGGTAGTCTGCAGAGATCACTGGACAGCAAATTTCTGTCCACAAGATTACCAGACCTGTTTCAAGGCTGCATGGTTCCTAATGCCCCTATGATGTAGGCCACACCCGTGGCATTGTCTTACTACACCCTGATTGGGTGTCTGTGCAAATGGAGAGTCCAATGTTGCAGTGCTGTCTGAACTGCTCGTAACTTCAGGAGGATGACAGGGAGCTTGGCTTCTGCAGGTGACTATGTTCTCTGAAGTGTGAGGGACGGGAACACTCCTCCCCAGCTTAAAAGACTGGCACTAAAACTGGTTGTTATCACTCTCCAGTGGCAGGGAAGGAAAGACTTTCCTATTGTTAAGGCTGGGCTTGAAATCAAACAAGAGATAGGGAGATCCTTGCTTGGCTGGACAGAAACATGGGTAGGTCACAAAAGAAGGAGCATGCCTGTTCAAGATCAATGGGATTATGTGTTGCAGAGCTCTTGAATATTGAATTTGGGCAAATGGTAGAGCCTCAAAGGAGGATACCATAAGGCTTAGAACGCTCATGTGGAATCTCATTGTGGGAGGTCTCTTTGACCTCAATTCTCAAGCATGGGTTCTGAGAGACAGTATTTTCTTTTCTGGAAGGAAAATCTATGCTTGGATGTGTTGTCCTTTAGTACTATAAAAAGGTTTGAACAGAATCCTTTAAACCTGTCTTGAGGAGGTACTGGCACAACTACTCCCTGGAACAAGAGATGGTTCAAGGCATTCTGCAAATCTGACTGTCCTTGGGCAGATTGTGGTTGATTTGAAAACAGTGAGGGGGTATAGTTTGAAACTCTATTTTGTACTTCACTGAAACCACAGGTCTGGGACATCTGACTCAGAAAGAGGTAAACTGTACCAGACGTGCGCCATCTATTAGGAGTGAAATCACCCCTTCATTGGCAAGAGATCTTTGGGGAAAACTTGCTGGGCCTTGAATCCCAAGTCTTGAGCCAAAAGAAAAAAAAAACTTTCCTGACTCAAACACTGGATCTTAGAGCCACCAATCTGGTCCTCAGAATTAACCGAATCACTTTGTCCAGAGACAACAGTAACTTGTCCTATGAAGACAGTATTTTGCATTGCAAATGTCTGCAATAAAATTGGCAAAGGGGAACCACCATGAAGGTTACCAACAGCCCTAGAACTCTTATGCAGAAAAGAAGGGTTGGACAGCTTCTGGATTAAAGAACCCAGACCTGAAGTCTGAGGTTTCCCTTGGGGAAGGAACACTTTTGCCTGGGAAGTATCCAGGACCATATAAAAATATAATGCAGTGCTCAAACTCAAGAGTTGCTGAAGGCAACTCTGATGTGTAAAGGACTAATAAACCACTGTGGGTTAGTGATAAATTGTATAAAGTTCGTGGACAGTCTGTTCCAATGGATGATTTCACATATGAGATGACATCCGTGAAGACTAAAAAACGTGACCCCTCTAGGTAAATAAAGTGATTCAAAAGAGTCCAAACAGCATATGTGTAGTGAAAGTGAATGTCTTTTCATGGACACCGCCGCCACAGCATAAATGACTGGAAGACCTCAATATATCGGATGGAAATCAACAGTAAGACACGAAAGATGAGATTGGATACTCTTACCGGATACGGTGGACCCACCTGTCGTATGACAGTGGGTCAAACGGTCTTGAAGGTCGCCATGACCAAAAGTAAGGGGAACTGGATGTCCAAAATGCCTCAGACCGACTCCCACGGGGTAGCAGATGACCAACTCACTCGATGGACACTCCTCCGGTCATACAGGCTCCAAGACAGTTCAAGGTGGATATAAGGGTGAAAAAGAAAAAGATAAACTCCAGATGGTGCAGGTCAATATAACCATGAACGGTTTATTGAATGAATTTTGTCTTATTTGAATATAGACAAAAAAATATATATATAAAAGTGATCACAAAATAAAATATTAAAAGCAATGTGGGGTGCAGCATAAGCAGGCCCTACGCGTTTCGACTTCAGAAGTCTTCAACAGGGGCATAGTGTTGTACCCCCCACATTGCTAGCATTAAATAAGGTCTGAAATGAATCTGACCCGCCCTGAAAGGGGCGGAGTCAAAACCGGAAGTAATGAACTATTCAACACCAGACTAACATCAATAAAAATTATAACCTGAACTGAAGAATCATTACATTCAAATAATATAAATAAATATGAAACAACAGTATGCAATCCTGGTATGTGGATATACAACCTAAATAACATATAAGTCACATAAAAAACATATAAATCAAATTTTCCCGCCAAAGATTGTACCCCAATCATGTTGGGAGACAGATGGAACCATCAGTGCTGATAGCTTAGTTATCTAGATGTTATTGTCCCCACCTGAACTTACCGCCAGTAGAGGGCGTCTAATTATCCTGCTAATTGGTGGCAGGTACACAGATGATGGTCATCTTGCAGCTACATCTCACAGATGTTGCTGCAATATTGATTGGGGATAGGTGTCCCCAATCAATATTGCAGCAACATCTGTGAGATGTAGCTGCAAGATGACCATCATCTGTGTACCTGCCACCAATTAGCAGGATAATTAGACGCCCTCTACTGGCGGCAAGTTCAGGTGGGGACAATAACATCTAGATAACTAAGCTATCAGCACTGATGGTTCCATCTGTCTCCCAACATGATTGGGGTACAATCTTTGGTGGGAAAATTTGATTTATATGTTTTTTATGTGACTTATATGTTATTTAGGTTGTATATCCACATACCAGGATTGCATACTGTTGTTTCATATTTATTTATATTATTTGAATGTAATGATTCTTCAGTTCAGGTTATAATTTTTATTGATGTTAGTCTGGTGTTGAATAGTTCATTACTTCCGGTTTTGACTCCGCCCCTTTCAGGGCGGGTCAGATTCATTTCAGACCTTATTTAATGCTAGCAATGTGGGGGGGGTACAGCACTATGCCCCTGTTGAAGACTTCTGAAGTCGAAACGCGTAGGGCCTGCTTATGCTGCACCCCACATTGCTTTTAATATTTTATTTTGTGATCACTTTTATATATATTTTTTTGTCTATATTCAAATAAGACAAAATTCATTCAATAAACCGTTCATGGTTATATTGACCTGCACCATCTGGAGTTTATCTTTTTCTTTTTCACCCTTATATCCACCTTGAACTGTCTTGGAGCCTGTATGACCGGAGGAGTGTCCATCGAGTGAGTTGGTCATCTGCTACCCCGTGGGAGTCGGTCTGAGGCATTTTGGAATCCAGTTCCCCTTACTTTTGGTCATGGCGACCATCAAGCCCGTTTGACCCACTGTCATACGACAGGTGGGTCCACCGTATCCGGTAAGAGTATCCAATCTCATCTTTCGTGTCTTACTGTTGATTTCTATCCGATATATTGAGGTCTTCCAGTCATTTATGCTGTGGCGGCGGTGTCCATGAAAAGACATTCACTTTCACTACACATATGCTGTTTGTACTCTTTTGAATCACTTTATTTACCTAGAGGGGTCACGTTTTTCAGTCTTCACGGATGTCATCTCATATGTGAAATCATCCATTGCAACAGACTGTCCACGAACTTTATACAATTTATCACTAACCCACAGTGGTTTATTAGTCCTTCACACATCAGAGTTGCCTTCAGCAACTCTTGAGTTTGAGCGCTGCATTATATTTTTATATATCTGTTTATGCTTTGTTTGTTTGAGTGCCAGCAGCTCTGTTGCACAAATATTGGTTTAGCGCAGTTTTTTCACTTTATATGTATCCAGGACCAGCCCAGATATTCCAAATGATGAGTCAGAAAGTCTTCCAAATATCAAGGTTGCTGGTTTGAATCCCAACCACGACACTACCTGCCTGGAGTTTGTATGTTCTCCCTGTGCCTGCGTGGGTTTCCTCTGGATACTCCCACACTCTAAAGACATGCTGGGAGGGTAATTGGATCCTGTCTAAATTGGCCCTAGTATGTGTATGTATGAATGTGAGTTAAGGACCTTGGATTGTAAGTTCCTTGAGGGTAGGGACTGATGTGAATGTAAAATGTATATGTAAAGTGCTGCGTAAATTGACGGCGCTATATAAGTATCTGAAATAAAATAATAAATACCACACAATGGAAATACCAATATAGTGCAACACAACCAACACTGGAGCCAGCAACTTGGAGAACACCTGAGGTGCAGAAGACAGACCCAAAGGAAGAACAGCAAACAGGTAGTTCAGAGGCCTCACAGCAAAATGCAGGAAGCATTGGTGACCTGAAAAGATGGGCACATGCAAGTAGGCATTCTACTAGGTACCCACTCCCCAACCCCCCCCCCCCCACTTTAGGGTTGAACAGGGAGAGATCTCAATGTGTAAACCTGAGGGTGTACTGAAAAGAAAAGGGATGCTTTCTGGCATAGACAAATGGAGATGAACTAACAGTCTTCTCCTTATGTTTTTTCCAATGGGAAAGATGAGTGCTTTAGCCCCCAGTAGCATCCTTGATGAAGGTGTTTCATGGCCAGAGGGACATTGCCCCTTGAAGTCCATGTGGATCAAACAATTCTTGAAAAAAATGCCTGCAGTACAACACTTTACGAAAAAAGGCCCTAGCCATACAGTATGTACTGACAAAAGGATAATGCGGGAAACAAGCCCGGAAGTATAAAGCCATAAAATAGGATTTTTTACTCACCGTAAAATCCTTTTCTCTGAGTCCATGGACCGACACAGCCTCTCTATTGACAAAGTGGGTATTATCCGTTAATTAGGAGTGACTAGGCAGAAAACTTGTAAAAAGTGTTGCATCACACCTTCCACAGTACCGCCCAGGGGGCGGACCCTCTGGGTATATCCCCTCAGTCTGCATCTCGCAGATCAGTTCGTCAAAAAGCAGTACAAACTTAAAAGGAGGGGTGGGTGCTGCGTCGGTCCATGGACTCAGAGAAAAGGATTTTACGGTGAGTAAAAAATCCTATTTACTCTTTCGTCCATGGACCGACACAGCCTCTCTATTGACAAAGTGGGACGTCCAAAAGCAGTGTCAGAGAAAAACAAGGGGTGGTAACAGCATAAAAATAAACTTCACCCCAAACACAAAACAGCACTCCTCCAACGGAGGAGTTGCAACTCTAAACAGCCGCCTGCAAAACTTTGCGGCCGAAAGAGGCATCCGAAGATGCACCTACATCAACTTTGTAGAATTTGGTGAAAGTGTGAGCGGACGACCAAGTCGCTGCTTTACATAATTGGGAAACAGACGCTTGATGTCGGAAAGCCCAAGAGGCACCTATTGCCCTGGTCGAATGCGCCATGACCGGAAGGGGGGGCGCTTGACCCCTTAAGGCGTGAGCCTGGATTACTATCTGTCGGATCCACCTAGAGATGGTGGCCGACGAGACTGCTTGGCCCTTCTTGGGGCCAGCCACCGAAACAAACAGTGAGTCTGACTTCCGGAACAGGGAAGTAGCAGATAGGTATACTCTCAAAGCTCGGACAACGTCCAAGGAATGCAACGCCGACTCCTTAGGATTCGACGGATGAGGACACAAGGATGGAAGTACAATGTCTTCGTTGAGATGAAAAGCCGAAACGACTTTGTGGAAAATCAAATAGGGAGCCTTGCAGGACAAGGCTGCCAGCTCAGAGACTCGTCTAACTGACGTAACAGCCACCAAAAAGACCACCTTCTGAGAAAGTGTCAACAGGGGAATATCTCTAATATTCTCAAACGGTGCCTTCTGAAGCACCGAGAGGACCAGGTTCAAGTCCCACGGAGGTAGCGGGGGACGGACCGGAGGGGCACATGTCGAACCCCGTGCACAAATGTACTCACGAGAGAGTGAGTTGCCAGGGGTCGCTGAAAAAAGACAGCCAGGGCAGATATCTGTCCCTTAATCGTTAGAGGTGCGCATCTTCACTGGCCTCTCGATTCGATTACGATTATCAGGTCAACGATTCGATTCCGCGATGCATCACGATTACAGCGCAAGTGCACATGGTTTTCATCAAAAAAATTCAAGCAGTCAGGAGATCTCCATTTTTTTTATTATATCTGTTCTTTTTAAAAAAGGACAACACTCCCTGCATGTAGCAAAGTCTAAACAAAGCAGACAACAACTTGTACATAGTACAAGAGATGGTCAGAGGCTGCAGACATAGTACAGGAGATGGTCAGAGAGACTGCGGACATGCTACAGGAGATGGTCAGAGAGACTGCGGACATGCTACAGGAGATGGTCAGAGAGACTGCAGACATGCTACAGGAGATGGTCAGAGAGACTGCAGACATGCTACAGGAGATGGTCAGAGAGACTGCGGACATGCTACAGGAGATGGTCGGTGACTGCGGACATGCTACAGGAGATGGTCGGTGACTGCGGACATGCTACAGGAGATGGTCAGAGAGACTGCGGACATGCTACAGGAGATGGTCAGAGAGACTGCGGACATGCTACAGGAGATGGTCACAGAGCATTAGCATTCGTTAAACAGTAGGCGTAAGCAGAGGGCTGGAGAGGTGGGCGGGGCGGTATTAGGAGCATTAGCATTCGTAGGAGGAGGGAGCGGCAATGTACAGGGCTGGGGGGGCGGAGTTCCGATAGGAGCCGAGAGCCAGGGGAACAGAATCCGGCGGGGGAACAGTGTGTGTATATGACGCGCTCATGTGACTGCCCTCTCTCCTCTCTGCTTTCACGTCTCTCCTGGCCCCAGGAGAGACGTGAGACGTGAAAGCAGAGAGGCGGGCCGGGCAGTCACATGAGCGCGTCATAGGAAAAAAATAACAAATGAGGTAACGGCTCTCCCGGGAAGGAAGGGGCGGGGCTAGACATCGGGGATAATCGATTATTAGGTTTCCCTGCATCGGTGCCGCATCAGGGACGCCCGAATCGCGATGCAACGATTAAATTCCGCACCCCTATTAATCGTACTTAAGGCAAGCCTTTGGTCCACCCCACACTGTAAAAACAGCAGGATTCTGGAAACCAAATAAGTACGCGCATGCCATTTCAATTCCTCACACATGGAGATGTAGGCCTTCCAAGTGCGGTGATAAACCTTCCTAGAGGACGGTTTCCGAGCACTTCTCATAGTAGAGATTACAGAATCTGATAGGCCCCGGTCTCTCAGTACCTGGCTCTCAATAGCCACGCCGTTAAAGCCAGTGACCGTAAAGCAGGATGGAGTATGGGACCTTGCAATAGCAGGTCCTTCCGTAGTGGTAGTCACCAGGGGACGTCTGCTACCAGACGTACTAGATCGGCGTACCAAGGACGCTGAGGCCAATCTGGAGCGATTAGGATCATTGGAATGCCCTCTGCCTCCACTCTGCGGAGCAGAAGAGGAAGAAGCCTTAAAGGGAGGGAAGGCATAGATAAGCCGATACTGACCCCACGATGCCACCAACGCGTCCGTTGCGTCTGCCCATGGGTCTCTTGACCGGGCCACAAACCTCAATACCTTCTGATTGAGTCGGAAAGCCAGAAGATCTACGTCTGGTGTGCCCCATCTTTGGCAGAGGAGTTGGAACACCTCTGGGTGTAAGGACCATTCTCCCTGGTCCAGCATCTGGCGGCTCAAGTAGTCCGCCTGCCAGTTTTCCACACCCGGAATGTACACGGCCGACAGTGCTGGTACGCTCCTCTCTGCCCACTTCAGGATGCGAGCGACCTCCGATGATGCAGCTGAGCTTCTTGTTCCTCCTTGAGAATTGACATATGCCACTGCTGTGGCATTGTCTGACTGGATCCTGACTGGATGCCCTTGCAGCCTCTGAGACCATTTGAAGAGGCACAGCCTGATCGTCCCGGATTTCAAGGACATTAATCGGCAGGAGGGCTTCCTTTGGGGTCCAGCGACCTTGCGCCGACTGAACACCCCAGACTCCCCCCCAACCTGTAAGGCTGGCGTCCGTCGTGATTACTATCCAGTAAACCGGAAGAAATTACTTCCCGGCCATTAGAGCCGGTGCTGTCAGCCACCATACCAGGGATCTCCTGACTAGGTGGCTCACTCGGATTTGATAATCCAGAGATGATGGGCATCTGTTCCATCTGGACAGAACTTCCTTCTGTAACACTCGAGTGTGGTATTGAGCATATAGGACTGCCTCGAAGGAGGCTACCATGAGGCCCAACACTCGCATGCAAAAACGGAGTGACGACCAATTCCTGGAAGTCAGCTGCCGTACTGCAGCCCGGAGGGTCTGCAACTTCTCCACAGGGAGCAATACCTTTGCCTCTGAGGAATCCAGAATCAACCCCAGGTACACTAGGCATTGAGTGGGCACCAATACTGACTTTTGCGTGTTTAGTATCCTACCACAGTCCCGAAGAGTCTGACAGGTAATAGACACGCTTACCTCTAATTCTGAGCTTGAAGGGGCCTTCAGTAGAAGGTCGTCCAAGTAGCCCATGATAGCGATACCCCGCTGTCTTAGAAGTGCCAGAATCGGAGCGAGCACCTTGGTGAACGTCCTGGGTGCTGAGGCAAGGCCAAACGGGAGGGCCACAAACTGGTAGTGGTTCTTCCCGATAGCAAATCGCAGACACCTCTGGTGTCTGGAGTATATGGGGACATGCAGGTATGCGTCCTTGATGTCCAAGGAGGCCAGAAAGTCCCCCGGATAGAGAGCCGTGACTACAGATCGAACCGACTCCATCCGAAATCTTTGTACCTTCACAAAGCAATTGAGGGCTCTGAGATCCAAGATTGGACGAACCCCCTCCTTCTTTGGCACAATGAACAGATTTGAGTAAAAACCCTGACCCCGTTCCTGTCTGGAACAACTACCCCGCGTTCCAGTAGACCCTGGACCGCCCCATACAGGGCCTCCCGACGGGTCGGTAGTAGCTAGAGATTGGAGGTAACGAATCTGTCCGGTGGACAAGAGAGAAATTCTATCTTGTAGCCTGAGGAGATTACTTTGCAAACCCACCTGTCGGAGACTATAGCTGTCCACTGAGTCGCAAATTTGCGAAGACGTCCCCCCACCCGAGAGCTGGGTGGGGGCGGACCTTCATGCGGACGCAGATTTGTCCGCAGGCTTGTTGGGTCTGCGGGACCAAGGACGCTTTTTTCCTTGGGCAGGCGCCTTGTCGGCCTGGGGTCTTTTCCCTGTCGCCCTAAGGGGACGAAAAAAACGCTTGCATGCAGTAAAGGAGGGCCCTTGCCCTTGGTGTGGCTCCTTACCCTTGCTAGTTTGGGGAAGCAAAGTGCTTTTACCTCCTGTGGCATCCTTGATGATGTCATCCAGAGAAGCCCCAAAAAGTCTGTCGCCCTTAAAAGGCAGATCCAACTGGGCTTTCTTGGAAGTCTGGTCTGCAGACCAGCCCTTTAGCCAGATCAGGCGGCGTATTGCTACTGCATAAACCAAAGCTTTTGACAGCAGGGGAATAGTATCCATGTCTGACTCGCAGACAAACTTAAGGCCCTGGACCAACTGGTCGGCCAAAGTTATCTCATCAGGAGGAGCATCTCGCTCCTTTAACCCCTGGAGTAGCAATTTTGCCCATTCAGTAAGTGTCTGAGACACTAGGGCCCCCGCCAATGCCGGGCGTACTGCCAAGGCTACCACTGAGTATAGGTAGCGAGCGAGTGCTTCAGCCTTCTTATCCACAGGGTCCTTGAAAACAGGAGCCCCTTCTACTGGAATAGTGGTAGCTCTATTAAGTCTGGACACCGGAGGGTCCACTATAGGGGGAGAGGTCCATTTCTTCAGAAAACTCTCCTCAAAGGGGTACCGTACCGCAAACCTCTTTGGGGCTGTAAAGACCCTCAGTGGGTTCTCCCATTCCTTGTATAAGAGTTTATCAAAATAAGACACACAAGAGAACACCTTAGCAGTGCGGGCAGGTTTACGAAACCCAAAGGGGACCGGAGTCTCTGCTGCTTCTGCAGTATTTTCCAACTTTAGCGTATCCCACACTGCAGTAATAAGGTCAGATACCAAAGTCGTCTCGCGTACTGACCTGGACTTGGAGTCATCCTCACTGTCCGGTCACGGTCTGCAGTCTCTGATGCGCCAGAATATGGGCCCTGAGCCGCAGCTGGACCTGGTACCGTCTCAGAAATATCCCCAGAAGATTGCAGGAGACGGGGCGTTTACTACCCCCTGTATTCCCGTGTGCTGCTTCCACCCTGGCAGCAAACGCCTCTAGGATTGCCGACATAGCGTCCATAGACACCTCAGGGGCACCAGCTGCTAAATCTGGTGTTTCAGGGGAGAAGACATCTGGCTCAGATGCCATGCTGACCACACGCTGACACCCACAGGGCTCCAGGCAAGATATCAATAGGCCACCCTCCTGTGCGGCAGAGATGCTGGATCACCCAGAGGACTCACCACCCTGGACCGGTACTGCTATGCTGCCGTGTGCTGCGCCTGTGATGCTGTCCCACTGCTGCTGTGTCAGTCTGCTTCTTTTATCAACGCTTCCTGTGTGAATTTTTTGCACCAGTGTAATGCACTCTAGAGGCCAGAGACTCTCGCAAAATGGCCGCCAAAGCCTCTGTATGGAAGATAATGTGGGCTCTAAGAAAATGGCCGCCGAGCCGACGATAGAGGCCAAAGCAGCCATAGACCACAAAAATATGGCCGCCGAACGGCAAGATCTACATACAGCGTGGATCATAACAAACATGGCCGCCGATCAGTCGATAGAGGCCAGTGGGTGTGGAACTACAAAATAATGGTGCCGAAATTACAGGAAGATGGCCGCCGGGCAGTCACTAGAGGCCGAACCCGGCATGGACCACCGCAAAATGGCCGCCGACAGCATGGAGGAGGAAGCACACACACAGGTAAGCAGAAATTACATTTCTTTTAAATGTTAGTTACAGCCAGCCCCGCTCCAGTGGAACCCCTTAGGTGACCCCCAGCATCCAGCAACCTTTAGCTAGAAGCCCAGGGAGGAGGGAGAGGGGGAAGAAAGGGGCCACAACCACTTACTTGATCTCTCCAGGAATGTCCAGCCAAATCACCCAGCCGAGGCAGGGGAGTTTACTTACCTATCCTGCATGTATCATGCTGGAAGACATTCCAAACAGATCATCGTCTGCGCACGGAAGGTGACTGTTGGCCAGGCATGCTGTGATTGGACCCAAGGGGACGATCATATGTATGCCCTGGAGCGCAACGCTCACCGGACAGGCTTCTGCGACTCGGCCGTAAGGTCAGCCGAAGCTGAGCGGTCCGATGCAAAGCCTTGGAGCGTAAGCTCACCGGCCAGGCTGCTGCGACTCGGCCGTAAGGTCAGCCGAAGCTGAGCGGTCCAATGCAGGCCCTGGAGCGTAGGCTCACCGGCCACCCGTGGAGCGACGGGCATGTCGTGGAAAACCCAGCGCGTAGCTAGGGTCGGCACACGCTCGATGGCCGAAACTGGGGAGACTACAAGGATCGAGGATCCAGCCTGTCACCCAGTCGGCAATTGATCGAAGATCGCAGGAAACAAAAAAATGTAGCAAAAAAATATATATTTTTTCCCCCGGACCAATGGGCCCGAAGGGAGCCATGTCCTACTCCTTGCTAGACAGAAAAAAACTGATCTGCGAGATGCAGACTGAGGGGATATACCCAGAGGGTCCGCCCCCTGGGCGGTACTGTGGAAGGTGTGATGCAACACTTTTTACAAGTTTTCTGCCTAGTCACTCCTAATTAACAGATAATACCCACTTTGTCAATAGAGAGGCTGTGTCGGTCCATGGACGAAAGAGTAACATTTATTTCATGCGCTTAATGATCTGGGGGTTAGTGGCAGGAGCATTAACCTTCCCTTCTCCATGTGTCTTGATCCAGACATTTTGCAGCAACTGTGCAGAAAATGTACAGGCTGGAGATTACAGGCAAGACCTCAAGTAAGGTTTAAAAGCAGAACTGAAAATAAAACACGTCCATTCTCTTAGAACACTAGCAAAAACCTGAGGCATGCTGATAGTAAGAGGGGTTATAGGCACAGGCTGGCCTACAGTTCTTTATTTGTCAGTGTCCAATCTTCATATAGGCAGCAGTATAACCCAAAGATTTAAGACAGGGCATCTTTTTTTTCTCATCCACTGAGGAACACAGTGGATGAGAATTTTTTTTTTTTTTTCTACTGATTGTAAGCAAGAGCAGCCAATGGATGATGGAATCTGATTATGTGAAAATAAGAAAGTCTACAGATAAACAAACCTAATTCACAATGTAGTTGAAGGCCAAGAACACCCAAAATTGATATACGAGCCACAGCATTTAGGGAAAAGAAGAGTAGTTATCTCAATAAGGAAACCAGTGGGCCATTCAACAGAATTCAGTTCAGTCAACAAGATCAGCTTTGGGTGGACTAATCTAGCCCAGGGATGGTTCATTAGACTGACAGAAATCGGCAATAACAGTTTTACTTAGTGTCTAAAAGGGGTAATGAACAAATGATTGGCTCTTACAGGAATACATAAGGATGTGAAGATGTGTCACCTGGTTAATCTCACTTTGCAGCTGTAGGCTGTGCTGCTCCTTCTCTTCTCGTTGTTGTTGAAGCTGTTTGAAGTCAGCCTTGAGGTGCTGGTGTTTGGACTCCACCTCAGACAGCTCCTCTTTCAGTTTCCGGTTGGCTTCACCTTTCTCAGCTAGTTCGGTTCTTAGAGTCTGTAAGGAGGCCTCGCTAGCTGACAGTCGTACATGCAGCTGCTGGCATTCCACATCCCTCTGGTTGAGGCTGACCTGCAGGTTCTTCTTGGCTGTAACCTCTTCGTATTGTTTCTCTTCTAACTCTGTATACTGCAGCTCTTTTTTTAAGAGTTTTTCCATCAAACCCTACAAAATGTAGATATGGTACATGACACATCTTTCCATGCCAAACTGAAGAAAAGCCATGAAAACATTAGCAGTTAAAAAGGGTAAAAAGTGTGTTAAACTAAAACCAACTCTGTTGGTAATATTGATAAAGAAGTCCCTTAATATATAGTATTCTAGGTATGTAACTCTTTATAAAATAAAATGCAGTTCTATAAAATAAAATAAAAACACAATAAAAATTTGCAGTGTCCTTTACCCAGTCTCTGCATTAAAATAACTATAGGAAAGCACACCTCTGATGTTGCTAACTAGTTTTCAGTATAGAGAATGCTCTGTGCAGGCTCATCCTTTTTTTTTTTTTTTTTTTAGAAAATAATGCCTGTCCACCAAAGGAAAGACAGGAACTGCAATTATTTTCGACAGACATTCCTTGCACATGTAGGAAGCTGTATGTGACATACTTGAGCACTTAAAAGAGAAAGGCTATATAGTGAAATTATATCTGTGTTAAAAGACTATGGGGGCTTCTATGCCTGACTGCACTCTAACCCTATGGCTTTAACACTTTCTGAGAAACTGACCTAGAAAAAAATGCAGATCAGGAGTTTAAACTTTCTAATGTGTAAGTTTGTTCAAGAAAGTATTGAGCCCAGAGATAGCCCGGCAATTAGTATTCTTAGATGAAGGGCAATAAGGTCAACCTCTCCTTTTTTTCCCCCCAAGTACAGGTTCCCTTAGAAACCAGAGCAGTTTTCACAAGTACTGATATAGGAATATCTGCATTGTCATTTTTACTCGTACACTACTGATTCATATAACAATTTTTTGGGTCAAATTAGAACTTTTGGCTGTATTGTCTTTGAAGATATACTGCATAAAAAAAAAAAAAAAATAACACACACACACCAAAAAAAGCACTATTCACAATTGTGCAATTTGTCAAGTGACTTTTGCACATTAAAGTTGCATGACAAGTCACACCCCATTCTTTTCAATAGCACCTGTTGAAATCAATGCGACTTAAAAACAGTGACTTTGAAAAGGTGCCTGCACTACCTTGGTGCGACTTTGATCCATAGAATGTAAAGTCGGATTAAAACTGCACAAAAAATCGTGCGATTTTGGAAATGCGCTAATGTGAATGAAGTCATAAGATGTTCTGACCAGTGTTCAAAATAAAACTGGTATTATTAATTTTGCAATGTACCCTATTTATAATGCCCATCATCTGCAGGTTACAACAATGTAACTTAAATGGACGCTTAGTGTTCCAAAGTGATAATTAGGGTTGTCCCGATACCGATACTAGTATCGGTATCGGGACCGATACCGAGCATTTGCGCGAGTACTTGTACTCGCGCAAATGCTCCCGATGCCTTTGCCGATACCTGGGATGGGAGAAGTCAGCGGGCGGAGTCGGCAAGCGGAGGGCGGAGCGGAGAGCAGATTGGGGCGGAAAGGTCAGTGGGCGGAGTCGGCAAGCGGAGGGCGGGAGGGGCGGAGCGGAGAGCAGAGTGGAGCGGAGAGTCCTCAGGCGGGAAAGCTTGCAGCTTCCATCGGCGACCGGAGCCGTCACATTCGGCGACCGGAGCCGTCACATTCGGTAAAGGAAGTGACGCTCCGTGTTACACTGTCTGTGTTTGAAAAAATGCGACGCCCATCTTGGTACACCCTGCACTCGGCCTCAATAAAGCAGCAGCGGACATCTTGTTACACCCAGCCCATGTAGTTTGGGCTGGGTGTAACAAGATGTCCGCTGCTGCTTTATTGAGGCCGAGTGCAGGGTGTACTAAGATGGGCGTCGCAGAGGCAGCATAGAAAAATAAATCCACTTGTGCCTATAAGTGCCCACCACCTGTCAGTGCCTGCTATCTGTCAGTGCTCATTAGTTGCTCATTAGTGCTGCTTACTCAGTGTCACCTATTAGTGCCAGCCACCTGTACCATCTATCACTACCACCTGTCAATGCCATCTATCACTGCCAGCCACCTGCCATCTATTAGTGCAGGTGCCAACCCCCTGTCAGTGCCAGCCATCAGTGCCCCCTTTTAGTGCCAGCCACCTATCAGTGCCCTCTGTCAGTGCCAGCCATCTGTCGGTGCCAGCCACCAGTGCCCTCTGTCAGTGCCAGCCATCTGTCGGTGCCAGCCATCAGTGCCCCCTGTCAGTGCCAGCCATCAGTGCCCCGTCAGTGCCAGTCATCATTGCCCGCCACCTGTCAGTACTCATCACTGCTGCATATCCGTGCCACCTAATCATATCAGTGCTGCTTAATCAGTGCTGCATATCATTGCCACCTATTCTGTATTGTGCTTTAAAACTGTCAGCTGACATTAAAAAAAAAGTATCGGTAATCGGTATCGGCGAGTACTTGAAAAAAAGTATCGGTACTTGTACTCGGTCTTAAAAAAGTGGTATCGGGACAACCCTAGTGATAATAAATGAGAACTGTGAGTTGGTAGACCAATGGCTGAAGCACTGGGAACAACTTTTGTATATAATATGGAACTCCCCTTCTCCCTTATTACACCCCACTCCCTTTTTTTTCCCCCTATGCTGCGTTTCTGCCGGACCCCTTTCTGGGATCACCTGCCAGATTGATTGTCCCTTTATATATGGCCATCTCTCTGGCCCTCTTCCCATGAGCTGCTCATATCAAAGTATATTACTTCCTCATTATAGCACCTGGACTTCGACTCACCACACCCCCATCTTGTTAGCCTTGGTAAACTTCCTTTGCATCTAGGGACATATTTCTGGTCTGCAATTGTTATGCTTTTTGTGCCTCATATAGGCGGACTTGCTTGCAGGTATCCTATAATTGTTATCCTCTAGTAAACTGTACCTCTAGCTATTTCATACTCAGTTGTACAGTTCGTGACGGTTCTCAGGGCCTTCCTTGTTTGTTTTTTTATTTCCCGAACATCAATAAAGTATTTGTGGAACTATAATATGGGACTCTGGTTGTCAAACCATCGATTCCAGAAGTGTTGACCCCCTATGTCCCCTGCTGTGAGCTGTTGTCCTCCTGCCAACTCCTATGTCACTACAGGACACTGCAGTGACATAGGGTTTGGTGGGAAGAACCACAGAGTACAGGAAGGAACACCGGACATTGGCACTCAGTGAAGTGTCAGTTTTAGAGATATCAGCGATGGATTTCTCTTTAAGGTAGTGGCGTTTGGAAGGACAAGAGGTAAGTATTTACTCTCTTCTTTACAGGTACAGTATTTACTGGCAAATTTAAATCAGCGGCAAAGTCACTTTAACTTAAAAGAGAAGTATGGGTTTTCTTTTTATTTTGGATTCATACTTACCTTGGTGGATGGAGTATTAGACCAATGCTCCAGCTGTCCCCCGCCAACTGTGCACTGAGAACCGAGCCAGGGCAGCTGGTGGATCCCGACTTGGAAGTCGTGATGACGCGCTGCCCCGACTGATGGCAGTCTCAGCGTATCAGCGAGCCGTTGAGACAGCTTCTCCCCATGACGTCAGTGTGGAGCGGACTTCAGACCACTCTCCACTGAAAACGGGTCACAGGAGTGCAAAACGAATTGCACTCCTGTGACCCAGGGGAGAAGCCCAGACTAAAAAGCTCAGGCTGGACTTCTCCTTTAAGGTCAGTCAAGGTGTATGTGTATTATATATATATATATATATATATATATATATATATATATATATATATATATATATTGTGAGGGGGTTAGCTCGGCAGCGGGTGTGTGTGACCCCCGAGATGGGCTCCCCACACAAAACAGGCCCAGCAAACGGAGGTTGTGGTTTTCAAAATCAAAAAGGTGCGGTTTATTTTCTATTTACAGTGACAAAACACAGCAAAGCAAAAGAAACATAAACAAAATAAATCCTGGTCAACTTGACCTCTGACTAAACATACAGGTTTCCTAACTAACAACTGGGATCAGCCTAGTGCTGTCCTAGTCCCTAAGTCCCTGGTTTTAAATGTCCAAGCAAATAGCCACACAGGCTTTGTCTCACCGCACAGGGGTTCACTCTCCCTAGACAGTCCACACAGGTCTGGGTCCAGGCAGGAGCTAACATCTAATGAAGCTGGGAGTTCTTATAGAGGCCTAAATGAGCTGACAAGCTTCAGCTGGTCTCATCAACTCCCTGTCTGCACGACGCCCCACACTCTCCCTAGAGGTATGAGTCATCCATGAGCCCACTAGCCTGAGATGGGCTTATACAACTCTCCACCTAGTTGTATAAGTCGGCGTAAAGCCTGAATCTGGGCGAAATATATCTACCCCCCTGGATGCAACCAGGTGACTTTACCTTCCTGCTGTCACATACCCCCCCTCTTGTTTTAACCTCGGGGTTGGAACACCAGCAATCAGGCATTCATGTACTCGAGACAAAGCATCCACATTCCCCATTTGAACGCCAGGGCGATGCTTTACTGTGAAGTTGAATTCCTGGAGGGCCAGGAACCACCTATTCACTCTTCTATTTGTTTCCTTGTTTTGAGCCATCCACTTTAACGGAGCGTGATCCGTAACCATGTCAAAGTGCCTACCTAGCAGGTAGTACCGAAGGGAATCTAGAGCCCACTTCACCGCTAAACACTCCTTTTCAACGGTGGCGTAATTTACCTCATGGGACTTCAACTTCCTGCTGAGGTAAATGACTGGGTGCTCTTCCCCGTTCCAGACCTGGGACAATACTGCTCCTAACCCCACATCTGACGCATCACTTTGTACGACAAAGTCTTTAGAGAAGTCGGGTGAGTACAACACTGGCTGGCTACATAAGGCTTGTTTCAAGAATTGGAATGCTGCCTCAGCCTCGGGGGTCCATTTAATCATGACCGACCCTTTCCCCTTCGTCAGGTTGGTTAGGGGCACAGCCTTAGAAGCAAAGTGGGGAATGAATCGCCGATAATACCCAGCGATTCCCAGAAAGGCTCGTACCTGCTTCTTGCTGTTGGGGCGTGGCCAACTCTGGATGGCCTCGACTTTGTTGAGTTGGGGTTTTATTACTCCCCTCCCAATGGTGTACCCAAGATATTTGGCCTCCTCCTGCCCAATGGTACACTTCTTGGGGTTAGCCGTAAACCCCGCTTCCCGAACAGAGTCCAGGACTGCTTGCACTTTTGGCAGATGTGAGGCCCAATCTGTGCTATGGACAATTACGTCATCCAGGTAAGCCGCAGCATACTTCCGATGGGGCCTCAGCATCTGGTCCATTTTCCGCTGGAATGTGGCCGGCGCATTCTGTAACCCGAACGGCATTCTTTTATATTGGAACGCCCCGTCTGGGGTTACAAATGCGGTTTTCTCTTTGGCCGACTTGGCCAGGGGGATTTGCCAATACCCTTTTGTGAGGTCAAGAGTCGTCATGTATCGGGCTGTTCCCAGCCGGTCGATCAACTCATCTATACGTGGCATGGGGTAGGTGTCAAATTTTGTAACTTTGTTCAACTGACGAAAATCGTTACAAAATCGCCAGCTCCCATCCGGTTTAGGCACCAACACAATGGGACTAGACCAATCACTTTGGGACTCCTCTATCACCCCTAAGTTCAGCATTTTCTGTACTTCCTCCCGTATTGCCTCCCGTCGGGCCTCTGGGATCCGATAGGGTTTTAACTTCACCCTTTCACCGGGCGGGGTAATGATGTCATGCTCTACCCCAGATGTTTGTCCCGGCAGCTCAGAGAATACCTCCTTGTTGCGAAGCACAAACTCCTTAACCTCCTGTTGTTGGGGTTGTGACAAGGTGGCTGCTATTCCAACCTCAGGAATCACGCAACCAGTTTGAGCTGGTGACCAAGTGTCTGCGACTAGGGACTCTCTATCCCTCCAGGCTTTCAACAGATTAACGTGATAGATCTGTTCGGGCTTTCGCCTTCCTGGTTGTCTGACCTTGTAATTCACTTCGCTCACTTTTTCCATTATCTCGTAGGGGCCTTGCCATTTGGCAAGGAATTTACTTTCAACCGTAGGGACAAGTACCAGTATCCTATCCCCCGGGGAAAAGGTACGGGTCTTGGCTCCACGGTTGTACACTCTCTGCTGTGCTAACTGCGCTTGGGCCAAATGTTCCTTCACGATGGGCATTACCTGTGCAATTCGGTCTTGCATCAGGGCGACATGCTCAATCACACTCCTGTGGGGAGAACTCTCACTTTCCCAAGTTTCCTTGGCAATATCCAACAGCCCTCTTGGGTGTCTCCCATACAGTAACTCAAAGGGGGAGAATCCCGTAGAGGATTGGGGCACCTCCCTAATAGCAAACATCAGATAAGGAAGTAGACAGTCCCAATCCTTTCCATCTCTATCCACCACTTTCTTCAACATTTGTTTTAGGGTTTTGTTGAATCTTTCAACCAGCCCATCGGTTTGGGGGTGATACACAGATGTACGTAATTGCGTCACTTTGAACAATTTACACAGCTCCTTCATAACCCGGGACATAAAGGGTGTACCTTGGTCCGTAAGCAGTTCTTTACAAATACCCACCCGGCTAAACACAAGAGATAGCTCTTTGGCTATGGTTTTGGCCGAGGTATTTCGGAGAGGGATCGCTTCTGGATAACGGGTGGCATAGTCCATTATAACTAATATGTACTGGTGCCCCCTAGCGGACTTGATTATAGGACCTACCAAATCCATGGCGATCCTCTCAAACGGGACCTCAATGATGGGTAGAGGGACCAGCGGGCTACGGAAATGTGGCATCGGGGCCGACCTCTGACACACAGGGCAGGAGGAACAATAATTTTCTATGTCCTTCATCACCCCCGGCCAATAGAATCTCTGTAATACCCTCTCTCGGGTTTTCTCTGTCCCCAGATGACCTCCAAGAATGTGCCCATGGGCCAACTCCAACACCAACTTCCTGTAAGGTTTGGGCACCACAAGCTGCTCAACGGTTTCTTCTGCCCTTTTTGCCACCCGATACAGTAGGTCCTTCTCTACGCTGAAGTATGGGTAAGTGCAGGTATTATCTGGGTTCACTAACTCGCCATCTATTTTCACTACGTTTTCCCGTGCCTTTATTAGGGCGGGGTCTTTCAACTGTTCTGTGGCAAAGTTTTCCCTGTGAACCTCAAGATCAGAAAACTCCACAGACGGTAGGTTTTCGTCTGAGGAGGTGGGCTCCTCTCCAGTTTCTTGAGTCTCCCCTGCCAATACTGATAAGGGAAATTCCGGAGAGTCCTCACCACTCTCAGGGGAGTTCTGGCTATCACATTCCTGGTACATAGGGGCACCAGTGGGGGGCTCAGGATCATCCCACAGTTCCCAGAACTTCGGAAAATCCCTTCCCACAATGGCGTCATGCGGTAACTGAGATACTAAGCCCACTGGATGAGAGAGGGTACCTTTGGGGGTCTTGAAACACACTGTAGTCACTGGATACTCTCGGGTGTCCCCATGCACACAAATAACAGCTACCTTGCTATTCCCAGAGACCTCTGTTTTAACTAACTCAGCCTTTATCAGGGTCACAAGGCTACCTGAATCCAGCAATACCACAACATTTCTACCATTAACACACATTTTGCATAAATGTTTCTCAGTTCCTCGAATGGTAGTGCATGCGACTGTCGCACACAGCGACTGACGTCTGCCCGTCAGAAAGTCACACTGCATGGGTTCCTCCACAACCGGGCAATTGGCTGCAATATGTCCCGCTTGCCAGCAGCGGTAGCAAACGATCCTTCTTGCGGCCTCTTGAGCCGCTGATTTCCCAGGCTGTTCTCGCCAAACTTGGGGTAGAGCTCCCACCCTCTCACTCTCTCCACCCTCACCCCTTGGAATCCTCTTATCCGCCCCTGGGGATGGTCTG
The DNA here is from genome assembly GCA_029206835.1 of Rana muscosa. Lineage (NCBI taxonomy): Eukaryota > Metazoa > Chordata > Amphibia > Anura > Ranidae > Rana > Rana muscosa. Next base: position 789,044,556 of record CM055118.1, on the reverse strand, counting down.
GTCTTAGGGTGGAAAGTCCGAGTGTCTCTGGAAGAGGCCGTCAGGTTCTCTGTAGCCAAGTATTTCTCCACACGATCCACAAGACCATCGGCCGTCTCTGGGTCTCCATGGCTTACCCACTTTTGGATGGCAGTAGGAAGAGCTCTCAAAAACCGATCCATTACAACACGTTCCACAATCTTTGGTGCGGACAAAGTCTCTGGCTGTAGCCACTTTCTGCTCAGGTGAATGAGATCATACATTTGAGACCTGGGGGGTTTTCCAAGCTGGAAAGTCCAGTTATGCACACGCTGAGCCCGGACAGCCAGGGTGACACCCAGCCTTGCCAATATTTCAGCTTTTAGCATCACATAGTCTTTTGCTTGGTTAGGCTCTAGGTCATAGTAAGCTTTCTGCGATTCACCAGTTAACAGAGGAGCCACCAGTCCAGCCCACTGCTCCTCAGGCCACTTTTCTCTTTCAGCGGTCCTTTCAAATGTGGTCAAAAATACCTCTGGATCATCCTCTCCAGTCATTTTTGTCAATAAACGACTCACCCCAAAGGACGCGGTATTAGTGGGACGGCTTTCCTCACTGGTCTGCGGACGTTGCTGCATTACTGCTTCCATCTGTTGTTGTAGTCTCTGCTCTTGCTTCTGCAACAGGTCTATGAAGCGGGCCTCAGATTGCTGCTGGGCTTGTTGCTGAGCCTCCAGACTCTGTTGCAAAGTTGCGTTTGTCTGCTGCTGGGCTGCAAGGCTCTGTTGATGAGCTTGCTGCTGGGCTGCGAAGTTCTGTTGTTGAGCTGCAAGGCTCTGTTGATGAGCTGCAAGGCTCTTTTGCAAACCTGCATTTGTCTGCTGTTGATTGGCATTTGCTAGAGCCAGCTGCTTCAGTATCTCCTCCATGCTGGCTTAAAAAAAAACTGCCACTGGTTCTCCACCAACTGTGAGGGGGTTAGCTCGGCAGCGGGTGTGTGTGACCCCCGAGATGGGCTCCCCACACAAAACAGGCCCAGCAAACGGAGGTTGTGGTTTTCAAAATCAAAAAGGTGCGGTTTATTTTCTATTTACAGTGACAAAACACAGCAAAGCAAAAGAAACATAAACAAAATAAATCCTGGTCAACTTGACCTCTGACTAAACATACAGGTTTCCTAACTAACAACTGGGATCAGCCTAGTGCTGTCCTAGTCCCTAAGTCCCTGGTTTTAAATGTCCAAGCAAATAGCCACACAGGCTTTGTCTCACCGCACAGGGGTTCACTCTCCCTAGACAGTCCACACAGGTCTGGGTCCAGGCAGGAGCTAACATCTAATGAAGCTGGGAGTTCTTATAGAGGCCTAAATGAGCTGACAAGCTTCAGCTGGTCTCATCAACTCCCTGTCTGCACGACGCCCCACACTCTCCCTAGAGGTATGAGTCATCCATGAGCCCACTAGCCTCAGCTGGGCTTATACAACTCTCCACCTAGTTGTATAAGTCGGCGTAAAGCCTGAATCTGGGCGAAATATATCTACCCCCCTGGATGCAACCAGGTGACTTTACCTTCCTGCTGTCACAATATATATATATATACACACACACACACACACATATATATATATATACATATACACACATATACACACACACACACTCACACACACACACACACACACACACACACATATATATACACACACACATACACCAAAAAGTTATATTGGTTTATTTTTATTCTATTCAGCAGAATGTCACCTACCTCATTTTTCTGTGACGATTCAGAAATAGAGCTTTTAAGTTGCTGTAGTTCCTGGACATAAACAGCAACCTCCTGTGGTCCCTTTGCGAGCTCTGCTTTCAGCTGGTTAATAGTGGCCTAAAAAAAAGACAAGAACAAGAGTGAGTAAAATGAGAGGTTCAAAACGTATGCACACTCCAGGAGAATACAGCAATTACAAAATAAAAAAGCATTTGAAAATGCAGATAATTACTTGTATATAGGAAGAAATTCAAAGATGCTAGTGTTAAATACAGGGATATTCTTGAGAAAAACCTGTACCACTCTGTGTGTGATTTGAGGCTAGGACGGAGGTTCACCTTCCAGCAGGACAATGACCCCAAACACACTTGTACAGCAACACTTGAGTGGTTTAAGGGGAAACATGTAAATGTGTTTGAATGGCCCAGTCAAAGCACAGACCTCAATCCAATAGAAAATCAGTGGTGAGACTTAAAGATTGCAGTTCACAAGTGCAAACCATCCAACTTGAAGGAGCTGTAGCAGTTTTGCGAGGAGGAATGGGCAAAAATCCCAGCGACTTGGAGCTGTGATAGCCGCAAAAGGTGGCTATACAAAGTATTGACTTTAGGGGGGTGAATAGTTATGCACATTGACGTTTTGCTTCACAATAATGTTTTTTTTAAAAATCTTCAAAGTTGTGGGCATGTTCTGTAAATTATATGATGCAAATCCTCAAACAATCCATGTTAATTCCAGGTTGTGAGGCAACAAAACACGAAAAATGATAAGGGGGTGAATACTTTTGAAAGGCACTGTACATGCTTCCCACGCCCACTCATCCTAGATCAGGCACTCAAGCCTAACGTCAACTCATTGTACAAACAGATTTCTGGGAACTACACTTGCTAAACTGTAAGATAATTTCTTCACCTACAAAATTAATACCTATATTAACTAAAGCAGCCTGGAGGTGTCATTGAAATTTCAAAATATAATATATAAAAAGAGTCTACAGTTTAAATGCAAGCTACTATTAAAAAAGTGGTATCTTTAGGACTGGAAAGTACTGTATTTATTGGCGTATAACACTCACTTTTTTACCCTGAAAATAGAGGGTAAACTGTGCCTGCGTGTTATACGCAGGGGGCTGTGGAAAGTTTTTTTCCTGAAACTTCCCTTTTAAAGTTATGGTGCGTGTTATACGCCTGTGCGTGTTATACGCCGATAAATACGGGTATATATTTTTTCATATTATAGACAGTGGTATAATGTTACCTTGAATGGACTTATCTCCGTTAGAAAGCAGACAGAGAGAAAGAATGACAGATATGATGGATGAATGATGAAACACAAAATGACTCTACTAAACTTTTTTGTTTTGACGAATGAAAAAAATAAAATAAAATAGTGACCTTGCAACACATAGCTAAAGCCCAATTGTACATTAAACAAAAAATTTAAGCGGAACTTTATCCATAAGAACTTAATAAATGATAAAAAATAATGTTCTTCAGCAAGTAACACACATTCCATATTTATAATTATGCTACCAACATTAAATGCTGTAAAATTGCCTCCATGATTGCTCCTGTTTCTTCTTGCCGGAGGCTGCTATTTTGTAGAAGCCCAAAGCCCCTGAACAGCAATAAATCATAAACTGAAACTAAAACCACTGATTTAACAGTTTTAAAAAACAGTTACATTTCTGGAATGCCGGAATGCTGGAATGCCCTTAACCAAATGGTCAAACCATCAAATGGCTGGTGTCATAACTCATCACATGTGCAGCACCATGGCAGTTGCAGATAAAACAGAAGCAGCTTCCTTGGCTGTACAGGACAGGAGGGTTTAATTCTGCTTTAAGGCTGTCAGCAGATCAGCCTCTACAAACTCAGCAGTGCCAAAAAATAAAGAACAACTGTGTGCACAGAAGTGAGACTGTGTATTACTGGATTTTAAACAATATAGACACTTATGTTTAATGTTTTACATAGCTATACTTGCAAAAGGGGCCAACCTGAAGTGATCTAGCCGGGCCTGCCAGCAGCATCTTTGGGGCGCTTTAGGAGCGGTGTATAAAGTGACCCTGACCATTGAGATCAATGGTAAGCGCTGGCAAAGTGCTGCTGCAGCGGCGCTTTTAACCCTTTTTCGGCCACTAGCGGGGGTTAAAAGCGCCCCGCTAGGGGGGCGTGGCCTGGACGCGATGAGAGACGGTCGCAGCTAGCAGGAGCTCCGGCAAAAACGGAGACAAATCGCCTTCCCACGGGGCCATGTTGCACCCTTTCTTTGCTTAATTTTTCCCTACACCCCTGTGGGAACAGCAGGTGCATGCCTTCACGCAAAAAAACGTAGAAACCCAAGCCGCAGAGGTCCCTTACAGCGTACCTTCTCCGCACTACTGAGAAGACAGGCATGGCTAAAGATGGCGCCTGGGCCCAACGAGGCTCCCCGTCTCCTGCAGCGTCTCCGGAGACTTCAGCCCCAACTCGTGAGGACGGTGAGTTTCACATATAAGGTCCCTGCTCAGAACTTGGGATAAATATCACATCTCATTTCTGGGCAGAGTCACAGCCATAAAAATGTCCATTTTACACAAGCTACTGTTCTTTTTTAGGGCCCTCCCTATATATGACTCTAAGACCTATATTGAATCACTCCAAAAAGATGTCAATAAATTTGTGTGGCATAATAAGAAACCAAGATTCCATAAATCTTTACTTTATAGGCCCCAGCCCATTGGAGGTTTGGGTCTTCCAGACCTATGACGCTACTATTTAGCTTCCAGGTTAGCACAAACCGCCCAATGGCACACCTCCCCGGAAGGTATTCCCTGGTTAACTTTCGAGGCTCAGTCTATCCTTCCCTTCCACTTGTCAGGGCTGTTGTGGTCCAGATCCATTAAGGCGGGCCAACTCGCTCCGCTAAACCTGATCGTTAGCCAGACCGTACACCTTTGGTTACTATATGGTCATAAATTCCACCTATCCTCTCCTCTCTCCCTGTTATATTCCTTTATAGGTGACTCTGAGTTCCCCCCGGCCTTTCTAGATAGGGCTGGATTCTCCCGGTGGATAATGACAGCCGTTACAACGTTTCAATCCCTGAAAGAGGGCCGTCACTTCAAACCCTTCCAGCAACTACAAGCGGCGTATGAATTCCCCCCTCAGAGGTATACAGGTACACACAGGTCAAACATTTCTACCATAACAGGGGCTCCCTAGATTCCCAAATTCACAGTACCTCATATGAACGCATATGTACTCACTCTTCTAGGGATAAAGGGGTTATATCCAGAATATATAATTTTACTTAATGAATTTGCACTGGCAGCAAAGACCAAACCGATGCTTAGATGGGAGGGAGAGTTGGGCATGACTTTTGACCCGCAAGAATGGGAAGAGATGCTGACTAATATGTACAAAAACACCAGGGCTTACTCCATTCGGGAAACGGCTGTCAAACTACACTTGAGGTGGTATCTGACCCCCGCACATCTACACACCATCTACCCTGCGGTATCTCCGCTCTGTTTTCGGGGCTATTCTGAAGTGGGCACCTTAATTCCCACCTTTTGGAGTTGCAGGCATCTTAAGCCCATTTGGCAAAAAGCTGCCTCAAAGGCATCTACCATCGCAGGCCGCATCATTACTCTCACTGCACAAATGTGTTTATGCTTCACACCTATACCCGATATCCCTTTACCCTGTGAAAAATTAATTCACTCACTTTTCATAGCCATTCATTGGATAACTGCGCTCAACCGGCGTTCCTCTTCCCTATCATGGTGAATGTGTGGACTGAAGACCAAGTTGCTGCCTTACAGATTTGAGCCATGGAGGTCTGGTGAAGCACCAACTGCTCTAGTAGAGTGCGCTTTAATTTTAAATGGAGGCATCTTCCTTTTCAGACCATAGGCTTGAATAATAACCTGCTGAATCCACTTAGAAATAGTAGATTTCGACGCTGCCTGACCCCTTCTGGGGCCCTCCGGCAGAATAAACAAAACATCCATTTTGCGAATCTGAGCAGTGGCTTTAAGATAGGCTTTAACTGCTCTTACTACATCCAAAGAATGTAATAACTTCTCTTCCACTGAACTAGGTTTGGGAAAAAAGGGAGAACCACATCTTGGTTCAAATGAACGCTTGACACGACCTTTGGAAGAAAGGCTGGATGTGTCCGTAGAACCACTTTATCCTTATGGATAACCAAATATTGCTCTTTACAAGACAGAGCTGCCAATTCCGATACCCTCCTGGCTGAGGATATTGCTACCAAGAAAACCAACTTTCTGGTGAGAAGAACTAAAGGAATGTGAAGCAAAAGGTTCAAAAGGCTGTTTTTGAAGAGCCGATAGAACCAAGTTTAAGTCCCATGGACACATGGGAGACTTAACTGGCGGGTTGATCCGAGTCACACCCTGTAAAAAAGATTTAACTAGCGAATGCATAGCTAGTGGTCTTTGAAAGAATATCGATAAGGCTGAAACCTGACCCTTAATAGTACTTAAGGCTAGATTTCTGTCTACAGCACACTGTAGGAAGTCAAGAATTCTGCCTATGACATACTTACGAGGATGCTATTTTCTGGCCTCACACCATGCCACATACGCCTTCCAAACTCTATAATATATATGTCTAGATATCGGTTTTCTTGGAATTAATCATTGTAGACACCACCGAGTTAGAGAGACCTCTCTTTTTTAGAATGTGGGATTCAATAGCCAGACCGTTAAATTTAGAGTTTGTAAGGAAGGGTGGTATATCGGACCTTGCGAAAGCAGGTCTGGACGAAGTGGGAGGGTCCAAAGATTCCCCACAGACATCCTTACAATGTCCGCGTACCAGGATCTTCGAGGCCATGCCGGAGCTACCAGAATTACTGGCTTCTTTTCCAACCTGACTCTGCGGAGGAGTCAAAGTAATAACTGCAGCGTCAGGAACGCATAAATTAGTGCAAACTGATCCCACGGAAACACCAGCGCATCCGATCCGCAAGCTAGCGGATCTCTTGTCCTGGACACCATGCTGCCCAACTTCGCGTTGAACCTGGATGCCAATAGATCTACGTCTGGTGTCCCCCATCTCTGACAAATTGCCAGGAAGATGTCGGGGTGAAGAGACCATTCCCCTGGGGATAACTGCTGCCGACTCAGGAAGTCCGCCTTCCAATTCTCTATTCCTGGAATAAAGATAGCGGATATGCATGGAACATGTTTTTCTGCCCATATCAGGATATGATTCACGTCCTTCTGGGCCGCACCACTCTTGGTGCCCCCTTGGTGATTGATGTATACCACAGCTGTGGCATTGTCTGACTGGATCCTGACAGGGGCACCACGTAGCTTGGATGTCCATGCTTCCAGGGCCAGACGTGCAGCCCGAATTTCCAGCAGGTTGATGGGCAAGGCCTTCTCGGTATCCGACCACTTTCCCTGGAGTGACCATTGCTCCAGTATCGCCCCCCCCCCAGCCTAGAAGACTGGCATCTGTAGTTACCACTCTCCAAGAGATTGGAATGAACGACTTTCCCTTTTGTAGATTTTGGGGTACCAACCACCAACATAGACTCCTGCGTACAGACGACGTCAAAGACATTGGGAAGTCTAGGGCTTGAACTTCCTTGTTCCAGGCGGATAGGATGGCGTTCTGCAATTTCCTTGAATGGAATTAAACATAAGGAACTGCTTCGAATGAGGCCACCATCTTTCCCAGCAACCGCATGCAAAGACGAATGGATGGCTGTCTTTTTGCACAGACCGCTAGGATTAGCTCTCTTAAGGAAGAGATTTTTGCCTGTGGCAGAAGAATCTTTCTTTGGTCTGTGTCTATGAGTAATCCCAAATATTCCAGTCTTTTTACTGGTTGTAAGGCTGATTTGTCCAGGTTTAGGACACAGCCCCGGGATTCCAGGTATTCTACCATGTTGCGTACAGCAGCCTTTAGGTTGGGCACCGAGTGATCTATTATTAAAAGATCGTCCAAGTAGGCCATTATTGATATCCCTTGAGTTCTTAAATCGGCCAACAGAGGGGCCAAGATTTTTGTGAACACGCGTGGGGCTGTGGCCAGCCCGAAGGGTAGGGCCACGAACTGATAATGGCGTTGTTCTACCGCAAAGCGAAGAAGCTTTTGATGCCCAGGGAAAATAGGAACGTGTAAATAAGTGTCCCTGATATCGATGGACGCCAACCATTCTCCCCCTTGTAGGGTGGCGACTACTGACCGAATTGATTTCATACGGAATGACCTGACGATTAGGAACTTGTTTAGATCCTTGGAGATCTAGTATGGGTCTTACATCTCCGTTGGGCTTCGGAATTGTAAGGAGGTTTGAGTAAAATCCCAATCCCTGTTCTTCCACCGGAACCTCCACAATTACCCCTTGGGATAATAGCCGGTCTAACACCAAAAGGAGAGATTTTCTCTTTAGCAGGTTTCTTGAGACGTTTGATGTTAAAACCCGAGGGGGAGGAAATTCCTGTAACTCCAACTTGTATCCCAAGGACACTGTGGAGAGAGCCCATCTGTCCCGGATCGTCTCTCGCCAAGCCCCTGAGAACAACTGAAGCCTTCCCCCCACTCGTTTGAGTTGGGGCGACCCCTCATAGTGCCGACTTGGGGGCTGGTTTAGTACCCCTTCGGTTCCAGGGTTTTTTATTACCCTGTGCCTGCCGTGAGTTTTCCCTTCCAGGATTTGATCGGGGAGGCCGCCGGAACTGCTTAGAGGCTGAAGTTCCCGGGACTGGAGAGGTAGGTCGCCTGAAGAAAGGACCCTTGAACTTTCCCTTAACAGGTAAAAGGGTACTCTTACCACTGGAGATCTTCTGGATGTACTTATCCAAGTCTTCGCCAAATAACCGCTCCCCATGGAATGGAAATCCAGCCAGGAGCTTTTTACAAGGCATCTTGGCTGACCAGTTTTTTAGCCATAGAAGTCTACGCATGTGTACCAACGATAGCGTAAGGCGGGAGGCCTAATGAATTGAATCTTTAATGGCATCAACCGCAAAACATAACGCCCTAGGCAGATCCGCTAGATCATGAGCCTGCTGGGCTGGTAAGTCCTTTAAAACCAGTTTCATCTGGTCCTTTAAAGCTTGACACGCCAATGGCTGCCACTGCAGGCTGAGTTACAGCACCGGCTGTAGAAAAAGCCGTCTTTAATAAGGTTTCCAACTTTTTATCTGTTGGGTCCTTAAACATCTGTACATTGTCCACTGGACATGTCAGGGATTTGTTCACAGAAGAGATGGCAGCGTCCACTATAGGGAGGCTCCATCTTTTGGTGAACTTGTCCTCCATAGGATACACCACCGCAAACTTCTTAGGAGGAAGGAAAAGTTTATCAGAATGTTCCCAATCCTGATAAATGAGTCCCTCTAATAATGGATGCACCGGAAAGAACCCATTAGTCTGCGGGGCTTTCAAGGACCCCAAAGAAGACACCGATGTAGCTGCTGGTTCAGAAAGGGGCAGTTTAAAAGCTGACCGAACCATGTCTGTTAGAGACTGAACTAACAATCTTTCAGTTTGTGAGGCTGAAAACGGTTCTTCTAATGTAGACTCTTCTGAGGCAGACTCATCCTCAGCCTGATCTTCTGCAGGCACCTCAACCTCATTGAGGGATAATTGCTCTGCTGTTAGGTATTCTAACGGGGGAGATGGAGATCTGGCGCGCTTTTTTCCCGGCAGGGAGGAAGCGATTAATGCTGCCAATCTCTGCTCTAATCCTCCCAGAGCTGGAGGTAAAAGCCTCTTCTGTCACATATACAGGAGCAGGTGAGCTGAGGACAGCCGCAGCACCTAACACTCCTGATGGCTCCCCTCGGGTAGCTACCTCTGATTTATCAGGGGAGGATGGAACAGCGGGAGCATGTCCTAGATCCTCAGAGCCCGATGGTGAACCCCTTTGCTTCTTGGGATTTTTATTCTCAGAGCCTTTGGCAGGCATAGTCCCAAGCTCAAAGCCGAGGTACTCACAGCCAAAAATGCACCCACTACTAACTATAGTCTAGCGTACAAGCTTGTTATATGAGTTAGTCAGGTGTCTAAACTAATGTGCCTTGGAGATGCCTGTATCACCGCCTGTTGTATGCCAAATTAAAGTCACCACTTTTCCAGCTCCTGTGTCCGTCCTCTTAGCTGTGTGTCTCACAGAGACTGTTCTTTTGAGGCAGAGGACGCCCGCACATGCGCAGAAGCGCGCCGGGAAAGACGGAGCGTCATTACGCTAAGCCCGGCCCCCCCTCCATGACTCGTTCCCTATATCTGGAACCTCCGTGTGCGCGCGCGTGCACCGCAACGCTTCCCCATGGAGGGGTGGAGAGAGGAGGGAGGCTGTGAACTGCTCCAACCCTTTGGTTGAGCGGCGCAATACAGGGGAACCGCTGCGCATCTCATACTGCGATCCAGGTCTCCCCTCAGGTATGATGTGGCAACATTCTCAGATGGGCCCTTGGAGCTGTACTTAGAGAAAAAAGAAGCTCCTCCATCTGTCCAGGTATTACACTTGTGAAAGGGTATAGCCCGGCATTTTTAGACATCTCATAAGGTATCACCCTCTAGTGGTCAAACAGGGGTACTACTATAATGTCCAGCATATAGAAACCATACAAAATCATTTCAGGTTTACAAAAATTTAGGCACTAGGATACAGCGGGAATAATACCACATAGGTAAATTACAGGCAAAAACACATTAGTTTGAGGGTTCCCTGCTGAACCAAGTCCATCAGAGACCCACCAGCCCGCAGGATCCGTCTACGATATGGGAGTTTGGGTTTATAAGTATATTTGTGTTTTAAATAGACCTTCGATCTCAGTATAAACTGCGGAGGTAACAAGCCAGAATAGTAGGATATGGGGTACCATATTAATGGGCAATTTTGCCCACTACCAAAATGGCGATCGATGCGGCAGCGATGTGGGGAGATCAGATCTGGGCGTCTCTGCTGTTTGTGCACTATATATGGCGGTGGGTCAGCACGCCGCCTGTGCCCCAGGACGACGTCATCTGTGACGAAACGACGTAGGGCGGAGCGGCGTGCTGACGTCACCAACATACTGAGAGTCCGGAAGGAACGGGCTGTCTTTAGCCGGCCGGCTACAATACACCACACGCCTTTTGTTTTTCAACTAATTGTAAGTGCAATTTTAATCTTATTAAATGCAATTTTTAAACTGGATTACGCTATGGTGGCTTTCTTTTCCATTGGCAATTTGAATCCGGGCTTCATGGAGAGGACGGGCGTGTAATCCTAGTGGAGGAGTTCATATTCATAGACACTCTTAGAGACCCTGGCAGGGGATAACAGCCATCTGCTTTTACTGATCTCTGATGGGATCAGTTGTTCCGGTAAGCGGCAGTAAACTCTAATGGTGGTGGAATCTTTTGTCTATCAGAGTAACAGCACTTTTCCATCGGGTGTTTTGAGTTTGGAGTGACCACAGTGAATAAGAGACCTTCACATATTTATGTCATTCTGTCAGACATTTTCTTGAAGATCTATTGGTCATTTACAGGACTCTTTTTCTAAAATCGGCAATCATTGTTTAATTTTTGTTTAGTTTCATTCTGAACAATTTATCAATTTATTGTTCATCTTTATTGCAAGAGATTGAGTTCTGGATAATCTTGGTTCACCTCAAAGATTTTTTGTTTATTGTTTTTGCGCAGCTTTTTTAATTTCTACTGGTTTCTATTGTGTGTGTCTCACATATAAGTTGCAGCATTTGTCACCTATACATATTAGGTTGATGTTTAGTTTGTTTTTAGACAGCGCAGTATACACCTCCATTTTTTAGAGACCCTCACTTACCTGTCCCCACCGCAGGACCCTGTTCGGAACAGAAAGCCCAAACTTCGCCCCTCTTGGCGGGCAATGTCCTCTGACCTTCAGGGACCGGGGTCCTACTGAAAGGAACACCACTTCCCCTGGACCTGTATAGCACCCTGCCAGAAAAGACTTGGTATTGGGTCTGACCGGAGAACTGGATCCCAGGGTCCAGCCCTCCTAAGAGAGGCATTACAGGCCAAACCTCGTTCTTCTTCACCGAGGCCCGGGTACCATCCATTTTGGCTTTGAAGCACTTTGGACGGATCCGGAATAGCTTGCCTTAGGCCACAAGAACCAAAACGCAAAGCTAACTTGAATACATGTTTAACCGTGACCAACACCTTAGACACTGACAAAAAACTGAGGTACTCCCGCTATGGGAGGGGTTATATAGGGAGGGGACTTCCTGTCTTGGGTGTGCCAGTGTCCATCATCTGAAGGTAATCTCTATAACCCACATAGTAATTGCTATGTCGCTATGTGTCCCATGATGTACGATAAAGAAATTATATATCTATAGATATATTATTTATAGACATATATCGCTCTATCTATCTATATATATCTATATCTATATCTCTATATCTCTATCTATCAGGGTCCAAAATATATAAAAATGTAGTTAACAAAATGAGAAATGACAGCAGAAAACACACAGCACTTCAAACACTATACTTCAGACTTCGTCCCAAATTAACACGCAAAACCATAGGTACAGTTGTGCTCATGAGTTTACATACCCTGGCAGAATTTTTGATTTATTTGGCCATTTTTCAGAGAATATGAATCATAAAAACAATACATTTTCTTTCACTCATGTTTAGTGATTGGCTGAAGCCATTTATTATCAATCAACTGTGTTTACTCTTTTTAAATCATAATGGCAACAGAAACAATCCAAATGACCCTGATCAAAAGTTTACATATCCCAGTTCTTAACCGCTTGGCGAGCGCCGCACGAACATTTATGTCGACAGAATGGCACGGACAGGCAAAAGGGCGTATATACACGTCCCCTTTAAATTGGCGGTCGCGCGCGCCGCCGGCGGCGGTGCGCTCGCGTCCGGTGTCCCGCGATCGGGTCACAGAGCTGAAGAACGGGGAGATGTTAGTGTAGACACATCTCCCTGTTCTGCCTAGTGACACTGTCACTGATCGTGTTCCCTCTCATCGGTAACATCGATCAGTGACGTGTCACGGCAAGTCATGACCCCTAACAGTAAGAATCACTCCCAGGTCACACTTAACCCCTTCAGCACCCACTACAGGTTAACCCCTTCACTGCCAGTGTCATATTTTACAGAAATCAGTGCATTTTTATAGCACCGATCGCTGTAAAAATGACAATGGTACCAAAATGGTGTCAAAAGTGTCCGATTTGTCTGCCATAATGTCGCATACACGATAAAAAAAAAAATCGCTGATCGCCGCCATTATTAGTAAAAAAACAATTATTAATAAAAATGCCCCCCACAGGGTCTCACACAACAATAGCGCCTCCTGATCAATTCACCCTCCCCCATAATACAGTCCCTGACTCCATTGGCAATAGTTGATCATAAACGGGCCCCATATCTGCATTATAACTTGCGGGTTCCTTTTACTCGCACAGGTCCACAGATTGAGCCCTGACATCCTTACACATTTAATTTTAAAATGAATTTATGTTGAAGTGTTTTCATCTCCTATGTAATGTTATCTTGTGGCTGTATATTTCCACTTTGTATTACTGTTGTTTAAGATATATGTAATTGCGTGTTAATTCTCAATAAAAATTATTTGAAAAAAAAATAAATAAAAAAATAAAAATGCCATAAAACTAGCCCCTATTTTGTAGACGCTATAACTTTTGCGCAAACCAATTAATAAAACGCTTATTACGTATTCTTCTACATTGGTAAAAAAAATCGCATCAGCTTAAACTGAGGGAAAAAAAAAATTTTATATATTTTTTGGGGATATTTATTATAGCAAAAAGTAAAAAATATTGTTTTTTTTTCAAAATCGTCGCTTTATTTTTGTTTATAGCGCAAAAAAAAAAAATCGCAGAGGTGATCAAATACAACCAAAAGAAAGCTCTATTTGTGGGAAAAAAAGGATGTCAATTTTGTTTAGGAGCCACGTCGCACGACCGCGCAATTGTCAGTTAAATCTACGCAGTGCCAAATCGCAAAAAGTGGCCTGGTCTTTGGCCAGCAAAATGGTCCGGGGCTTAAGTGGTTAATACCGTGTATTGCCCCCTTTAACATCAATGACAGCTTGAAGTCTTTTGCGGTATTTGTGGATGAGGCACTTTATCTTCTCAGATGGTAAAAAGCTGCCCGCCCATTCCTCTTGGCAAAAATCCTCCAGTTCCTGTAAATTCTTGGGCTGTCTTGCATGAACTGCACGTTTGAGATCTCCCCAGAGTGGCTCAATGATATGGAGGTCAGGAGACTGAGATGGCCACTCCAGAATCTTCACGATTTTGGATCATTGTCATGTTGGAATGTCCAAGAACATCCCATGCGCAGCTTCCTGGCTGATGAATGCAAATGTTCCTACAGTATTTTTTGATAACATACTGCATTTATCTTGCCATCAATTTTGACCAAATTTCCTGTGCCTTTGTAGCTCACACATCCCCAAAACATCAGCAATCCACCGCAGTGTTTCACAGTAGGAATGGTGTACCTTTCATCATAGGCTTTGTCGATTCCTCTCCAAATGTAGCATTTATGGTTCTAGCCAAAAAGCTCAATTTTGATCTCATCACTCCAAATGACTTTGTGCCTGAAGGTTTGAGGCTTGTCTCTGAACTGTTAGGCGTATTGTAAGCGGGATACTTTGTGGCATTTGCGTAGTATTTGCTTTCTTCTGGCGACTAGACCATGCAGCCCATCTTTCTTCAAGTGCCTCCCTATTGTGCATCTTGAGTTCAGAGTGGGTTTTTCTTTGCATCCCGAACAATTTTCCTGGCAGTTGTGGCTGAAATTTTAGTTGGTCTACCTGACCGTGGTTTGGTTTCAACAGAACCCCTCATTTTCCACTTCTTGATTAGAGTTTGAACACTGCTGAATGGCATTCTCAATTCCTCGGACATCTTTTTATATCCCTTTCCTGTTTTATACAGTTCAACTACTTTTCCTGCAGATCCTTTGACAATTCTTTTGCTTTGCCCATGACTCAGAATCCAGAAATGTCAGGGCAGCACTAGATGAAAGATGCAAGGGTCTGTCAGGAGTCCAGAAACTCATTGACCTTTTATACACACACACTAATTACAAGAAAACAGATCACAGGTGAGGATGGTTACCTTTAATAGCCATTCAAACCCCTTTGTGTCAACTTGTGTGCGTGTTATCAGGCCAAAATCACCAGGGTATGTAAACTTTTGATCGGGGGTCATTTGGGTAGTTTCTGTTGTCATTATGATTTAAAAAGAGTAAACACAGTTGACTAAGAATAAATGGCTTTAGCCAAACACTAACCATGAGTGAAAGAAATGTTTTTGTGTTATTCATATTCTCTGAAAAATGGCCAAGAAATCATAAATTCTGCCAGGGTATGTAAACTTATGAGCACAACTGTATATTGAATTAATGTGTTTTTAATGTACATATACAATGGAAATAACGTATTTTTCAAGAAAAATTTTAAAAATGCAAGTAAGGTTGGCCATACATTATACAGTACAATCTTCATGTGCAATTTTCCTTTAGATTTACTAAAACCATGTAATATGAGGTCTAACCTAAACACTTACAATTTGTATGCAATCAGGCAGGCCCTTTCACTACACAGTTAAAGGTAAACTTAAAGGAAATTGAATGAGAAAATTGTATAATGTATGGCCAGCTTAAGATATGTATTAACACATGAAAAGTGTTAAGGGTTCCTTTAAAAACTTTGTACAATGACTGTGTAAAATACAGCTGTTTTCTATCTGCAATTATGTAGTCTTTACATTTTTCCACAATTGTAAAGCCATGTGGTGTGCATAACAAATGTGCATTGAAAGCCACTAGCTTTGAGATGTCAAAGACAGTGACGTGCAATAAAAATGAGCAGGAAAAAAAGCAGAGAGATGAGCCCAGTCACCTGACCTATAAAAGTCATGTGATTAGCTTTCCTTCAATCACAGAGTCCTCTCTGCTGTTTTACGCAGAGATAACTCAATAGAATACTATAGGCCTAAAATTTATGAATTTGCAGAAAAACGTAAGCCACACTATGGAGTGACTATGCAGATTGTAAAGGAGAGCGATGAGAACACGAGCAATGCTATATTCCTTTTTGTGGTAAACGCTATAAAACTTACGGCCACTGCAAAGCACAGCTAAAGACTTTATATTATAATAATAATAATAATCTATATTTTATATAGCGTCTTTAAAAGGTAGCTTCTCAAAGCACTTTACAAAGAGAACACAAGAAATACACAGGATAACATAAAAGGAAAAAGGGGACAATTATGTGAAAGCTTGTCTAAGGGAAAAAAGGTTTTTATATTTGATTTGAATGAGTTTATAGAAGGATGACTCTCTGATGTTCTTAGGAAGTGAATTCCAGAGTTTTGGAGCATAGCAGGAGAAGGCTCTGTCGCCCATCGATTGTAGGTGAGTAGGGGGGACACACAGATAGATGACCAGAACTTGAGGTTACGAGGAGGGGAGTAAGTTGATAAAAGTTCAGACAGCGCTCCCCTAATCCGCCGTCCAATGCGGACTGGTTCCATCGTATTGGTAAAACCGCAGAAATGGAGGATCTAATTCACCAGGCAAAGGACACGCCTTCTAAATTCACCAAGACTTGGTCTTGCTGGCTACATTTCACTACTACAGATGACTACAAACGAGTCGTAACATGAAATGACCTTGAGAGTTGTAATAGGATATTTGAGACTCTGGTAACCCTCACCCTTTCCCACCTCCACCCCCCCCCCCTTGCATTTCTCTATACTCCACCTCCCCCTTCCTTCTGGTGACTACCATACCATAAAACTCCTAACAATCCCCAATAGCACCTCTAGTAGTATATACTTCCCTTATACCCCCTTCCTATTTCGAGGGCTATTCATTCTTCAATACGCCCACCTTTCTCCCCTGCTGGCCCACTTCACTAACTACTTAAGGTTTTAATGATAATAAAAATTCTACCGTGTCAGGTACCTTTCTCACAGGCGTGATATCAAAACCCTAATTTATGTACCTGTTCATGTGGATTCACATTTCCAGTTATTGATTCATTTTGCCATCTCTACTAATGCTTGTTATATAAACTTAACTTTACGATTGTACAATTATAGATGTGTGTTTATTATAGCGGCTGCGCCCGCATAAATTATTTTCATGTAATCCTGATTACTATCTCAATAAAAAACTTTTCAACAAAAAAAAAAAAAGTTCAGACAGATAATGGGATGCCAAGCCATAAAAAACCTTATAGGTGAACAAGAGGATCTTAACCACTTAACGACCGCTCACTGTATATATACGTCGGCAGAATGGCACCGACAGGCACAATCACGTAGAGTGTACGTGATTGCCTTTGTATAGTTGGGGGGTCCAATCGGACCCCCCTTCTGTACAGTGAGCGGTGGCTAAGTGTCCGGGAGCGTTCCGGGATGAGGGGGCAGCCATTCGTTTCTGGCCACCCCCTCGCGATCGCTCCCGGCAAATGGAAATGCCCCCTCTGTCTGTGTCAGACAGAGGGAGCAGGAGGAAGTGATGTCATCTCTGGTGCGGCGCTCACATATACCGAGCGCCGTACAAGAGAAGACATCAGGTCAGTGCACACAACACTACACTGACACCAGGACACATAGGGACATAAATCGCCCCCCCAGACACCCCAGATCACCCCCTAGATCACCCCCCCAGCCCCCAGTCACAGTGTCACTGATTGCAGTGACCATTTATTTAGTGATCACTGCAATCAGTGACATTTGTGACTGTAAAAGTGTCACCAAAGTTTAGTCTTAGGTCCAGTGTAGCCCCCTAACCCCCCTAATAAAGGTTTAACCCCCTGATCACCCCCCAGATAACCCTTTCACCGCCTATCACCACTGTCGCTTAGCGATCATTTTTCTGATCGCTGTCTTAGCGTCAGTGATGCCGATCGGCAGCCAGTAATTTTTTTTAGGTTCGCCGCAGGTTTTTATAGCGTCAGGTACCCCAATATATTATCTAATAAAGGTTTAACCCCCTTGATCGCCCCCCAGGTAACCCTTTCACCCCCTATCACCACTGTCACTAAGCGATCGTTTTTCTAAACGCTGTCTTAGTGTCTGTGATGCAGATCGGTAGCCGGTAATTTTTTTTAGGTTCGCCGCAGGTTTTTATAGCGTCAGGTACCCCAATATATTATCTAATAAAGGTTTAACCCCCTTGATCGCCCCCCAGGTAACCCTTTCACCCCCTATCACCACTGTCGCTAAGCAATTGTTTTTCTAAACGCTGTCTTAGTGTCGGTGATGCAGATCGTAGCCAGTAATTTTTTTTAGGTTCGCCGCATGTTTTTATAGCGTCAGGTACCCCAATATATTATCTAATAAAGGTTTAACCCCCTTGATCGCCCCCCAGGTAACCCTTTCACCCCCTATCACCACTGTCACTAAGCGATCGTTTTTCTAAACGCTGTCTTAGTGTCTGTGATGCAGATCGGTAGCCGGTAATTTTTTTTAGGTTCGCCGCAGGTTTTTATAGCGTCAGGTACCCCAATATATTATCTAATAAAGGTTTTAACCCCCTGATTGCCCCTAGTTAACCCTTTCACCAGTGATCACCATATAAGTGTTACGGGTGACGCTGGTTAGTTAGTTTGCTTTTTATAGTGTCAGGGCACCCGCCGTGTATATAACCCAATAAAGGTTTAACCCCCTGATCGCCCGGCGGGTGATATCAATTAGGTTTTAGCGTCAGAGAGGGTCTGAGTCACACCCCAGGCAGCGTCAGGTTAGTGCCAGTAACGCTAACACCCACGCGTGAAGCATACACCCCCCTTAGTGGTATAGTATCTGAACAGATCAATATCTGATCTGATCAGATCTATACTAGCGTCCCCAGCAGTTTAGGGTTCCCAAAAACGCAGTGTTAGCGGGATAAGCCCAGATACCTGCTGGCACCTGCGTTTTGCCCCTCCGTCCAGCCCAGGCCACCCAAGTGCAGTATCGATCGATCACTGTCACTTACAAAACAAAAACACACATAACTGCAGCGTTCGCAGAGACAGGCCTGATCCCTGCGACTCCAGTGCTGTAGGAGGTGATTTCACCACCACAGTTAAAAAAAAAAAGCAAATATGCCGAAGCATTGGGGCAGCAGGAGCGATTTTGCTCCTAATGCCGCGTACATACGGTCGAAATTCCGACGGAGGCTTGCCCGTGGAAAAGTCCGACCATGTGTGTGCGGCATAACTTTTTTGCGGGAGGATGCCCCCATGCTTCGGCATATATAAATGGTGCGTGTATGCCCATCATTGGAAGTGGGTGGATGAAGGGCGGTATTCTAATGGTGGGCATACCCACCGATCAATCTCTTTTTTCGTTCAGCCAACTGGCTGCATGAAATAAAAAGATTACAATACATGTCCAACAAGGACCAGCAACGTACTGGTATGTTGCTGGACTTTGAATGTTTATACCAGAATGATGCCTGCGGGTTTAGGTATCATCTTGGTATCATTCTTTTCAGCCTGCGGCCGGCTTTCATGTAAAAGCAATCCTAGCGGCTAATTAGCCTCTGGACTGCTTTTACAAGCAGTGGGAGGGAATGCCCCCCCCCCCGGATATAAAAAGCGCCATTGGGAAAATAGGATTTTTATAACAGCTTACCTGTAAAATCCTTTTCTTGGAGTACATCACGGGACACAGAGCGACATAGTCATTACTAATGGGTTATATAGATACCGTCAGGTGCTGGCACTGGCAACTTCCAAAACCGGAAGTACCCTCCCCTATATAAGCCCCTCCCATCCGGGAGCACCTCAGTTTTGTAGCAAAGCAATAAGTGTCCCCAAAGAGGGGCGGGAGCTCTGTGTCCCGTGATGCACTCCAATTTTACAGGTAAGCTGTTATAAAAATCCTATTTTCTTTCTCGTACATCACGGGACACAGAGCGACATAGTCATTACTAATGGGATGTCCTAAAGCAATGCCCAATGAGGGGGGGGGATACACCATATATAAGCTGAGCGCTATCAGACATGAGGATCTTTTGCGGCCTGCAACACACTGCGCCCAAAGGCGACATCCTCCTGACTTCTAACGTCCACCTGGTAGAACCTAGTAAACGTGTGTACTGAAGACCATGTTGTGGCCTTACAGATTTGAGCCAGGGAGGCCTGGTGATGCACTGCCCATGAAGTTCCAACTGCTCTCGTGGAGTGCGCTCTAACTTTGAACGGAGGCGGTCTCCTTCTCAAGCCATAGGCTTGTATTATGACCTGTCGAATCCACTTGGCTAAAGTAGATTTTGACGCTGCCTGACCCTCTCTGGGGCCTTCCGGCAGAATAACCAAAGTATCCGTTCTGCGAATCTGAGCAGTGGCCTTTAGATAAGCTTTAACTGCTCTTACTACATCCAAAGAATGCAATAACTTTTCCTCTACCGAAGTAGGTTTGGGGGAAAAAAAAAGGAAGAACCACATCTTGGTTCAAATGAAACCTTGATACCACCTTAGGAAGAAAGGCTGGATGAGGACGTAACACTACTCTATCCTTATGGATAACCAGATATGGCTCCTTACAGGACATAGCTGCTAATTCCGACACTCTTTTTACCGAACAAATGGCTACTAGAAAAATCAATTTCCTGGTGAGAAGCACCAAAGAAATATGATGTAATGGTTCAAATGGTTGTTTCTGTAGAACCGACAGAACCAAGTTTAGATCCCATGGACATATGGGAATATTAACCGGAGGACTAATACGCATCACTCCTTGTATAAAGGCTTTGACTAGTGAATGCGAAGCCAAGGGCCTTTGAAAAAATATTGACAAGGCCGAAATCTGACCCTTGATAGTACTCAAGGCAAGCTTCCTATCTACAGCCCACTGTAGGAAGTCCAGAATCCTACCTATTACGTACTTATGTGGATGCCATTTCTTGGCCTCACACCACGCGATGTACGCCTTCCAGATTCTATAGTAGATCTGCCTGGATACCGGCTTCCTGGCATTGATCATGGTAGATACCACAGGATTAGAGAGCCCTCTCTTTTTTAGAATGTGGGCTTCAATAGCCAGGCCGTCAAACCTAGGGCTGGTAAGGAAGGGTGGTATATCGGTCCTTGCGAAAGCAGGTCCGAACGACGTGGGAGAGACCAAGGACTCCCCACTGACATTTTACAATCTCCGCGTACCACGCTCTTCGGGGCCACGCTGGAGCCACCAGAATCACTGGTTTCTTTTCTACCCTGATTCTGCGGAGTCATCGAGGTAACCATTGTGGCGGTGTGAATGCATATATCAGCTTGAACTGATCCCAAGGGAACACTAGGGCATCCGAGCCGCAAGCTAGGGGATCCCTTGTCCGAGAGACAAACCTGTCCACCTTTGCGTTGAATCTGGATGCTAGAAGATCTACATCCGATGTTCCCCACCGCTGACATATTGTCCAGAAAACCTCGGGGTGAAGGGACCCTTCCTCTGGGCATAATTGCTGGCGACTTAGAAAGTCCGCCTTCCAATTCTCCACTCCTGGAATAAATACCGCAGATATGGCTGGGACATATCTTTCTGCCCATTTCAGGATGTAATTTACTTCCCTCTGGGCTGCACGACTCCTGGTGCCCCCCTGATGATTGATATATGCCACTGCTGTGGCATTGTCTGATTGAATTCTGACAGGGGACCCTTGGAGTTTGGATGTCCATGCTACTAGGGCATACCGGGCTGCTCGTATCTCTAAGAGATTGATGGGCAGGGCCTTTTCTGCATCCGACCATCTGCCCTGGAGAGACAATTGCTCCAGTACTGCTCCCCAGCCTATAAGGCTGGCATCTGTAGTGACCACCTTCCAAGAAATCGGACTGAAGGATTTCCTTTTTTCCAGATTCTGGGGAACCAACCACCAACGGAGGCTCTTGCGAACGGAAGGGGACAAGGACATTGTAAGTCTAGGGCCTGAACTTTTTTGTTCCAGGCTGACAGTATGGCCCCTTGCAAATTCCTTGAATGGAATTGACCGTAGGGTACTGCTTCGAATGATGCCACCATTTTTCCCAGCAGCCTCATATACAGGCGTATGGACGGCTGTCTTTTTTGTACCCACTAAGTGGATCAAATCTTTCAAAGACAACACCTTTCCTCGAGGCAAGAATATTTTTCTCTGGCCTGAATCCAACTTTAGCCCCAAGTATTCCAGACTTTTGACTGGTTTTTAGGGCTGACTTGTCTCGGTTGATAATCCAACCGTGAGATTCCAGATACTTGATTGTCTTGTGAACGACCACGTCTAGTTTTTTCACTGAGTGGTCTATCAGCAACAAGTCATCTAGATATGCCATTATCATTACACCTTGTGTTCTTAGATTGGCCAATAAAGGGCCAGAATTTTTGTAAACACTCGTGGTGCTGTGGCCAAACCGAAGGGTAAGGCTCTGAACTGAAAATGGCGCCCTTCTACTGCAAAGCGTAGAAATTTTTGGTGGACTGGAAAGATGGGAATGTGCAAATAAGCATCTTTGATGTCGATCGCGGCTAACCAATCCTCCCCTTGTAGGGCAGTGGCCACCGATCGGATCGACTCCATCGGAAAGTCCTGATATACAGGAATTTGTATAGCCCTTTTAGAATTAATATGGGCCTCCCGTCCGCGTTTGCTTCGGGACTGTAAAGAGGTTTGAGTAAAACCCGAACCCTCATTCTTCCAGGGGAACCTCCATAATTACTCCTTGGAGCCATAGTTGTTCTAGTGCCAACAGGAGGGACTCTCTCTTCCGGGGATCCCTTGGCACGTTTGACCTCAAAAATGGGAAGGAGGAGAGTCTTTTAACTCCAAACTGTATCCCAAACATACTGCGGCGAGCACCTATCTGTCTTGATCGTGTCCCGCCAGGTCTCTTGCGAACAACTGGAGTCCTCCCCCCACCCGACTGAGTGGGGGCTTCAATGAATTTAACTT
The DNA here is from genome assembly GCA_029206835.1 of Rana muscosa. Lineage (NCBI taxonomy): Eukaryota > Metazoa > Chordata > Amphibia > Anura > Ranidae > Rana > Rana muscosa. The sequence goes on along the minus strand of CM055118.1, from coordinate 789,021,907 downwards.
TGGGGGAGGTTTTGTACCTCCCCTGACCCAGGGTTTCTCATTACCCTGCTATTGTCCCTGTTTTTTACCCCCGGGAATTGACCGAGGAGGCCGTCGGAACTGTTACACAGCCGATGCCCCAGGGACTGGAGAAGCAGGCCTCTTAAAGAGGGACCTCTAACTCTGTTTTTAACCGGCAAGAGCGTATTTTTACCGCTGGAAATTTTCTGGATATATTTGTCCAGGTTTTCCCTGAATAAGCGTTCACCATGAAATGGGACGCTAACCAGCCATTGTTTACAGGGAGCTTCAGCAGACCAGTTTTTGAGCCATAGGAGCCTACGCATATGTACTATAGACAGCGTAAGGCGGGAGGCCTGATGGACTGAATCCTTTATGGCGTCAACCGCAAAGCCTAAGGCTCTAGGTAGATCAGCTAGGGCAAAGCCTGCTGATCTGTCAAGTCCCTCAAGACCTGTTTCAACTGATCCTTCACTGCTTAGCAGACCTCAATAGCTGCTACTGCTGGTTGTGTCACCAAGCTTGCTGTAGAAAGAAGCAGATTTTCATAAGGACTCCAATCTTTTATCTATTGGGTTCTTGAACATTTAGACATTATCCACTGGACATGTGAGTGATTTATACATACAAGAGATGGCTGCGTCCACTGTAGGGACCTTCCATTTTATTTTTTTATTTTTTTTTTGATGAACTTATCCTCCATGGGATAGACCACCGGAAATCTCTTGGGGGAATAAATATTTTCTCAGGATGTTCCCAATCCTGGTAAATGAGCCCTTTCAGCAAAGGGTGAAGTGGAAAAGAACAGACAGTCTGGGGGCTTCTAGCGACCCCAACGAGGATACAGTAGTGGTTGATGGTTCCGCAAGGTGCATTTTTAAATGCTGATCGGACCATGTTAGTCAGAGACTGAACCCATAATCTTTCAGCTTGAGATGCTGAGAAAAGGTTCCCCCACTGTTGATTCCTCTATAACAGAATCAACCTCATCCTGATCCCCTTCAGGCAGGTCGATCCCTGTATGGGACTGTTGCTCTGCTAACAGGCACTCTGAAGGAGGAGACGGAGATCGGGCGTGCTTTCCCTGACAGGGAGGCACCGATCAATGTTGACAATCTCTCTCTAATCCTCCCAGAGCTGAGGAAAAAACCTCCTCTGTTACATACACAGGAGCAGGTGAACTGAGGACAGCCACAGTACCAAGTACCCCTGCGGGGTCTCTACGGTCACTTACCTCTGAACTTCAGGGGAGACTGGTGCAGCAGAAGTATGCCCAAGATCCTCAGAGCCCGATGAGACCCCCCTTCGCTTCCTGGAAGATTCAGTTCCGGAGCTTCTGAACGGCATATTCCTAAGCCTAAAGCTGAGGTATTCCAGCCGTAATACACCACTTTTACTGAGAATAGTCTAGCACAATTGCTGCTATATCACAGTTGGTGTCTACTAAAGTGCCTTTCTAGGGGATGCCTGCATCAACCGCCTCTATGTGCCTTTATATTGTTGCTAGCTCTGTCTGTGCACTTCAACAGCCAGCTATAATGTGCTTCAAAACACGCTGGACGCCCGCACATGCGCAGTAGCGCCACGGCGCACAGCTGAGCGTCATCCACCCGCTCCGCCCCTTTTTCCAGATCGCCTCTATGAATAGAGGCGCGTGCACGCGCACGCGCGCGGGCACGTGCGCCTTCGGCGCCTTTTTTGAAAACAACCAGGAGCTAGATGGGAGCCAGGGTCCCTTTGCCACAGGGCCCGGGGATGGATGAGCGCAGCAACAGGGCAGAGGAGACAGCTTCCCAGCAGAGAACATACCAACTGCCTGGATTTGATTCTGGAAGAAAAAAATCCACATTACAAGAAAAAGAACCATAGCGGCCTCTAGTGTCTAACACAGGTACCGCGGTCTTACATTTTTTTTTTTTTTTTTTTTCTTGCCTACTATTAAAATTTTTACATTTTCTCAGTAGTAACAGGCATACACAGAATATTAGCGGGAATACCGTTAGGTAACAGACAGAAAGACAAATTAGGCTTGGGGGTCCCCCAATAGAACCAAGTTCCTGGGGGCCCCCACTTACCTGTTCCCCGCCGCAGGACTTTGTTTGGTCCACAAAAGCCCAAACTTCACCTATCACGGCAGGCATTGTAATCAAACCTTCAGGGACCGGGTTCCCAAGGATTCCACTCCCCTGGACCTGTATAGCACCCTGCACAGAAAACATCTTGGTCGTGGGTATGACCAGAGCTCTGGATCCCAGGGTCCAGCTCTCCTAAGAGAAGCATTACAGGCAAAACCTTGCTCTTCTCTGCAAGGCCCGGGTACCGACCGTTTAGCTATGAAGCTTTTTTGGTCGGATCCGGAATAGCTTACTGAGGCCCAAAAGAACCTGTACGCAAGCTCAGTGAAAAACACATGTTTCTTCTTGGCCAACACCTTAGACACTGGCAAAAAACTGAGGTGCTCCCGGATGGGAGGGGCTTATATAGGGGAGGGTACTCCCGGTTTTGGAAGTTGCCAGTGCCAGCACCTGACGGTATCTATATAACCCATTAGTAATGACTATGTCGCTCTGTGTCCCGTGATGTACGAGAAAGAAATTGGGAAAGCATTTTATCACACCGATCTTGGTGTGGTCAGATGCTTTGGGGGCAGAGGAAAAATCTAGACCCCAGTTTTTTCAAAAAAAAGAGTACCTGTCACTACCTATTGCTATCATAGGGGATATTTACATTCCCTGAGATAACAATAAAAATGATAAAAAAAAAAATACTTGGAAGGAACAATTTAAAAATAAAATAAAAAAGCAAAATTAATAATAAAAAAAAAAAGAAAAAAAAAAAAAGCACCCCTGTCCTGCCCTGCTCTTGCCCAATGGCGAACGCAAGCGTCGGTCTGGCGTCATATGTAAACAGCAATTGCACCATGCATGTGAGGTATCACCGCGAAGGTCAGATCGAGGGCAATCATTTTAGCAGTAGACCTCCTCTGTAAATCTACTGGGGTAACCTGTAAAGGCTTTTAAAGGCTTTTAAAAATGTATGTAGTTTGTCGCCAATGCGCGTTTGTGCGAAATTTTAAAGCATGTCGTGTTTGGTATCTATGTACTCGGCCTAAGATCATCTTTTTTATTTCATCAAACATTTGGGCAATATAGTGTGTTTTAGTGCATTAAAATTAAAAAAAATAGGATTTTTATAACAGCTTACCTGTAAAATCCTTTTCTTGGAGTACATCACGGGACACAGAGCGACATAGTCATTACTAATGGGTTATATAGATACCGTCAGGTGCTGGCACTGGCAACTTCCAAAACCGGAAGTACCCTCCCCTATATAAGCCCCTCCCATCCGGGAGCACCTCAGTTTTGTAGCAAAGCAATAAGTGTCCCTAAAGAGGGGCGGGAGCTCTGTGTCCCGTGATGTACTCCAAGAAAAGGATTTTACAGGTAAGCTGTTATAAAAATCCTATTTTCTTTCTCGTACATCACGGGACACAGAGCGACATAGTCATTACTAATGGGATGTCCTAAAGCAATGCCAAATGAGGGGGGGGATACACCATATATAAGCTGAGCGCTATCAGACATGAGGATCTTTTGCGGCCTGCAACACACTGCGCCCAAAGGCGACATCCTCCTGACTTCTAACGTCCACCTGGTAGAACCTAGTAAACGTGTGTACCGAAGACCATGTTGCGGCCTTACAGATTTGAGCCAGGGAGGCCTGGTGATGCACTGCCCATGAAGTTCCAACTGCTCTCGTGGAGTGCGCCCTAACTTTGAACGGAGGCGGTCTACTTCTCAGGCCATAGGCTTGTATTATGACCTGTCGAATCTACTTGGCTAAAGTAGATTTTGACGCTGCCTGACCCTTTCTGGGGCCTTCCGGCAGAATAAACAAAGTATCCGTTCTGCGAATCTGAGCAGTGGCTTTTAGATAAGCTTTAACTGCTCTTACTACATCCAAAGAATGCAATAACTTTTCCTCTACCGAAGTAGGTTTGGGGAAAAAAAGAAGGAAGAACCACATCTTGGTTCAAATGAAACCTCGATACCACCTTAGGAAGAAAGGCTGGATGAGGACGTAACACTACTCTGTCCTTATGGATAACCAGATATGGCTCCTTACAGGACATAGCTGCTAATTCCGATACTCTTTTAGCCGAACAAATGGCTACTAGAAAAATCAATTTCCTGGTGAGAAGCACCAAGGAAATATGCTGTAGTGGTTCAAATGGTTGTTTCTGTAGAACCGACAGAACCAAGTTTAGATCCCATGGACATATGGGAATATTAACCGGAGGACTAATACGCCTCACTCCTTGTATAAAGGCTTTGACTAGTGAATGCGAAGCCAAGGGCCTTTGAAAAAATATTGACAAGGCCGAAATCTGACCCTTGATAGTACTCAAGGCAAGCTTCCTATCTACAGCCCACTGTAGGAAGTCCAGAATCCTACCTATTACGTACTTATGTGGATGCCATTTCTTGGCCTCACACCACGCGATGTACGCCTTCCAGATTCTACAGTAGATCTGCCTGGATACCGGCTTCCTGGCATTGATCATGGTAGATACCACAGCATTAGAGAGCCCTCTCTTTTTTAGAATGTGGGCTTCAATAGCCAGGCCGTCAAACCTAGGGCTGGTAAAGAAGGGTGGTATATCGGTCCTTGCGAAAGCCGGACGACGTGGGAGAGTCCAAGGACTCCCCACTGAAATTTTACAATCTCCGCGTACCACGCTCTTCGGGGCCACGCTGGAGCCACCGGAATCACTGGTTTCTTTTCTACCCTGATTCTGCGGAGTAATCGAGGTAACCATTGTGGCGGTGTGAATGCATATATCAGCTTGAACTGATCCCAAGGGAACACTAGGGCATCCGAGCCGCAAGCTAGGGGATCCCTTGTCTGAGAGACAAACCTGTCCCCCTTTGCGTTGAATCTGGATGCTAGAAGATCTACATCCGATGTTCCCCACCGCTGACATATTGTCCAGAAAACCTCGGGGTGAAGGGACTCTTCCTCTGGGCCTAATTGCTGGCGACTTAGAAAGTCCGCCTTCCAATTCTCCACTCCTGGAATGAATACCGCAGATATGGCTGGGACATATTTTTCTGCCCATTTCAGGATGTAATTTACTTCCCTCTGGGCTGCACGACTCCTGGTGCCCCCCTGATGATTGATATATGCCACTGCTGTGGCATTGTCTGATTGAATTCTGACAGGGGACCCTTGGAGTTTGGATGTCCATGCTACTAGGGCATACCGGGCTGCTCGTATCTCTAAGAGATTGATGGGCAGGGCCTTTTCTGCATCCGACCATCTGCCCTGGAGAGACTATTGCTCCAGTACTGCTCCCCAGCCTATAAGGCTGGCATCTGTAGTGACCACCTTCCAAGAAATCGGACTGAAGGATTTCCTTTTCTCCAGATTCTGGGGAACCAACCACCAACGGAGGCTCTTGCGAACGGAAGGGGACAAGGACATTGTAAGTCTAGGGCCTGAACTTTTTTTTTGTTCCAGGCTGACAGTATGGCCCCTTGCAAATTCCTTGAATGGAATTGACCGTAGGGTACTGCTTCGAATGATGCCACCATTTTTCCCAGCAGCCTCATATACAGGCGTATGGACGGCTGTCTTTTTTGTACCCACTAAGTGGATCAAATCTTTCAAAGACAACACCTTTCCTCGAGGCAAGAATATTTTTCTCTGGCCTGAATCCAACCTTAGCCCCAAGTATTCCAGACTTTTGACTGGTTTTTAGGGCTGACTTGTCTCGGTTGATAATCCAACCGTGAGATTCCAGATACTTGATCGTCTTGTGAACGACCACGTCTAGTTTTTTTACTGAGTGGTCTATCAGCAACAAGTCATCCAGATATGCCATTATCATTACACCTTGTGTTCTTAGATTGGCCAATAAAGGGCCAGAATTTTTGTAAACACTCGTGGTGCTGTGGCCAAACCGAAGGGTAAGGCTCTGAACTGAAAATGGCGCCCTTCTCCTGCAAAGCGTAGAAATTTTTGGTGGACTGGAAAGATGGGAATGTGCAAATAAGCATCTTTGATGTCGATCGTGGCTAACCAATCCTCCCCTTGTAGGGCAGTGGCCACCGATCGGATCGACTCCATCGGAAAGTCCTGATATACAGGAATTTGTATAGCCCTTTTAGAATTAATATGGGCCTCCCGTCCGCGTTTGCTTCGGGACTGTAAAGAGGTTTGAGTAAAACCCGAACCCTCATTCTTCCAGGGGAACCTCCATAATTACTCCTTGGAGCAATAGTTGTTCTAGTGCCAACAGGAGGGACTCTCTCTTCCGGGGATCCCTTGGCACGTTTGACCTCAAAATGGGAAGGAGGAGAGTCTTTTAACTCCAAACTGTATCCCAAACCTACTGCGGAGAGCACCTATCTGTCTTGATCGTGTCCCGCCAGGTCTCTTGCGAACAACTGGAGTCCTCCCCCCACCCGACTGAGTGGGGGCTTCAATGAATTTAACTTTGGGGGAGGTTTTGTACCTCCCCTGACCCAGGGTTTCTCATTACCCTGCTACTGTCCCTGTTTTTTACCCCCGGGATTTGACCGAGGAGGCCGTCGGAACTGTTACACAGCCGATGCCCCAGGGACTGGAGAAGCAGGCCTCTTAAAGAGGGACCTCTAACTCTGCTTTTAACCGGCAAGAGCGTATTTTTACCGCTGGAAATTTTCTGGATATATTTGTCCAGGTTTTCCCTGAATAAGCGTTCACCATGAAATGGGACGCTAACCAGCCATTCTTTACAGGGAGCTTCAGCAGACCAGTTTTTGAGCCATAGGAGCCTACGCATATGTACTATAGACAGCGTAAGGCGGGAGGCCTGATGGACTGAATCCTCTATGGCGTCAACCGCAAAGCCTAAGGCTCTAGGTAGATCAGCTAGGGCAAAGCCTGCTGATCTGTCAAGTCCCTCAAGACCTGTTTCAACTGATCCTTCACTGCTTAGCAGACCCCAATAGCTGCTACTGCTGGTTGTATCACCAAGCAGATTTTCATAAGGACTCCAATCTTTTATCTATTGGGTTCTTGAACATTTGGACATTATCCACTGGACATGTCAGTGATTTATACATACAAGAGATGGCTGCGTCCACTGTAGGGACCTTCCATTTTTTTTTTTTTTTGATGAACTTATCCTCCATGGGATAGACCACCGGAAATCTCTTGGGGGAATAAATATTTTCTCAGGACGTTCCCAATCCTGGTAAATGAGCCCTTTCAGTAAAGGGTGAAGTGGAAAAGAACAAACAGTCTGGGGGCTTCTAGCGACCCCAACGAGGATACAGTAGTGGTTGATGGTTCCGCAAGGTGCATTTTTAAATGCTGATCGGACCATGTTAGTCAGAGACTGAACCCATAATCTTTCAGCTTGAGATGCTGAGAAAAAGGTTCCCCCACTGTTGATTCCTCTATAACAGAATCAACCTTATCCTGATCCCCTTCAGGCAGGTCGATCCCTGTATGGGACTGTTGCTCTGCTAACAGGCACTCTGAAGGAGGAGACGGAGATCGGGCGTGCTTTCCCTGACAGGGAGGCAGCGATAAATGTTGACAATCTCTCTCTAATCCTCCCAGAGCTGAGGAAAAAACCTCCTCTGTTACATACACAGGAGCAGGTGAACTGAGGACAGCCACAGTACCAAGTACCCCTGCGGGGTCTCTACGGTCACTTACCTCTGAACTTCAGGGGAGACTGGTGCAGCAGGAGTATGCCCAAGATCCTCCGAGCCCGATGAGACCCCCTTCGCTTCCTGGAAGATTCAGTTCCGGAGCTTCTGGACGGCATATTCTTAAGCCTAAAGCTGAGGTATTCCAGCCGTAATACACCACTTTTACTGAGAATAGTCTAGCACAATTGCTGCTATATCACAGTTGGTGTCTACTAATGTGCCTTTCTAGGGGATGCCTGTATCAACCGCTTGCTGTATGCCTTTAAATGTTGCCAGCTCTGTCTCTGTACTTCATAGCCAGCTCACTACAATATTGTGTTTTTTTTAAAACTGCTGGGACGCCCGCACATACGCAGAAGCGCTGCGGCGCGCACAGAGCGTCATCCCCCAGGCTCCGCCCCCTTTCCCGGCTCACCTCTATATATAGAGGCGCGTGCACGCGCACTCGCGCGGCCACGTGCGCCTTCGGCGCTAATTTCAAATATGGTAACAAGGGACAGGAGCCAGGGCCCCTCTTTGCCGCAGGCCGGGGGATGGACGAGCACTGCAACATGGCAGAGGAAGCAGTTTCCTATAAGAGAACTCCCCATCTGCCTGGACTTTGCTCTGCTGAGAAGAAGCTAGTCCACATGACAAGAAAACATTCCACAGCGGCCTCTAGTGGACAAACACAGGTACCGCAGTCTAATATATTAAATATATATATAACATTTTTTTTTTTTTTTTTTTTCTTGACCACCATTAAAAATTATTACATTTTTTTAGTAGTTACAGGCATGCACAGAATTTTGCGGGAATACCATTAGGTAACAGACAGAAAGACAAATTAGGCTTGGGGGTCCCCCAATAGAACCAAGTTCCTGGGGGCCCCCACTTACCTGTTCCCCGCCGCAGGACTTTGTTTGGTCCACAAAAAGCCCAAACTTCACCTATCACGGCAGGCATTGTAATCAAACCTTCAGGGACCGGGTTCCCAAGGATTCCACTCCCCTGGACCTGTATAGCACCCTGCACAGAAAACATCTTGGTCGTGGGTATGACCAGAGCTCTGGATCCCAGGGTCCAGCTCTCCTAAGAGAAGCATTACAGGCAAAACCTTGCTCTTCTCTGCAAGGCCCGGGTACCGACCGTTTAGCTATGAAGCTTTTTTGGTCGGATCCGGAATAGCTTACTGAGGCCCAAAAGAACCTGTACGCAAGCTCAGTGAAAAACACATGTTTCTTCTTAGCCAACACCTTAGACACTGGCAAAAAACTGAGGTGCTCCCGGATGGGAGGGGCTTATATAGGGGAGGGTACTTCCGGTTTTGGAAGTTGCCAGTGCCAGCACCTGACGGTATCTATATAACCCATTAGTAATGACTATGTCGCTCTGTGTCCCGTGATGTACGAGAAAGAAAGTGTATTTTTTAACCCAAAAAATGCGTTTGAAAAATCGCTGCGCAAATACTGTGTAGAAAAAAAAAATGCAACACCCACCATTTTAATCTGTAGGGCCTTTGTTTTAAAAATATATATAATGTTTGGGGGTTCAACATAATTTTCTTGCAAAAAAAAAAAAATTTTTCATGTAAACAAAAAGTGTCAAAAAGGGCTTTGTCTTCAAGTGGTTAGAAGAGTGGATGTAAGCTTCCTAATGTTGTGTATAAAATACCAGAACAGTTCAAAACCCCCCCAAATGACCCCATTTTGGAAAGTAGACACCCCAAGCTATATACTGAGAGGCATGTCGAGTCCATGGAATATTTTATATGTTGACACAAGTTGAGGAAAAACGACAATTTTTTTTTTTTTTTTGCACAAAGTTGTCACTAAATGATATATTGCTCAAACATGCCATGGGCATATGTGGAATTACACCCCAAAATACATTCTGTTGCTTCTCCTGAGTACGGGGATACCACATGTGTGAGACTTTTTGGGAGCCTAGCCACGTACGGGACCCCAAAAACCAAGCACCGCCTTCAGGCTTTCTAAGGGTGTAAATTTTTGATTTCACTTCTCACTGCCTATCACAGTTTCGGAGGCCATGGAATGCCAAGATAGCACAAAACCCCCCCAAATGACCCCATTTTGGAAAGTAGACACCCCAAGCTATTTGCTGAGAGGTATTGTGAGTATTTTGCAGATCTCGCTTTTTGTCACAAAGTTTTGAAAATTGAAAAAAAAAAAAAATTATATATATATATTTTCTTTCTTCATTTTCAAAAACAAATGAGAGCTGTAAAATACTCGCCATTCCTCTCAGCAAATAGCTTGGGGTGTCTATATTCCAAAATGGGGTCATTTGGGGGGGTTTTGTGCGATTTTGGCATTTTATGGCCTTCGAAACTGTGATAGGTAGTGAGGAGTGAAATCAAAAATTTGTGCCTAGAAATCCTGAAGGCGGTGCTTGGTTTTCGGGGTCCCGTACGCGGCTAGGCTCCTAAAAAGTCCCACACATGTGGTATCCCCGTACTCAGGAGAAGCAGAAAAATGTATTTTGGGGTGTAATTCCACATATAACCATGGCATGTGTGAGCAATATATCATTTAGTGACAACTTGTTGTAATTTTTTTTTTTTTTTTGTCATTATTCAATCACTTGGGACAAAAAAAAATATATTCAATGGGCTCAACAGGCCTCTCAGCAATTTCCTTGGGGTGTCTACTTTCTAAAATGGGGTCATTTGGGGGGGTTTTGTGCTATTTTGGCATTTTATGGCCTTCGAAACTGTGATAGGTAGTGAGGAGTGAAATCAAAAATTTGCGCCCTTAGAAATCCTGAAGGCGGTGCTTGGTTTCCGGGGTCCCGTACGCGGCTAGGCTCCCAAAAAGTCCCACACATGTGGTATCCCCGTACTCAGGAGAAGCAGCAAAATGTATTTTGGGGTGAAATTCCACATATAACCATGGCATGTGTGAGCAATATATCATTTAGTGACAACTTTTTGTAATTTTTTTTTTTTTTTTAGTCATTATTCAATCACTTGGGACAAAAAAATAAAAAATTCAATGGGCTCAACATGCCTCTCAGCAATTTCCTTGGGGTGTCTACTTTCCAAAATGGGGTCATTTGGGGGGGTGTTGTACTGCCCTGTCATTTTAGCACCTCAAGAAATGAGATAGGCAGTCATAAATTTAAAGCTGTGTAAATTTCAGAAAATGTACCCTAGTTTGTAAACTCTATAACTTTTGCGCAAACCAATAAATATACGCTTATTGACATTTTTTTTACTAAAAACATGTGGCTGAATACATTTTGGCCTGAATGTATGACTACAATTGAGTTTATTCGATTTTTCTTATAACAAAAAGTAGAAAATATCATTTTTTTTCAAAATTTTCGGTCTTTTTCCGTTTATATCGCAAAAAATAAAAATCGCAGAGGCAATCAAATACCATTAAAAGAAAGCTCTATTTGTGGGAAGAAAAGGACGCAAATTTCGTTTTGGGTACAACATTGCATGTCCGCACAATTTACAGTTAAAGCAGCGCAGTGCAAAATTCTGAATTCACCTCTGGTCTTTTAGCTACCAAATGGTCCGGGGCTTAAGTGGTTAAAGTCTATACTAACCTGAACAGTGCACAATATAAAGGGCATTTACTATCTACAATAAAAGTATGGTGACCTATATTTATTGATAATTCTAAGCACTAATAGGAACAATCTTCAAGTAGTAATAAACCCAAAAGCAAACATTATATGGCTCCTTACCAATCCTAAGATGTGATGGCTGCAATTGTTTTCTTTTATTACGCTTTCTTTCTTCTATTTTCATGGTGATCTGGCCAGTAAGTCTGTTTTTCAAGCTCTCTTCCAGATTTATCAGTTAACAGGGATGAATTACCACTGACAGGGGTGCTTAAAATTATCATCTCTTATTTATTCATGTAAATCCCTTATCCCAAAAAGAAAAACAAACTGTTTGCTGTAAAACGATTATAAAATGTAGCTGGAGGTTGGCCATAAATCGGTTAGTGAATTTAAATTTGCGAGTACATTTAACACTACTGACCCCCCCTCCCCCTCCAGACTGACAATGCTACTGTCTGCTGTGCCCCCTGGGCTCATTTATCTAGAGTGGATTCTTTTTAATACAGGAGGTGTATTACTGGTCAGATCATCAGGTAATATGAGGAAAATGCCTGAAAAAACAAAAACAAATGCAGCCACCGCATTTAATGATTGGTAAGCTGCAATATATTAAATTATTGGTTTTGGATTTCATACCACTTTAATTCATATAAAGTAGGAGTCAGAAAAGATAGAACATGCCAAGTTTGGGATATGCATGTGATAAACTGTCTTATACATAATGAAGTATAAAAAAGTATATGTTTTTTATAAGTTTTTAAATTTACCCCTTACACTTTTACTTACCTCAGCATTGGAATTTTGCATCTGCAGCTGCTTACATTCATCTTTCAGCTTTTCTGATTCTTTCTCACGTTCCAGAGTGGTTTTGTCCATCAGTGTCTGGACCTGGATGAGCTCTTTTTTCAGCACGGCAACATCTTCAATACCTGGCCTTTGGAGCTGTAAAGCAAGAAGACTATAACTATACATAAGGCTAGAAGATTTCTCAGGAAACCAAAGTTCTACTTATCTTTCAAGGTTATGCATCATCACTATCACAAACAATTGCTCCATTACACAATTAGGAAAATTAATCCAGCCTGTGTCCTATCCCGTATGATCAAGAAATTTATATTACTGTATACTTGACCCAGCTATCTAAATGCATACAGGAAATCCACTATCACCGATTTTGAATGTGTGCATGCACTTAAAGTGGCAAAAGACCCCTACAATGAATGTCTCTGTGCTCTGTTAAAGCAGACCTTTGTTTACAAAAATAGGATTTTTATAACAGCTTACCTGTAAAATCCTTTTCTTGGAGTACATCACGGGACACAGAGCGACATAGTCATTACTATGTGGGTTATATAGATTACCTTCAGGTGCTGGCACTGGCAACTTCCAAGACCGGAAGTACCCTCCCCTATATAAGCCCCTCCCATCCGGGAGTACCTCAGTTTTGTAGCAAAGCAATACGTGTCCCCAAAAAGAGGGGTGGGAGCTCTGTGTCCCGTGATGTACTCCAAGAAAAGGATTTTACAGGTAAGCTGTTATAAAAATCCTATTTTCTTTCTCGTACATCACGGGACACAGAGCGACATAGTCATTACTATGTGGGACGTCCCAAAGCAATGCCAAATGAGGGGGGGGGATACACCATACATAAGCTGGGCGCCATCAGACATGAGGATCTTTTGCGGCTTGCAACACACTGCGCCCAAAGGCGATATCCTCCTGACTTCTAACGTCCACCTGGTAGAACCTAGTAAACGTGTGTACTGAAGACCATGTTGCGGCCTTACAGATTTGAGCCAGGAAGGCCTGGTGATGCACTGCCCATGAAGTTCCAACTGCTCTCGTGGAGTGCGCCCTAACTTTGAACGGAGGCGGTCTCCTTTTCAAGCCATAGGCTTGCATTATGACCTGTCGAATCCACTTGGCTAAAGTAGATTTTGACGCTGCCTGACCCTTTCTGGGGCCTTCCGGCAGAATAAACAAAGTATCCGTTCTACGAATCTGAGCAGTGGCTTTTAGATAAGCTTTAACTGCTCTTACTACATCCAAGGAATGTAATAACTTTTCCTCTACCGAGCTCGGTTTGGGGAAAAAAGAAGGAAGAACCACATCTTGGTTCAAATGAAACCTCGATACCACCTTAGGAAGAAAGGCTGGATGAGGACGTAACACTACTCTGTCCTTATAAATGACTAGATATGGCTCTTTACAGGACATGGCGGCTAATTCCGACACTCTTCTAGCCGAACATATGGCTACTAAAAAAATCAATTTCCTGGTGAGTAGAACCAAGGAAATGTGCCGCAAAGGTTCAAATGGCTGCTTTTGCAGAACCGATAGAACCAAATTTAGATCCCATGGGCATATGGGAGCTTTAACCGGTGGAATAATACGAGTCACCCCTTGTACAAAGGATTTGACAAGTGAATGCATAGCCAGGGGCCTTTGAAATAGTATTGACAAGGCCGAAACCTGACCCTTGATAGTACTTAAGGCAAACTTCCTGTCTACAGCCCACTGCAGGAAGTCCAGAATTCTGCCTATAACGTACTTACGTGGATGCCATTTCCTGGCCTCACACCAAGTGATGTACGCCTTCCAGACTCTATAGTAAATCTGCCTGGATACAGGCTTCCTGGCATTGATTATAGTAGATACCACAGAGTTAGAGAGAACTCTCTTTTTTAGGATGTGGGATTCAATAGCCAGGCCGTTAAACCTAGAGATAGTAAGGAAGGGTGGTATATCGGTCCTTGCGAAAGCAGGTCCGAACGACGTGGAAGGGTCCAAGGACTCCCCACAGACATTTTTACAATCTCCGCGTACCAGGCCCTTCGGGGCCACGCTGGAGCCACCAGGATCACCGGCTTCTTTTCCAACCTGACTCTGCGAAGGAGTCGAGGCAACAATTGTAGCGGAGGGAAAGCATATATCAGTTTGAACTGATCCCAAGGGAACACCAGAGCATCCGAGCCGCAAGCGAGGGGATCCCTTGTCCGGGAGACAAATCTGTTCACCTTTGCGTTGAATCTGGATGCTAGCAGATCTACATCCGGTGTTCCCCACCGCTGACATATTGCTCGGAAGACCTCGGGATGAAGGGACCATTCCCCTGGGCATAACTGTTGGCGACTCAGAAAGTCCGCCTTCCAATTCTCCACCCCTGGAATGAAGACAGCTGATATGCATGGAACATGCTTTTCTGCCCATTCCAGGATGTGACTTACTTCCCTCTGGGCTGCACGACTCCTGGTGCCCCCTTGATGATTGATATATGCCACTGCCGTGGCATTGTCTGATTGAATTCTGACAGGGGACCCTAGGAGTTTGGATGACCATGCTACTAGGGCATACCGGGCTGCTCGTATCTCTAAGAGATTGATGGGCAGGGTCTTTTCTGTATCTGACCATCTGCCCTGGAGAGACCATTGCTCCAGTACTGCCCCCCAGCCTATAAGGCTGGCATCTGTAGTGACCACCTTCCAGGAAATCGGACTGAAGGATTTTCCCTTCTGGAGATTCTGGGGGACCAACCACCAGCAGAGACTCTTCCGAACGGAAGGGGGTGAGGAGATCGGGAAGTCTAGAGCCTGAACCTTTCTGTTCCAGGCTGACAGTATGGCCCTCTGCAAATTCCTTGAGTGGAATTGGGCGTATGGCACAGCTTCGAATGATGCTACCATCTTTCCCAGCAGCCTCATGCACAGGCGTATGGACGGCTGTCTTTTTGCACAAAGTAGGCGGACCAAGTCCCTCAAAGAGGATACTTTGTCTTGAGGTAGGAAAATCTTCCTCTGGTCTGAATCCAGCCGTAGCCCTAAGTACACCAGACTCTTGACTGGCTGTAGGGCTGACTTGTCCAGGTTGATGATCCAACCGTGAGATTCTAGATACCTGATTGTATCGAGAATTACCACCTCTAGTTTGGCAACTGAGTGGTCCATCAACAACAGGTCGTCTAGGTATGCCATTATCGTTACACCTCGTGTTCTTAGATCGGCCAACAGTGGGGCCAGAATTTTTGTGAACACCCGTGGTGCTGTGGCCAGACCGAAGGGTAAGGCTCTGAACTGAAAATGGCGCCCTTCTACCGCAAAGCGTAGAAATCTTTGATGACCTGGAAAGATGGGAACATGCAAGTAAGCATCTTTGATGTCGATCGAGGCTAACCATTCCTCCCCTTGTAGGGCAGCGGCTACCGACCGGATCGACTCCATCCGAAAGGATCGGATGTTCAGGAATTTGTTTAGAACCTTTAGATCCAATATGGGTCTTATGTCCCCGTTTGGTTTCGGGACTGTGAAAAGGTTTGAGTAGAAACCCAACCCCCACTCTTCCATAGGAACCTCCATAATTACTCCTTGGAGCAATAGTTGTTCTAACGCCAACAGGAGAGACCTCCTTTTTAGAGGGTCTTTTGGCATGCCTGACCACATAAAATGGGAAGGGAGAGACTCTCTTAACTCCAATTTGTATCCCAGAGTTACAGCGGAGAGCACCCATCTGTCTCTGATCGTCTCCCGCCAGGTCTCTGCGAACAACCAAAGTCTTCCCCCCACCCGTTTGAGTGGGGGCAGCCCTTCATAGGCTTGACTTGGAGGCTGGTTTAGTACCTCTTCGGACCCAGTGTTTTTTGTTACCCTGTGATTGTCCCTGATTTTTACCTCCGGAGTTTGACCGAGGAGGCCGTCGGAACTGCTTAGCAGCAGATGTCCCAGGGATTGGAGAGGTAGGCCTCTTAAAAGATGGACCTCTAGACCTCCTTTTAACCGGTAAGAGAGTACTTTTACCACTGGAAATCTTCTGGATATACTTATCCAGGTCTTCGCCAAATAGGCGTTCACCATGAAATGGGAAGCTAACTAGGAGCTTCTTACAGGGAGCTTCAGCAGACCAGTTCTTAAGCCACAGAAGTCTACGCATATGTACCAAAGACAGCGTAAGGCGGGAGGCCTGATGGATGGAATCCTTAAGGGCGTCAACCGCAAAATAGGATTTTTATAACAGCTTACCTGTAAAATCCTTTTCTTGGAGTACATCACGGGACACAGAGCGGCATAGTCATTACTATGTGGGTTATATAGATACCTTCAGGTGCTGGCACTGGCAACTTCCAAAACCGGAAGTACCCTCCCCTATATAAGCCCCTCCCATCCGGGAGCACCTCAGTTTTGTAGCAAAGCAATAAGTGTCCCCAAAGAGGGGTGGGAGCTCTGTGTCCCGTGATGTTCTCCAAGAAAAGGATTTTACAGGTAAGCTGTTATAAAAATCCTATTTTCTTTCTTGTACATCACGGGACACAGAGCGGCATAGTCATTACTATGTGGGATGTCCTAAAGCAATGCCCAATGAGGGGGGGGGGTACACCATACATAAGCTGAGCGCTATCAGACATGAGGATCTTTTGCGGCCTGCAACACACTGCGCCCAAAGGCGACATCCTCCTGACTTCTAACATCCACCTGGTAGAACCTAGTAAACGTGTGTACTGAAGACCATGTTGCGGCCTTACAGATTTGAGCCAGGGAGGCCTGGTGATGCACTGCCCATGAAGTTCCAACTGCTCTCGTGGAGTGCGCCCTAACTTTGAACGGAGGCGGTCTCCTTCTCAAGCCATAGGCTTGCATTATGACCTGTCGAATCCACTTGGCTAAAGTAGATTTTGACGCTGCCTGACCCCTTCTGGGGCCTTCCGGCAGAATAAACAAAGTATCCGTTCTGCGAATCTGAGCAGTGGCTTTTAGATAAGCTTTAACTGCTCTTACTACATCCAAAGAATGCAATAACTTTTCCTCTACCGAACTAGGTTTGGGGAAAAAAGAAGGAAGAACCACATCTTGGTTCAAATGAAACCTCGATACCACCTTAGGAAGAAAGGCTGGATGAGGACGTAACACTACTCTGTCCTTATGGATAACCAGATATGGCTCCCTACAGGACATAGCGGCTAATTCCGACACTCTTTTAGCCGAACAAATGGCTACTAGAAAAATCTATTTCCTGGTGAGAAGAACCAGGGAAATATGCTGTAATGGTTCAAATGGTTGTTTCTGTAGAACCGACAGAACCAGGTTTAAGTCCCATGGACATATGGGAATATTAACCGGAGGGCTAATACGCATCACTCCTTGTATAAAGGCTTTGACTAGTGAATGCGAAGCCAAGGGCCTTTGAAAAAATATTGACAAGGCCGAAATGTGACCCTTGATAGTACTCAAGGCAAGCTTCCTATCTACAGCCCATTGTAGGAAGTCCAGAATCCTACCTATTACGTATTTACGTGGATGCCATTTCTTGGCCTCACACCAGGCGATGTACGCCTTCCAGATTCTATAGTAGATCTGCCTGGATACCGGCTTCCTGGCATTGATCATGGTAGATACCACAGAATTAGAGAGCCCTCTCTTTTTTAGAATGTGGGCTTCAATAGCCAGGCCGTCAAACCTAGGGCTGGTAAGGAAGGGTGGTATATCGGTCCTTGCGAAAGCAGGTCCGGACGATGTGGGAGGGTCCAAGGACTCCCCACAGACATCTTTACAATCTCTGCGTACCATGCTCTTCGGGGCCACGCTGGAGCCACCAGAATCACTGGTTTCTTTTCTACCCTGATTCTGCGGAGTAATCGAGGTAACAATTGTGGCGGTGGGAATGCATATATCAGCTTGAACTGATCCCAAGGGAACACTAGGGCATCCGAGCCGCAAGCTAGGGGATCCCTTGTCCAAGAGACAAACCTGTCCACTTTTGCGTTGAATCTGGATGCTAGCAGATCTACATCCGGTGTTCCCCACCGCTGACATATTGTCCGGAAAACCTCGGGATGAAGGGACCATTCCCCTGGGCATAATTGTTGGCGACTTAGAAAGTCCGCCTTCCAATTCTCCACTCCTGGAATGAATACCGCAGATATGGCTGGGACATATCTTTCTGCCCATTTCAGGATGCAATTTACTTCCCTCTGGGCTGCACAA
The DNA here is from genome assembly GCA_029206835.1 of Rana muscosa. Taxonomy (NCBI): domain Eukaryota; kingdom Metazoa; phylum Chordata; class Amphibia; order Anura; family Ranidae; genus Rana; species Rana muscosa. Next base: position 789,003,654 of record CM055118.1, on the reverse strand, counting down.
CTCCTGGTGCCACCCTGATGATTGATATATGCCACTGCCGTGGCATTGTCCGATTGAATTCTGACAGGGGACCCTTGGAGTTTGGATGTCCATGCTACTAGGGCATACCGGGCTGCTCGTATCTCTAAGAGATTGATGGGCAGGGCCTTTTCTGCATCCGACCATCTGCCCTGGAGAGACCATTGCTCCAGTACTGCTCCCCAGCCTATAAGGCTGGCATCTGTAGTGACCACCTTCCAAGAAATCGGACTGAAGGATTTCCCTCTTTCCAGATTCTGGGGAACCAACCACCAACGGAGGCTCTTGCGAACGGAAGGGGACAAGGACATTGGTAAGTCTAGGGCCTGAACTTTTTTGTTCCAGGCTGACAGTATGGCCCTTTGCAAATTCCTTGAATGGAATTGACCGTAGGGTACTGCTTCGAATGATGCCACCATTTTTCCCAGCAGCCTCATGCACAGGCGTATGGATGGCTGTCTTTTTGTACCCACTAGGTGGATCAAATCTCTCAAAGACGACCCCTTTTCTTGAGGCAAGAAAATTTTTCTCTGGTCTGAATCCAGCCTTAGCCCCAAGTATTCCAGACTTTTGACTGGTTTTAGGGCTGACTTGTCTCGGTTGATAATCCAACCGTGATATTCCAGATACTCGATTGTCTCGTGAACAACCACTTCTAGTTTTTCCCCTGAGTGGTCTATCAGCAACAAGTCGTCTAGATATGCCATTATCGTTACACCTCGTGTTCTTAGATTGGCCAATAATGGGGCCAGAATTTTTGTGAACACTCGTGGTGCTGTGGCCAGACCGAAGGGTAAGGCTCTGAACTGAAAATGGCGCCCTTCTACCGCAAAGTGTAGAAATTTTTGGTGGGCTGGAAAGATGGGAATGTGCAAATAAGCATCTTTGATGTCGATCGAGGCTAACCATTCCTCCCCTTGTAGGGCAGTGGCCACTGATCGGATCTACTCCATCCGGAAAGTCCTGATATGTAGGAATTTGTTTAGCCCTTTTAGATTTAATATGGGCCTCACGTCCCCGTTTGGCTTCGGGACTGTAAAGAGGTTTGAGTAAAACCCGAACCCCCATTCTTCCAGGGGAACCTCTATAATTACTGCTTGGAGCAATAATTGTTCTAGTGCCAACAGGAGGGATCCTCTCTTCTGGGGATCCCTTGGCACGTTTGACCTTATAAAGTGGGAAGGAGGGGAGTCTTTTAACTCCAATTTGTATCCCAGACTTACTGCGGAGAGCACCCATCTGTCTCTGATCGTGTCCCGCCAGGTCTCTGTGAACAACTGAAGTCTTCCCCCCACCCGATTGAGTGGGGGCAACCCTTCATGCATTTGACTTTGGGGGAGGTTTTGTACCTCTCCTGCTCCAGGGCTTCTTGTTACCCTGCAATTGTCCCTGATTTTTACCTCCGGGATTTGACCGAGGAGGCCGTCGGAACTGTTTCACAGCCGATGTCCTAGGGACTGGAGAAGCAGGCCTCTTAAAAGAGGGACCTCTAACTCTGTTTTTAACCAGCAAAAGTGTACTTTTACCGCTGGAAATTTTCTGGATATATTTGTCCAGGTCTTCCCCGAATAAGCGTTCACCATGAAATGGGAAGCTGACCAGCAATTTTTTACAGGGAGCTTCAGCAGACCAGTTTTTGAGCCATAGAAGCCTGCGCATATGTACTACAGACAGCGTAAGGCGGGAGGCCTGATGGATTGAATCCTTTATAGCGTCAACCGCAAAGCATAAGGCTCTAGGTAGATCAGCTAGGGCAAGAGCCTGCTGATCTGGCAAGTCCCTTAAGACCTGTTTCAACTGATCCTTCACTGCTTGGCAGACCCCAATAGCTGCCACTGCTGGTTGTGTCACCAAGCCTGCTGTAGCAAAAGCAGATTTTAATAAGGACTCTAATTTTTTATCTATTGGGTCCTTGAACATTTGGACATTATCCACTGGACATGTCAGTGATTTATTCACACAAGAGATGGCTGCGTCCACTGTAGGGACCCTCCATTTTTTGACGAACTTATCCTCCATGGGATAGATCACCTGAAATCTCTTGGGAGGAGTAAATATTTTATCAGGATGCTCCCAATCCTGGTAAATGAGCCCTTCCAGTAAAGGATGGATCGGAAAGGAACAAACAGTCTGGGGAGCTTTTAGCGACCCCAACGAGGAGACAGAAGTGGATGATGGCTCCGCAAGGGGCATTTTAAATGCTGATCGGACCATGTTAGTCAGGGACTGAACCCATAATCTTTCAGCATGTGATGCTGAGAATGGCTCTTCCACTGTTGATTCCTCTACAACAGAATCGACCTCATCCTGATCCCCCTCAGGTAGGTCGATCCCTGTATGGGACTGTTGCTCCGCTAACAGGCACTCTGAGGGAGGAGACGGAGATCGAGCGCTTTTTTCCTGTGACAGGGAAGCAGCGATCAATGCTGACAATCTCTCTTCCAGCCCTCCCAGAGCTGAGGAAAAAACCTCCTCTGTTACATACACAGGAGCAGGTGAACTGAGGACAGCCACAGTACCAGGTACTCCTAAGGGTGCTCTACGGTCACTAACCTCTGATTCTTCAGGGGGGATTGGTGCAGCCGAAGCATGCCCAAGATCCTCAGAGCCCGAAGGAGACCCCCTATGCTTCCTGGGATTTTTAGTCCCGGAGTTTTTAGACGGCATATTCCTAAGCCCAAAGCTGAGGTATTCCAGCCGAAATACACCACTTACTGACAATAGTCTAGCACAAATGCTGCTATAAAAACAGTTGGTGTCTACTAATGTGCCTTTCTATGGGGATGCCTGCATCAACCACTTGCTGTATGCCTTTTTTAAATGTTGCCAGCTCTGTCGCTGCACTCCATAGCCAGCTCACAACACATAATTGTGTTTTTTAACATGCTGGGACGCCCGCACATGCGCAGAAGCGCTGCGGCGCGCACAGAGCGTCATCCCCCAATGCTTCGCCCCCTTTCCCAGCTCCCCTCTATATATAGAGGCGCGGCCACGTGCGCCTTCGGCGCTCTTTTTTGAAAAGGGAAACTAGGGACAAGAGCCAGGGCCCCTTTTGCTGCAGGCCGGGGGATGGACGAGCATTGCAACATGGCAGAGGAAGCAGTTTCCCACAAGAGAACTCACCATCTGCCTGGACTTGCTCTGATGAAAAGAAACTAGTCCACATGACAAGAAACGTTCCACAGCGGCCTCTAGTGGATTAACACAGGTACCGCAGTCTATATTATATTTTTTTTTTTTCTTGACCACTATTAAAATTATTACATTTTTTAGTAGTTACAGGCATGCATAAATATTTAGCGGGAATACCGTTAGGTAACAGGCAGAAAGACATATTAGGCTTGGGGGTCCCCTCAATAGAACCAAGTTCCTGAGGGGCCCCCACTTACCTTTTCCCCGCCGCAGGACTCTGTTTGGTCCACAGAAGCCCAAACTTCACCTATCACGGCAGGCATTGTAATTAAACCTTCAGGGGCCGGGTTCCCAAGGATTCCACTCCCCTGGACCTGTATAGCACCCTGCACAGAAAACATCTTGGTCGTGGGTATGACCAGAGCTCTGGATCCCAGGGTCCAGCTCTCCTAAGAGAAGCATTACAGGCAAAACCTTGCTCTTCTCTGCAAGGCCCGTGTACCGACCGTTTAGCTATGAAGCTTTTTTGGTCAGATCCGGAATAGCTTACTGAGGCCCAAAAGAACCTGTACGCAAGCTCAGTGAAAAACACATGTTACTTCTTGGCCAACACCTTAGACACTGGCAAAAAACTGAGGTGCTCCCGGATGGGAGGGGCTTATATAGGGGAGGGTACTTCCGGTTTTGGAAGTTGCCAGTGCCAGCACCTGAAGGTATCTATATAACCCACATAGTAATGACTATGCCGCTCTGTGTCCCGTGATGTACAAGAAAGAAAGCATAATGCTCTAGGCAGATCAGCCAGAGCCTGGGCTTGCTGGTCTGGCAAATCCCTTAAGATCAGTTTCATCTGATCCTTCAAAGCTTGGCAAACCCCAATGGCTGCCACTGCTGGCTGTGTAACCGCCCCTGCTGTGGAAAAAGAAGATTTTAACAAGGACTCCAATTTTTTATCTATTGGATCCTTGAACATTTGAACATTATCTACTGGACATGTCAGTGATTTGTTCACAGAAGAGATGGCTGCGTCCACCGTAGGAACACTCCATCTTTGGGTGAACTTATCCTCCATGGGATAGATCACCTGAAATCTCTTAGGTGGAACAAATAGTTTATCAGGATGTTCCCAGTCCTGGTATATAAGTCCCTCCAGTAACGGATGAACTGGAAAGGAACAATTAGTCTGGGGAGCTTTTAGCGACCCCAATGAGGAGACAGAAGTAGTTGATGGTTCAACAAGAGGCATTTTAAATGCTGATCGAACCATGCCAGTTAGGGTCTGAACCCATAATCTTTCAGCTTGTGATGCTGAGAATGGTTCTTCTACTGTCGATTCCTCAAAGACAGAGTCAACCTCATCCTGATCCCCTTCAGGTAGGTCAATCCCTTCTTGGGACTGTTGCTCTGCCAACAGGTACTCTGACGGAGGTGACGGAGATCTGGCGCGCTTTCTTTCCCGTAGGGAAGAAGCGATCAATGCTGCCAATCTTTCCTCCAATCCTCCCAGAGTTGAGGCAAAAATCTCCTCTGTTATATACACAGGAGCAGGTGGACTGAGGACAGACGCAGTACCTGGCACTCCTGGGGGTTCTCTATGGGTGCTAACCTCTGATTTCTCAGGGGAGGTAGGTGCAGATGCCTGCTCCAGATCCTCAGAGCCCAATGGAGACCCCTTACACTTCCTGAGAGGTAAGTCCCGGAGCTTTTTAGGCGGCATATTCCTTAGTCCAAAGCTGAGGTATTCCAGCCGCAGTACACCCTTTACTGAAATAGTCTAATGCAATTTGCTGCTATGTGTATCAGTGGGTGTCTACCAATGCGCCTTTCTAGGGGGATGCCTGTATCAACCGCCTGCTGTAAACCTGCTATGACATGTTACCAGCCCCCTCTTTTGCTCTGTTCTCCACAGCTAGTGCATCGGACTGAGTCCTTTTACCTTGCTGGGACGCTCGCACATGCGCAGAAGCGCCCGGTGCACAGAGCGCGTCATCCGCCCGGCTCCGCCCCTTTTTGCGGCCTGTCTTTATAAAAAGAAAGCGTGTGCGCGCGCGCGTGCACGTGTGCGCTATCAGCGCTATCCAGGGAGAGGAGCCAGGGTCCCTGTTTCCACCAGGACCCGGGGATGGAAGAGACTTTCCAGGCAACATGACAGAAGGATGCAGCTTCCCTTACAGAGAGCTTACCATCTGCCTGGACTTTTACCATGGAAGGAAATAGTCCCAGAAAAAAAGACGTTCCACAGCTGCCTCTAGTGGACAAAGACAGGTACCGCACCTTGTCTTTTTTTTTTCAAACTTCCTCTATGAAAAAACATTTCTAGGATTTAGCAGTTTTTTAGGCATATACAACTATTAGCGGGAATACCGTTAGGTAACAGGCAGAAAGACATATCAGGATTGAGGGCCCCTCAATAGAACCAAGTTCCTGAGGGGCCCCCACTTACCTTTTCCCCGCCGCAGGACCCTGTTTGGTCCACAGGAGCCCAAACTTCACCTCTCACGGCAGGCATTGTACGTAGACCTTCAGGGACCGGGTTCCCAAGGATTCCACTCCCCTGGACCTGTATAGCACCCTGCACAGAAAACATCTTGGTTTTGGGTATGATCAGAGCTCTGGATCCCAGGGTCCAGCCCTCCTAAGAGAGGCGTTACAGGCAAAACCTTGCTCTTCTTTGCAAGGCCCGGGTACCGACCGTTTAGCTATGAAGCCTTTTTGGTCGGATCCGGAATAGCTTGCTAAGGCCCAAAAGAACCTGTACACAAGCCCAGATGAAAACATGTTAACCTTGGCCAACACCTTAGACACTGGCAAAAAACTGAGGTGCTTATATAGGGGAGGGTACTTCCGGTCTTGGAAGTTGCCAGTGCCAGCACCTGAAGGTAATCTATATAACCCACATAGTAATGACTATGTCGCTCTGTGTCCCGTGATGTACGAGAAAGAAAACTTTCATTTAAATAATAACCACTAGCCGACTGTGCCGAATCACACATTTTATATATATATATATATATATATATATATATATATATATATATATATATATATACACACACACACACATACATACATACATACACACACACACACACATATATATATATATACACATACATACATAATATATATATACACACACACATATATACATATATACACACACACTCACAATATATATTACACATACACACATACATACATACATGCAGTGCCTTGCAAAAGTATTTACGCCCCTTGGCATTTTTCGTGTTTTGTTGCCTCACAACCTGGAATTAACATGGATTGTTTGAGGATTTGCATCATTTAATTTACAGAACATGCCCACAACTTTGAAGATGTGTTTTTATTATTGTGAAGCAAATAACAAAATAGGACAAAATAACAAAAAAGTAAATGTGCATAACTATTCACCCCCCTAAAGTCAATACTTTGTAGAGCCACCTTTTGCGGCCATCACCGCACCAAGTCGCTTTGGATAAGTCTCTATGAGCTTGCCGTATCTTACCACTGGCATTTTTGCCCATTCCTCCTTATTGTTGTCCTATGTACAGATTCTCCAGTCTCTGCTGTGAATCTCTGCAGCTCCTCCAGGGTTACCTTAGATCTCTGTGCTACCTCTCTGATTAATGTCCTCCTTGCCCGGTCCATGAGTTTTGGTGTGCGGCCCTCTCTTGGCAGGTTTGCTGCTGTGCCATGTTCTTTCCATTTGGTTATGATAAATGTGATGGTGCTCCCAGGGATCATCAAAGATTTGGATAGTTTTTTATAACCTAACCCTGACTTGTACTTCTCAACAACATTGTCCCTTACTAGTTTGGAGAGTTCCTTGGTCTTCATGGCAGTGTTTGGTTAGTGGTGCCTCTTGTTTAGGTGTTGCAGCCTCTGGGGCCTTTCAAAAAGGTGTGTATATGTAATGACAGATCATGTGACACTTAGATTGCACACAGGTGGACATCATTTCACTAATTATGTGATTTCTGAAGGTAATTGTTTGCACCAGAGCTTTTATGGGCTTCATAACAAAGGGGTGTATACATACGCATATGCCAATTATCAGTTTTTTTATTTCTGGAAAATAGTTTTATGTATATATTTTTCTAATTTTACTTCACTAACTTAGACCAGTGTTTCTCAACTCCAGTCCTCAAGGCGCACCAACAGGTCATGTTTTTGTGATTTCCATTGATTTTCACAGGTGATTTGAGCAGTTTCACTGCCTTAGTAATTATCACAGCTGTTTTATCTGCAGGAAATCCCAAAAACATGACCTGTTGGTGCGCCTTGAGGACTGGAGTTGAGAAACACTGACTTAGACTATTGTGTTCTGATCCATGACATATAATTTCAGATTTAAAAAAAAACAAAAAAAAAAAAACATTGAACTAAAGGCTGTAATCTAACAAAATAGGTAAAAAAATAGGATTTTTATAACAGCTTACCTGTAAAATCCTTTTCTTGGAGTACATCACGGGACACAGAGCGACATAGTCATTACTAATGGGTTATATAGTTACCGTCAGGTGCTGGCACTGGCAACTTCCAAAACCGGAAGTACCCTCCCCTATATAAGCCCCTCCCATCCGGGAGCACCTCAGTTTTGTAGCAAAGCAATAAGTGTCCCCAAAGAGGGGCGGGAGCTCTGTGTCCCGTGATGTACTCCAAGAAAAGGATTTTACAGGTAAGCTGTTATAAAAATCCTATTTTCTTTCTCGTACATCACGGGACACAGAGCGACATAGTCATTACTAATGGGATGTCCTAAAGCAATGCCAAATGAGGGGGGGGATACACCATATATAAGCTGAGCGCTATCAGACATGAGGATCTTTTGCGGCCTGCAACACACTGCGCCCAAAGGCGACATCCTCCTGACTTCTAACGTCCACCTGGTAGAACCTAGTAAACGTGTGTACTGAAGACCATGTTGCGGCCTTACAGACTTGAGCCAGGGAGGCCTGGTGATGCACTGCCCATGAAGTTCCAACTGCTCTCGTGGAGTGCGCCCTAACTTTGAACGGAGGCGGTCTACTTCTCAAGCTATAGGCTTGTATTATGACCTGTCGAATCCACTTGGCTAAAGTAGATTTTGACGCTGCCTGACCCCTTCTGGGGCCTTCCGGCAGAATAAACAAAGTATCCGTTCTGCGAATCTGAGCAGTGGCTTTTAGATAAGCTTTAACTGCTCTTACTACATCCAAAGAATGCAATAACTTTTCCTCTACCGAAGTAGGCTCGGGGAAAAAAGAAGGAAGAACCACATCTTGGTTCAAATGAAACCTCGATACCACCTTAGGAAGAAAGGCTGGATGAGGACGTAACACTACTCTGTCCTTATGGATAACCAGATATGGCTCCTTACAGGACATAGCTGCTAATTCCGATACTCTTTTAGCCGAACAAATGGCTACTAGAAAAATCAATTTCCTGGTGAGAAGCACTAAGGAAATATGCTGTAATGGTTCAAATGGTTGTTTCTGTAGAACCGACAGAACCAAGTTTAGATCCCATGGACATATGGGAATATTAACCGGAGGACTAATACGCATCACTCCTTGTATAAAGGCTTTGACTAGTGAATGCGAAGCCAAGGGCCTTTGAAAAAATATTGACAAGGCCGAAATCTGACCCTTGATAGTACTCAAGGCAAGCTTCCTATCTACAGCCCATTGTAGGAAGTCCAGAATCCTACCTATTACGTACTTATGTGGATGCCATTTCTTGGCCTCACACCACGCGATGTACGCCTTCCAGATTCTATAGTAGATCTGCCTGGATACCGGCTTCCTGGCATTGATCATGGTAGATACCACAGCATTAGAGAGCCCTCTCTTTTTTAGAATGTGGGCTTCAATAGCCAGGCCGTCAAACCTAGGGCTGGTAAGGAAGGGTGGTATATCGGTCCTTGCGAAAGCCGGACGACGTGGGAGAGTCCAAGGACTCCCCACTGAAATTTTACAATCTCCGCGTACCACGCTCTTCGGGGCCACGCTGGAGCCACCGGAATCACTGGTTTCTTTTCTACCCTGATTCTGCGGAGTAATCGAGGTAACCATTGGCGGTGTGAATGCATATATCAGCTTGAACTGATCCCAAGGGAACACTAGGGCATCCGAGCCGCAAGCTAGGGGATCCCTTGTCCGAGAGACAAACCTGTCCCCCTTTGCGTTGAATCTGGATGCTAGAAGATCTACATCCGATGTTCCCCACCGCTGACATATTGTCCAGAAAACCTCGGGGTGAAGGGACCCTTCCTCTGGGCCTAATTGCTGGCGACTTAGAAAGTCCGCCTTCCAATTCTCCACTCCTGGAATGAATACCGCAGATATGGCTGGGACATATTTTTCTGCCCATTTCAGGATGTAATTTACTTCCCTCTGGGCTGCACGACTCCTGGTGCCCCCCTGATGATTGATATATGCCACTGCTGTGGCATTGTCTGATTGAATTCTGACAGGGGACCCTTGGAGTTTGGATGTCCATGCTACTAGGGCATACCGGGCTGCTCGTATCTCTAAGAGATTGATGGGCAGGGCCTTTTCTGCATCCGACCATCTGCCCTGGAGAGACTATTGCTCCAATACTGCTCCCCAGCCTATAAGGCTGGCATCTGTAGTGACCACCTTCCAAGAAATCGGACTGAAGGATTTCCTTTTTTCCAGATTCTGGGGAACCAACCACCAACGGAGGCTCTTGCGAACGGAAGGGGACAAGGACATTGTAAGTCTAGGGCCTGAACTTTTTTGTTCCAGGCTGACAGTATGGCCCCTTGCAAATTCCTTGAATGGAATTGACCGTAGGGTACTGCTTCGAATGATGCCACCATTTTTCCCAGCAGCCTCATATACAGGCGTATGGACGGCTGTCTTTTTTGTACCCACTAAGTGGATCAAATCTTTCAAAGACAACACCTTTCTTCGAGGCAAGAATATTTTTCTCTGGCCTGAATCCAACCTTAGCCCCAAGTATTCCAGACTTTTGACTGGTTTTTAGGGCTGACTTGTCTCGGTTGATAATCCAACCGTGAGATTCCAGATACTTGATCGTCTTGTGAACGACCACGTCTAGTTTTTTCACTGAGTGGTCTATCAGCAACAAGTCATCCAGATATGCCATTATCATTACACCTTGTGTTCTTAGATTGGCCAATAAAGGGCCAGAATTTTTGTAAACACTCGTGGTGCTGTGGCCAAACCGAAGGGTAAGGCTCTGAACTGAAAATGGCGCCCTTCTACTGCAAAGCGTAGAAATTTTTGGTGGACTGGAAAGATGGGAATGTGCAAATAAGCATCTTTGATGTCGATCGTGGCTAACCAATCCTCCCCTTGTAGGGCAGTGGCCACCGATCGGATCGACTCCATCGGAAAGTCCTGATATACAGGAATTTGTATAGCCCTTTTAGAATTAATATGGGCCTCCCGACCGCGTTTGCTTCGGGACTGTAAAGAGGTTTGAGTAAAACTCGAACCCTCATTCTTCCAGGGGAACCTCCATAATTACTCCTTGGAGCAATAGTTGTTCTAGTGCCAACAGGAGGGACTCTCTCTTCCGGGGATCCCTTGGCACGTTTGACCTCAAAAATGGGAAGGAGGAGAGTCTTTTAACTCCAAACTGTATCCCAAACCTACTGCGGAGAGCACCTATCTGTCTTGATCGTGTCCCGCCAGGTCTCTTGCGAACAACTGGAGTCCTCCCCCCACCCGACTGAGTGGGGGCTTCAATGAATTTCACTTTGGGGGAGGTTTTGTACCTCCCCTGACCCAGGGTTTCTTATTACCCTGCTACTGTCCCTGTTTTTTACCCCCGGGATTTGACCGAGGAGGCCGTCGGAACTGTTACACAGCCGATGCCCCAGGGACTGGAGAAGCAGGCCTCTTAAAGAGGGACCTCTAACTCTGCTTTTAACCGGCAAGAGCGTATTTTTACCGCTGGAAATTTTCTGGATATATTTGTCCAGGTTTTCCCTGAATAAGCGTTCACCATGAAATGGGACGCTAACCAGCCATTCTTTACAGGGAGCTTCAGCAGACCAGTTTCTGAGCCATAGGAGCCTACGCATATGTACTATAGACAGCGTAAGGCGGGAGGCCTGATGGACTGAATCCTCTATGGCATCAACCGCAAAGCCTAAGGCTCTAGGTAGATCAGCTAGGGCAAAGCCTGCTGATCTGTCAAGTCCCTCAAGACCTGTTTCAACTGATCCTTCACTGCTTAGCAGACCCCAATAGCTGCTACTGCTGGTTGTATCACCAAGCAGATTTTCATAAGGACTCCAATCTTTTATCTATTGGGTTCTTGAACATTTGGACATTATCCACTGGACATGTCAGTGATTTATACATACAAGAGATGGCTGCGTCCACTGTAGGGACCTTCCATTTTTTTTTTTTTTTTTTTTTTTTTTTATGAACTTATCCTCCATGGGATAGACCACCGGAAATCTCTTGGGGGAATAAATATTTTCTCAGGACGTTCCCAATCCTGGTAAATGAGCCCTTTCAGTAAAGGGTGAAGTGGAAAAGAACAAACAGTCTGGGGGCTTCTAGCGACCCCAACGAGGATACAGTAGTGGTTGATGGTTCCGCAAGGTGCATTTTTAAATGCTGATCGGACCATGTTAGTCAGAGACTGAACCCATAATCTTTCAGCTTGAGATGCTGAGAAAAGGTTCCCCCACTGTTGATTCCTCTATAACAGAATCAACCTTATCCTGATCCCCTTCAGGCAGGTCGATCCCTGTATGGGACTGTTGCTCTGCTAACAGGCACTCTGAAGGAGGAGACGGAGATCGGGCGTGCTTTCCCTGACAGGGAGGCAGCGATAAATTTTGACAATCTCTCTCTAATCCTCCCAGAGCTGAGGAAAAAACCTCCTCTGTTACATACACAGGAGCAGGTGACTGAGGACAGCCACAGTACCAAGTACCCCTGCGGGGTCTCTACGGTCACTTACCTCTGAACTTCAGGGGAGACTGGTGCAGCAGGAGTATGCCCAAGATCCTCAGAGCCCGATGAGACCCCCTTCGCTTCCTGGAAGATTCAGTTCCGGAGCTACTGGACGGCATATTCCTAAGCCTAAAGCTGAGGTATTCCAGCCGTAATACACCACTTTTACTGAGAATAGTCTAGCACAATTGCTGCTATATCACAGTTGGTGTCTACTAATGTGCCTTTCTAGGGGATGCCTGTATCAACCGCTATGCTGTATGCCTTTAAATGTTGCCAGCTCTGTCTCTGTACTTCATAACCAGCTTATCTGCAATCATGTGGCTTTTTAAAAACCTGCTGGGACGCCCGCACATGCGCAGAAGCGCTGCGGCGCGCACAGAGCGTCATCCCCCAGGCCCCGCCCCTTTTTCCGGCCACCTCTATATATAGAGGCGCGTGCACGCGCACGCGCGCGGCCACGTGCGCCTCGGCGCTAATTTTCAAACATGGAAACCAGGGACAGGAGCCAGGGCCCCCTTTGCCGCAGGCCGGGGGATAGACGAACACTGCAACATGGCAGAGGAAACAGTTTCCTGTAGGAGAACTCACCAGCTGCCTGGACTTTGCTCTCTGAGAAGAAACTAGTCCATATGACAAGAAAAACATTCCACAGCGGCCTCTAGTGGACAAACACAGGTACCGCAGTTTAATATACTAAACATATATAAAAAAACATTCTTTTTTTTTTTTTTTCTTGACCACCATTAAAAATTATTACATTTTTTTAGTAGTTACAGGCATGCACAGATATTAGCGGGAATACCGTTAGGTAACAGACAGAAAGACAAATTAGGCTTGGGGGTCCCCCAATAGAACCAAGTTCCTGGGGGCCCCCCACTTACCTGTTCCCCGCCGCAGGACTTTGTTTGGTCCACAAAAGCCCAAACTTCACCTATCACGGCAGGCATTGTAATCAAACCTTCAGGGACCGGGTTCCCAAGGATTCCACTCCCCTGGACCTGTATAGCACCCTGCACAGAAAACATCTTGGTCGTGGGTATGACCAGAGCTCTGGATCCCAGGGTCCAGCTCTCCTAAGAGAAGCATTACAGGCAGAACCTTGCTCTTCTCTGCAAGGCCCGGGTACCGACCGTTTAGCTATGAAGCTTTTTTGGTCGGATCCGGAATAGCTTACTGAGGCCCAAAAGAACCTGTACGCAAGCTCAGTGAAAAACACATGTTTCTTCTTGGCCAACACCTTAGACACTGGCAAAAAACTGAGGTGCTCCCGGATGGGAGGGGCTTATATAGGGGAGGGTACTTCCGGTTTTGGAAGTTGCCAGTGCCAGCACCTGACGGTAACTATATAACCCATTAGTAATGACTATGTCGCTCTGTGTCCCGTGATGTACGAGAAAGAAATAGGATTTTTATAACAGCTTACCTGTAAAATCCTTTTCTTGGAGTACATCACGGGACACAGAGCGACATAGTCATTACTAATGGGTTATATAGATACCGTCAGGTGCTGGCACTGGCAACTTCCAAAACCGGAAGTACCCTCCCCTATATAAGCCCCTCCCATCCGGGAGCACCTCAGTTTTGTAGCAAAGCAATAAGTGTCCCCAAAGAGGGGTGGGAGCTCTGTGTCCCGTGATGTACTCCAAGAAAAGGATTTTACAGGTAAGCTGTTATAAAAATCCTATTTTCTTTTTCGTACATCACGGGACACAGAGCGACATAGTCATTACTAATGGGATGTCCTAAAGCAATGCCAAATGAGGGGGGGGATACACCATATATAAGCTGAGCGCTATCAGACATGAGGATCTTTTGCGGCCTGCAACACACTGCGCCCAAAGGCGACATCCTCCTGACTTCTAACGTCCACCTGGTAGAACCTAGTAAACGTGTGTACTGAAGACCATGTTGCGGCCTTACAGATTTGAGCCAGGGAGGCCTGGTGATGCACTGCCCATGAAGTTCCAACTGCTCTCGTGGAGTGCGCCCTAACTTTGAACGGAGGCGGTCTACTTCTCAAGCCATAGGCTTGTATTATGACCTGTCGAATCCACTTGGCTAAAGTAGATTTTGACGCTGCCTGACCCCTTCTGGGGCCTTCCGGCAGAATAAACAAAGTATCCGTTCTGCGAATCTGAGCAGTGGCTTTTAGATAAGCTTTAACTGCTCTTACTACATCCAAAGAATGCAATAACTTTTCCTCTACCGAAGTAGGCTTGGGAAAAAACGAAGGAAGAACCACATCTTGGTTCAAATGAAACCTCGATACCACCTTAGGAAGAAAGGCTGGATGAGGACGTAACACTACTCTGTCCTTATGGATAACCAGATATGGCTCCTTACAGGACATAGCTGCTAATTCCGACACTCTTTTAGCCGAACAAATGGCTACTAGAAAAATCTATTTCCTGGTGAGAAGCACCAAGGAAATATGCTGTAATGGTTCAAATGGTTGTTTCTGTAGAACTGACAGAACCAAGTTTAGATCCCATGGACATATGGGAATATTAACCGGAGGACTAATACGCATCACTCCTTGTATAAAGGCTTTGACTAGTGAATGCGAAGCCAAGGGCCTTTGAAAAAATATTGACAAGGCCGAAATCTGACCCTTGATAGTACTCAAGGCAAGCTTCCTATCTACAGCCCATTGTAGGAAGTCCAGAATCCTACCTATTACGTATTTACGTGGATGCCATTTTCTGGCCTCACACCAGGCGATGTACGCCTTCCAGATTCTATAGTAGATCTGCCTGGATACCGGTTTCCTGGCATTGATCATGGTAGACACCACAGCATTAGAGAGCCCTCTCTTCTTTAGAATGTGGGCTTCAATAGCCAGGCCGTCAAACCTAGGGCTGGTAAGGAAGGGTGGTATATCGGTCCCTGCGAAAGCAGGTCCGGACGATGTGGGAGGGTCCAAGGACTCCCCACAGACATTTTTACAATCTCCGCGTACCATGCTCTTCGGGGCCACGCTGGAGCCACCAGAATCACTGGTTTCTTTTCTACCCTGATTCTGCGGAGTAATCGAGGTAACAATTGTGGCGGTGGGAATGCATATATCAGCTTGAACTGATCCCAAGGGAACACTAGGGCATCCGAGCCGCAAGCTAGGGGATCCCTTGTCCAAGAGACAAACCTGTCCACTTTTGTGTTGAATCTGGATGCTAGCAGATCTACATCCGGTGTTCCCCACCGCTGACATATTGTCCGGAAAACCTCGGGATGAAGGGACCATTCCCCTGGGCATAATTGTTGGCGACTTAGAAAGTCCGCCTTCCAATTCTCCACTCCTGGAATGAATACCGCAGATATGGCTGGGACATATCTTTCTGCCCATCTCAGGATGTAATTTACTTCCCTTTGGGCTGCACGACTCCTGGTGCCCCCCTGACGATTGATATATGCCACTGCTGTGGCATTGTCTGATTGAACTCTGACAGGGGACCCTTGGAGTTTGGATGTCCATGCTACTAGGGCATACCGGGCTGCTCGTATCTCTAAGAGATTGATGGGCAGGGCCTTTTCTGCTTCTGACCACTTGCCCTGGAGAGACCATTGCTCCAGTACTGCTCCCCAGCCTACAAGGCTGGCATCTGTAGTGACCACCTTCCAGGAAATCGGACTGAAGGATTTCCCTCTTTCCAGATTCTGGGGAACCAACCACCAGCGGAGGCTCCTGCGAACGGAAGGGGACAAGGACATTGGTAAGTCCAGAGCCTGAACTTTTTTGTTCCAGGCTGACAGTATGGCCCTTTGCAACTTCCTTGAATGGAATTGACCGTAGGGTACTGCTTCGAATGATGCCACCATCTTTCCCAGCAGCCTCATGCACAGGCGTATGGATGGCTGTCTTTTTGAGCCCACTAAGTGGATCAAATCTCTCAAAGACGACCCCTTTTCTTGAGGCAAGAAAATTTTTCTCTGGTCTGAATCCAGCCTTAGCCCCAAGTATTCCAGACTTTTGACTGGTTTTAGGGCTGACTTGTCTCGGTTGATAATCCAACCGTGATATTCCAGATGCTTGATTGTCTCGTGAACAACCACTTCTAGTTTTTCCACTGAGTGGTCTATCAGCAACAAGTCGTCTAGATATGCCATTATCGTTACACCTCGTGTTCTTAGATTGGCCAATAACGGGGCCAAAATTTTTGTGAACACTCTTGGTGCTGTGGCCAGACCGAAGGGTAAGGCTCTGAACTGAAAATGGCGGCCTTCTACCGCAAAGCGTAGAAATTTTTGGTGGGCTGGAAAGATGGGAATGTGCAAATAAGCATCCTTGATGTCGATCGAGGCTAACCATTCCTCCCCTTGTAGGGCAGTGGCTACCGATCGGATCGACTCCATCCGGAAAGTCCTGATATGCAGGAATTTGTTTAGCCCTTTTAGATTTAGTATGGGCCTCACGTCCCCGTTTGGCTTCGGAACTGTAAAGAGGTTTGAGTAAAACCCGAACCCCCACTCTTCCAGGGGAACCTCTATAATTACTGCTTGAAGCAATAATTGTTCTAGTGCCAACAGGAGGGATCCTCTCTTCTGGGGATCCCTTGGTACGTTTGACCTTATAAAGCGGGAAGAAGGGGAGTTTTTTAACTCCAATTTGTATCCCAGATTTACTGCGGAGAGCACCCATCTGTCTCGGATCGTGTCCCGCCAGGTCTCTGTGAACAACTGAAGTCTTCCCCCCACCCGATTGGGTGGGGGCAACCCTTCATGCATTTGACTTTGGGGGAGGTTTTGTACCTCTCCTGCTCCAGGGCTTCTTGTTACCCTGCAACTGTCCCTGATTTCTACCTCCGGGATTTGATCGAGGAGGCCGTCGGAACTGTTTCACAGCCGATGTCCTAGGGACTGGAGAAGCCGGCCTCTTAAAAGAGGGACCTCTAACTCTATTTTTAACCGGCAAAAGTGTACTTTTACCGCTGGAAATTCTCTGGATATACTTGTCCAGGTCTTCCCCGAATAAGCGCTCCCCATGAAATGGGAAGCTGACCAGCAATTTTTTACAGGGAGCTTCAGCAGACCAGTTTTTGAGCCATAGAAGCCTGCGCATATGTACTACAGACAGCGTAAGGCGGGAGGCCTGATGGATTGAATCCTTTATAGCGTCCACCGCAAAGCATAAGGCTCTAGGTAGATCAGCTAGGGCAAGAGCCTGCTGATCTGGCAAGTCCCTTAAGACCTGTTTCAACTGATCCTTCACTGCTTGGCAGACCCCAACTGCTGGTTGTGTCACCAATCCTGCTGTAGAAAAAGCAGATTTCAATAAGGACTCCAATTTTTTATCTATTGGGTCCTTGAACATTTGGACATTTTCCACCGGACATGTCAGTGGATTTATTCACACAAGAGATGGCTGCGTCCACTGTAGGGACCCTCCATTTTCTGATGAACTTATCCTCCATAGGATAGACCACCGGAAATCTCTTGGGAGGAGTAAATATTTTGTCAGGATGCTCCCAATCCTGGTAAATGAGCCCCTCCAGTAAAGGATGGATCGGAAAGGAACAGACAGTCTGGGGAGCTTTTAGCGACCCCAACGAGGAGACAGAAGTGGAGGATGGCTCCGCAAGTGGCATTTTAAATGCTGATCGGACCATATTAGTCAGGGACTGAACCCATAACCTTTCAGCATGTGATGCTGAGAACGGCTCTTCCACTGTTGATTCCTCTGCAACCGAATCGACCTCATCCTGATCCCCCTCAGGTAGGTCGACCTCTGTATGGGACTGTTGCTCTGTTAACAGGCACTCTGAGGGAGGAGACGGAGATCGAGCGCTTTTCTCCTGTGACAGGGAAGCAGCGATCAATGCTGACAATCTCTCTTCCAGCCCTCCCAGAGCTGAGGAAAAAACCTCCTCTGTTACATACACAGGAGCAGGTGAACTGAGGACAGCCACAGTACCAGGTACTCCTGGGGGTGCCCTACGGTCACTAACCTCTGATTCTTCAGGGGAGACTGGTGCAGCCAAAGCATGCCCAAGATCCTCAGAGCCCGATGGAGACCCCCTATTTCTCCTGGAATTTCTAGTCCCGGAGTTTTTAGACGGCATATTCCTAAGCCACAAAGCTGAGGTATTCCAGCCGAAATACACCAGTTACTGATAATAGTCTAGCATAAATGCTGCTATAAGAAACAGTTGGTGTCTACTAATGTGCCTTTCTAGGGGATGCCTGTATCAACCGCTTGCTGTATGCCTTTAAATGTTGCCAGCTCTGTCTCTGTACTTCATAGCCAGCTTACTACAATATTGTGGTTTTTAAACCTGCTGGGACGCCCGCACATGCGCAGAAGCGCGGCGGCGCGCACAGAGCGTCATCCCCCAGGCTCCGCCCCCTTTTCCGGCTCACCTCTATATATAGAGGCGCGTGCACGCGCGCGGCCACGTGCGCCTTCGGCGCTAATTTCAAAATGGAAACAAAGGGACAGGAGCCAGGGCCCCTCTTTGCCGCAGGCCGGGGGATGGACGAGCACTGCAACATGGCAGAGGAAGCAGTTTCCTATAAGAGAACTCACCAACTGCCTGGACTTTGCTCTGCTGAGAAGAAACTAGTCCACATGACAAGAAAACATTCCACAGCGGCCTCTAGTGGACAAACACAGGTACCGCAGTCTAATATATTAAATATATATATAAATTTTTTTTTTATTTTTTTTTTTTTTTTTCTTGACCACCATTAAAAATTATTACATTTTTTTAGTAGTTACAGGCATGCACAGAATCTTGCGGGAATACCATTAGGTAACAGACAGAAAGACAAATTAGGCTTGGGGGTCCCCCAATAGAACCAAGTTCCTGGGGGCCCCCACTTACCTGTTCCCCGCCGCAGGACTTTGTTTGGTCCACAAAAGCCCAAACTTCACCTATCACGGCAGGCATTGTAATCAAACCTTCAGGGACCGGGTTCCCAAGGATTCCACTCCCCTGGACCTGTATAGCACCCTGCACAGAAAACATCTTGGTCGTGGGTATGACCAGAGCTCTGGATCCCAGGGTCCAGCTCTCCTAAGAGAAGCATTACAGGCAAAACCTTGCTCTTCTCTGCAAGGCCCGGGTACCGACCGTTTAGCTATGAAGCTTTTTTGGTCGGATCCGGAATAGCTTACTGAGGCCCAAAAGAACCTGTACGCAAGCTCAGTGAAAAACACATGTTTCTTCTTGGCCAACACCTTAGACACTGGCAAAAAACTGAGGTGCTCCCGGATGGGAGGGGCTTATATAGGGGAGGGTACTTCCGGTTTTGGAAGTTGCCAGTGCCAGCACCTGACGGTATCTATATAACCCATTAGTAATGACTATGTCGCTCTGTGTCCCGTGATGTACGAAAAAGAAAACCAAGGGGGTGAATAATTTTGCAAGGCACTGTATACACCACATACTGTCAGGAATGCGTGCACCCTGCTCCAACTTAGCTGCTGGTTCCAGCATTCTGGTTTTGGCTATGATGCATTTTCCCTGTCTGCCTGTCCACCTCCAAGGTGATTGATCTCTGGGTGGAGACCAAATCGGATTTAAGCCAGCCAAGCCTGCAGTTCAATGCTTGTGACAGCGTGTGTAATACCCTATTAAGCTGCTTGTTTGTCTGCCCTGCTCTGCTAGATTGGATTACATCGTTGACGATCTTGGATCAGATATCAACTATTTTTTCGAAACTCTGCCTGCCTTTTGACTTCTAGTTTTGACCCAAACTAGTCTTAACCTTGCCTTTGTGCCAACTGCAACCTACCGGTTTGCTTCTCCCAGGTCACGCATGCCCAGGTGTGGTAGCCAGGCACTACAGCATTTTGTATAAGTCCTGGGGCAACCGAGTACCGGTAGGCCTACTTACATTATGGGAAAGGCGGCTGCTATAGGTGAGGAACACAGAAGTCAGCTATAGTGTCTGACCACCTGTGTTAGGAGTAAGCGTGAAATATAGGTGATTCTGCATTTCTGGGTAGGGGGAGTGCGCCACTGTCACTGGCTTCAGCATATGCTGATCAGCTTTTTCCAGCCAATGTTTTATGACCAGAACCCGCTGATCATCAGAGCGAGTGACAGGAGAGAGCTTCGTGTAAGTAAACAACACAAAGCTCTCTTCTGATAGCGGCAATGTGCCAGTTTTTGTTTCCCTGGAAAGCAGGGAATCAGCACACATTATACATAGTAAACATTGTTACACACACATTTAACTCTTTGATTGCCCCAGATGTTAGCCCCTTCCCAGCCAGAGTCATTAGTATAGTGCCAGTGTATATTATTAGCACTGATCACTGTACTGGTGTCACTGGAGAGGTCAGTGGCAGTTAGGGTCAGATTGCCTACCATCCCAGTATAAGTTGCTGATCACCACCATTAATAGTATTAAAAAAATAAAAGTAAAAAATTCTAGTATATATCTCATAGTTTGTAGATGCTATAACTTTTACGGAAACCAATCAATATACACTTATTGTTTTTTTTTTTTACCAAAGACATGTAGAAGAATACATTGTATGAAGAAATTTGATTTCTTTGTATATGTTTTACAACAGAAAGTAGAAAATATAATTTTTCAAAATGTATGCTTTTTTTGTTTACAGCGCAAAAAATTTACAACCCAGTAGTGATCAAATACTACCAAAAGAAAGCTCTATTTGTGCAAAAAAAATTATATAAAAAGTGGTTAACGTTAACAGTGACATCATCACTAGGCTCCGGGTAACTTGTACAGAGAACAGACCTCTGGGAGGGACCCAGCAGACTTTACCCACTGCAGACTGCTTGCAGAAAACTACAGGAAGGGGGCGGAAACAAGACCAGTCACCCTGCACAAGGAAAGAGAGCAGCAGTAACCGGTCTTTACTACAGTACACTCCTGTAGGGAGGCAAAGCGTCATGCTGGATTACTGCACATATCTTAAATATATACACAAAGAACACCAAAAAAGTAAGAATACACATGCCTACCTGCCCCATGCAAGAAAGATGAGGTGAACGGACGTGTTTCTGCAGTCCAAGTCAGGAATGAGCAGCTTAGTGTGAACACTGCTCCTCCAAAGATGCAATACAGTGAGTGAGTGTTGTCATCTATGGACAGGAAGTGTGCTACTGGCAGGATCACCAGCTAAAAATAAAGTGCAAAAAAGCCTAAAGCAGCAGCAAAAGGAGCAACAGCACTCATCGGGCTAGGGAAAGAGCGACTTCATTAAATAGGCAAGTTGTAGCTATTCTTTCAATAGTGAGTTGTTACCAGCAACATGATCACTAGTGTGATATGACACTTACAGAAATAGAAGACTGGTCAGTTGGCACGGTAATACATGGCAGGGAACCATAGATGACAGTTCTGACCGCAACCATAGGAAGTATGGTAAGTGTTTGTCCCTCCTTCTGTCTTGAGGACATATCAATGACATTACCATGGAAAGTGGTAAAAAAGCCCCAAGGAAGCAAGAAGAACTGGCTTCCAGGAAGCTTCATTCCTATGTAGCGCAGGAAAAGGATCCCCCCGCCAGTAGAACGTAGGGGGAGCCAAAGCAGAACTAATGCTGTAAGTGTTAATGGAGAGGATAAGGCTCCATTCTTATAAGGTCCTTTATAATGGAGTAGCCCCTTTTAGCACAAGGGGGAATTCTGCATGGGCAAGGGCACCCGAGGAGGATCCCAGGAGGTACACAGAAAGTCGCAACAGTGATAAAGAGGAGCAACTTCTTACAAAAGGGTGTGCACAAGAGTGCAGAGCCAAAGTGTTATGGAGAGGATATACAAGGTCTAACCAACACCATGTCAAGACCAATTCTTATAGGGATGCATGATGAGGAGACTGTTTAGCTAGTATAGCAGATGGCCCAGTGATACTAGACTTTTGTATGGAGAAGGATGACAGATCAAGACCCAGATTCTAGTCTGAGGGAGGGAGGCCTGTGTAGAAAGGGGGGTCCATGCAATGGAGCTAAAAACTCCACGCATAGTGGGTATAGTGCTGGAGACCAGGAGTGGAGACACCAGGCACTGGGTCTCTCAAATGAGTCTGTCTGCAGAACTGTGGGAAATTTTTATGGAAATGTGTTTAAAGTGTACCACTGGCAGCACGTTTAGGAGCATAATTTCACTGATAGACAAATGCTGTGCTAAAGGGGAAGTAATATGTGAACAATATGAGGATTAGACCCATTAATTCTGAGAAGCACAAGGTCAGAGGGGAAGCCCGAGAAGGGTGTGGTGTTAGCCGCAGTGGGAAGTGAAAGCATCAGTGTTTAGGCCTAAGGTCAAAGAATTGGCTCAGAAACTAATTTTTTTTTTTTTTTTTTTTTTTAGAAAAGGGTCTCTGGTACATGAAGGCTGAGTGCCTGGTTAAGGGTCTAATGATATAACACCAAAAAGATGTGGTGAGTTCAGCAATACAAAAATTACATTGAAGTATGGAGAAATGGGGAGTAAAACTTCATCACATTGCAGTTGCTAATAAAGTTAGAAGATTCTCCCCCACCACCCCTATTGCCCACATGGCGAAGTTACCTTCTCTTCTAACCTATGATGTTGGCTCTAGTTTACTCAAGCCTGGCATGAGGGGAAGGAACTACAATAGGTGAGGACTCCCTGAGGGGAGAAACGGATCTGTATCTGTATGGTAGGGGAGGAGAGGTTGAGAATAGTAGGAATCCCCTTCCCTTAGTAGCTTCCTCTAGGTATTCCTCAGGAGAAATTGGAAAGGCTAATGGCACGTTTCACAAGGGCATTCTGCTCACCAGATTTTAAGACATACGATTCTGCGCATATGCACAGAAATTAAAGTGTTTCTAAAGTCAATTTTTTTTATCCTAATGCATTCCCTGCATTAAAGCAAAATGTACCACTACTTGTTGTGTTCCTCCCTCCCTAAACATTTACCCGATTCTTCCACCGATCCAGCGCTACTTATACTTCCTGGTCTCACAGGAGGCTTTGAGAGCAGCAAAAGCCAAAGGCTATCCATAGTCATATCCTGTGATGAGGGAGCAGGGGTTGTGACTGAGCCAAGCAGTGTGTGTCTATAGACTTGAGCCTGCCCCCCATGGCAAGTGGCTTGCTATGCAGCACCCACAGAAGAGGAGGAGCCAAAAAAGCCAGTGGGGGACTCCAGAAGCGGAGGTTTGGGACCCCTCTGTGCAGAAGCAGAGAACATGTATGTTATTTATAAAAGAAATACCGTATTTATCGGCGTATAACACGCACTCTTTTCCCCTTAAAATCAGGGGAAAATCGTGGGTGCGTGTTATACGCCGATACTCCGTCGAATTCCCCTGCTGAAAACGAGCGAGAGGAGCGAGCGGAGCCGAAGCCGAAGTACAATCGGCTTTACTCGGCTCCTCTCGCAGTCCCGCCCATCTCTGACTGCGCCGCTGACATAGAGAAAGCCGAGTGTACTTCGCCTAGTCTCGGCTCCTCTCGCAGTCCTGCCTGTGACTGTGAGCAGACACGAGTCTAGCCGAAGTACACTCGGCTTTCTCCGTCAGCGGCGCAGTCAGTGGAGATGGGCGGAACTGCGAGAGGAGCCGAGTCCAGCCGAAGTACACTCGGCCCCGCTCGCTCCTCTCCACAGAAATCGGCGCCAAATTTTAAAAACCGCCGGGACTGACACGATCGCAAAGGCACTGGGCAAGGCTGCAGATGGACAGATGAACACTGGGCACGGCTGCAGATGGACAGATGGACACTGGGCATGGCTGCAGATGGACAGATGGACACTGGGCACGGCTGCAGATGGACAGATGGACACTGGGCACGGCTGCAGATGGACACTGGGCAAGGCTACAGATGGACACTGGGCAAGGCTACAGATGGACACTGGGCACGGCTGCAGATGGACAGATGGACACTGGGCAAGGCTGCAGATGGACAGATGGACACTGGGCACGGCTGCAGATGGACAGATGGACACTGGGCACGGCTGCAGATGGACAGACGGACACTGGGCAAGGCTGCAGATGGACACTGGGAAAGGCTGCATGCTGCATTTAAATGTAAGTTTTTTTTCCTTGAATTTCCCTCCTAAAAGTTTTTTTCCTTAAAATTCCCTCCTAAACTTGGGGTGCGTGTTATACGCCGGTGCGTGTTATACGCCGATAAATACGGTAAATAAAAAATACAAAAACCTTTACAATCACTTTAAAGACATGTTCTGGTAATGAAGGATTTCCAGGTATGACAGTAGATCTTTCTGGAAGTGGCTTTTCTTGCTTCCAGCAAAGTAAGAATGACGGCCCTCAGGCTCAGACACCCCTCTGGTCCTTTAGGCTGGGTTCACACCTATGCAAATTGTATGTTTCCCTGCATCCAATTCGCATAGCAGGAGAATGTGACTGGCTCTCTATGGAGCTGGTTCACATGTCTCCGGGGCGGCTGTGCAGTGCACTGCACAGAAACGATGTGTGTCTTTGGCTCAGTTTAAGGGTCGAATTCAGGCAAAGATTCTGCCCTGATTCGTCCCTGAAATGGAGAACAGGGACAAACAGTGCTGCTGTGCAATCCGCGGCCGATTTAGGTGTGAACCGAGCCCTGAGGTGTGAACTTCAACAACAATGCCGTTAAAGCCAGAGAAGCAGGATGGAATAGAGGTCAATAAGACCATTGTGGAGATCTGATAGATCACGTTCTCCATGGCGTCCACACAGAAAAGCAGTACAGGAGGGCAAGAACTGTAATCTTGCGGCAAGATTAGAATCATCTATGAATTGGAAAAAGTTTACCACTAATTTCTACAGTCTAGTTTGCCATTGTCTGGGCAATCAAGGAATTCAAAGTCTCCAGATGCCGATCAACTGAATACTTAAAGGAAGTACCGTAGTATCAATGGAAACAGTAGATTATTTATTGGTTCTTCTCTGGTACTTTGGGTTTGATTTTTTAGAGACTGACAGAGTATTTTTAAACAATCTTGTTTAATAATTAGTTTGACTTACTGTTATGATTATTACGCATAACTTTCAGAGCTACTTCTTTCCATAGAAACTGCCTATACTGTCCTTTCCTTATACATTTTCTGTTGTACATCAGTTTTCCTTTTAAACTTCTTTAGTTATTCTCATAAAAGACAGTCCTCCTTGAAACACATGTTAAACCTTAAAATGTCAGTTATATAGACAATATCAGCGACATTCGATCTCCAGTAAAAAAAAAACAAAAAAAAGGCTCCAACAATATTTACCAGGTCAGTCTTCAAATGTTCAATCTCCTGGGATTTAGCTTTCAACTCCTGTGCTAGACTTTTTACACTGTCTTCTGTTACAGCATGCTTTCCTTTCTCTTCATCATATGCTGCTTTTATCTCTGGATAAATATAAAAAAAAATGTATGATACATTTTACATGAGACAGTAATGACAGTTGTAAATCACACCAAATTTGTATGTTCACTTCCAGACTTTTGTATTTAGCTGCTGACTATCGCCATCTAGGAAAAGAAAGCAGACACATCCAACCCCTGCACATAATATGGCTGGGTAGAATCACCTTATGGCTACAAGAGCTTCAATTCTTTTGAACATGACCTTCTCATATTTGTGTGGTCCCTTTAGTTTAACACATGACTTCATTGAAAGTAAAGACAGGTAAAATGAATGGAAGTCAGTACAAGTAGTTTGCACCACTGCTCAAAATTAAGCAAGATCCAATTTGGAAGGAATAACCCATATTTTGACTCATGAATGATTCAACCAAATTTTTAACAAGTAAAAGAAAACTCAGAAGTAAAAGCATGAAAAAAAGCACAATTTAAAAACGCATGATGTATACAAATCTGCAATAAACAAATGGCCGTTACTTGCAGACACAAATTTTTCATTTCATTTGGAAATGTCTGATAATGCATTAATTCTAAAACAAGGTCATGGGATTTACGTTTAACACTTTCACTTCATGATCTGAAAGTGTGCATTTTGAGGGTAGATGGTAGCTTTATTCAGACTAATCATGCAAAAATTTTCATGTTTATTCCTTTTTTATGCACATGGCTGTCTATTAAATGGAAGGTGTCATTTCATTAAACAATATCAGAGTGGATGGCTTTGTTAAATCAAGAGGTGCATGCACAAGCCTGCTCTTTATATTTGCCAGACATGGTTTGGTTTTTGGTTGTTGGAGACTTTTAAAAAAGGTTCTCTCTCCTCACAAAATATCTTACAATTAACTTTTTGAAAAATGTGGAATAATATGGTACAAAGCATGTAGAAGTACACCTGATAGCACATGGCTGAAAGCAGATTTTAAGCTGGGTATACACATGCAGTTTTTTTCTTTGAACCAGTGGATTGAAAAAAACAAAAACTGACAGATGCCCGCATCAACTTAACGATGTGTGATGCAGAGATTTTCCCAACTGCGCTATTGTAACCTGACAGGGGTCAGGTGTTAGTCAAATGTTGGATTTCCAACAGGACCGGTTGACAGAAGCCGTTGTTGTTAGATCGGCTTCTGTTGAACAGACAGTGGTTCAAATGTTCTAAAAGTCAGTCAGTTCCTGCTGAACCAGCTGACTTTCACTACGTGTGTACTCTGCCTTAGAAGAGAACTTCTGCTTTGTCTGTGAGGTACAGATTTTTAATACTGAATATCCAAGTTTATGCTACTATTATCTTACCACTCTACCATTTACTCTATTATAGAACATGAGTACTTCATTGCACTTACCAACCATTTCAGTAGCCAGTTGTGCAGCTTTTTGCTCAAACAGGTCTTTCATTTGTTTAATATTAAAAATCTCAGTCTTGGCTTCTTCCAGCTTCTGTTCTAAAGCTTGCAATTCTGTGGCAAAACAAACAAACAAACAGTGTATTATATATAATAATTTATTTGTACTTCAAAATCATTGTACAGATTATTTAATCAATATATACCAGAACAGCTTTAGGCCTCATGCACACTGGATGTTTTACTAACTCTCCTAGGTTCTTTTCCTCCTGGCAGCAGCGGTTTGGCAGAAAAAAAAAACGATTGACGTGTGTAAGCATTTAGGCGTGTCAAACGCTTGGGTGTTAGTAAATTATTATTCTGCCCAATAAAATAAAGTAACGTAACGTCAAGCGGTTTTTTTCTGCCAAAACGCCACTGCTCCTGGACGCATTCAATAAGAAGTACTAGTGGCTGCTTCAAATCTTCCATGCGCTGAACCACCCCCCCCCCCCAAATACCCCCGGCAGCAGTAATTTTCAAGTGTTGCAGGGATTAATACAGCCATTGAGCCTGTCATAGGCACTCATCAAGGCCGCAGACTATGCAAATGGGTCTCCAATGCTCCTCCAGTGGAGTGGAGGTACCCTACCATAGGAAGCTAGTTACTGGATGGATCACCAGATAAAAAGAACGAAATCCTAAAAAATGCAGCCAGCACATTTAAGGATTGATAAGCTGCAATATACTGCAATTTTGTTTTTGGGTTTAATACTGCTTTAAAGTATAACTAAAGGCAAAACTTTTCTTTAGTTTTGGATTGAGTGGAGATGGATTAGAACACCTGTCAGTTTTATTGCCGTCTGTGCCCCTGTTTAGGGGATTCATCCTCTCTATTTGTCCTTTTTACCTAAGTGAAAGTAAAAGAAAATCCCAAATTTTGGGTTGTCCCTAGAAATGTAATAGAGAGGAAATCTCCCAATGAGGGCACTAGTTCTGGTGTCCTGGGGGTCCCCAAGGAATTCCCTTAATTTGCAGTCATTTCCTCTCACTTCCTGTTTGGCTATGAGACAAGAAGTGAAGAGAAATCTATGAAATGGGACACAAAATCTGACAGGGGTTATAACCCTCACTTGCTCTATCCAAAATGAAAAAAAAATAAAAAATGTGCCTATAGTTTTACTTTAAGGGTAAAGCTGGACAGGAAAACTTCCCACATATTTACACCAATATTTGCCCAACCTAGGAAGAACATCTAGAATTTGGAATACCATTTCAGTTCTCCATTGACTCCTGTACAAGAATACATTTTTTAATAAAAGAACTGCAATTACCTGTGGTTGCTACCATGGTTTTCCCATCTGATGCAGAGTACTATAAAATAAATAAAAGACAAAGACAATTATAGTACAAAAGGAGGCACTGAGCGCTATATTAAAAAGGGACACTAAAAGGTACATGTTTTTTCACCTTAATGCATCCTATGCATTAAGGTGAAAAAACATCCGACAATAATGGCCCCCCCAGCCCCCCCCCCCGTTTTACTTACCTGAGCCCGTTCACCTGCGGCGCTCGCCCCCGACGTCCTCTTCGCCGCTCAGCCTATTCGTTGATTGGCCAGAGTGGATGGATTGAAAGCAGCGCAGCCATTGGCTTGCGCTGCTGTCAATCACATCCAATGATGCGCCGTGTGCCGGGGGGCGGGGCCGCCCGCAAGAACTTACCACCATGCTCGCTCGCTCGCTCGCATGAAGGTGTTCAATTCTTGCGGGAAGGACCAGAGACAGCCGCTGAGGGACCCCAGAAGACCAGGTTTGGGGCCACTCAGTGTTGCTCAGCTATGAGTAAGCGTCAATTCGTGACGTGAAACGCGTTAGCCACCCTTCCCTGCATGCACACCATCTGCATTTGTTGTTTTGGATTTATGAATTATTTTGAATTTGGATTTTTTACCTGAAATTTTGGAATAAATAACTGTCTATACAGAGTGCGGCAGTCCAGGGTTTCTTTTTCTCCCATGCACTCAGTGTTGCCAACCGTACGTTAATTTACGTACAGCACGTAAATTTAACCCCCTTTTTCGGGTGTACGTAAAGTCCGTTGTGGGCATCGGCTGCCCATAAAAATAGGATTTTTATAACAGCTTACCTGTAAAATCCTTTTCTTGGAGTACACCACGGGACACAGAGCTAGTCATTACATAATGGGTTAAGGGTCACCAGCGGTGATTGGACACTGGCACAACCAATGGAAGACAGTTCCCCTCCATATAACCCCTCCCATCAGGGGAGTACCTCAGTTTTGTAGCAAAGCAGTAAGGTTCCCATAAGAAGGGGGGGACCTCTGTGTCCCGTGGTGTACTCCAAGAAAAGGATTTTACAGGTAAGCTGTTATAAAAATCCTATTTTCTTTATCGTACACCACGGGACACAGAGCTAGTCATTACATAATGGGACGTCCCAGAGCAATGCTCATATGAAGGGGGGGAGACACAGATCAAAACAGGCCGCTTGCGGACCAGAAGCCCTATACTGCTGCCTGCAGCACACTTCGCCTGAAGGCGGAATCCTCATGTCCCTTCACATCTATTTGATAGAATTTGGAAAATGTGTGGACTGAAGACCAAGTTGCAGCTTTACAGATCTGAGCCATCGAAGCCTGGTGGTGCACTGCCCATGAAGCACCTATCGCCCTGGTAGAGTGCGCCTTAACAGGAAAAGGAGGAGTCCTGTTCTTTAAACCATAAGC
This sequence comes from Rana muscosa, assembly GCA_029206835.1. Taxonomy (NCBI): domain Eukaryota; kingdom Metazoa; phylum Chordata; class Amphibia; order Anura; family Ranidae; genus Rana; species Rana muscosa. The sequence continues at coordinate 788,974,200 of CM055118.1, read as the reverse complement.
TTGAACAATTACTTGTCTAATCCACCTGGAAATGGTGGATTTTGATACCGCTTGGCCCTTCTTGGGCCCATCTGGTAAAATAAACAAAACATCTGTTTTACGTATCTGAGCGGTTGCTTGCAGATACACCTTTACCGCTCTCACTAGATCTAGAGAGTGTAATAATTTTTCCCCCGCCGTCCGCGGGTTTGGAAAAAAGGAAGGCAGAACAATGTCTTGATTCAAGTGAAAAGCCGACACCACCTTAGGCAGAAAAGCCGGATGGGGTCGTAGTACGATTTTGTCCTTGTGACAAATTAGATAAGGCTCTTTACAAGAAAGAGCTGCTAGCTCTGATACTCTCCTAGCAGAAGCTATAGCAATCAGAAAGGCCAACTTCCTACTCAATATAATTAAAGGAATATGGCGAATAGGTTCAAAAGGTTGCTTTTGCAACACTGACAATACCAAATTCAAATCCCATGGACACAAGGGAGTCCTAACTGGAGGATTTATCCTCAGTACCCCCTTAATGAATGTCCGAACTAGGGAGTGAGATGCCAATGGTCTCTGAAAGAAGACTGATAGAGCCGATATTTGCCCTTTGATGGTGCTAAGGGCTAAATTCATATCCACTCCTAACTGGCAAAAAGCAAGAATCCTACTTATTTCATACTTCTGAGGATTCCAACATCTGGATTCACACCAGGAAACGTATGCTCTCCAGACTCTCTGATAGATGAGTCTGGAGGCTGGCTTTCTAGCATTAATGAGCGTAGAAAGAGCCGGACCAGAGACCCCTCTCTTTTTAAAAATGTGGGTCTCAGCAGCCAGGCCGTCAACTTTAGCCTTTGTAAGGAAGGGTGGAATACTGGACCCTGTGACAGCAGGTCGTGTCGAAGTGGAAACTTCCAGGGCCTTCCTATCGCCATTTTTACAATCTCGGCGTACCAAGGCCTCCTGGCCCGTTTGGGGCCACTAGGATTACTGGTATTCCCTCCTCCTTGATCCTGTGAAGCAGTCTTTGTAGAAGAGGGATCGGAGGGAATGCATAGATCAGTGAGAACTGATTCCATGGAGTTATTAGAGCGTCTGTATTATTAGAGCGTCTGTCCCGTAGGTTAGAGGATCTCTCGTTCTGGACACAAAGTTGTCCAATTTCTTGTTGAACCTGGAAGCTAGCAGGTCTACATCTGGGTTTCCCCATCTCAGACATATGGCCTGAAAGATCTCGGGGTGGAGAGACCACTCTCCTGGTAGCAGCTGCTGACGACTCAGGTAGTCTGCTTGCCAGTTTTCTATCCCTGGAATGAAGATTGCAGAGATGCAAGGTACATGCTCTTCTGCCCATGCCAAGATCCGGTTCACCTCTCTTTGGGCTGCCCGACTGTGGGTGCCTCCTTGGTGATTGATGCAAGCTACTGCAGTAGCATTGTCGGATTGAACCCGAACTGGGTAGCCCTGTAACCTGTATGTCCAGGTTTTGAGGGCTAGATATACCGCCCGGATCTCTAGCACATTGATGGGCAGGATCCCCTGAGTCTTGGCCCAGGTTCCCTGGGTAGAAGCCTCCTCGAATACTGCACCCCAGCCCGATAGGCTGGCATCCCTAGATACCACCTTCCAGGCCACTGGGAGGAAGGACTTTCCCTTCCGTAAATTCCTGGCTTCTAGCCACCAATCGAAGCTTTGGCGTACTTGTGAGGACAGGCGCATGGGTATATCCAGAGCTTGGCTCTTCCTGTTCCAGGAAGCTAAAATATTGCCTTGAAGTAGTCTCGAATGAAACTGGGCGTAAGGGACCGCCTCGAAGGAGGCTACCATCTTTCCCAATAGTCTCATGCAAAGGCGAATAGACGGCCTCTTGTTTGCTTTGACCTTGTGGATCAGGTCTTTCAGAGACTGTATCTTCGGTTCTGGCAGGTATACCCTGTTTTGGGCTGTATCTATGATCATGCCCAGGTACACTATCCTTCTTTGGGCCTGGAGAGATGATTTTTGTAAATTTATAATCCATCCTAAATGCTCCAGGTATCTTGCTGTAGTGTGTACAGCGTGACCCAATCCCTCCTTTGACTGATCTATTACTAGTAGATCGTCTAGATAGGCTGTTACCGCAATGCCCCGTGTTCTTAGGTTTGCTAACAGAGGAGCTAGAACCTTTGTGAATACTATGGGCGCGGTGGCTACACCAAACGGCAGAGCCACAAATTGAAAGTGGCGATCTTCTACCGCAAACCTTAGGAATCTTTGGTGAGCGGGGAGGATGGGTATGTGTAAATGTGCGTCCTTGATATCTATGGGCGCCATGAATTCTCCGCCCTTTAAAGTGGCGGCCACGGATCGGATCGTTTCCATTCGAAAATAGCGAACGTTCAGGAACCGATTTAGGGATTTTAGATCCAGGATGGGTCTGACATCTCCATTTGGCTTTGGAATCACAAAGAGGTTTGAGTAAAAACCTGAACCTCGCTCTTTTTGGGGTACGTCTGTAACTACCCCTTGAGCCATTAAGTGATTCAAACCTTTGAAGAAGGATTCTCTTTTTTGTGGATCCTTGGAGAGTCTTGAACCTCGGAATTGAGAAGGTGGGATCTCTCGAAATTCCAGTTTGTACCCTGAGGATATTGTGGATACTACCCAATTGTCCTGGATTTCTGACCACCAAGTCGCTCAGAACTGACAAAGCCTTCCTCCCACTCGGCCGAGCGGGGGCGCCCCTTCACTGAGAGGCTTTGGGGGCTTGCTTATTAGCTCTTGCACCCCACGGCTTCTTGTTCTTCTGAGCTTGCCCCTTGGCTTTTGTGGGCGGCTAAAACAGGCCGCCGCCACTGGTTGGAGTCAGATTTCCCGGGAGCTGGGGAGAGAGAGCGTTTAAAACAAGGTCTCTTGTTTTTCTTTCTCTCAGGTAAAAGTCGTTTTACCACTTGATATCTTCTGTATATATTTTTCTAAATCTTCCCCAAATAGGCGTTCGCCATGGAACGGGAACTTGCCAACAGCTTTTTGCATGGGGTCTCCGCTGACCAATGCTTAAGCCAAAGTACTCTGCGCATCTGTACCAGCTGGAGTGTAAGGCGTGATGCCTGTATGATAGAATCTCTCATGGCATCCACTGTGAAGCATAAGGCTTTAGGCAAATTTTCCCAATTTCTAGCCTGCTCTGAAGGAAGCTCCTTCAGCCCCTGCTTTACCTGTTGGCTGATGACCTGACACATACCGACTGCTGCTACTGCAGGTTGGGTAATTGAGCCGGCCAAAAGGAAGGAGGATTTCAACTTCCTCTCAGAAGGATCTTTTAAACCCTTGTACATTATCCACCGGACATGTCAGGTTTTTATTTACACAAGAAATAGCCGCATCTACCGCAGGCAGGCTCCATTTCTTTAAAAAAAAAAAAATTTCCCCCATAGGATAAAGAATGTTAAACCTTTTTGGAGGTGAGAAACGCTTATCTGGATGTTGCCAGTCTGCGTATATTAGATCCTCTAGTAACGGATGAACCGGGAAGGAGCATGCACCTTGCAGGGATCTTAATGACCCTAGGGAGGAGACAGGTGATTCCGTTACCTCCGCAGAGGTTAACTTAAATGCACTGCTATAGCATTGTACCTGTGACCTTAAAATCTGCTGATGTAGCCTCCTCCTCCTCATCCTCCTCCCTCAGGTACTTCTGAAGGGAGGTCCAATACTGGAAGAGACCTGCTTCGCTTATTGTCCCTTTTTAGAGGACTTAGCGATTAAGGTAGCAATTTTTTCCTCCAGATTATTTAGGGCAGCTGATAAAGTGTCCTCAGTGACATATACAGGCCCAGGCTTCACTGGGGAAGCCGCCATACCTGACAGAGGTAATGGCTCATCCTGAACAGGTGCATTTAGCAACACAGGAGAGAAAGGTACCGAGTCAGCACAGTTAGAGCCTCCTCTCAGGCGGTGGTGCTTTCTTATCTCTTTTTGTCCGTATTACTTCCCCTGGAAGGCTTACTGTTTAGACAAAATACAAGGTACCTAAATGCATATACTACCGTGTTCAGTTTAGCAAATACATTAAGTATGCAACTTTTAACACATAACTATGCATAACATGGATGTCTTCTAGGAAGTACCCAATCCAACCACATGGAGTCTTACGTCCCTGTATAGCTGCTGTGTTTCTCTGCCAGGAACAAGAGAACTAACGAGCTTGCTTGCTGCTGCAGTGCTTCTCACACTGACAGTCTTTTAAATTTGGCGCCGTTTCTGTGCCTGCGCGCGCCACGTGCCCGCGCACGCCTTCGCCCCCCCCCCCTCCGATAAAGCGCGCTCCCGCGCGCGCGCGGCCCTTAGCGCTATGGCGGTGGACATAGTGAGCGAGGACTCTCATCAGCCCTTGTTCCCACTTACCTGCATCTGCAGGTGTCTGGTCGGCCACCGAAAGGAGGATCGGGGTGCCCCAGCAAGCTCAGCAGCGGAGGTGACGAGCAGTGTACTTCGCCGAAGCCGACACTGAACAGAGTGAGGTGAGTATATTCAGCTCTTTACTCCCCCCAGTGGTGGAAAAAAAGAAGACATCCACTTTTTGAAAAAGGTCCCAACCTAGTTATGGACCTTCTAATCTCACCTTATCCACGCCGCAGGTTTTTCTGCTGAAAGATTTCAGACAGATACCAAACTTCACCCTTCACGGTGGGCTATGTGTGCCAACCTTCAGGGATATGGGTTCCTATTTAAAGGATACCTCTCCCCTGGGCCTTGTACAAGACTCTTACCAGGACTTTATAGCGAAATAGCGAAAGTGCTGGATCTTAGAGCCCAGTCCTCCGAAGAGAGACATTACAGGCGACGCCTCATGGATGAGGCCCGGATCCCATCCAGATTCAGCTCATTTGTAGGCGTCTTGGATGGATCCGAAAGCATAGCTCTTTTACCCCCAGAGGGTCTCTTTGGTAGAGCTTTCCTTTAGCACCTCCTAACGCGTCCAACACCTTTCGACACTGGCGAAAAAACTGAGGTGCTCCCCTGATGGGAGGGGTTATATGGAGGGGAACTGTCTTCCATTGGTTGTGCCAGTGTCCAATCACCGCTGGTGACCCTTAACCCATTATGTAATGACTAGCTCTGTGTCCCGTGGTGTACGATAAAGAAAAAGATGGCCGTGAGCCGACCATGCAACGGCGCATGCGCCGTTCCGAAGCCGGCCGGACTCGGGAAAGCTTGTATACGCTCGGCCGAGCGGCGCATGCGCAGTAACATAATGGCGCCGCCCGGCGCCATTTTTGAATAGAGTTTCAGCCAGGACGGGACTCAGGAGTGCTCGCGGGGCTACAGTGTCTCACAGTCGCCGACGCTGTAGGAGGAGAGGACTCGGCCGAGCAGGGGTGAGGAGGAGGGGGGGATATAAAGTAAGAGGAGGAAATGGAATGCGCTGGGAGCGGGAGCCCGGAGGGTGAAGCGGCCATGGCATGCAGGGGAGGGACAGAGACTGATGTGCTCTCTCTGTCCACCATCATATAACTTCTCCTCTACATCATCAGTATGCTGTGTCCTCCTTCCGTGCCCTTTTCACCTCTCCACATGTCAGAGCTGCCCTGACCTGTGGAGAGGTGAAAGGGGCACAGAAGGAGGACACAGCATAGCATACTGATGATGTGGAGGAGAAGTTATATGATGGTGGACAGAGGAGGAGGCCACTGTGAGGGGGTAAGGAGGACCCTATCATGTTCGCAGCCTCTGTCCCCCTCCTGTGTCATGTCCGCAGCCTCTGTCACCCCTCCTGTGTCATGTCCGCAGCCTCTGTCACCCCTCCTGTGTCATGTCCGCAGCCTCTGTCACCCCTCCTGTGTCATGTCCGCAGCCTCTGTCCCCCTCCTGTGTCATGTCCGCAGCCTCTGTCACCCCTCCTGTGTCATGTCCGCAGCCTCTGTCCCCCTCCTATGTCATGTCCGCAGCCTCTGTCCCCCTCCTATGTCATGTCCGCAGCCTCTGTCCCCCTCCTGTGTCATGTCCGCAGCCTCTGTCCCCCTCCTGTGTCATGTCCGCAGCCTCTGTCCCCCTCCTGTGTCATGTCCGCAGCCTCTGTCCCCCTCCTGTGTCATGTCCGCAGCCTCTGTCCCCCTCCTGTGTCATGTCCGTAGCCTCTGTCACCCCTCCTGTGTCATGTCCGCAGCCTCTGTCACCCCTCCTGTGTCATGTCCGCAGTCTTGTGAATTGAGAAATATGTTTTTTACTTTTGTTTAACTGAAACACATTGATATTAGCATTAGTTGTGTGTTTATAGTTGAAATATTGATATTTGCACTGTTTAGCAGTAAAAACAGTCATTTTAGGTACTTTTTTGCAGCGCCAGTAAAAAATGCGACTCTGCCAGTAATTGTCATGATTTTTGCCAGTAAGAAATTGGTGCCGTACAGAAATTTTGGCATCCTTGCCAGTAAATTTCACTTCAGGGGGTTGGCAACACTGGGGCCACTCTGTGCAAAACGAGCTGCACAGTGGAGGCAAGTATAACGTTTGTTATTTAAAAAAAAAAAAAAAAAATTCTCTTTACAACCCCTTTAACTGGATAACATCTGTGTATGAAGTTACATCTAGAATGATTATTTAAAGCTAAACCAAAAGTATAATGAAAGCAATCAAAAGGTAACATTAACCCTGATCAAAAGTAAGAAGTTGTAACGATATACATAAAAAAGAGTAAAAGAGTAAAAAAAATTTAAAAAAAGCCACATACAGTATCTCACAAAAGTGAGTACACCCCTCACATTTTTGTAAATATTTTATTACCGTATATACTCGAGTATAAGCCGACCCGAATATAAGCAGAGGCACCTACTTTTACCACAAAAAAATGGGAAAACGTATTGACTCGAGTATAAGCCTAGGGTGAGAATGCAGCAGCTACTGCAAGTGGAAAAAGAGGGTCAACAATGCCCATTTGCAGCTTCACTGTGCCCATTTTGCCCATAGGCGGAACACTTGGTTTCCCAGCAGACACTGTGTTCAGTGTTCCGCCTATCACAGATGCCCTCTCGTCCTCTCGTCTATCATGAACGAGAGGGCGTCCGTGATAGGCAGAACACTGAACATAGTGTCTGCTGGGAAACTGAGTGTTCCGCCTATCACGAAACAGGACAAGGAGGAGTGCGACTTTTTAACACTGCACGGCCCCCGTCTGAATATGCATGTCACGGACTCAGGTACACTAACTCGAGTATAAGCCGAGGAGGTAATTTTCAGCCCAAAAAAAGGGCTGAAAAACTTGGCTTATACGGTATATCTTTTCATATGAGAACACTGAAGAAATTACATTTTGCTACAATGTCTAAATGTGCTTTGGGGTGGGGCGAGCCCCCCTGACCCAAAGCACCCCACTCCCCATGTAGCCTAGTATGGTGGAGGACACCAGGACAATCCAGTGCCCCCCCCTTCTTGGTATGGATTTGAAGGGGGACCCCACGCTGTGTTTTTTTTTCCTTTCTTTTGGTGTGGGGGGGGCCCTCGCTGTTTTTTTTTTCGGATCAAATTGGTGATAAAAACTGAAAGACAAGTGCAACTCAGATGCATTCTCATAAAAGACAATAGCCAGGAATTGACATCTGAATCACACCACAGTGCTCAGAAAACGCACAGGACTCTTTTTCAATTCACACCGAATTCGCACTGCCACTGCACCGCATATTTGTGAACCGGCTCTATAGAGAAGGCTGTCGGTTTACATGTAATGCGAATTGGATGAGGTTTAAAAATAGGATTTTTATAACAGCTTACCTGTAAAAACCTTTTCTTGGAGTACATCACGGGACACAGAGCGGCATAGTCATTACTATGTGGGTTATATAGATTACCTTCAGGTGCTGGCACTGGCAACTTCCAAACCGGAAGTACCCTCCCCTATATAAGCCCCTCCCATCCGGGAGTACCTCAGTTTTGTAGCAAAGCAATAAGTGTCCCCAAAAGAGGAGTGGGAGCTCTGTGTCCCGTGATGTACTCCAAGAAAAGGATTTTACAGGCAAGCTGTTATAAAAATCCTATTTTCTTTCTCGTACATCACGGGACACAGAGCGGCATAGTCATTACTATGTGGGACGTCCCAAAGCAATACCAAATGAGGGGGGGGGATACACCATACATAAGCTGGGCGCTATCAGACATGAGGATCTTTTGCGGCCTGCAACACACTGCGCCCAAAGGCGACATCCTCCTGACTTCTAACGTCCACCTGGTAGAACCTAGTAAACGTGTGTACTGAAGACCATGTTGCGGCCTTACAGATTTGAGCCAGGGAGGCCTGGTGATGCACTGCCCATGAAGTTCCAACTGCTCTCGTGGAGTGCGCCCTAACTTTGAACGGAGGCGGTCTCCTTCTCAAGCCATAGGCTTGCATTATGACCTGTCGAATCCACTTGGCTAAAGTAGATTTTGACGCTGCCTGACCCTTTCTGGGGCCTTCCGGCAGAATAAACAAAGTATCCGTTCTGCGAATCTGAGCAGTGGCTTTTAGATAAGCTTTAACTGCTCTTACTACATCCAAAGAATGTAATAACTTTTCCTCTACCGAGCTAGGTTTGGGGAAAAAGGAAGGAAGAATGAAGTTTCAAATGAAACCTCGATACCACCTTGGGAAGAAAGGCTGGATGTGGACGTAACACTACTCTGTCCTTATGGATAACCAGATATGGCTCCTTACAGGACATGGCGGCCAATTCCGACACTCTTTTAGCCGAACAAATGGCTACTAGAAAAATCAATTTCCTGGTGAGAAGAACCAAGGAAATGTGCTGTAATGGTTCAAATGGTTGTTTCTGTAGAACCGACAGAACCAGGTTTAAGTCCCATGGACATATGGGAATATTAAACGGAGGGCTAATACGCATCACTCCTTGTATAAAAGCTTTGACTAGTGAATGCGAAGCCAAGGGCCTTTGAAAAAATATTGACAAGGCCGAAATCTGACCCTTGATAGTACTCAAGGCAAGCTTCCTATCTACAGCCCACTGTAGGAAGTCCAGAATCCTACCTATTACGTATTTACGTGGATGCCATTTCTTGGCCTCACACCACGCGATGTACGCCTTCCAGATTCTATAGTAGATCTGCCTGGATACCGGCTTCCTGGCATTGATCATGGTAGATACCACAGGATTAGAGATACCTCTCTTTTTTAGAATGTGGGCTTCAATAGCCAGGCCGTCAAACCTAGGGCTAGTAAGGAAGGATGGTATATCGGTCCTTGCGAAAGCAGGTCCGGACGATGTGGGAGGGTCCAAGGACTCCCCACAGACATTTTTACAATCTCCGCGTACCATGCTCTTCGGGGCCACGCTGGAGCCACCAGAATCACTGGTTTCTTTTCTACCCCGATTCTGCGGAGTAATCGAGGTAACAATTATGGCGGTGGAAATGCATATATCAGCTTGAACTGATCCCAAGGGAACACTAGAGCATCCGAGCCGCAAGCTAGGGGATCCCTTGTCCGAGAGACAAATCTGTCCACCTTTGCGTTGAATCTGGATGCTAGCAGATCTACATCCGGTGCTCCCCACCGCTGACATATTGTCCGGAAAACCTCGGGGTGAAGGGACCATTCCCCTGGGCATAATTGTTGGCGACTTAGAAAGTCCGCCTTCCAATTCTCCACTCCTGGAATGAATACCGCGGATATGGCTGGGACATATCTTTCTGCCCATTTCAGGATGCAATTCACTTCCCTCTGGGCTGCATGACTCCTGGTGCCACCCTGATGATTGATATATGCCACTGCCGTGGCATTGTCTGATTGAATTCTGACAGGGGACCCTTGGAGTTTGGATGTCCATGCTACTAGGGCATACCGGGCTGCTCGTATCTCTAAGAGATTGATGGGCAGGGCCTTCTCTGCATCCGACCATCTGCCCTGGAGAGACCATTGCTCCAGTACTGCCCCCCAGCCTATAAGGCTGGCATCTGTAGTGGCCACCTTCCAAGAAATCGGACTGAAGGATTTCCCTTTTTCCAGATTCTGGGGAACCAACCACCAACGGAGGCTCCTGCGAACGGAAGGGGACAAGGGCATTGGTAAGTCTAGGGCCTGAACTTTTTTGTTCCAGGCTGACAGTATGGCCCTTTGCAAATTCCTTGAATGAAATTGACCGTAGGGTACTGCTTCGAATGATGCCACCATTTTTCCCAGCAGCCTCATGCACAGGCATATGGACGGCTGTCTTTTTGTACCCACCAGGTGGATCAAATCTCTCAGAGAAAAGACACCTTTTCTTGAGGCAAGAAAATTTTTCTCTGGTCTGAATCCAGCCTTAGCCCCAAGTATTCCAGACTTTTGACTGGTTTTAGGGCTGACTTGTCTCGGTTGATAATCCAACCGTGGGACTCCAGATACTTGATTGTCTCGTGAACAACCACTTCTAGTTTTTCCACTGAGTGGTCCATCAGCAACAAGTCATCTAGATATGCCATTATCGTTACACCTCGTGTTCTTAGATTGGCCAATAGTGGGGCCAGAATTTTTGTGAACACTCGTGGTGCTGTGGCCAGACCGAAAGGTAAGGCTCTGAACTGAAAATGGCGCCCTTCTACTGCAAAGCGTAGAAATTTTTGGTGGACTGGAAAGATGGGAATGTGCAAATAAGCATCTTTGATGTCGATTGTGGCTAACCATTCCTCCCCTTGTAGGGCAGTGGCCACCGATCGGATCGACTCCATCCGAAAAGTCCTGATATGTAGGAATTTGCTTAGCCCTTTTAGATTTAATATGGGCCTCACGTCCCCGTTTGGCTTCGGGACTGTAAAGAGGTTTGAGTAAAACCCGAACCCGCATTCTTCCCGGGGAACCTCCATAATTACTCCTTGGAGCAATAATTCTAGTGCCGACAGGAGGGATCCTCTCTTCCGGGGATCTCTTGGCACGTTTGACCACATAAAATGGGAAGGAGGAGTGTCTTTTAACTCCAGCTTGTATCCCAGACTTACTGCGGAGAGCACCCATCTGTCTCTGCGAACTGAAGTCTTCCCCCCACCCGATTGAGTGGGGGCAACCCTTCATAAATTTGACTTGGGGGGAGGTTTTGTACCTCTCCTGACCCAGGGTTTTTTGTTACCCTGTGAAATTTTCTGGATATATTTGTCCAGGTCTTCCCCGAATATGCGTTCACCATGAAATGGGAAGCTAACCAGCAATTTTTTACAGGGAGCTTCAGCAGACCAGTTCTTGAGCCATAGAAGCCTACGCATATGTACTACAGACAGCGTAAGGCGGGAGGCCTGATGGATTGAATCCTTGATGGCGTCAACCGCAAAGCATAAGGCTCTAGGTAAATCAGCTAGGGCAAGGGCCTGCTGATCCGGCAAGTCCCTTAAGACCTGTTTTAACTGATCCTTCACCGCTTGGCAGACCCCAATAGCTGCTACTGCTGGTTGTGTCACCAAGCTTGCTGTAGAAAAAGCAGATTTTAATAAGGACTCCAATTTTTTATCTATCGGGTCCTTGAACATTTGAACATTATCTACTGGACATGTCAGTGATTTGTTCACACAAGAGATGGCGGCGTCCACTGTAGGCACCCTCCATTTTCGGATGAACTTATCCTCCATGGGATAGACCACCAGAAATCTCTTAGGGGGAGTAAATATTTTATCAGGATGTTCCCAATCCTGGTAAATGAGTCCTTCCAGTAAAGGATGGATTGGAAAGGAACAAACAGTCTGGGGAGCTTTTAGCGACCCCAACGAGGAGACAGAAGTGGTTGATGGTTCCGCAAGGGGCATTTTAAATGCTGATCGGACCATATCAGTCAGGGACTGAACCCATAATCTTTCAGCATATGATGCTGAAAAATAGGATTTTTATAACAGCTTACCTGTAAAATCCTTTTCTTGGAGTACATCACGGGACACAGAGCGACATAGTCATTACTAATGGGTTATATAGATACCTTCAGGTGCTGGCACTGGCAACTTCCAAAACCGGAAGTACCCTCCCCTATATAAGCCCCTCCCATCCGGGAGCACCTCAGTTTTGTAGCAAAGCAGTAAGTGTCCCCAAAGAGGGGTGGGAGCTCTGTGTCCCGTGATGTACTCCAAGAAAAGGATTTTACAGGTAAGCTGTTATAAAAATCCTATTTTCTTTCTCGTACATCACGGGACACAGAGCGACATAGTCATTACTAATGGGATGTCCTAAAGCAATGCCCAATGAGGGGGGGGATACACCATACATAAGCTGAGCGCCATCAGACATGAGGATCTTTTGCGGCCTGCAACACACTGCGCCCAAAGGCGACATCCTCCTGACTTCTAACGTCCACCTGGTAGAACCTAGTAAACGTGTGTACTGAAGACCATGTTGCGGCCTTACAGATTTGAGCCAGGGAGGCCTGGTGATGCGCTGCCCATGAAGTTCCAACTGCTCTCGTGGAGTGCGCTCTAACTTTGAACGGAGGCGGTCTCCTTCTCAAGCCATAGGCTTGCATTATGACCTGTCGAATCCACTTGGCTAAAGTAGATTTTGACGCTGCCTGACCCTTTCTGGGGCCTTCCGGCAGAATAAACAAAGTATCCGTTCTGCAAATCTGAGCAGTGGCTTTTAGATAAGCTTTAACTGCTCTTACTACATCCAAAGAATGCAATAACTTTTCCTCTACCGAAGTAGGTTTGGGGAAAAAAGAAGGAAGAACCACATCTTGGTTCAAATGAAACCTCGATACCACCTTAGGAAGAAAGGCTGGATGAGGACGTAACACTACTCTGTCCTTATGGATAACCAGATATGGCTCTTTACAGGACATAGCTGCTAATTCCGACACTCTTTTAGCCGAACAAATGGCTACTAGAAAAATCAATTTCCTGGTGAGAAGAACCAAGGAAATATGCTGTAATGGTTCAAATGGTTGTTTCTGTAGAACCAACAGAACCAGGTTTAGATCCCATGGACATATGGGAATATTAACCGGAGGACTAATACGCATCACCCCTTGTATAAAGGCTTTGACTAGTGAATGCGAAGCCAAGGGCCTTTAAAAAAATATTGACAAGGCCGAAATCTGACCCTTGATAGTACTCAAGGCAAGCTTCCTATCTACAGCCCACTGTAGGAAGTCCAGACTCCTACCTATTACGTACTTATGTGGATGCCATTTCTTGGCCTCACACCACGCGATGTACGCCTTCCAGATTCTATAGTAGATCTGCCTGGATACCGGCTTCCTGGCATTGATCATGGTAGATACCACAGGATTAGAGAGCCCTCTCTTTTTTAGAATGTGGGCTTCAATAGCCAGGCCGTCAAACCTAGGGCTGGTAAGGAAGGGTGGTATATCGGTCCTTGCGAAAGCAGGTCCGGACGACGTGGGAGAGTCCAAGGACTCCCCACTGACATTTTACAATCTCCGCGTACCACGCTCTTCGGGGCCACGCTGGAGCCACCAGAATCACTGGTTTCTTTTCTACCCTGATTCTGCGGAGTAATCGAGGTAACCATTGTGGCGGTGGGAATGCATATATCAGCTTGAACTGATCCCAAGGGAACACTAGGGCATCCGAGCCGCAAGCTAGGGGATCCCTTGTCCGAGAGACAAACCTGTCCACCTTTGCGTTGAATCTGGATGCTAGAAGATCTACATCCGGTGTTCCCCACCGCTGACATATTGTCCAGAAAACCTCGGGGTGAAGGGACCATTCCCCTGGGCATAATTGCTGGTGACTTAGAAAGTCTGCCTTCCAATTCTCCACTCCTGGAATGAATACCGCAGATATGGCTGGGACATATCTTTCTGCCCTTTTCAGGATGTAATTTACTTCCCTCTGGGCTGCACGACTCCTGGTGCCACCCTGATGATTAATATATGCCACTGCTGTGGCATTGTCTTGCATCCGACCATCTGCCCTGGAGAGACCATTGCTCCAGTACTGCTCCCCAGCCTATAAGGCTGGCATCTGTAGTGACCACCTTCCAAGAAATCGGACTGAAGGATTTCCCTTTTTCCAGATTCTGGAGGAGAACCAACCACCAACGGAGGCTCTCGCGAACGGAAGGGGACAAGGACATTGTAAGTCTAGGGCCTGAACTTTTTTGTTCCAGGCTGACAGTATGGCCCTTTGCAAATTCCTTGAATGGAATTGACCGCAGGGTACTGCTTCGAATGATGCCACCATTTTTCCCAGCAACCTCATGCACAGGCGTATGGACGGCTGTCTTTTTTGTACCCACTAAGTGGATCAAATCTTTCAAAGACAACACCTTTCCTCGAGGCAAGAATATTTTTCTCTGGCCTGAATCCAAACCTTAGCCCCAAGTATTCCAGACTTTTGACTGGTTTTTAGGGCTGACTTGTCTCGGTTGATAATCCAACCGTGAGATTCCAGATACTTGATTGTCTTGTGAACGACCACGTCTAGTTTTTTCACTGAGTGGTCTATCAGCAACAAGTCATCTAGATATGCCATTATCATTACACCTTGTGTTCTTAGATTGGCCAATAAAGGGCCAGAATTTTTGTAAACACTCGTGGTGCTGTGGCCAGACCGAAGGGTAAGGCTCTGAACTGAAAATGGCGCCCTTCTATTGCAAAGCGTAGAAATTTTTGGTGGACTGGAAAGATGGGAATGTGCAAATAAGCATCTTTGATGTCGATCGCGGCTAACCAATCCTCCCCTTGTAGGGCAGTGGCCACCGATCGGATCGACTCCATCGGAAAGTCCTGATATACAGGAATTTGTTTAGCCCTTTTAGAAACAAAATGGGCCTCCCGTCCCCATTTGCTTCGGGACTGTAAAGAGGTTTGAGTAAAACCCGAACCCCCATTCTTCCAGGGGAACCTCCATAATTACTCCTTGGAGCAATAGTTGTTCTAGTGCCAACAGGAGGGACTCTCTCTTCCGGGGATCCCTTGACACGTTTGACCTCAAAAAATGGGAAGGAGGAGAGACTTTTAACTCCAATCTGTATCCCAAACATACTGCGGAGAGCACCTATCTGTTTTGATCGTGTCCCGCCAGGTCTCTTGCGAACAACTGGAGTCCTCCCCCCACCCGACTGAGTGGGGGCAACCCTTCAATGAATTTAACTTTGGGGGAGGTTTTGTACCCCCCCTGACCCAGGGTTTCTCATTCCCTGTGATTGTCCCTGTTTTTTACCCCCGGGAATTGACCGAGGAGGCCGTCGGAACTGTTACACAGCCGATGCCCCAGGGACTGGAGAAGCAGGCCTCTTAAAGAGGGACCTCCAACTCTGTTTTTAACCGGCAAGAGTGTATTTTTACCGCTGGAAATTTTCTGGATATATCTGTCCAGGTCTTCCCTGAATAAGCGTTCACCATGAAATGGGACGCTAACCAGCCATTCTTTACAGGGAGCTTCAGCAGACCAGTTTTTGAGCCATAGAAGCCTACGCATATGTACTACAGACAGCGTAAGGCGGGAGGCCTGATGGATTGAATCCTTTATGGCGTCAACCGCAAAACCTAAGGCTCTAGGTAGATCAGCTAGGGCAAGGGCCTGCTGATCTGTCAAGTCCCTCAAGACCTGTTTCAACTGATCCTTCACTGCTTAGCAGACCCCACTGCTGGTTGTGTCACCAAGCTTGCTGTAGAAAGAAGCAGATTTTCATAAGGACTCCAATCTTTTATCTATTGGGTTCTTGAACATTATCCACTGGACATGTCAGTGATTTATACACACAAGAGATGGCTGCGTCCACTGTAGGGACCTTCCATTTTTTGATGAACTTATCCTCCATGGGATAGACAACCGGAAATCTCTTGGGGGGAATAAATATTTTCTCAGGATGTTCCCAATCCTGGTAAATGAGCCCTTTCAGTAAAGGGTGAAGTGGAAAAGAACAGACAGTCTGGGGGCTTCTAGCGACCCCAACGAGGATACAGTAGTGGTTGATGGTTCCGCAAGGTGCATTTTTAAATGCTGATCGGACCATGTTAGTCAGAGACTGAACCCATAATCTTTCAGCTTGAGATGCTGAGAAAAGGTTCCTCCACTGTTGATTCCTCTATAACAGAATCAACCTCATCCTGATCCCCTTCAGGCAGGTCGATCCCTGTATGGGACTGTTGCTCTGCTAACAGGCACTCTGAAGGAGGAGACGGAGATCGGGCGTGCTTTCCCTGACAGGGAGGCAGCGATCAATGTTGACAATCTCTCTCTAATCCTCCCAGAGCTGAGGAAAAAACCTCCTCTATTACATACACAGGAGCAGGTGAACTGAGGACAGTACCAAGTACCCCTGCGGGGTCTCTACAGTCACTTACCTCTGAACTTCAGGGGAGACTGGTGCAGCAGAAGCATGCCCAAGATCCTCAGAGCCCGATGAGACCCCCTTCGCTTCCTGGAAGATTCAGTTCCGGAGCTTCTGGACGGCATATTCCTAAGCCTAAAGCTGAGGTATTCCAGCCGTAATACACCACTTTTACTGAGAATAGTCTAGCACAATTGCTGCTATATAACAGTTGGTGTCTACTAAAGTGCCTTTCTAGGGGATGCCTGCATCAACCTCCTCTGTGTGCCTTTATACTGTTGCTAGCTCTGTCTGTGCACTTCAATAGCCAGCTATGATTGTGCTTTAAAACACGCTGGACGCCCGCACATGCGCAGTAGCGCCGCGGCGCACACCGAGCGTCATCCACCCGCTCCGCCCCTTTTTCCAGATCGCCTCTATATATAGAGGCGCGTGCACGCGCACGCGCGCAGGCACATGCGCCTTCGGCGCCTTTTTTGAAAAAAAAATAAGGAGCTAGATGGGAGCCAGGGTCCCTGCCGCAGGGCCCGGGGACGGATGAGCGCAGCAACAGGGCAGAGGAGACAGCTTCCCAGCAGAGGACTTACCAACTGTCTGGATTTGATTTTGGAAGAAAAAAATCCACATTACAAGAAAAAGAACCATAGCGGCCTCTAGTGTCTAACACAGGTACCGCAGTCTTAAATTTTTTTTTTTTTTTCTTGCCTACTATTAAAATTTTTACATTTTATCAGTAGTAACAGGCATACACAGAATATTAGCTGGAATACCTTAGGTAACAGGCAGAAAGACAAAATAGGCTTGGGGGTCCCTCAATAGAACCAAGTTCCTGAGGGCCCCCACTTACCTTTTCCTCGCCGCAGGACTCTGTTTGGTCCACAGAAGCCCAAACTTCACCTATCACGGCAGGCATTGTAATTAAACCTTCAGGGACCGGGTTCCCAAGGATTCCACTCCCCTGGACCTGTATAGCACCCTGCACAGAAAACATCTTGGTCGTGGGTATGGCCAGAGCTCTGGATCCCAGGGTCCAGCCCTCCTAAGAGAGGCATTACAGGCAAAACCTTGCTCTTCTCTTGCAAGGCCCGGGTACCGACCGTTTAGCTATGAAGCTTTTTTTGGTCGGATCCGGAATAGCTTACTGAGGCCCAAAAGAACCTGTACGCAAGCTCAGTGAAAAACACATGTTACTTCTTGGCCAACACCTTAGACACTGGCAAAAAACTGAGGTGCTCCCGGATGGGAGGGGCTTATATAGGGGAGGGTACTTCCGGTTTTGGAAGTTGCCAGTGCCAGCACCTGAAGGTATCTATATAACCCATTAGTAATGACTATGTCGCTCTGTGTCCCGTGATGTACGAGAAAGAAATGGCTCTTCCACCGTTGATTCCTCTAGATCAGAATCAACCTCACCCTGATCCCCTTCACTGGTAGGTCAATCCCTGTATGGGACTGTTGTTCCGCTAACAGGTACTCTGAGGGAGGAGACGGAGATCGGGCGCGCTTTCCCTCTGACAGGGAAGCAGCGATCAATGTTGTCAATCTCTCTTCCAGTCCTCCCAGAGCTGAGGAAAAAACCTCCTCTGTTACATACACAGGAGCAGGTGAACTGAGGACAGCCACAGTATCAGGTACTCCTGAGGGTTCTCTACGGGCACCAACCTCTGATTTTTCAGGGGAGACTGGTGCAGCAAAAGCATGCCCAAGATCCTCAGAGCCCGACGGAGACCCCCTTTGCTTCCTGGGAGTCTTAGTCCCGGAGACTTTGGACGGCATATTCCTAAGCCCAAAGCTGAGGTATTCCAGCCGTAATACACCACTTACTGAAGATAGTCTAGCACAATTGCTGCTATATAAACAGTTGGTGTCTACTAATGTGCCTTTCTATGGGGATGCCTGCATCAACCGCCTGCTGTATGCCTTTTTTAAATGTTACCAGCTCTGTCTCTGCACTCCATAGCCAGCTCACAACACATAATTGTGCCTTTTTAACATGCTGGGACGCCCGCACATGCGCAGAAGCGCTGCGGCGCGCACAGAGCGTCATCCGTCAAGCTCCGCCCCCTTTTCCAGCTCACCTCTATATATAGAGGCGCGGGCACGTGCGCCTTCGGCGCTTCTTTTGAACAAAACTAGGGAGAGGAGCCAGGGTCTCTGTTTGCAGCAGGGCCCGGGGATGGACGAGCATTGCAACATGACAGAGGAAGCAGTTTCCCACAAGAGAACTCACCATCTGCCTGGACTTGACCTCAGAAGGAAATAGTCCACATAACAAGAAAACTACGTTCCACAGCGGCCTCTAGTGGATTAACACAGGTACCGCGGTTTGTCCATTTTTTTTTTTTTTTTTCTTGACCACCATTAAAATTATTACATTTTCTAGTAGTTACAGGCATGCACAGATATTTAGCGGGAATACCGTTAGGTAACAGGCAGAAAGACATATTAGGCTTGGGGGTCCCCCCAATAGAACCAAGTTCTGAGGGGCCCCCACTTACCTTTTCCCCGCCGCAGGACTCTGTTTGGTCCACAGAAGCCCAAACTTCACCTCTCACGGCAGGCATTGTACTTAAACCTTCAGGGACCGGGTTCCCAAGGATTCCACTCCCCTGGACCTGTATAGCACCCTGCACAGAAAACATCTTGGTCGTGGGTATGACCAGAGCTCTGGATCCCAGGGTCCAGCCCTCCTAAGAGAGGCATTACAGGAAAAACCTTGCTCTTCTCTGCAAGGCCCGGGTACCGACCGTTTAGCTATGAAGCTTTTTTGGTCGGATCCGGAATAGCTTGCTGAGGCCCAAAAGAACCTGTACACAAGCCCAGATGAAAAAACATGTTAACCTTTGGCCAACACCTTAGACACTGGCAAAAAACTGAGGTACTCCCGGATGGGAGGGGCTTATATAGGGGAGGGTACTTCCGGTTTGGAAGTTGCCAGTGCCAGCACCTGAAGGTAATCTATATAACCCACATAGTAATGACTATGCCGCTCTGTGTCCCGTGATGTACGAGAAAGAAAACGTATTAAATTTTCATATATGTGACCAGAGCCTCAACCTGAAGTGACTGGTCCTCCTATCATAGAAGTGAAGAGAGACAATGTGGTCTCTCCTCACCTCTGTGGCCAGCTGTGCGAACCACCAGATCATTTCCCGGGCTTGCCAGTGAGAACGGTAAGCCCAAGAAAAACCGGTAGACCCCTCACACTGCTTCTAGAAGCAATCCAGCTGCTAATCAGCCGCTTGCATCGCTTTTATCAGAAAGAGAATCATCGGCTGAAAAAAAATAAAAATTACTGGGGGTTATGACTGACCGCTTCAGCCATAACCCAGGTAAACCACCACAATCCGTCACGTATATATATGTATTGCGGTCCGGAAGTGGATAGCAACAGCTTTAAAAGGAAAGCTGACCATACACTGAGAATCCTAATACATTAGCTGAGGTTTGCTACATGAGTGGCCCTCTCCGGCCTGACATATTTTGATCAAAAGATCTGATTTGATTGGAAATTTTTCAGCAGAACAGCGGCTGCATCCAACAAAGTGTTGGAAAGTAAAGACTACCAGATGAGATCAGTGGCTCCAAAGAAAAAGACAAATATGCTAATCTTAACATTTTCTGCAAAAGTTAATTTTGGCATCACTGTCATCTCCCAACTGATCCAGGGGTCTCCTATCACATTAAAGATTAAGAACGCTTTGGAGGAGATAGGACCAGACTCAATTTGTACGGAAAAAAATTAGGATTGCTAAGTAATACAAGCTGCCTCTGGATCTACTGATTGTTTTAATATGGGGTTTTCAATAAACATATGCACATTTTCATCATATGCTCGGTTTTATATGGTTTAGGTTAACTTAATAATCCATTGTGATTATTAAAACCTTGAATTCTCAGAAGATATGCAGAAAACATGCACTGAGACCACTGAGAGAATTTGAGAAGGGATACATTGGGGTTGATTTACTAAAACTGGAGAATGCTAAATCTGGTGCAGCTCTGCATAGAAACCAATCAGCTTCCAGGTTGTTGTTTTTTTGTCAAAGCTTAACTGAACACGCTGAAGTTAGAAGCCGATTGCCTACCATGCACAGCTTCACCAGATTTTACACTTTCTAGTTTTAGTAAATCAACCCCACTGTTTTAGGGGCTTTTATTTTACCTACAACATGTACCCATATAATATTAGGATGGCTCATGCAAGAAAAAATAATAATTAGGAACCATAAAGAACAAAAACTTTTTTAAATAGGCTACTGTGAACAAAAAAACAAGCGTGCATACATAAATTCAAATAAATCAGACTTCTATGAGCCTACTTCAAAGATTTTAAAGGAATTACTTGCTTCAGCTGCTCTTGAACAGTTTCCAGCTCCTTTTTCAACTCTTCTGCATACCATTTCTCTTCCTGAATCAATCAAAGAAGTCAAAAATAAAAGATATTGTTCATTTAGATCACAGGTTGTTTTGATACTCTAGTAATACATTTTAAGTTCACTGATTTTATTACTGTAAAATTTACTACCGATTTACTTCCAGGTACTTATGAATATGTGTAACATTTCTGCAACTGATCCCCAACATTCTAGGTTTCCAATAAAGCATAACACAAGATGCTGGATTCTTGGGTTCAATTTCAAACATGAACACAACATACATACATGAAGTTCTCCCCATGTTAGTGTGGGTTTCCTTCAGGGACTCAAAACATAGTGCAAAGCTACCCTAATGACAACAGAAGGGAAGGTGGACTGTAAGCTTCTATGCATGAAGGGACTTCTATGAATGAATTTGATTACTGCATATTTTGATGGCACTATATAAGTAACATGTGTTATACCCTCTGATTATTCACATTGTGCTTTTCCCTAGGACATGGGTGCTCAACCTGTGGCACTCCAGCTGTTGCTGAACTACAAGTTCCAAAGGCAGAGGCATGATGGTACTTGTAGTTCTGCAAAAGCTGGAGGGCCACAGGTTGAGCACTCATGCCTAAGGAGATCAACTTTAAATGAGAAAAAAAAAGAAGGATGGCGTGGGGCATAAATTTTCCTTGCTATACCTGTGGTGGAATGTTCTGCAATGATTACTTACCAGGAAAAGTGAGTTATGAACATCTGCCACGCCACCACAAAAGCTACACAATAAGTTGATCAAAATAATAACTGCATACCTTTAGCACATTAACTGGATGTAGGGCCGGTCGGACCAAAAAATAAAATTGTGTGCCGTTTCCTGCCTACACCTAACTAGTATAAAAATGTACTGACTAACTTGTGTATAAAAGATGCATATACTTATCTATTTCATCCAAACTTTGGTCATGTGATCCGGCTCCCCTGTGTCAGCTAGAAGCGGCTAAAGGGTAGAGGAGAAAGCACCAATAATGGCTGGAACATGGGAGCCTATGGGTGACATCACCGCTTCAGGCTTTACCAGCTGTTGTGTTTTCTCGCCTCTCCCCTGCAGCTGTTGCTGCTTGACACAGGGGGTCATGTGACTGGACAAATGTATAAATACACACACAGATTTTTTTTTTTTTTTTTAGGTTCAATTTGGAATTCTACATTTTTCTGTAAGTTTTTTAAACTATCAGCCTTCATTTAGGGCAAGCGTCTCCAAACTTTCAAAACAAAAAGGGAAAGTTTGCTGTTTACTGTCCTTCATACTTTGGGGGAGGGGGGGGGGGGAGACTGTAGCCAGTGGAAGTGAGTAGAAAATACCCTGGCATTGAAACAATAAACAATGCTATAGGCTTGGTGGTCAGTGGAAGTAAAAAATTACCTCATTGGTGTCAGTGGGAGGAATAGTGCCCCATCCCTAGTGTCAGTGGGAGGAATAGTGCCCCATCCCTAGTGTCAGTGGGAGGAATAGTGCCCCATCCCTAGTGTCAGTGGGAGGAATAGTGCCCCATCCCTAGTGTCAGTGGGAGGAATAGTGCCCCATCCCTAGTGTCAGTGGGAGGAATAGTGCCCCATCCCTAGTGTCAGTGGGAGGAATAGTGCCCCATCCCTAGTGTCAGTGGGAGGAATAGTGCCCCATCCCTAGTGTCAGTGGGAGGAATAGTGCCCCATCCCTAGTGTCAGTGGGAGGAATAGTGCCCCATCCCTAGTGTCAGTGGGAGGAATAGTGCCCCATCCCTGGTGTCAGTGGGAGGAATAGTGCCCCATCCCTGGTGTCAGTGGGAGGAATAGTGCCCCATCCCTGGTGTCAGTAATAGTGCCCCATCCCTGGTGTCAGTGGGAGAAATAGTGCCCCATCCCTGGTGTCAGTGGGAGAAATAGTGCCCCATCCCTGGTGTCAGTGGGAGAAATAGTGCCCCATCCCTGGTGTCAGTGGGAGAAATAGTGCCCCATCCCTGGTGTCAGTGGGAGAAATAGTGCCCCATCCCTGGTGTCAGTGGGAGGAATAGTTCCCAATTCCTGGTGTCAGTGGGAGGAATAGTTCCCCATTCCTGGTGTCAGTGGGAGGAATAGTTCCCCATTCCTTGTGTCAGTGGGAGGAATAGTTCCCCATTCCTGGTGTCAGTGGGAGGAATAGTTCCCCATTCCTGGTGTCAGTGGGAGGAATAGTACCTCCTTTTGTTGGTGTCAGTGGAAGGAATAGTGCCCCAGGAGCCGGATAGGGCAAGCAAAAGGGCCATATCCGAATCCCTGCTTTAAAACAAAAGAAAAAAGAAAGCAAGAAAGAAAGAAGACGACAAAAGGGAGGCGTCATGTCATTAAAGTATTTGTATCCATGAAGGAATATTTTTTTTTCCTGAGCATGACCACTACACCTTTAGGCTCTGTTCACACCTAGGCGTTTTTGCACATTTTTCTGCTCTAGGCCTCAGCTCTAAAAACACCCAACAAGACAAATCCCAGTCATTTCAATAGCCCCACAATGACAAATCCCATTAATTTCAAAAGCCATTGTTCACATCTGAGCGTTCTGTCGCCTAAAGCAAAACGCTGTCGCTCCAAAAAGTACATGAGCTTTTTTTTTGGCAGATTACAGGCATTTTACTGCTTTTACATTAGTGACATTTCACAACTTCAAAACGCCTGTACAAAAACGCTGCAAAAACGGCAGAAAAAAATTGCCTTTAAAATAGCAACACCTAGATGTGAACAGAGCCTAACATGTAAATTGGATTTGTCCATGTGTCAAATATCTGTGACCTGGTGATTTCCACACTAAGTAAGGAGAGTGAGTGCACTGCATGGATATTAGACAAAGTGTTATTTGACAATTTTTTATCCTTGTCACAAGGGTTGTACTGATACCAAACTGGAATCGGCGACGATACTAATAATTTGTATGAGTATCAGTACTTGTGCAAAGCCTCTGATACCTAAAACGGATACTTTTAGGCTTGGTTCATTCAGCTGTCAGCAGGATTCCCCCACTGACAAAAAAAAAAGTGAAATGTGAAAAAAAAATAAGTCAATTATTGGTTAAGCAGCGGGGCCGCTGCATCCTATTTTATTAACTATTAATAATTTAAACGCGTTTTTTGTTTGACTTGTTCAATAATATTTTTACACCCATTACATATATTTACACGATTCACATTGAAATAAACGCAAAAAATAAAGAAATAAATACATTTTATTTGTAAATAACTTTTCAAGTCTTTGTACCATTGCTGACAGCTGAAGTGTAAACAAAACAGTCACGGTAGGTATAGGTAAATGGTATCAGCGAGTACTAAAGAAAAAAGTGTCGGTACCCGTACTCGAAAATTAATGGTATTGGTGCATTCCTAATTTTCACAGCATAACAATGTAATTTTATTTAAAAGACCAGAGTCCTTTAGTATTGTTGTTACAGCATTCAAAACACCCAGTAGGAGTCTCAGGGTGTGAATCTCCCCACCTTTAAAAAACAGCTAACACTGCAATGGGTGAATTTCCAAACAAGTCATCTGTGGATTTCTTAAATGAAGTCTCTATTGACAGAAATATGTGCGCTTCCACAGACCTCGGAATGCAGAGAATGCTGGCCTGTCTTCAATATTTTCTAAGTCACTGCCCTGTGAAGTCAGGTTCTTTGGGCCTACATACTTGTACTCAGGGCCGTCTTTAATATGGTTTGGGCCCTGGGCAAACATTTTCTTTGGGCCCCCCCCCCCCAGTCCGGGTTTTGAATCATGTGTCTGGGTTTCAGTCCACCTGAAACCTGGACACATTATCCAGACAGGAATGTGGCTTGGAACAGGGCTTGACAGGAGGGTGAGTGGGCACTATGTGCACCGCATTGCTATTCTCTTTTAAGTGCCCAAAGGTCTGTTACAATCCTACAGCGTATACTAAAAAACAAAAAAAACAAAAATGTACTATGCGCAGCTAAAGTGTTCGGGTTTGGCTTGAAGAAAAATTGTCAACCCTAACAGACACACACGTAGAATTGGCTAAAAAAAAACAAAAAAAATAAAATAAATTTGCAGACCCCCTTCACAGCAGTCCCACGGTGTCCTCAGTTCCCTATCATGCTTTCATTACATTGCAGCCTCTTGACATCTTAGTGCTACATTACATTGCAGACATTTCCACATTATGGTGCCCCTTATCACATCACAGAGCCCCCATTACATTGGAGTCCCCTTCATGTCATAGTGCCCATTTACACATTACAGCACCCTAATTAAATTGCAGCCATTGTCACATCACACATTCACATGTATGTATTTTGGCGGCCCACATTTGTGCAGGCACAGTAGCCAATTCATTTGAATGGGCTGCCATGCCTGCGTTTCCTGCAGGAAAAAAATGTGCATGCATCATGTAATAGGCTACGCACACCTATGCCCATCAAGCAGTGACATACAGCACTGTCTGTCCATTCTGCTTTTGCACCATGTGATTTACCTCCAGTTCCTGCACTGGAAAACTTGCTGCGTTTTTAGATGTTTAGGCCACCTTTTAAAAACAGTGCGTTTGTGTGTGCAGGAACTGCAGGCAAGTTGCATGGTGCAAAAGCAGAATGGATTTCAAGGCCACTGCACTTTCAAAATGCTGCATGCACCTTTTACATTGCAGCATTTGAATGGGCTGCCATGCCTGAGTTTCCTGCAGAAAAAAAGGTGCATG